>OZ032120.1:297500-1020000 GCA_964026355.1 Pseudorhiza aurosa
AACCACGAAGTCAATCATGAGTCGTTCAATGTAGCCAATTTCATTAAAAGAAATATCTAAGAAGAGTACAACATACCTTAACCAAATCATCGAGTTCCTGACAATCCAAAAATATTCATAATCATTCAACCTTCATCTTATCTCCTAAAATGAATTGATGGCATCTTTACATATAGCTGATTTGCATACTCAAGTTCTAACATATCACAAACAAAACAAAAAAATTGTCCGACTTTACCAATGAAGGCTTTCTGTTAGGTGGTACTCGTAGCCTTCCTTAGCAATAGACGCATAGAGTGACAAATATCTAGATAAAAAGACCTGTACGTTACATAGATAGATAGCTAGATAGTTAGATAGATAGATAGATAGATAGATAGATAGATAGATAGATAGATAGATAGATAGATAGATAGATAGATAGATAGATAGATAGATAGATAGATAGATAGATAGATAGATAGATCGATAGATAGATACCTAGATAGATAGATAGATAGATAGCCATAGATAGATCGATAGATAGATAGATAGATAGATAGATAGATAGATAGATAGATAGATAGATAGATAGATAGATAGATAGATAGATAGATAGATAGATAGATAGATAGATAGATAGATAGATAGATAGATAGATAGATAGATAGATAGATAGATAGATAGATAGATAGATGGATAGAAACATAGATAGATAGATAGATAGATAGATAGATAGATCGATAGATAGATAGATCGATAGATAGATAGATAGATAGATAGATAGATAGATAGATAGATAGATAGATCGATAGATAGATAGATAGATAGATAGATAGATAGATAGATAGATAGATAGATAGATAGATAGATAGATAGATAGATAGATAGATAGATAGATAGATAGATAGATAGATAGATAGATAGATAGATAGATAGATGGATAGATAGATAGATAGATAGATAGATCGATAGATAGATACATACATAGATAGATCGATAGATAGATAGATAGATAGATAGATAGATAGATAGATAGATAGATAGATAGATAGATAGATAGATAGATAGATAGATAGATAGATAGATAGATAGATAGATAGATAGATAGATAGATAGATAGATAGATAGATAGATAGATAGATAGATAGTTAGATAGATAGATAGATAGATAGATAGATAGATAGATAGATAGATCGATAGATAGATACCTAGATAGATAGATAGATAGATAGCCATAGATAGATCGATAGATAGATAGATAGATAGATAGATAGATAGATAGATAGATAGATAGATAGATAGATAGATAGATAGATAGATAGATAGATAGATAGCCATAGATAGATAGATAGCCATAGATAGATAGATAGATATAATATGTTATTGATGGATAGATGGATAGATGGATATAATGTGTTATTGATAGGAAATTCAGCAGTGTCAATTGGTCACAAGGAATCTCAATGTCATCGTCAGTCTTGACATTGATCGAAACACTTTTTGGCTACAGCTACTTTCCATTTTAACTTGCTGCTTTCTAAGGCAACTATCTTTTCTTACGATTGTATTTTAGGCGCCTTTTTTAATCGATGCAACATGCCCCTCACATCATGTACGATGAATGAAATGTTGGATGAAATTTTGGATGGAATGTGGATTGCATTTGTCCACCCCCCTTACATCGAAAGTCTATATTTTCTTGGGTAGAAATGCTGGATGAAATGCTGGATGTGTTTAACTAAATCTAAAAGTGGAAAACCCCAGCATTTCAACCCGAAAATTGTTTTTTATTGATTTGACACTATTTTACTTGTATGGGTCGGTTAAGTCCTTTGAGGAAAGAAGTATTCGAAAAAATAACAATTTGTTGCATATGTGAGATTTATTTCCTTTGCAGCATCCCTAGCAACCACATAAACAATAAGATGTGGCAATTCAACCCATACTCCCCAAAAACTACTCCCAGTTTTATTATGCACAGCCTCACCTTCACGTGCAATTCATCTATAGGAGGCCTTAATTTTTTAAAATGTCTCTACTTGTCAAAAATGGAGCTCAAGCAAACCGCTGGATTATCGACACACCGAATTATCGATCTGTTGAAAGAACAGGGAGGCAATTTCATTGTAACCAGAGGAGGAGAGCAACTATGCAAGAAAGAAGATAAAGATTGCTGGGAAAATAACTGTAGCTACTGAAGCACTTAGGCCCGAATGGTCATGCTCTTGCTCTATTCAAACAAATGGCTCCTGTTGATAAGGTATCTGTGTAGGCCATAGCACTTAAACAAAAATTTCGGTCCAAAAGGAAGCCCCATATAAACAGGAGGGAACCGGTATTCGTTCCATTGATCTATTTATTGATTGATCTATCTTTATACTCAATGAGCTGAACTGAACTGATACTCAGCTGTTGAAAATGTCTACGAAGGATCTAACCTGATAGTTTAAACGTTTGAGTTTAAACATTAATTAAATGTGCAAGAAAGGTTAGGTACAGCCCTAAGGAAAGTAAAATATGGCTGGAATTTAGATGGAAAAGGCCAGCTCACAAGCAAAATAATTGACAGAATACAGAATTGTTTTGATGCCGCTGTAAGAAGCAATTTAGGGGATCTGCAAGGAAGGGAAACTGCAATTTTTGGTGCTTTGTTTCCTTAAAGGACAAAGAATACCATACCTTTTCTTCAGATTATACTAAAAGTTTGTTTAAGTCAAAGTCAGATAGGGGATATTGAACCACAAGTTATATAATGCTGAACCTCAATTACTTCTGAATGTCACTACGGAAATCAATTAAGTTTTTACCATGTCAAATGATGATGAAGTTATAAGCAGATGCCTCCATAACCGATCACAGAATAAAAACAATGCATTTAATATGATGATTTGGGAAAGATGCTTAAAAGCTGAATATTTTTTGGGGAGATTTTTGAGTTTGGCTGTATGATGCAGTTGCTAACTTTTATCTTGGTACAACTACAGCAATGAGTGTTTATACAAAATATGGCTTGACTGCTGGAAAATTTGCAAGAGAAAGCAAAAAGTGTGAAGGGAGTCCCAGTCAGCCTTGTTATAGTGAAAGACTCTTTGCGGAGCAAAGGGCCTGTCCAGGTGAGGGAGGAAGTCATGCTGTAAGGTTATGAGACAGTAATCAGAATTTCCAAGAGGAGAGCTAATGGTGGGAGGAGAGTAAATGCTAGGATTATATGTGAGGAAAATATTGAGGGTAAATATGTTTTTGAAGAAGCATGTGCACAGGTAATTGCACATTTCACT
The DNA here is from genome assembly GCA_964026355.1 of Pseudorhiza aurosa. Lineage (NCBI taxonomy): Eukaryota > Metazoa > Cnidaria > Scyphozoa > Rhizostomeae > Lychnorhizidae > Pseudorhiza > Pseudorhiza aurosa. The sequence goes on from OZ032120.1 coordinate 300,761, forward strand.
TCAGAGTACAGATAGAATTTTCGTTTTTCCTTGCCATGCAAGATTGGAAGTCTTTCCTTAGGCCTGTTTGTCTATACTTAGACATTGTTTGTTTCTGTTACTTATACCACCATGCCATGCATCTGTGCCCTTGATCTTTTTTCTTTCCTCTGAAACTTATTTGTTTGCAGATGGAAAGTGAAAAGCTTCAATACTCACTGTGCAAGAAAGTCTGCAAGACAAAGATTGACCTGACAAGACACAAATTCCAAACATAAAATTGCTAGTGGTGACAACCATCAAGCTGAACAGAGTGGAAATGACAAGGAAATGAGCAATGCCTTATTCGTTATCCTTGTAAACCAGAGCTGCAAGGACCTGTCTGAAGATTTGTGTTTCCCCTTCGATATTTGTTCGAACTTTGCAAACTTTACATTTTTAGTGCCAGAAGAGGAAGAATATATCAGAGATGAAAAATAGCCAAGTTTTTAGTGAAGTAAAATTGCTGTGCAGAGTGGCTTGAGCACCAATTTAATTTTCATGACTTTGTATCTCAAAGTAGTACCAAAATAGCAGAAAAATAGAGGCTGGGAATTTTGTTGCAAGGCATGACTAGTGATTTAAAGTCTTTCCTAAAAACTGTGATACCGGTGGTCCATCCCAGTTGTATTTAAAAATCATTCAATTGGCCAATAAGCTTCAAAGAAATTACCATTGATCTTTTGGCGGAAGCACAATTCAATTTGGAAACTTATTAGTACACCAATCAGTGGGAGCACCAGTCCAATTTTAAATGTTCCACGTTTTTCAATCATATATTTTGTGGGCAAAAACTGCTGTGGAGTTGATCTAACAAGCGGAAAACAGAGTGATCATTTGTGAAAAGGCATTCCTTCGACACTGATTTTTGCGGGCAGTATACCTCATACGAGCTGGGAGTAGCAAACATGGCCCAAGCCTTCAGCTCAAGGATACTCACGAGGGAGGCAGACTTCTCCCCTGTGATTTTCCTGCTCTGCAGTTTCCTAGAAGCCAGAGATCCAGGACTAAGGATTGGTATGCATTTAGGTAAGCAAAGCATAACCTTGTGGGTAGCAAATTTTGGAGCTGATCTATTAATTGGTTTATTTAGATATTGGGCTGATATTTTCAAGATTTTCTTGCCAACATGTCCCAGTTCACAGCAGGGTAGATTAAAAATTACGTAAATGTTCAGTATCATAGAAGGGTTTCAAAATTAACAATATTCCCACTCATAAGTTTACAATTTTCCTCATTTCCATGAAAATGGTTTGAAAAATTGTCAAAGAATCTAAAATTAAATTGGGTCATTTTGTCTCAAGGTCCAGATGTCAGTCTAATCAAGGTTACTTTGAAGTGCCCCAATCCCTTAGGGGTAAACATGACTAACATTTGAAGGTGAGTACCACATTATCTCAAAATTTCCCCTTTCCTGAAATTTTTGCAATTATTTCTCATTTGATGTAATTTTCTGGTTAGTAACAAAAAGATCTGAACAAATATTTTACATCATGTTTGCAATGGTGTCAACAGTCCTTTGCTAACACCAACAGACCAATGATATACTATAATCACATCTCTCTACCTAATTTTATTGTCAGTTGTTTGCAAAGTAACATTTTGTTTGTTTGTGCTAAATTACTCAGGGGTGACCCTTGTAATTCAGCTTGAGCTGAAGGACGACCCGCCTTAATTGAATCAAATAGCATCAAATAAAACTTTGTGACCCTTGTATATCTCTGAGATTATGACCAAGTTCTTAATATGGGGGCTGTGTAGCAAGAAGATATTTTCTAAGAAAATAAACATTTTCTATAAAGGATTTCATTGACAGGCATCGCATTTTTCTCCAATGAGGGGTTCTGGCCCCCTCTCCTCCCTCTGGTATCACCTATGCAATTAGTCAAAAATTATGATAACATTTTCATGCTCAGAATTCAAATACTATGGTCACTTGCAACATGGCAATTGATTATTTTGTCAAGGAAGGGTGTCCAGGGAAGAATTTTGCAATCGCATTTTTTTAAACCATGACAATGTCTTATTTTTTATATTTTCATTGTTGCCCTTCAGGGCAGCTAATTTTGAAGGGGCCCTTAAACTAATAGGCTCTTCATGTTTTCTTAGCATCTAATGTGCATCTCACATCATTATGCTATAATGGTCTACTGCTGAACTTTCTATTTTATTTGAAGAATAAATCATTCTAAGTTTATTATAGGATAACAAGACCAGAATCACTATGGTTTTAAATTTCAGCCCTATTGCTTTGAGAGGCAGTGTGGCACCAGAGGGCTGCCAGGGTAGCTACAGCCCCCCATAGGTGACTGTAGTCAAGTCTATTGCCAATCGTTACCAAACACAAGTTTCTGTAAATCAAAACGCTATCCCTCTGGCTGAGGAACTTAACCCCCTAAACCCTCAAAGCAATAGGGCTTAATTGGCAATTAGCAATAGGGTTGGGGAAAGCTTGGCAGCACCCTTGTTAAGCACCAACCTAAATTTTTCCTTGATCCACATCTGGAGTACAGGAATGATTTGAGATTTTGTTGGAAAATATTAAATTACTGTCAGACCAAGTGCATACAGATCAACGAAGCAAGATAATTACCATAGTCATAACTCCACTCCAGTGCTACATTTCTAATAGTAACTGGTTTATAAATATAATACTTTTCGCTGGAGCATGGTGTTATGCCAATTAAGAGCTGCATGGTAGGTTTGATCAAAAGCAAAATAATTGAAGTGAGTTAAGGAGCATTCGCATATTTGATATTTTAAATAGTGTTGTACATTTTGAAAATGCTAAATTCATGAGCAGCCTACTTAGCATTATTCTGTAGTTATTGTGTTGGACACTTCTGTTATGTCTCAAAAGACAGGAGCTAAACTAACGACAACACAGTTTAGAAAAAGGTTCTCTTCAATAATTATAATTCGTTACAAGAAAAGAGAAATAAAAAAGTAAGGAGAAGGGTGATAATGTAATATGTATAGGTAATGTTGGTAATACTTTAGGAATCACCAGTTTCAAGGTGTGCGTATGAAACTGGTCCTAAAAAGCTGCTGTTCCATTCAACCAACATGGACGATTCTTGCCTTGTAGTCTTATTTAACGTACAGAGAACACGGAGTCAGAGAGACGACGTGTAATGCTGTTGTGCTTGAATGTCGGACTAACTAACTTATTGAAATGAAATACATGTTTATATAGGCGAATAACAAAGAGATAAAATTACCAAACTCATCGAATAAGAATAGGAGTCGAAGGGTTGGTTGTGAATGACGCTGTGAATTACGCAAGTAGATGAATATGTGATGAGTTGATTGAAATTATGACATGAAATAAGAATTGATTGAATGAATAGAATTGTATAGTTAAGCACAATGGCAATGGCGGCATAGATAGAAATGTGAGGGTAAGAAAGCTGAGTCACTACAATACAATCATGATTTGACACATGCCAGCTTCCTCTCTCTGCAATATGCAAGGCAAGAGGTACTTTTAGTAAAACTTTTTAAATTTCTTAGTTACTGAAAACAGACACTCCTCATCAAAACCAACATGAACAATAATCAGTTCTTAGTACGCATAAACTACGAAATGAGACCATGTCATACCAGCTAAACCCATTGAAACTTTAACTTAAGTGTAATATGTAATATCTAAATGATTCCTTTTCAAAAATATTTCACCTTCACTGTTCCTGCCAATATCTAACATTTCATCATCTAAAAATTCATTTGGGTTTCTTTTCACTTGGCAAAGGGGCACTAGACTGCATGAAGCATTTCCTGTTAAATTGGGATGATAAAAATTTGGTTTTATGCTACTCTTTGTGATACCAGATAGCAATGTTGTTTCCAACACAGGGTACTTTGGCTGCACTTAAGTGTTTGAAACACCCCATTTCCTTAACTGGTGAGTATATGCTTTTTCATAAGGATCAACTTTGAAGCTGTCCAGATAGTAACCAGCAAGCTCAGATATAGCTGCCATGACATATATGCAATATGCACTCAGGCCTGCAGGGAACAAACAAGAGCCTTTCTCTACAGAACTGTCCTATCAAATTGTCGCCAATATCATACTAGGTAGGCCTCTAGAATTGCCATCTTTCTGATCTGTTAATACACTCTGCAATATGGTTTGAAATCTGCAGATTCAAAATCTTAGAGCAGCATTCCTATCCTGATCAAACAAGCAGTCCCTGACAACACATTCCACCATCAAGTTAAATTGGATATGTTTTCCATCAACTATCAGCCATAAAACCTGCGCAGTACTTATTTGAAGACCTGAACATAGGCATAGATTAAGGGGGTGCTCTCTCCTGTTCGTTTATCTATTGATAGAGGCCCTGCTATAATAAACTCCGTACGTACAATTCCCTGCTTTGTTCTGTGTTGTTTTCATACAATTGTAGTTCAAACTTATTGTGATTATTTAAGTAAAACATTTTTCAATATTTTCCTAACCTGTAATTAGTGGAATTTTAAAATTAAACAAGTTTACTAAACTGAATTTTCTCCTAATGTAGATGATGAGATTCCTTGTCATCTTTTTCATACTTGCCACGCAAAAGTATTTCACAAAAGAATGGTCCGTTGTCATGGCTGTATTGAGATTGTCCGCATTAAGAAGTTGTTCTTGCTTCAATTTCTGGCCCCTTAAAATCGTTTTGCTATATGTTTGCACTATACCTTCCCACATTTCCTTTCATAGTCTTTGATTTCCAGTCTGGTGAACAGTGGTAGGTACTTACGGTTACTACCTCATTGAAATCCACCCGTCTCATTATCTTTCCTATCGACTTCCGTAGCTTTTTAATTTTCCATATCATCTAACAGCAAATCTTTTAGCGAACAATTTTCCGAAAGATCCTAGTCTCGAGCATTAATTCTCTCTTCCCTTTTCATCAATAACTTAGCTACTCGCGTCTCCATTTTGAATCGGAATGTCCATACGGGCCACTATTTTGAAGACACACATTCAACCTCCTTGAACAATTCGGGAATGTTGTATGGACTATTTGCATTTCTTGACCCTCTGCACTCCCAAAGAGCGAACTGCGAGCACAGCAAAAGCGAGAGACAGGATTAGCAGTAAATTCTAAGTATGAACGAATGAGAGAGAGAGAGAGAGAGAGAGAGAGAGAGAGAGAGAGAGAGAGAGAGAGAGAGAGAGAGAGAGAGAGAGAGAGAGAGATAGAGAGAGAGAGAGAGAGAGAGAGAGAGAGAGAGAGAGAGAGAGAGAGAGAGAGAGAGAGAGAGAGAGAGAGAGAGAGAGAGAGAGAGAGAGAGAGAGAGAGAGAGAGAGAGAGAGAGAGAGAGAGAGAGAGAGAGAGAGAGAGAGAGAGAGAGAGAGGGACTGGAAGAAATAGCGAAAAATTCAATCAGTTGCCGACCCCTGACTTAATCAATAAAGCATAGGAAAATATTACCTTGTTGCAATTAGAAGTCTATCTTATGTTGCTATTGGTTTTTGAAGATTGGTGTATTGCTTGGTGATATCCTCCTTGATAAATCCCAATAACGAATTAAACATGGGGGAACTAATTTTGAAATGTCCCTGCAATTTGGCCACATAGCTCCTCAACTGCTGCATCAAATGATGCTATTCACCAAAATCATACCATGCTTTATTACGCAATTAGAATAAAATCCTCTCCGTTTCGGGGTAAAGAAAATTTAAAAAATGAATTAGAAGAACTTTTTTCAGTTTCAGTAGACTATTTTGGCATTAACTTCAACTGCAGAAGTATTAGATTCGCGCGTTTTTTTTTCGCTTGCCGCGTGATCGCTTCACTTCGCTATTTCTCTCTCCGCGTGCATGCAGCCCAAGCGGACCCCCATGGAAGAAGGCCAGCTTGCCATTTTAATGGTATTCCTGGCAATGAATTGAGGGGTGTTGATATTGTTCCTAATGTTCTCTAATGTACCTTATTCTCTTCATCTTGCATAACTTGTAGATAAAGTTGATGAGGCTAATCACACATACATACATTATTTAACATATATTTTACTCTTTTAAGAGTTGCGAATAACCTCATTACTTCATAGGATGTCATCCGAATAATGATTGCCTTCAACAGCGGCACAATATCAGAGCCAGTGTCAGCTAGGGCGAGTCTGATAAGAAGTTCGAGTAATCAAACTTCTCCACAGTACTGCTTACGTTCTGGTCTCTACTAATCAAAGAGCGCTTAGATTGCAGTTTGGTGTCGTCAACAAAAGGAAATAATTTGACAGCGTTTTCTGCAACCTTGATTGGAAAGCATTGGTCAAAAGCTTGAAAACGAATAACTCTCAAAAAGACGGGCTGCAATGAAAACGCAGCCTGATTTTATGATATCACATACTTCTTTCAATATGAAAGATGGTTCCTCACCGGAGCCTTAACGGCACATGAGATATTGAGGAAGATATCTGGAATTTTTTCCCTCACGCCGTTAATGAATATAAAAAAATTTGTTACCATGTTTGAATGAATGTTGAACACACCTGGCGATTTTTTAAGTGAGCAGAGTAGAATATCTTCGACATCTGGCATCAACTGTTGGAAAAACTTCAGATAGATTGTAAAACTGCCATCCTCAAGCTAACGGTCATCATTTGCCCCAACAGCACTATCGTGATCTTTTGTCCATGTATTGATTATCAGCTCAACACATTTGAAATACGGCTTTGGCGAATCGAATTGGCGAACCCGGGTTCGGCTTTGGCCTTTAAGGGCCTGGTCGTGTCCAATCTAATCTTTCTTCCTGCGTAGACTTGTGGAATAGATGCATGCGAAGGTTTCTGCATACATACGTTATTAAAGTGTGCAGTACCGGCGACTGAGTAAAGTTTTAAACAAGGAAAACTGAAAAGTGCGAGTAGTTTGACTGAGAGAAAGACAACCTCATTGCAACTGAGCATACGAAAAGCCACGTGTTGAGAGTTACCTGGCAACCAGAGCTGTCACTCTTGAATTGTAATTTTTATTCACTGCGCCCTACGTTTTGCCTGCTGGTAACATTGTAGCCCATTAAACCCTGAGAATCGAGAGAATGGTGTGGTAAGAACGTAATGTTGAATCCGAAAAGAAGATGACTTACTGTAAGTGGCTGTATCTCGTGCACATCTGGGTTGATAGCTGAAAAGCCCTGTCCATACTACAAAAACTAACTCAGGTTCGCTCCAGGTTAGTTTCAACCCAGGGGGAGCCCGGTTTTTTCCACGCTTGATTTTGATATTTTGCAGTGTGGACATAAAAGTGGGGTGAACCCGGGTTAACAAATGTTACGCATACGCAGTTATACTATATTTCTTGTTCACCTTTTTGTTTTCCTCGTTTTGATTAAAGCGTTCTTGCTCTTGAACTTGTCTCGTTATATGTGAGAATTTCAACTCATTCGTCATCTTTAGGTGAGGACTTTTTGGCAGATGCCATTAATGTTGCTAGGAGTAGGCCAGCTGGGTTCCCTACTGAATATTCAGATGAAGATGTTAATCTATCCTCCAGGGGTAGACACCGATGTTGATAGACTTATCAGCTAATTACTGTCATTATTTCACAATCTATCTTATTTTGAGTTGTTTTCTCAATTTTTTGAATCTTTTATTTAAAAAATTTAGTGTCATCGATAGAGGTAAACAGAGTGGACTCACATGTAGTGAAATCACAGATGGCTTAGTGAGTGACCCATCTCCCACTGGCTAGTCTACTTGCTCATAAAACTCGAGTTTTCTTCTCATGTACTGTTGTTGTCTTTCAGTTCATTGTGCGAATATTTTATCTGCTCTATTTTTTTCCTTTTCTGCGCGTTCGCTTACAGCCGAATCCCTTTTCAATAGTCTAGGCTATTGCACATTCTTCTTCCTGGCGCAGTTATATCGCTGCTCATGAATCTTTTCATCCCTCAAGATAGGGCAAAGACCTTCTTGCTAACTCCATGTTGACCCATGGACATTTGTAGAAAATTCCATTAGATGAGTGCCATGTTCTTCATTCAATTCATATAACTGGAGTTGACTCCTTCAGTGTTTATCTGCGAGGAAACACATCTTTGGCGCTCAAAACATTTTCGAATAAGTGCATGCGATACAAATACTAACTTGGGTTCGCCACAGGTTTGTGTCCACACCACACTATGATAGAACTAGCTTTGGTCCCCCCCCCCCTGGGTCGGAACCATCTCTGGAGATGGGTTAAAGCTAACATGGGCGTAGTTTGTGTAGTGTGGATAGGGTTTAAGATGACAATCATTCAAGTCAGCTTGAATTTCCTTTTCAAATTTGTTAAGTTCCGCAAGCGTAATGAGGAAACGACCAAGCACTGATCCAACTTTAGGATTGACTTCGTCAATGCAATGATTCTTTCTTAGACACCACCCCAGTGCGGACTGCAGGTGGGGTGGTGGTATAAGAAACAAATGCAACTTAGCTTGAAAGTGGTTTGTACGGTTGGTGAGTCAAAGTGAGCTAAACCTGATTGTAGGTCCCTTACTGCGCGTTTGAATGTTTGCTCATTTTTCGATAGGATAAGACGTGGGGTGGGGTAGAAGGCAAGCTGCTGTGCAGAAAATATGACATGCTGACGTCTTCTACGATTTCTAGATTAATAGTACGGATAGTAGTAAGATATTTAATAAGCAAATGTAGGCTTTCGCGTGGATGCCTGCGCAGTCTTTGACTGTGAGAGGACCAGTGGAGTCAATACCAACATCAGAGAAAGGGCATGATGATGTATCATAACGGAACTGGGGGTAACTCTGGCAGATTAGCAGGCCGTGGTGGCGATCTGCGACTATTTTGCATGTGACGCACGCGGTGAGAAGATAAGTAGTCTCTGTATGTGACGATGGAACCGAACATTGACTAGGAAAAGCAACAATAGTCCTTCCAATCCCCAACATGATGCTGACAGAAATAAGAATCTTGAATGATGAGATTATTAACACGAACATGACGAGGGAGCAGAATGAGCGATGATTCGATCATGAAATGGCCCTTAGAACGAATAAGACCAGCAGTGTCTAGAGGAAATTCAGTAAGCAGCTTTTTTGTATTGGGTTATGTGGAGAAAGCTCGTTGTGGCCTAACAAAGCCCCAACAAAAGAAGAAAGAAGAAGGCGAACGGCTAAGAGGAGACAGAGATAAGATCAAGTTGATTGATCTTGGATTAGAAAGATCACCTGAGTAGCAGAGAAGTTGTGAGGGAGAAATGCAAATCGTCAAGATGAGACAATACATGAGAATCGCCTAGTGTAATAAGGCAAGACGATCCATAAGTTGCATGTTATTGGGATGAATGAGGATTTGTGAGATAAAGTGCGTGAAGTAGGCAGTGAAACTTGGAAAGGGTGTGAATGATTTGAGCCTCTGGTGGTCCTGAAATGCCTCAGAGGAACTGGAATAGTATTCCTGACCTCCTGAGAACAATGCCCGTGAAAAGTATCTGTAAAAGATGGAAAGATATCCATCTAAGCGGCGATGGGAAAGAGGTTGGAAAGATTTGGTGAGGTTAGGATTGTTAATGAGACGAATTCCTTTTGACTGGACTTTGTCGAGAAGATAGAGAGTAGATTTTGGAGCACCGCCCAGACGTGGGAGCAGTACTCTAAAGAAGGACGGATTTTGGACTTGTATATAGATAGAAGGTGAGAAGATGAGAAAACCCCGCGGGCTCTGGCGAGGAAGCCGAGCTTTGAGATGCATGCTTAGCAAGGGAATGGATGTGAGTTTTCCAAGTGAGATTAGATGAAAGAGAAGGCCAAATTGTGCGAAAGAAGCCGAAGTGTCCAGTTGATGACCATTCATGAGGACAGGTGGATAGTTTGATTACTTTTGCGTGAAATGGCAGCCTGTTTCGTCTTGCTTTGGTTGAACGAAACTAGGTTGTTTTTACCCCCACTTCCCAATAACTGTCAGATCATCTGAGAGAATGAAAATGTAGAACTTAGAAAGGTATCATCAGCAAAAGTGTGAACGCTAGAAGACGTAGAGATAAGTTTTGCTAGAAAAATGTGAGATGACGTGTGTAGGGAAGTAACTGTCCAGATTCAAGCCATGCGTGTTCAGCAGCCTCGATTTCAGATGTCATCGGGGACCCTATCGTCCTTGCGCTCATATTGAATTCTCCAAGTCCAGGAAAACAACGGAGCCAACTGGCCATTTTCAATTATGGGTCAAATTTTATTTTGGCAAATCTTTAAAGTGTGATGAAATGCATTGTTAAAATGTTAACTTCTCTTTCCTGTTTGCAATACCTGGTGAAATTTCGAATATTGAGATGTATCAATTTGTCCAAAATATTTTGAAATTGACTACTAAGCGATCACAATAGGTATCACATTTCTCTCAAGGGGCTTATTTCAACTTCGAAATGAGAATAGAAAATTGACACCTATTGTGCGTTTTTGAATAATGAAATCTGAGATGCGATAAAAGATTAATGCAACTTATTTGCGGTTACTTAAACCTTGGATAGACAACAACAACATTTTGAAAATTTATCTACATTTTATATTTCATCCCGTACATTTCACCACTCCCTACAAATCCTGCAATATCCCTACTGTAGGCAGAAATCCCTACGAATGGTAGCCACACAAAGTAATATTCAGATGGCCCTTTAGTGGCAGATGTAGCGAAGAGATCGACTGATGGGTTTGGGGTCTAGAGGCGTATCCAAAAAGATTTTTCCAGAGTCAGGCCCTCTATTGTATCGGAATATAAAGGCCACTCCCATATTAGGAAAAATTGTCAAAAATCTTATGATACCATGTTTCACTTTCTGAGCAATAGTATGAAGAAAATTAAACTTGCGAAATACTTTGCCCGAGTGGTTGGAGCAGGGGCGTCGTGGCAGTGGAAAACTTAGGGGGGGTGGGCACACTGTTTTGATTTGATGACAAAAATAATCTTCTTTCGCTGGTTTCGCAAACTGCAACATTAGCAGTTCTAGTGGGCCAGTGAAGAGACAAACCAGGTCTCGGAGCAAATTCTTGCAGATTTTTACAAATTAAAGAAGCAATATTTAGAAATTGAGTTTTCTCAAAAGAGGAGAATTTAGAAATGAGTCAATGATATCCTCAAAGTTCACGCTGTGTATTAAGCGTTGCTCAACGTTGATCATCATGAGGGAAATTAATATCTCCTGTCCAATTGTCGGCCTTAGTCTGCTCTTAATGTATTTAAACTTTGAAAATTTTATTTTACGCTTGGTGAAGCATATTGGTAATGTTGTCAGTATTCTATCTATCGTGTAAAGGTTAGGGTATGCACTTTGCAAATTGAATCTAACAAGTAGTTTAAGTACTGTCAAATAGGCAGCCCTTCCCATAACCTTCGTTTCTTTGCTTGTTCCATCAGCTTCATTCTCTGCTGTTACGCTACGAACGCGCTGTTAACTATTTCATCGTGTGCTGCTTTGTGTATTTGATACATAGTTTATTTAGTGGCTTTGTTGATTTACGACTTGCATCTTTATTCTTATTGGTTCATATTATTTTATTGCTGTGCTTCGACGCTGATTGGACGCTTCGTTAATCTCCTTCGTAGAATTCATAATAAGATGCTAACCTTGGGGTAAGAAGAGAAGCCTTGGGGGCAAGTTGAAAAGAAGACGCACCTCTCTCGACGCTACACAAAGTTTGCCGGAGGCTCGTAGCCGAATACAGATCAAGGTAATTAATACTCGAAGACATCGAGGCAGCCCCGAAGTCGTTTCCTTAGAACCTGTAAGTTTAGACCTTATTTTAGTATATCCACCCGCTTTTTGAAATTGTAGAAGAACCCACATACGTTTAACCTTTTTCTCATGACCATCCAAAACGAAAGATTAACAATGAAAGATTAATAACGAAGAAGAGAGAAAGAATATCTAAAATTTGAGAGAAAGAAAGGTTACAACTGCATCTTTGTCAAATTTCCCATAATTTCTGACCAACTATAGGAGCTCCTCTGCTGAACTTCTTGCTTCCCAACCATAATTTCTTACTGCACTTCTGAAAGAGGTAAGCTGCAAAGAATTATTTCTTGCAATGGCCGGCAACCCTTCTGGGTCCAAAGGTACAAAATGTTTCAGAATATTTTTGTGTGAAATAAATCTTCTAATGGATGCAATCAAATTTCCTACAAAATTCTAGATTTCGAACAAATATCCGATTCACTGATTATTGGTGGGCACGTGCCCTCCACCAGCCCCCCAGCCATGACGCGACTAGGCTGGAGCTACGTCCAACCACTAGTCTATTACACTGGTAAAGAAACTTGCCTATTTCAAAGAAAGCCGCCCGTGAGGAGTCATCATCATTATCATCACAAACGAATTCCGCCGGACCATCGGTGTCCTCTGATCTTGACAAGCCTCCGCCATTCCTCTCTATTCGCCGTGCGATGGTATGCTACTTGCCGTCCAGCCCTGTTCAATCTTTGATATCATCGAACCAAAGCCTTGCTGGTCTTCCCTGGCAACGTCTGCCTTCACACATTCCTTGCATTAGAGTCTTTGTAACTTTGTCGCGCCACCTCATGTCCGAAAAATGCGAATTTACTTTTTCTGATGACTGCCATTAATCTTTCTGGTCGTGAACCATTGAAATTGTCTGCAACCAACTTAAGCAAGTCCTCGCTAATTTTCTTCTTTTTCCACGTTATACCAAGAACACGTCTGTAACACTTCATCTCAAAAGCCTCCAATTTTCGCCATATCTTGTCCGTCAATGTCCAACTTTCACAGCGATACAAAAGGATGCTTACCACCATCGCTCTCATAAACTTTATTTTTCCCTTTACTTTCAGTTTCTTTGCCCTCCAGATTGCATTCATCTCAGCCAAGGTGCTTACTCCAATACCAGCCCTGTTTGTACTTCTTTCTCAATTGCAGCATTTTCAGTTATGGTTGCTCGAAGGTATTTAAATTCGCTGACTTGTTCTAGGTCTTTGCCTTTTGCTTTAACGATGATTCTCTCATTTTGATAACGTCCATTTACCATAGTACAGTCCAACGACGCATATAGTGTAAGGTATGAACGAACTACTACCTTTTTTGTGTCATGTCATCTTGCATTTTTGTTGGCTAGGTACACATCTAGGCTCGCTACCACACTAGATGGAGTGTTTTTATCGAGACACGATATCTAGGTGATCGCCTTACGAGGCGAATGGGCTCACCTACCCAGTTGAAGCATACAAACATATAGCATGGAGACCAGGCCTTCAGGGGGACGTGTCCTTTTCCAGAGGGCCCTTCCCTGAGGTAAGGTACTACCCCTCTACTATCTGCTGGTTTGGATTCAGATTTTTCCTCCTCTTAGCTTTTGCCTTCTGCAGAAGCCTGTCCTGCAAGGCAGCAGGAGGGTTTTGAGTCAGAGTCACCTTCTGTTAGCCTTTGCCTCAGATGGCACAACCTACAAGACAGCAGGTCATGAAATAGGTAGTACTGGTTTACATGGTGCCAGTAGCAGACCCAAGTCTGACCTGAGCATACCTCACACAAATAACGACAGTGATACGAGAAAGAAGGATGCAATTTGCGGGACACTGCTGGAGAAGCAAGCATGAACTCATCAGTGATGTCTTGCTATGGGAACCAAAACATGGCTACAGGAACGCCGGCTTTCCCAGCAAGACGTTTCAGAAACAATTTTATGAGGACTCCAACATACATGTAAGTGAAGATCTGAGCAGACCAATGGAGGACAGGGAGTTGTGGCGAAAATGTGTTCCGGCAATCTGCCAGACCTGATGATGATGACGACTACTTGTTCATAGCTAGACATTTGACCGCAGTAATTATCGCTTTATTACGTTCGATTACCTTGTTTATTTGGTACACTGAAGGCAAAGGCAAGCTTTAAGCTGACCAGTATATCCTCGTTAAGTTTACTGTGGATCTAGTAGCATATTGGAATTAGCTAATTTTACAATGCTATCTTGGTCACTTAGATTTATGAATCTTGGATTGTAGTTTTACCCTAGAAGATCTAGGAACCGAGTTTTATAGTTTGATTCTACTTTTTGGAACTTCATTCAGGTTTACAAAGAATTATTACAATGTTCTATTAATAATTACGTTGAATTAGATAATACAATCCAGGTCTAATTTAGAGGGTTTTATTCAAATGGAGGTGGAGATATTTGAAATATAGTTGGACTTGATATTGCATAAGGACAACAGCTTAATGTTCATCTCTTGTATCTATTTTCACGAGAAATGCATTAGTTGTTCCCTTTTGTTTTGAGGTTTATTTCAGGTTTACTTTAGAAGTTTATTATAGAAAAATGTCCTCAAAACTTATCTTTATGAATACTTATCAAATCTTGGAAAATCCTTGAACCCCTCTTGTTTCCTACGCGACCGCTCTAGCCGTCCTGTTACTCATGTTGCTGGGGTGGTTAACCCAGCAAAATTACTTTCTTGGTGGGTAACTGCAGCTCATTTGAAGAATGGTAAATTGTGATGGGAAGGACCGGAATGTTTTCAGGAAGGAGAGGCTTGTTCGCCTCTCGTCGCTAACGCTTTTCCTTCAGGGATGTAATCCTTGCCGATGCGAAAGAAGCGGTGCCTTCGTAACAGACCTGCGCCAAGCAGGGCGGTCAAGAGCGACTTCTTCCATTTGCCTGGTTCGATGTCAAAGCCTTTCAAGGCAGATTTCAGCGAATCTTTGAAACGTTTATACGGCGTGCCGATGGTATGCGTACCTTGAAGTAGCTCGCCGTAAAAGAGTGCTTTGGTGTGCGAGAGTCATGCATCCGCACTAGTTGTCCAGACCACCAAAGTTTCGCATGGATGATTACTTTGTAAACAACTGACAATAAAATTAGCTAAAGAAATTTGATGACAGTAGATTATTGGCATTTTTGTGTTCGTCAATAACTGTTCATGCTATTGGAAATTGGCTGCAAAATATTTGTTCAGATCTTTTGGTTACTTTGCAGAAAATTACATCAAATGCAAGTGGTTGATTACAATGACGAGAGGGGGACATTTAAAGTCATATGATGCTGACGTGTGAATGCTGGCCATGTTTACTCCCAGGGGTAAGGGGTGCTTCCAAGTAATCCTGGTTGGACCTAAATCTTGACTTTGATAAAATGACCAATGTTTAGTAATGGAAAATTTGAGAATTTCCAAACTATTCTATCCAAACTATCTCAAACCCGCTAGTGGGAATTTTCTTGGTCTTGAAACCCTTCTATAATACAAAAAATGTACGTAATTGTTTATCTAGATTGCTGTAACTATCGTTGGCAAGAAAATCTTGAAAATACCAACCCAATATTAGAACAAGCAAACAACATATCAGATCAAAGAAGTTGCTACCGGCGAGGATATGCTTTACTTACCTAAACCCAGAACAAGCATTAGTCATGAATCCCTGGCTTTTAGGGAACTTCAGGGTAGCAAAATCACAGGGAAGAAGTCTGTCTGCTGCCTTGATCCCTCCTGAACATCCTCGAGTGGAAAGCTTAGGGCATCATGTTCATTGCTCGCATTTCGCATGAGGTATACTGCCCACGAAAATCGTCGTCAAGGGATGGCTTGTCAGATTGTCACACTGACTGTGTAGATTGTTACATTTCCCGTACTTATAGTGTAGCACATAAGGGCAGACGTGTATTCCTGGGATGAACTGAGTATCTATCCTTTTCCTGTTATTTTACATCGATTACTTACTTATACGAATCACTGCATCGCTCCCCATTTTTTCACCATCATCATCATCTCATCGTGTCGAGCGAAATCGGACTCCTTTGACAATTCTTCTCCGCTCGACCCTGTCCTGCATGTTTCTTAGCACAATCTGTCCTTGTATTAAGCTGGGATCTTCGCAGATTTGCTCAACAAATGATGTTTGAGGGCGGCCTCTGGATATTTTTTCATGGTTAGGTTCCCTGAAAAAAGGTGATGTAAACATTCTTCTTGTCTTCGTCACACATGCCCTATAAACCTTAGTCTTCTCGTGCGGATAAAATGGCTTATGCAGGAAATTTCAGAGGAATCAGTTTAATCACTTCATTCAAAATTTACAACAAAATTCTGTTACCAAGAATAAGGTCTCATCTCGAACCCATTATAAGGATGAATCAACATTGTTGTCGTCCAAAAAAGATCCACCCTGGCGCAGATACTTACTTTAAGAAGACTCGTCGAAGGAATCAAAGCAACGATTCTACAGCTGTTCTTACCTTTGTAGACTTAGGCGAAGCGTTCCACTCGATATATACAGGGAAACAAAGAACAATTTCTTCTTCGTTAGTGTCAGATTCCTTGGCATTTTTCTTTTGTCATAGCACACTTTATCCCTTTCTTTGCTTTTCTAAATATTTTCTTTTTCTTCTTGGTGTTTGTTGAGCATTTTATTTGATGGCAATTCCTTTAGATATGCGACAACTGTACGATGATGCAACAGTTCACTCGATGCAGTTTTAGTTGTTGAATTTGGGGTCACTCGGCATGAGAGTAAAAATCTTTGAAGCTCTTGTATCCTGATTCTCTTCTTTAGATGTGCTATTTGTAACATTTTAATAACGTTTTATTGAAATTTGCAACATTTTAGTTTCCCTGTGGCCATAATGTTCCATTCAATGTTTGTGTTTGAGTTCCATTCAATGTTCACTGCTTTCGTGTATCGTTCGAATCCTGCGCTATCAAACGGTGGTCCATTATCACAAGTTAGCTTAAAAGGAATGCCGTGCATTGCAAAGACTCGATCAAATTTTTAATCACAGCCTGAGTTGATGTATAATGCACGATTTCTACTTCTGGAAAATTTGCATACGTATCAATCGCCACTAGCGAGTATTGGTGAGTGTTTGGTATTGGTCCTAGAAAGTCGATTCCTACCTGATACCCAGGTATCTCTTCAGTGGGCACTGTTTTCATTGGTGCAACAGAAATGCCTATTCCTACTGCTTGACACAAGTTGAATCCTTCTATTATCTCTTTTACTCATTGGTTCATCTCTGGGTAGCAAATCTTTTCTCTAAGACAGCTCTTTTTTCAATGCCTTGATGACCAATGTGTGCTAACCTGGTTGCTTTGCCTTGCAAACTTTCAGGAATAATTAACTCTATTACCTTTTATTAGAAAATCTTTTGATTTATTGCTTGTAATTCTTCCATGAATTTCTTGTAAGGTTGAATATATTTGCCTTGTATGTCCCTTTTTCCAGTGTCGAACGATTTCTTAACTTTTTGCAATACTGTCTTTTTTGTTTCTTGTTGGATCTCCTTCGACGTCAAGGACTTGGGAATTGCATGCTGTACGATGTAGTTTATATACTCTTCAGCTATATGCTCTTCTGAACTCTCTTCAAACTGGTATCGGCCATATCTAGGAAACTTCCTACTTCAGACGCATTCTGTAGAGGTGCAGCATTTTGAAGCTTTGCCACTCAATCTGGATCAGGTCTCGAACCTTTTTCATTGAATATATGACCGTAGAACTCTATTTCAGCTTTTAATAAACGGCATTTGATCCCTTTGCTTCGATATGAAGAGAAGACAATCGTTTTACACAACTTTCGAATGCTATGTCGTGCTCTTGGCAATTCTTTCGGGAATAATTATATCATTAGCAATATCCTACACATTTTTGTATGTGACTTGGGTACTGCTGTAGGATGTTTTGAGGAAATCCTAACATTTACTCTCCTCCCACCGTTAGCTCTCCTCTTGGTAACTCTGATCATTGTCTCATAACCTTACGTCATGACTTCCTCCCTCACATGGACAGGCCCTTTGCTCCGCAAAGAGTCTTTCGCTATAACAAGGCTGACTGGGACTCGCTTCGCACTATTTACTCTTCTTACCCTTGGTCTTCAGACTTTTCAAATGATATGATCCTTCCTTTCTTGCTTCTTTCATCAACGGTGCAATATTTCTTGGCATGGATCTTTTGTATTCCTTCATCGTAAAAGCCTGTTAAAAAAGTTCCCCTAAGTGGTTCAATTCACAGTGTGCCAAAGCTGAGAAAAAATGGCACTACTTCAAGGAATGGAAGCACCTTCAAACCCAACATTCAAGAACTTCGTTCATCAACTCATGCAGCACTTGCTCCAAAACCATCAAAAATGCCAAATGATCTTTTTTCCAACGCATCAACAACAGAATCGCTTCCTGTCAGGCTGGCTCTCGCTCCTTTTGGTCTATGGCCAAAGTTGTCTGCCAAAACTTCTGCCAATCATTTTTCCCTCCACTAGAATGCAACTCTGACAGTAGTTGTAAAGAGGGGACTTTGCCGGGCATTACATTTTACAAACCAGTTTTTTCCACTTTTTCAATCCAACCATTTTTAACCCACAACACAGACATATCAAACTTGCAACCCCAAACCGTTTTCCCCCACAACACAATTTATTTAATTTTCATTTAGAGTTTTAAATTTACTACTGTATATAAGAGTTACAAAGTTTACTAGCAGAGTATAAACAACAAGTCACAACAAACTCAATGATGCATCAATCATATGTACCGTTCTCAAAGCTTGACGTTGACGCCGTCTTTAAGATTCTTGATAAAGAAAAAACAATAGGACAGTATGGCGAAAAACTTGTTTTATATTTGGAACCAAGCCCACACAACCAAGATTTTATATCTGATGTTATAATAAAAACAAACGCACCAAAAAGCTTGAAAGAAAAGATATCTGAAGATTCAGAAATCGATGAATTTATTGTTTCAAAAGGAAAACTTAATGGAAAGAAAACAATAAAAGCATTATATCTCAAATCAGACAGCAATAGTTTTCACACTGGTTTTCCTTATGTTGCTGATTTTGCTATTATGGAAGACGATTTAGTAGTAGCAAAAAAGATTGATGTTGCGTTAAAAGTAGGTCATACTTATGCTGTAAGAGATGTATTTCACTTTGGTACAAAATATGGTGAAAGTGGTATTGCAAGGCTGAAAGATGATGAAACGAATGAAACAGTTAGTATATATTTACCAAAATCACTCAAACAAGATATTAAATTAACTAGAAAAGTAAATAAAAAAATTTGTCATGA
Organism: Pseudorhiza aurosa; assembly: GCA_964026355.1. Lineage (NCBI taxonomy): Eukaryota > Metazoa > Cnidaria > Scyphozoa > Rhizostomeae > Lychnorhizidae > Pseudorhiza > Pseudorhiza aurosa. The sequence continues at coordinate 319,762 of OZ032120.1, forward strand.
AAAAATAGAATAAAATGGGTTTAAAACCACAGATAATAAAGTAAAGGTATATCAATATAAATATACTTATGACAAATATTAAACTAACTGTTTACAAAATGAAAATAACAAACCAAAAATATTTCCAAACAAGGGATTTTTTTTGCAAAATTTTGGCAAGTTGTGAAATAAATAACAATAACCACTACCATAACCATATCTTGTGTTCGTTATTCGTTTTAAAAATAAATTTGCTAAAATGTCTACAATCTATCACCCATATAGAGTAAACTTGACGGCTGGACAAGCCGAATCAATTGCAAAAGCAATGAAACATAAAATGCCAATAACTCTTAGGTTAACTCATAACAATCTTATGAGAGGCGATGAAATAGTAAATCTTACTCAATCTCAAATTAATAAGCTTGAAAAAGCAAAACATAAAGGTGTAGGAGCTGATATTAAAATTAGCAAAGCCCAACTCAGAAAATTTGCAACAAGCGAAGGAAGCATTATGAATTTGTTCAGAATAGTAAGTGGTGTTGCTAGAAAAATATTACGAAAAATCTTGACCCCACTTGCAACAGGTGCAGTTTCTGGATTAGGAGAGACCGCCATTAAAAAAGCAGTCGGTGGTTCTTATCAATTATCATCAGAGCATGTTCAAATGGTAGTAGGTACACCAGAAATTAGGGAACAAATCAAACAACTATTACCTGTTGCCCAACAAAAGAAGCTATTCAAGTCATATGAAAGCGGTAGCGGGTTGGTTTTAAAAACAGGACGGGGACAAAAAGGTGGTTTTCTAGGCTCACTGCTAGCAGGAATTGGTATACCATTAATTGCAAACGTAGTTGGAAAGTTGTTTGGAGGGTGTCACGGAGAAAATCATGGAGATGAAGATGATAGGTTAAGAATGTTTGAATCATTGTTGCCGTTGATTGATCAAGGTGAAATAGATGTAACCCAATCAGGAAATGGTTTAGTAATTAGACCACAACCAACTAGAGGTGGAACAGTTATACCAGCTTTGAAATATTTATTAAGTGGAAATAAAAAAAAAGGATCGGGTCTTCCTTTGCATTTTCTATTTGTCATAGCACACTCTATCCCTTTCTTTGCTTTTCTCAATATCCTCTTTTGCTTCTTGGTGTTTGTTCAGCACTTTATTTGATGGCAATTCCTTTAAATATGCGACAACTGTACGATGATACAACAGCTCACACGATGCAGTTTTAATTGTTGAATGTGGGGTCACTCGGCATGGGAGAAAAAATCTTTGAAGCTCTTGTATCCTGATTCTCTTCTTTCGATGTGCTATTTGTAACACTTTAATAATGTTTTATTAAAATTTTCAACATTTTAGTTTCCCTGTGGCCACAATGTTCCATTCAATGTTTGTGTTTGCGTTCCATTCAATGTTCGCTTCTTTCATGTATAGTTCGAATTCTGCGCTATCAAACGGTGGCCCATTATCGGTAGTTAGCTTAAAAGGAATGCCGTGCATTGCAAAGACTCGATCAAATTTTTGAATCACAGCCTGAGTTGATGTAGGATGCAAGATTTCTACTTCTGGAAACTTTTGAAACGCTTCAATCACCACGAACGCGTATTGGTGAGTATTTGGTATTGATCCTAGGAAGTCGATTCCTACCTGATACCCAGGTATGTCTTCAGTGGGCACTGTTTTCATTGGTGCAACAGAAATGCTTATTCCCACTGCTTGACACGAATTAAATCTTTCTATTATCTCCTTTACTCATTGGTTCATCTCTGGGTACCACATCTTATCTCTAAGCAAGCCCTTTTTTTCAATGCCTTGATGACCAATGTGTGCTAACCAGGTTGCTTTGTCTTGCAAACTTTCTGGAATAATTAAGTCTATTACCTTTTATTAGAAAATCTTTTGATTTATTGCTTGTAATTCTCCCATGCATTTCTTGTAAGGTTGAATATATTTGTCTTGTATGTCCCTTTTTCCAGTGTCGAATGGTTTCTGAACTTTTTTCAATACTGTCTTTTTTGTTTCTTGTTGGATCTCCTTCGACGTCAAGGACTTGGGAATTGTATGCTGTACGATGTAGTTTATATAATCTTCAGCTATACGCTCTTCTAAAGTCTCTTTGATGGAATATCTATTGGGTGTCGATTTAAATATTCAGCTTCACTTGTTAGTCCGCTTTTGTAAATAACTCGAAAATTGTACGGCTGACAACTTTCTATTCAAGCAGGCGGTTTCGACCTTGGGTTATTAATGATAGCTTCCGAAGCTTTGTGATCTGTCATGACATCAAATACTGTTCCAATCAAAAATTATCTTAAGTGTTCTATGAGCATATCAATACGAGTCCTTCAATATCCGTTGGAGAATAATGACTTTCTACAGAGCTAGCGGCTCTACCCGCGTAGGAGATAGTTTTATAGCTGGCTTTATCACTGCGTCGTTGAAATAGAATCCCGCTAATACCTGTTGGGGATCAATCAATATCTAACATGCTTCTTTTATGGGTATCAAAATAGGCCATTACTAGGGCATGGGTCAGTTTCTGCTTCAGTTGATTAAATATCTTTTGCTGAGTAAGGGTCTATTTGAACTGGAAATTTTTGTTTGCTAACTCAAGCAAAGGTAGAGTAACGGCAGCATAATTTGGAATGCAGCCATTGCAGGCATTGGACATATCTAGGAAACTTCCTACTTCAGACGCATTCTGTGGAGGTGCACCATTTTGAAGCTTTGCCATTCGATCTGGATCAGGTCTCGAACCTTTTTCAGTGAATATGAGACGGTAGAATTCTAATTTGACTTTTTAAGTACGGCATTTGATCCTTTTTGCTTCGATATTAAGAGTAGACAATCGTTTTAAACAACTTTCGAATGCTACGTCGTGTTCTTGGCAATTCTTTCCGAGAATAATTATATCATTAGCAATACCCTGCACATTTTTTTATGTCACTTGGGTACTGCTGTAGGATGCTTTGAAGCAATTCTGCACTGCTAGGCATATCAAAGTACAATTTTTTGTGTTGAAAAAGTCCTTCATGTGTAGAAATAGGAGTTATTTACTTTCGCTACATCTGCTTGTTGGATTGGGAGGCTAATTTGTTGCGCTGATCCCTTTCACAGTTTTCAATAATTGAATATGGGCAAGATATTGAGGTGAATTTGGACTTAGTAGGTTCCCCCCAGGTCCATCAACTACACAAAAAGTTGAAACTGCTTTGTAAGATAGGGACTCTAGTGCTCTAAGCTTGGAAACATCCATGTAACTTTGAAAGCGTTGAGGAACCGTATACGAAGAGTTGACTTCTCGTTGGCTCAAGTTTTACTTCTTTTCTAAGACTCGACGAGTTACCAATAACGTCGACAGTAGCTTCCATGAGAAATTTAACATTCGAGTCAATTAGACCATGGGTCTCACACTCAATTTACCTGGGCCGCTGGAGGCAGAATCTGGCTGAGACTGGGCTGCATCAGGTTTTCCAGAGGAAAAGCTTTGTTAAATGATTCCAATCTTCTCAAATCTCTTTCTCCTTATTTTTTAACACAAAATGATATGAAAAAATGAATAAGCAAATCAAGAATTATTAAGAGAATCAATCAATTGATCAGTAATTAATAAATAAAATGATAGTGATATTGAAAAGAATAATTACTATTAGATTTCTCAAGTCAACGACTATATGTGGTTTATTAAGTCTTCTATATCCGCTGTATTCAGCCTCAAATGCCTGCTTCAATAAATGCCTGCTTTAACCTTTAACATTCTTCTGAACATGAATTATCCTGAACATGAATGGAACATTGAAGGACATGAGCTGTTTTCCTGAACTTGCCTTCTCTGGCCTACTCCTTGAGGGTAGATACCTGACCTTGCAGCGCTTCCTCTCGCAAAGCCAAGTCACATTTGGCTGGAGGGTTGAAGCTGTTGAGACCCTCAGTATCGCTTGAAGATGACCATCAGTAAGTCTGGACTTGAACTTGGACTCATTGAAGTTCAAAGTGGAGAAGAGCTTTTCACACAAGTATGTGCTCCCAAAAAGTAACATGGGTCGTTGAACATTCGGGAAAGCTCAGGGAAGCTGGGGGTAAATTCTCTCAAAATATCCCCAAGCTTGTCTGCCTTTCCACTCACTTCCCTGATCTTCGCTTTGAGTTCAAAGTTGTACTGCAGGTCAATAGACTGAATTTAGTTTCTTATTTGCCTTTTATCCCGCCGTGTACGAATCACTTTGAAATATTTTGTAAGAGAGACAGAGAGACCTCTCATTAACTCTCTAAGTGTCATTGATGTGGGTGTATGGATATATTTATAGAATAGCGAGAGAAAATAACCAGTACTAGTGTAGAACTCTGGGTTTCATGTTACAAATCTTTCTTGTCTGCATACTGATCTGTTCCTTGTAACAAAGACCTCTCTCATACATGTTTCACCTTAGCACAGAAATAATTTTTCAATGAGTCTTTTCTGAATCCTTAACCTTCAGATTCCTCAAATGAGGCTTTCTTTGGAAACCTTAATGGTTGTTCACCCATTAATGTCGTTCACCAAAACGAATAGAATACCAGGACAAAAGTGTTGCCAGGAGGATCCCAAGGTCTGCTCTAACAAGAAGGAATTTCCAAAGCAGAATTGTTGGCACTGTATATGGATAATATCCAAATGGTCTATTGGAATGCTCCCAAGACATAATTGCTAACCTTGAGCAAAGATTCCCATGCCAGATACTGAAAATGCAGTTGAACCATACCTTATATTAGGATGAAGTATGGTTAAATTTAGAGCTGGGCCTAATTTACTGTAGAAAAGAACTTAGACAGTGCTGTTGAGCTTTTGCTTTACTTAAGTTAATGCAAGAAATTAATCTCATTGAAACATTGTCTGAAGTAATTATATGCATGTACAAATAAGTATATGTATATATTTATATATTTATATCTATAAGATAAGAACAGAGAAAAGCCAGTGCTAGATTAATGTTCAGAGTTTCATGTCATACAATCATCAGCTATGCTTAGTATATGTTTAGCTGATGATTGTATGACATGAAACTCGGAGTTCTAAACTAGTACTGCCTATTCTATCTTGTTATCCTACATTTACTTTAGTTCCCCTATTGAGCACTCTTGGTGATTTCGTTTATCAATTCTCTCTTATATAAAGATATGTAGGTATATCTATATACTTTTATGTAAGAGATAAGTCATAAATGAAATCACCAAGAGTGCTCAGTAACTGACATGGCAACTAGTGGACGAGATCTTTCTGACTTCAACGGTCCTATCCTTACCTGGAGAGGAGATGAGCATCCACAGGCAACTGAGTCATGAAACAAATAACAAGCAGACGGAAAGGTGGTGATGACGTCAAACTGCCCCAACTGCCAAACATACCACGTCACCTATACAACTAGCCTAGATAACGACACCATGTCATTACTGATCACTTGTTTTATCTTTTGCACGTCAGGTTTCCCCTATTAGTTTTTACACATTCCGTTAACATTATTTAGTGCATGTTCAGCTGATGATTGCATACCATGAAACTCAGACTTCTGAACAAGTACTAGTTTCTCTCTCGTTATTCTATATATGTACATATATATTTGTAAGTTACTATCTATTGTCTAGGTGATGCTATGGTTCATTAAATAATACTTGTTTTCGTGTCTGGATTTAGAGATTAGTTCGGAGCGTTTTTTCAAGGGGTTATTGTTGTTGTCGTTGATTACACAGGCCAGCAAAAAAAAATTTTTTTTTCTGCCCCTTTGTTACAAATAGACATTTCTATATAATTTTGATGTGCTGAACTCTAAAATCGCATCAGATTTCCGCTATCACATCTAGCTACTGAAATAAATTGCAAAAACATTTCTTTAAGGAATGTCAGTCTTGGGAAATATCAGAATAGAGCTATACAAACAAGAGACTTTTCCAATAATATTTAGGTAGTTCTATGCCAAGAGTACGTATTGCAATAAGCATAGCAAAGTAAACGCAGCACCCAGTCAATTGAACAATAGTAACGCTGGTATGAATTCAATGAGGTAATAACTTTCTGTTGCTAGACTTTCTTCGATAGCAAATAGCAACACAATCTCTTTCCAAACTCCAACAGTAATCTGCCATCATGTGCTGGTCCCATCTACCTTGATACCGCTTCTCTATCATTTTAATATCTTGATGAAACCTTTCTCCTTGTTCATCATTAACGTCTCCGAGGTTTTCAGGAAATCTGTTGAGATGACTATGCAAGAAATGCAATTTTATGCTCATGTTGCACCCAAGTGCATGAAGGCTTTTGATTAAATTTTCGACCAGAGTAATGTAATCATCCTGACTCCTATTACCCAAGAAATTTATGAAAACATTAACAAATGCTTTCCATGCATTTGCATCCACATCATTCATAGATAAAGTAGAATTAGGGTCCTTGATCAGTTTTCTAATTTGAGGTCCATCAAATATCACTTCTTTGATTTTTTCTTCGCTTACGCTTGAAAAGGCAGCTTTGATGTACTGGAAACAGTTTCCTTCTTTGCACAGGCTTTAACAAATTGTTTGATAAGACCTAGTTTTATGTGAAGTGGTGGGGATACTGTCTTTCTCCTGTCAACTAATGGCACATTTGTGATATTTCATCTCCCACATTTTTTTCCTTTCTAATTGGCCACTCCTTCTGCACCCAATGCTCTTGCCTGGCTCTGCTATCCCAAAGACATAGAAGGCATGGATACTTTCTGTAGCCACTCTGTTGACCAAGAAGAAGACAAGCCATTTTTAGATCAACACATATGATCCATTGATGTTCAGTGTAGCTAATCAGCTCCAGAACAACTTTGATGCTCTCATATGTCTCCTTTGCTAGAACCGAATGAGCAGTGGGGATTGTACCATACACATTTCCGTTGTGTAAAAGCATACACTTCAAGCTTTGCTTTGAACTATCCATGAAGAGCCTCCAATTTTCAGAATTATACTGGTCTATTTCCATTTCATTAAGAAGACCTGGGTTACTATTGTAGTACACAGAGTTTCATTTATTTTCAAAATATTGCAAGAGCTTGCTATCTCTATTCCTATAGAAGGAAATCCTTGTTCATGGAAGTGGGAGGTTTTTTCTTTAATCCTAGTAGCTAGAAGCTCAGATGATTCTTTTGAAAGGGAAAGATCTCGAACCAAGTCATTCAATTCTGATTGCGAGAAGAGTTGTGGAGGTTCTGCTTCCACTACATAGTCGTTGTCTACGATGTAAAGATCCGGGAGACTTTTGAAAACAGGTACAGGGATATTGGACAATGCAGCACTGGTCTTATGGCTAATTCTAAACTTGGAAACAAATTTTTGGCATTAAATCCTTTTGTTTCAGTAATGCAAAAATAGCAGTCACTTATGTGGTTCTGAGGCTCTCTCCATATTATAGGTATTCCAAAAGCAAGTCCCTTTCGTTTCCCCAGTGACAAGCTCCTACGATTTGCTATAAATGTTCTACAAACAATATGGGGTGCCCAAGACTTCTCTTGATCTCCTAATTTCATTTTGAAATAGGCAAAGTAGAGCTTCTTTACAAAGTCAGTAATATTTCGTCTTTGCTTCGGTAGAGTATACGATCCACAAATATAACAAAACTGATCAACATCATTGATGCATTTTCTTCGTTGTGAAGCCATGAATTTTGAACGATCTGGTATACACCACAAACCTAAGAAGCTCCAAGCATATGTCAAATTTGCCGAGTTGCACGGTACAACACGTTCTGGTTCACTAAAAGCACGAAATGTTTCCTCAAGCCTGGGCAATGCTTTCTAAAAATTGAGCAACAGTCAAAATATGGAATTCACTGTATCAAAATATCTTGATGTGATGGGCTAAAAAAGATGCCACATTTGAATTCAGCATATCAAAATTATCCAGAAACACCTGTTCCCTTTAAAGGGGCAACAAATTGTTGGCCTGTGTCATTTATAGTTTTTCCGATGTACAGAGGGCACACCATTTGGAGATGTTGTTATATGGTGGATCTGCGGTTATGATAGTCCATTGTATTTGGTAGTCTGTTTGTTGTCCTTAAGTTGCCAGATGTATTTGGAAAGTTCGGTGCTGTTAGAGTACGTGTTGTTCTTAAATGACAGTTTCTGTTGAGTAAATCATTGTTTTATTGTTCCTTCAGTCGCTCCTATGTAATTTTTCCCGGTTATGTCTTCGTTTCGTTGTCACTTTAGCGTTGTAGACAATGTTAGTGGTGAGACAGTTATTGTTCAGGGGCAGTCTTCTTTTATGCGGCAGTTGCGTGATTTTGGTGCTGGGATGGATGTTTTAGTGTTGAGGATTTTCTTGTTGTACTTTTTGATGAGTGAGGCCATGTTTTATGTGCAGCTGTGACTAATTTTAGGTTGTTCTTATTGAAGATGCTGTGAAATCTGTGGGTTTTTGGAAAATGCTTGCTTATTTGCTTGCGGAATGTATAGCGGATGTTAGTGCGGATGTTCTGATTATATCGAGGGTTGTACCAAATGATGTTTCGTTATCTTTTTTTTCTTGTGCGTGTGGGTGGGCCGTGGGTGTTGTAGGCGAGGGGGTGCATGAGTCCGCAGGATTTTATGGCGTTTTCGTAGATGGGTTTCGCTTTGTTGAATTCTGTTTCGTTGCAGGATAGGTTGGAGATTCGGTGGTCAATGTTGTCTGGAAGTTATTTAATGACTCTAGGTAGGTGGTTAGACTTAGTGTTGATGTATTGTGGCTGGTAATTGGGTTTTCTGTAAGGGTAGTATGTTCCGCTGTTGAGGTTGAATGTCACGTCCAGGTAGTTGGCTGCCTTCATGTTTGTCTGTACTATAATGCTTAGAACGTCATTTTTGAAGTGTCTTGTTATGACTTTTTTCATTCGTTCTGCTGTTGGTCCTGAAATGTTCTTTAATACAGCTAATCCGTCATCTCTGTATAGTCCGATACTATATTTTCCGTACTTCGCGCATATACCGTGGAGGATGTAGAGGCCCACTAGTTCGCAGATTTCTGCTCCGTCAAAGCTTCCCATGGCAACATCTTGCCATCCCATTATGTATTTCGTATAATGTTCCGCTAAGCAGCAACTTAACAAAACTATCTTGTGAAGTGTTGTGAATGCGGCGGGCTGAGACGAATGTCTACTCGTGCCCCATTGAAACGAGCCAAACAGCTTGACACTTTTCACAAGGCAAACACAATGTCGTAAATACGAACGCGTAATCACAAGCAAAAGAAACCAAATCTCCGCCCTTCTGAGTACTGTATTCTCTCCAATGAGCGCCCCCCAAATAATCTGCAAGCCATTTCTGTCTTGTGCTCTTAATCTGGCAGCTGACGGCAGTCATGATTACACAATACACTGCTTTAAAGAGAGTAATCCATGCGAAAAAGGTGCAAAGGTACTGGAGTCTCAGCTGTAAATACTGCCTAAACCATACAAAAATCCATTCGAAAATATTGATGATTTAGATGTTCAAGATACCACTCCAGCAAATATGCGAGTCGACGAGGGGTCGGACTCGGAAGACGTTGATATGAGATAAACATTTAGACTATACGAGTATGAAATCATGAAATAACAACTTCAGAAATTATGACCGTTCGCATTTCAAAACCTTGTCTTTTATTTGTAGATTTTTATTTTTTTAATGAGCGCCCCCTCCAATGCGCACCTCTCTCCAATTATTGCCCCCTCTCCGAGGCCAATAATTAAACGAGCGCCCCCGGTGCTCATTAGAGAGAATACGGTGTATCTCATTCTGAAGTTGACAGTAAAGTCGCTAACGTAACTGTCGCTGTTATAATGCAGTCGCCATCCACATAATGATGTATGTTATTCAAAGAGGTGTTGATAAAAACGAATGTGATAGGATAATGGTTGCTGAATTGGATAAGATTCCTTATGGTAAATTACCAAAAATGGGTATGTTTGCTAGAAAAGTTATCAACACCAAACAAAAACTTGGACTAGGTCTTTTAAAAAAAAATTCAAAAAATTGGAATGAACAGTTAGCAGATCAGTTACACAAACCAACTTTAAGAAAGTTTAAGAAGAGAAAGTTATTGTCAGTAATATTGATGATACTTGGAGTGCTGACTTGGTTGATATGCAACAACATAAAAGTGACAACCACGGATTTAGGTATATTTTAAATGTTATTGATGTATTTTCAAAATTTGTATGGAGTGTTCCTATAAAAGATGTAACAGGTAAAACAATTACCGATACATTTCAACCTATCGTTAAAACTAGTAAGAGGAGACTTAAAAAATTGTGGGTTGATATCGGATTTGAATTTATAACAATGTATTTACAAAATGGTTGATTGAGAATGAAATTAAAATGTATAGTACATTTAATGAAGGTAAAGCTGTTGTTATTGAAATATTTAATCGTACATTAAAAATTAAGATGGATAGATATTTTACTGTTAATAATACACAATGTAGATGTATTTAATTAACGAATATAACAACCACTAAAACTCCACAATAAAAATGACTCCAACAGAAGCCGGTATGAAATATAATGAGAAAGTGATTCAAAATGATATATATTCAATCCATGATAAAACCATCTATAAATCTAAGTTTATGGTGGAAGATAGAGTAAGGATTAATAAGTATAAAATAACATTATTTGATAATGGTTATACACCAAACTGGAGTGAAGAAGTTTTTGTTATAGTAGGCATGCAACATACCAATCCTACTACATATAAAATAAAAGATTATAACAATGAAATTGTTGAAGGAAGCTTTTATGAAAATGAGTTTCAAAAATCTAATCAAGATTTTTATAGAATTGATAAAGTAATCAAGAAAGATTATAAGAAAAAATTAGCAGTAGTATCATGGAGAGGTTATCCTAAGGAATTCAATAGTTGAATTTCGCTAAATAATGTTAAAAAAGTTTAAAAAGAAGCAAATTTATTTATAAATCTTTTTACTTGTTTCACATGTGATGACCTTATGCTAATGTTGAAACACAATCTTTACCAATAACTATTCTATCATCATCTGATGATAATGCTATCTTGCTTACATTTTCTGAATAAATCTCATCTTTATGACTTCTGATTAAATTCATTTTCCTATATTTTTGATATACTCTTTCAACTAAACAATTATAGTAGTCGCTGAAATCTAAATCTTTTTTTATTACATTCTTTTTATCACCCCTTGCCTTTTTCTCTTCCTTTTCACTCACTCTGTATGAACACATTTTTGCTCTCAACCCTACAAATTCTAAGATCTGCTCACCACCACATTCATCATTCATCATTCCAATTACTTTTTTGTTGCATCCAGTTTTAATTCCTGATGGATGATTTTTTGCGTAATTGCTTGTATCAAATTTTTCTTCTACATCACTTGAGATGTCTTGATATAAGTCTTCTGTTTTTATTTCATATGCCAAAGAAGCAGTATCTGTAAATAACATCCTTTGTCTTTGACTGAATTTTTTAATATTGTAATGATAATGGAAATCGTACATGAGAGTTTTACTGAAATCAAGAATACATAATCCCACACAAATTTGTTTACCAAATTTACTCTTTTTGTGTGAACAGCTGCAAGGTATTAATCAAGTATTGTCCTTCCTTCATACGTTGCTTTTGCTGCTAACTTTTCAACTTGTTATTCTTCATTTACAAGTCTTATATCAACTCGGTTTCTTATGTTTCCATAGTTTTACCAAATGCTGAATTATTCATAAGTTTGAAAAAGGTTTCCTCAAACTCATTTTTGCTTTTAGTTTTAAGACTTGCTTTAAGATCAATATATGGTTTTCATCCATTCTTTTTGTGTAAACTGTAACATTTTATGGATTTTAGTCAATTTTAATCCTAGACTAAGTTAATGCTGAAGATTTTTCAAGTGGAGGGTATATTTTGTTTTAGTATTCAAATTCGGTGTTAATTTATCTATTTTATAAATAGTAATGTTTTCTGGTGCTAAAGGATAGTCATTATGCAGGTGGTGCAGCTCTTTTGGATATTCTAGATCTACTTGTAATATATATCCTGTATCACCGTTAGGATCCATTTTTTAAGGTTTTAGGTTTTCCACTTCTTTATAATCTATTTAGCTTTTCATGTATTTGCTGTTTGCCTTACCATATCTAATTGAAATGATGCTAGCTCCGCCCCTAATTCAATTTTCAATAAACAATGTCTTGTCTACATCGCTTAGTAAATCTAGTTTTATTTCAATTTTCTTTAACAATGCATTCCAACTAAGTCCTGGTGATGTATAATACCATGCTGGATCTAATTCGTAATTTTCAATGTGAACATCTCTAAAGTTTCAAATATATCAGCTAATAAGATGACGTCGCTTTTCAAATATAAATCATGATATTCACCCATATTTTTTATGTTAAAATGTTTCTATACTTTTTGTGCATGTTCATAATCTTTGTTGATTATATTTGAATCATTCAGCAGTGAATAGAATTCCTCAATTGGTGGAAGTTCGAGCTCATTAAATCTGTTAAAGTTATCCATATAATCAAATGGGTAAACACCTTTTCTGATCAAAAATCTGTGTCTTCTTCAAAAACTTTACTCATTTCTCTAAACTGCTATTTTGAAAGATTTTTGCTAAGGCTATCAATAGATGATGATATAAATTTAAAGCTGTTAAGATATCTTTTTTCAATTCTATTTTTATAACTATCTTCATCACCTGCTGAGATTGTTTTACTAGAACTTATAAATTTGTCTTCATCATTTGGCATAAAGTTAATACTTCCTTGTGACTTGCCTAATTGCTTTATGAACAAATGAGAATTATAGCCTGATAAATTATGAAATATAACAGGTACAAATTTTGGTAATTCATATTGCAAATTACATTGACTGTGTGCTGCACCTCTAAATTTTGCTGTTAAATGATCGTAATCTTTGACTGTTTCACCTGTTAACTTAGTTTTACAAATTGCACAATTAGATTTTTTAAAATATTCTCTCCAATCATCTTTTTCCATTGTATCTCTTAAATTATATTCAATAGCACCTTTATATTCTTTTGACAAGCAAGAGTTATGAATTTGATCTTTCTTGAATGGAAGTGTTTGTTATTATTCAATTTGTTATTACAACCATTTGGCAATCTTTAACATTTTGAAATTTTTCATTATCTTGTTTTGTCACTTCAATAGGGATTATGTTTTTATAAATATCATGAATTTCTCTAACCTCCTCTTCAATCATTCACAAATTCCTGCACACAATCTTCACCTCTGTATAAAACAGGTTCTTTATCATTTTCACCATTTTCACATTTTACATAATAGCAAAATCCTGATGGTGTATGTTTTTGATATTATTCAGTGTATAATTTTTCAGGATTTGGTGTGCAGGAATCTATTTTTTCTGTAATTGCTTCAAAATCAGCATAAATTACAAATAAAAGTCTCATTGATTTGTTAAAATTTTTAAATGTAATTGTTTCACCTGGTTTTGGTAATTCAATTTAACAAGCTGAGTTTTCTTTACATATTTCAATATGTTCTTCTAACTTTTCTGGTGATGTAAATTTGTTTGAGCATCTTTTGCAGAAAAATACTGCAGATTTATGCTTGGAGACTTGGGCTGAAACTAAAGCTGAAAAGTTTTTTATCCAACAATAGTGCTGGTTTTTTCAATACTTAAAAGTAATATGTCAATTGCGCTTTGTGGATTTGTTTTATCTAACCTTAATATATGTACATATTTCTCATAAACAAATACGTTTACTTTAACTTCTGGATTGCCTTTTTCAAATTTATCAATATCATTTAGTGAAACTAGAAAATCAATGCCACCAAAGTTTTCCCAAATAATCTTTATAATTGGATGGTCTTTAGGGGTCGACCTTTATTTCCTTATGATGTAGGGCAGATAAAAGTGCATATCTGAAACATTAATTATCTTTACTTTTTATATTCATAACTGCTCTTTCAGTTTTGACGTTTTGGGGTAAATCAATATATCCATCCCCTTTTAGTGGATTAAATTTATCAACTTTTAAGAAAAGTTTTATGCTTGAAATATCCATCCGCTGCCACCACTACCATATGTAGCATGACTCAATCATTTTTTGCAGCATTTCCTCATAGACTTCAGGTATGTCTGTTGCGACTGTGAAAATTTTTAATCCCGAGTTAAAGAAAGATTTTGCTTTAATAATTTTACCATCAGATCTTCTTGTTAGGTTGACGCTGAGACTCATTTCAACTTTCAAGTATCTGTCTTTTATCAACTCTTCTTTTAGTTGTTTTTTTTATGTGAGTACCAGCCGTTTCTAGACAGTTTTTCAAATCAATATCACTTAAACCTTTAAATTCAAATGTTCTAAACACACCTTCTAAGGCAGTTTCTTTTCACGTCAGTTTTAATTGAGACGTTTTTGTATATTTTCATACTTTGGGTTTTGTACTCTCCTTATATAATATAATGTATTGAAAGTCTAATATAGAATTAGATAATTATCTATAATAAACTTGGGATAAAAAAATTAGTTAATTTATTTGATATATTGCTTTTACTTTTTTAATTATTTCTTCATGAAATTTCTTTTTATAATGTTTGATTGTAATACAATCTTCTCTTTCTTTAGTTTTCATTACACTTTTATTTGCTTGTCTTACATTTTCATAGTCACAACCTTTTTCATAGCATGATCCATATTTTGATTTTACTCCTTTACCACAGTCTTTGCATGGAAAGGATTTTACTTTTTGGCATGGCAATCACAGTATTCTCCATCTTTTGCCAATCGATCACAATTTCTTTCTTGACCTAACATTAGCCAGATACATCTTGAAGTACTTTCAGACATTTTTTTTTGCTAGTAAACTTTCTAACTCTTATATACTGTAGTAATTTAAAGCTCTAAATAAAACAATTGAATAATATCTACTGTTTTGATTTATGTTTGAATTCAAAACCTTTATATCTCCTGGGCTTCCTTCACATATTGGTATGTGATTATTTAACCTTGCTGGTGTTGTAAATTTTTTTAAACACTTTTCACAGAAATATGCTGCACATTTATGTTTGGATATTCGGGATGAAACTAGTCTTGAAAAGTTTTCTTTCCAACAATAATGTTGATTTTCTTCATTACTTATACGAAATAAATCAATTGCATTTTGTGGATCTGTTTTACTCATCCTTAATACATGTACATTTTTCTCATATCCGAATACACTGACTTTAATTTCTGGATTTTTTACTTCAAATTAATCAATTTCTTTTAATGAAACTGGAAAATCAATACCAGTAAAATTTAGTTTTCCCAAATAATCTTTATCCTTTGATGGTCTTTGGGGGTCGACCTTTATTCCATTCTGATGTAGTGCAGATCAAAATGCATATTAAAACATTGATTATCTTTACTTTTTACATTAATAACTGCTTTTTTAGCTTTAATAGCTTGGGGTGAATCAATATAGCCTTTAACATTTAGTGGATTAGAGTTGCTGGTTTTCTTAATAGTCGGTAACATTGTATTAAGTAGTTTGTTTTATAACTCTTATATTCAGTAGTAATTTAAAACTCTAAATGAAAAAATTTAAAAACCAACAAGTGCGCTGAGGACCGCGTTTTCTAACTACTCACTTACACTGGAATGCTGCTCGCCAAGCCAAGGAACAAGGTAGCCCTGCTCCTGTTGCACGTGACTCTTAGTAATTGTAAGAATCCTTTAAACTTCAACGGGTTGCTTCAATAGTGGGATGGGTTGAAGGTCACCCCCAAGTATTCTCAGTTGGTCCCCAATTGATCTGTTTTGCAGTTTCTGACCACCAGCCATTTGCTTCATGTAATTTAGAAGGACTTAACGTCCATGCCCTCGTAGATAGGGGTTCCATGGGTCCTTTATTAGCAAGGATGTATTTGATAGACTTCAACCTCAACCAGTCTTATCCCCTACCCCGGGTAACTGCGTCAGTATTGCTGGCCAGCTACTTGATATAGCTGAAAGTACCCACCTCACTTCGTTGTTTCTAGGTGTGGACTCTTTTCAATACGCTGGTAAGTTTTTGGTCTCCTCTAGGCTTATCCTACCCCTCCAGTGTGTCCTTGGGTGGGAGTCTATTACCTCCAATGAGCTGCAATTATATTGTATTGGGAATGGAGCATATGCCCTTATAGGTGCTCATGGGTCTACAAATTTAGCTCCACATCCAGTGAACAGATTCCTGCCATTCCTTCCAGATAACGACCAGCGCATTTCAGCGTATTTGCAGCTGCTTTTACTGTGTTTTCTATTCTCTGTATTGCCATTTCCGCAGGATTTAGTGGATGCATTTGGACGCCACTGCTTACTAGGGGATGCTGCTGCTGACGATACTGAAGACTTGTGGTTAAGCGACTTTTGCAACCAGCCTTTGCACACCTCCAGTAGATTGTTTCTATTTTTTTTGCCCATTCTGTACAAAATCTTTCAAACATGTGATTCTGCATATCAAGGCCTTCAGCAATTACTAACCGATTAACTTTTCACAAAGCGACCACAAGTACGTAAATACGAACGCGCAATCACAAGCAAAAGAAATTAAAGGCCCATTTCCACCTCATTCGCAATTCACCAATCTGATGCGATTCTTTGTTTCGAATTCGCATGCAAACGTTTCCAATGTGTACCTCATGTTCAGCAACAGCACTTTGATCATCTGCAAGGACACTGGTTTCCAGATATTTCAGACAATGAGGAATTTGAGGTACACATGCTAGTAGGAGTTAATGATTACCGTAAGATACAAACTGGGAAGGTGATCAGGGGGAGTCTCAAGACCTACCAGTGGCTGTGGAAACTATCTTTGGATGGACATTGGCAGATAAAATTGATTCACAAGTAGAAACAGCAGAAAAT
Organism: Pseudorhiza aurosa; assembly: GCA_964026355.1. NCBI lineage: Eukaryota > Metazoa > Cnidaria > Scyphozoa > Rhizostomeae > Lychnorhizidae > Pseudorhiza > Pseudorhiza aurosa. The sequence goes on from OZ032120.1 coordinate 336,611, forward strand.
GCTACAATTATGCTAACAGTTGAAAAGGAGAACACAATGAACGAAATTCACAAGCTTTGGGATCTAGAGTCAATAAGAATTCGAGAAGAGAATGATGTTTATGTTGAATTTGAAGACAATGTTCTGTTCAAGGACAGTCGTTACCAGGTAAAGCTACCGTGGAAAGCAGGAGCTCATAATTGATGTGAAAATAAAGAGCTGGCAAGGCTGAGATTGACTCCACAAATCAAGAAGTTGAAAAAGGATCCATTGATATTGGCTGAGTATGACAGAGTGATGAAAGATCAATTATCAGAAGGAATTATAGAGCCAGTTGTAAATGTTGAAAGAAAGGGGAAACATTATTTACCTCATCATCCAGTAGTGCGTGCAGATACTGAAAGCACAAAGGTGCGAGTCGCATATGATGCCTCTGCCAAAGCCAAGAAGACAGAAGGGTTATTGAATCAATGTCTTCACACAGGACCCTCATTAACACCTGTCCTTTACGATGTGCTGCTGAGAATGCGAACTAGTTGCAGATAATGAGAAGGCCTTTCTGCAGATAGCTATAGATGAAGTTGATTGAGATTATTTAAGGTTGCTGTGGATTGATGATATTAAAAAGCAGACACCAGAGATACAGGAATATTGATTTACAAGGGATATTTTTGGAGCAGGGCCAAGTCCCTTCTTATTTAATGCCATTTTGAGACACCACTTGAAGAAGTACTTCATGTTAGAGCCTGATGTTATACACAGAATACAGAAGAGCTTATATGTAGACGACTTAGTGACTGGTGCAGAAGATTCTATAGAAGCATTGAAGCTCTATGAGACGGCAAAACAAAGCATGAAGGATGGTGGATTAAACTTGCGAAAATTGAAAAGCAATGATGTATGCGTCAGAGCAAGGATACAAGAAAAGGAAAATGAAGATAAACAAACTTTACCGAAACCGGAAATACAAGTGGAAACAAAAATGCTAGGATTAGGTTGGAACCAGGATGAAGATACATTAACAGTGCAACTAACAAAGGAACAAAAGGAAGGAGCCTTAGGAAATCCAACAAAACGCGGCATCTTAAGTCAGACAGCCGCAATGTATGATCCACTTGGAGTAATAAGCCCTGTCACAGTGACAGGAAGAATCATTTTACAGAAATTATATCGAGACAAGAAGGGATCGGATGCAAGGATTGATGAAGAATCGGGACGTAGATGGAAAGGCTGGGTTAAAGATCTTGAAAGGGTCAAAGGAATAGTTTTTAATCGAATAAGCTGTGCAAGTATTGTTGCAGCAAGAAGCTCAAGTCTGGGTATTGACAGTTCCTTAATTGGCGCAACTCTAGTTTTGGCTGTGGCAAGGTAGTAACATGTACCAGAACTCTGATTTCGAACAAGATATATGCAGGCACAGTATGCTGACTTACTCGCATCCGCTGATTCACGAGGCCATTGCCATTCAACTCTTTCGCTGATATTCTGCTTTTGGTGCTGATAGGGTTGTTTACCTAGGTGATACAGTTTCTCAAGGAGGCATGCACACTGATCCGTCAAATTTGTAGCCATCAAGGAAATCCAAGCTCCAGCAAATCTTGATGAACTAAGGTCCTTCTTAGGACTTGCAGGCTACTATAAGCGGTTCATCCCCTAGTTTGCAACTACTGCCTCTCTACTCACAGGACTCACTAAAAAGTCCACTAAGTTTGCATGGCCTGCTGCTACTGAGGCAGCATTTCAACATCTTAAGACTTGCCTTTGCTCTGCACCCATACTGGCCTATCCTCGCTTTAATAAGTCCTTTATCTTACAAACAGATGCTTCTGATGTTGGTTCAGGGGCTGTGCTCACACAGGTTGATGATGCAGGCCACGAAAGGGTTACCTCCAATGCTAGTCGTACCCTCACTGGGAGAGAATGCAACTATACAGCTATGGAAAAAGAGGCATTAGCTGTAGCTTTTGCTACCCAAGACTTCAGGGTTTACCTTCTTGGAAGTCAGTTCAATTTTATTACTGATAAAAGGGCCTTCAAATGACTGCATAGCCCAAGGGCAGAATAGCCAGGTGGCTAATGGATCTTCAAGAATTCGACTTCGTCGTTACGCACCGCCCTGGAACCTCAAACCAGAATGCCGATGCCCTATCTCGCTTAAATCTAAAAACCACCCCTTATAAAGAGCCAACAGATAAATTCCAACACAATGCTGTTAGCTGCTTAGTGCGACTTACCCCGGAAACCAGTCTTCGTGCCACCCAACGTGGCGATCCTGATATTTTTAAAATAATAGAAATGAAAGAACAAGAATTTCCCCGACCCCCACCATTTGTCTGGAAAAGCAGTAGAAATTTATTCTCATATTGGTATTTATAGGACAAATTATTCTTGAGCAACGGGTTATTAATGAAATCTCGAGAATCTACCGAAAACTTTTCACCACCATCTGTTGTGCTACCCTAAGGCTTTGTTAGAAACGTTCTACAAAGTTTACACAGCAGCCCATCAGGGGGTCACATCGGTATGACTCGCACCTCTTTACGAGCCAGAGAGAGATTCTTTTGGCCCCACATGCAAGAGTCGATTCAGTCCTGTATTCAGAACTGCGCTGAATGTCAGAACAACCTGATCCTAAGACGAACAAAGACCCACTACAACAAACCCAGGCTAGTGAGCTATTCGTCTTTTTTGGGCTATGGACTTCGTGGGACCTATTAAGTGGGACCTATTCGTGGGACCGTTGTACTAATTAATCAGCATCTCATCAAATGTCTATTACAACAGACCAGTTGCTCAATTAGTAGAGAGTTAGCTTATAAAATTTTAAGTTTTACTACCAGATCTTGCCAACTCAACGGATTACTATCGTGGTTTGATTTGATTTGTTACAGTTGAGTGTAATACTAATTTTTCTGATTTGTGGAGATCACCTGTTGTCGAAATTGTTTTGAAAATACTGTCCGTACAATTCCGTTTATTTTCAAGTGAATTGAAATAAGTATTCAATAATGAAAACAACTTTCAATGAATCTATTTTACATAAAATCAAGAGCAATGCCTCCGTCTAGCATGTCAGGTTCCGCATCCTCCTACAAAAAAAAAATCTCTTTAATGATACAAAATTTCACAATCATAGGCAGACAACGGTTCAAGTATTCATACCGGCTAAATCAGCATTAGGATACCATCTTGCAATCAAAGCATCCTTCGAAGGACATGTTAGAATGATTATGATGCATGAATGATGCTTTACAGAGATAAATTGCCCTTCCGTGTCTGATTGAATTCCTGTACCAACTCAGCCTTAAAATAGCTTAAAGCAGCAAAAGGCAACCCTCGTCGAGAAGCATTCCCTGGTCTATCGATGATCGTGCTTCCTTACATTTCATTTGCATATTACAAATTCCTTGCACAATATTCTAAATGACCATCCATTTCATGTAGCATTTGAAGTACAACGTCGAATTTAACTGTCCCTTGAAATACATGATGCCAATGTAAAGCATTTCATAGAAAAATCCTATTTACAAGCATTTTCAATGCAAGACGAAACATACTGTCATTTCACGCAAACGTAATCAAAACTCTCCAACTGCCAACTGTCCTCATGAATGGCGAAGAACTGGACACTTCAACTTATTTCACACAACTTGGTTTTGCTCTTACATCTAATCTTACTTCAAAACTCACATCCATTTCCTTGCTAAACATGCATCTCAGAAGCTCGAATTCCTCGCCAGAGCTAACGGGTTTTTCTCATCTTCTCACTTTCTATATACATATACAAGTCGCAAATCCGTCCTTCTTTAGAGTACTGCTCCACGTCTGGGGTGGTGCTACAAAATCTACTCTTCGTCTTCTCGACAAAGTCTAGTCCAAAGCCAATTGTCTCATAAATAATCCTAACCTCACCAAATCGCTCCAACCTCTTTCCCATCGTTGTTTAGTTGGAGATCCTTCCATCTTTTACAGATACTTTCACGGGCATTGCTCTAAGGAAATCAGGGATATTATTCCAGTTCCTCTGAGCTGTGTCAGGACCACCAAAAACTCAACTCATTCACACCCTTTCCAAATTTCACTTCCTAATCGACGAACTCTGTGTCACAAAGCATCATTCATCCCTAGAACATGGAAAGTTTTGCCTTCTTATTGCTTTCCTGAATCTGAGAACTTGCCATCTTTCAAATCTAAGCTCAATAAACTTGATCTGATCTCTCCTTCTCCTCTTAGCCCTTCACATTCTTCTTTCTTCTTTTGCTGGGGCTTGGAATAGGCCATCATGGCCTTTCCCAACATAACTCACTAAAAATAATGTTGGGTGCAAGTTGTATTACTGCGGATACTAAATGACCCAAATTTTGAAAAATGTAGCAAAATCCTCGATGGAGAGGGTAGCTGTGGTAAAATGTGCCAAAATAGCACCTCTTGTGACACTTGATGTTACAACATAACAGTTCAAATAGAACATAAATACTAAATCGACACCTCTTCCAGACACATGACTCATAGTAACAGGCAGCAGTTGGCATATTTGCTAGAGCCCAGTATACTGTGCAGAAGGCTTGTTCTTCTTCACCTTTGATCCACCAACAGCAAAATGAATATGTACTGATAGATGTAGAGTGCGACAAGGGAAGGTACATCAAATTTCCCAAGATGAGATGGCACCTCTCCCGAACAAGAAGCTCTTCCATGCCCTATTCGAGTGAGGGTTTCAACTGTGTCGGAACCTTTACGATGACTTTCAACCTTTCACTTGTCTTGTTGGTATTGACTTTGGTTGGTAGTAATTGATTAAATATGAGTTGTTGTGGAAAGATACGGAGACAAATATTCAGAAACAAGAGAGCGGTTGAGAAAGAGCGAGACAAAGTAATTCAATGGTACATCGATGGATCCATTCATTTGATGGGTATTATTCTGCCTTAGCTGTTGATGTTTTGTTTTGTTATGGAATATAGCAGGATTTATATATTTTGTCGCTTGTTTGTTTAATCATGACTGTTGGGATGGGCCTTATTGGACGCTGGTACTGAGAATAAATCATGAACTAGGTGGGTAAGAGAGGCAATGATCGCATGGCCCCTAACAAACGGTATTATTGAAGACCTATCAAGAATGTAGATTCGAAATGAAGGATTGATAAAATTTTCGAGGCTGCAGCTCACCTGGTTCAATTTCTTGAATTCGACAACTTGTGCAAAGATGTGCTCTAATATGTGCTTGGCATTTCGGGAATCGGGGGCCAACTTGCTGGTTACACCAAGTATTTCACCACACTCCCTCACATAGTATTCCAGATCTTCATCATTACCTATGATAATATACAGGAAGAAAAGCGATTACAAGGCTTAATTACGAGACAACGCTTCTGTCAGTAGCCAAGGACTGAGCAATCACAACCTGACCTCGCTTTGCGTACATAAATGATATTTGCGTGTAGAAAACATGCAAACGAAAGAGTTATACAGCAGGCTTCCTTCGCGAAATTTGAGCGGAGCGATCACGGCTCTCATATTTGGCTCATCAAAAGGCATTCAGATCGTGCCAAGTAGTTTCCAGGACGGTCGTCAAGGTATGAAAAAATAACTTACATTTGTTCGTGATCTGAGCCAATCTTGATTTTTCAGAAGAAAAAGCTTCGTCTAAATCAAAAAGCTCCAGGGCTGGTGGAGGAAGTTCACGGAACTGTGGTGGAAAAACCTGTGGGGATGAAAAATGCCTGTAAACTAAACTAGAGGCAAGGTAAATTAGGTATGTTTTCGCATACCAGTTCATTGGACACAACAATTTTTCTCCTAAATTCATTCGTGAAAACTGTATTCAGCAGCCAAAACCAATCATGAATGAGGAGAAGCAACGAAATACAAGGCGATTTGCACTGCAACTATCTTTTCTCCTGATAGAAGGCATCTCTTAAAGAGAGTGAATACCAATATAAGGATACGGATGGTATTATTTGATTATGAGAGGATGATGAAAGTGCATAAATATAGAAAGAGGCAAACAGTATGTACGATAGAGGTATGTAAAGAGTGTAAATAAAGACGAATGCTGAAAATAACATCATATATTTTAAAGTTGCTATAGTGATATGGTAGATAGTACGTAGTAACTCATTGATCAGGGAGTACTATAGAAAAAATTCCCACAGGAATGGTGATTTGAGAAAAGATTTCTTAAGGGTTAACATGATTTAGAATTGAAATCGGTGATAGTGAAGATTATGCACGACAAAAAATAAAACGATGAGGAAAGAGAATAAGCTCGACTGCTCAACTATGCAAACAACGAGAACATATGCCATGTTTAACATATGTTTACAAGGTGCCTAAAATTTCCAATTTTCTGTCGTTCAATTTACACAGAGGCCAAATACCAGAACTGGGATGCTTCACAGTCAAGATGAATGTGGATGCTTACCAGCTATGAGCACTTTTTACCCAATAAATCTTCAATTAAGACATATTTCCATCAAATACTTTTCACGACTCTGTTGGACCTTAACTTACAATTCTCTGCCAATGGCATCACTTTTACATAAAAATTTTGAATATCTTAGAAAAAAATCTTGGCTAGACTATTATTTTGAGCAACGAGTGGTCAGTATTAGGAGAAAAGTCAATTTGCTTGAAAACATAACAAAAAGGAAAGACAACTGCTTCTTGTTTCGCTGACAGCAACACCGTTTATAGTTTTTCATAAAATTTTTCATCTCATTTGTTAAATAGCCTAGAATTCAGACAAAGATTTACAAAAATTTTGTTTCAGAGGAACATTCAAACAACTTTCGATTTCCCTTGATTGTTGCAAAGTGCAAACGTATTAAAACTTACAGCTGGCTGGAGTGGCGGCAAAGGTGTGTCGAACTGGGGTGTAATCAACTGCAATTGCTCGTGTTTAACATTCAGCTCTCCAAACACTCTGTGTAAGAACAAGAACGTGGATAAATATAAATTAAAGAAATAATTAGGATTGACAAAATACAGCTCAGGGACATAGAACTTAAGGTGACTGAATTAACAAATATGGATTAACAAATGAATCCATCATTTTAAGCATAAATGATTGAATTGATGCTCATTAATCCATTTATTAATCAATTACTGTAAGCATCACAGGCCTAATGGTTGTATCAAGGGATGAAAAAAACTTGAAGAAGACCAGCAAGTCTATGTTGATATGGTGATAAACTTGGTAACTGAAAGAATAAATGACTTCATCAATCAATGCCTTAATTACCTAATCAATATGTTAGTCATATAGTCAATATGCTAGGCAATCAGAATTAGTGATGACAATGACTTGTTGATTCGCAAACGTTGACATGAATGATTTATAAGGGATGGATCGCAAAATCTTCATCTGTTTCCATTGATTCATTTGAAATTTGCCTTACTTTATCTATTAGAGTAGGGCTGAAAGATGAAAAGTGTGTTGAGACAGCTATATTGTTCATACCTTACAACGGACGGTACCAAATTAGTATCCAAGGAATAAACATCTTCGTGGAACATTTGGCTATAGTCTCTGGGGATCTAGAAAGCAGGATTGCATCTATTAAACAGATTTGAAAAAATTCATTGCAGGAAGTTCATTGAAGTGCTTTACAAAAATCTTAACCTACAATCAAGTTCAATTGAAAACTTCGCAAAATACTCCATTTCACGCAGAGCGAAATTCAAAGCCAATGCCCCAAGTTCTTCTCCGCAAGCTGTCTTGAATGATATGGTTTGTGGCTGCCTCCGTAGCGGCTGGTATTCGTGCTCTGCATCGTAAAGATTCAATTCTAGTTGCTTCCCTAATATGACATTGCAAATTTAAGCACTTACACTGTGAAAAGAAACAAATTATGAGACAAAGACGCATCGTTCTATCGTCCTTACCTCATCTCCTTCTTGCAGACATACTCTCAGTCGTTCGCTAAGTTTTGTACTGTCTGGGATGAAACAATAATCTGTAATCTGAAGAAAATGGGCAACGTGCTAAATTTCAAGTGCAACGTAGCAATAATTAATCACTCTAACAATTACGCCACAGCATAGCCATGCCGTAATTATCATATACTTAGAGAACACTGCGCTGATTGAAAATAATTCTCCAGACCTCGAGCAGCTCATAATATCTGCAGAAACAAAGTCAGCGAAGGGACTTATTTATTAATGGATAAAGACTAAGATTACGGCGGTAAGAAAAAAGAAACATGTCCCTACAAAATTACAACGCAATGCTGATGCTTAGAAACAAAGATTAGAATCTAAGCTTTGGATGCTAACTGGTAGTTCGTTAGCAAGATTGACCTTGATTCATCAGAAGATCGTTTCTATGGCTTCTGTCCTGACTTCGACTGTAGTTCCTTGCAGACACTTAAAAATCAACAAATCTGCATTAAACTTGTTCTGCTTTAGATGCAAAATCAAGACAAATTACCTTTGCGAAGAAGGTATTAATACAGAAAAGAGTATCGAGAGTGACAAGAAGCTGATCACTGAATTGAAGTTGAAATTTCTCAATTGTTACGTGTTGTTAGCATTGATTAACTGCTGTCGAAGTTTGAATATCACAAAAAGAATAAAAATAAGATTGGGAACACTGAAATGTGTTTACTTATGATTTCTTTTTTAAAACTTCATTTTGATATATAAGCTAAACATACAAATACAAATCTCTCTAGTGATAGGTAATTTGTATTCGGCTGACCTAATTACAGGTATTTCTAGTATAAAAAAAAATGAATGAATAAATATAATAATAAGATGACGAATAGAAAAAATAAAAAGAAAAAAAATTTAATGAGAAGAATTAAAGGTTGCAAGGAGACTGTTAGTAGGAAAGAAGGTCCGGGTTAGTCCAGGGTTTATTACGCATACCGAATATGTAGTAAGTGGTGCGAATGATTATAGTTGATAATTTAGTAATGATGTAGTTAGTATGTGCTTTGTCAATGGTTAGATCGCTACACATCTGAATGAACGAATCGCAAGACTATCCAAAGATTCCAAGGGAACCTATTGACAAGTTTACAAATTCAACGTGTTGGTATTTCGATGTTAGGTCATTCAGAAGGTAGCGATATTTGGAAAAATTCCTATCAGCGTTATCATCAAGGTTTGTCTCAAAGCCAACGCTAAATTCTAGAACATAGAGAGTATTAGAAGGAGTGGAGATGAGCATGTCAGGACGCAGGTCGTCACCAGTGACGAGAGAAGGGGAAAGATATTGTGGGAGGTCAACATAGAAAGTACATTGATTTAAATATTGAAATGTTGAAGCCAAGAAGTTTAGTGCAGAGTCATGTCTCCATGTGAAGCGGCCCTCGCTGAGATAAGATCTACAACCTGCAACAACGTGGAGAAGAGACTCCGGCTGGAAGCAAAAGGAACAGTCAGACGTTTGGGAGAGATTCCACAGCTTGAGATTTTTCCGAGTCGCAAGTTTGTTATTAAGGTACCTGACAGTGAAGTTAAAGATGTTTTTGGGTAGTTTACTTTGGGCAGACAACCAGAGAGAATTCACAGTTTTCAAAGAGTGATTCAGTAGGAAAGTAATGAGAAAGCCTTTAGAGGTTAAGTTAGATCGGAGTTTGTCGGTATGGCTCTGACGCACTGCCTTTAAAACTTGCTTAGTGTTTCGGTATCAATCATATTGTATGTTCATACCGAAACTAGTACTTCTCCACAGGGATTTTATTGCATCGTTCGATGAAGATTTCAGGGCAGTACGCAGGACAGTTTGACATTGTAGGAATTTTACAGAAGGAAGAAGGAGATTCAAACCAAATTGGTTTCGAGGAAGACTAATACCACTGAGGGTGACGCTAATTGGAAGATCTAACCATTTTCTCACGAATCTTACCACAACGTTATCGAGATTCTCGATGACCCATGTCTTGGAAAGATTGGCAACAGTTAGATGCCAGGACAGCTTAGAAAGAACGTAGCGTTGATAGAGGAGAAGTCTGTTTTTGGGAAGGATGCGTAACGAATCGATTAGTTTCAACATGTCGAGAAGAGTTGAATCAAGGTGGATTTTGTGTTGATGGTTGTCCATGTCAAAATTGAAGAAGCGGCCGAGATATTTAAAGGTTCACAATTTTTAATTACTGGCAAAAGTTCGGTGTTGATGAAAAGTTTAGGTTGAAATTGTAGAGAGCGGGAAGAAAATTTTTTGATTCCAACGGTGACGCATTTATCAACCCTAATAATGATGTTTGCCCATTGGCACCATTTAGTAAAACAGTTTAAAAGGAGTTGATTTTCGCGCTCGTCAGTTGTAACGACCGCTGCGTCATCTGCGAATTGGAACCAATGAATAGGGTTAAAGAGACGATCAGTAGAATCATGTGTAGAGAAACCGAGTTGTTTGTATTTATCTTGCTTAATGACTTGAATAAATGTATTAAAGCATATGTTGAAAAGTAGGGGGCTGAGGCAATCCCCTTGAAGGATGCCTCTACCGACGGGAATAGCAGGTGAGGTAAAGTTATCAGTGATGATGGAAGTCTGGAAGTTTTCATAAAGATTAGATATTAAAGTTTGTATAGAGAGTGGTACATGATGATGATTGAGAACTTCTGTGATGAGATTGAGGTGCACTTCTTTTTCAGGTCAATAAGCGTGATGACAACCGAGCGCTGTTTGATGCGTGCCTTGTCGATAATGGATGCCATCATAGAGGTGTGTTCAAGAACCCCTGAAATCTTCGGAGTAAACCCTTTTTGGATTTTTGTTTGGTTAAATTCGTTTTTAGCAAGAAAGGAAAAGATAGAATCACGAAGACATGAAGTGAAGACTTTAAGAGGAACAGATTCGAGAGTGATAGGTCTGAATTAGCAGGATCATCGCTAGTGCCCTTTTTGTGCACCAGAACGGTGCAAGCTTTCTTCCATTCTGATGGAACCCGGCCCGATTCCCAAACAATGCGGATAATCTCGGTCAGAAATGTTCTGAGATATCGGCATCTCTTGAAACAGATGATGGAGATTTTATCCAAGGGACAAGGTGAACCAGAGGACTTAATTCTGCGAACAACTTGAGTGACTTTATCATAGGAAGGAGCAGATTGATCGAAAGAGAAAGAAGGTTGGTTAAATGAAGGGATCCAATGTGGTATCGTAAATTTCTTGTAGGGAAGGATTGCAGCAAAGAATGTTATAAAGAATCGAGTACAATGATCACGAGAGAAGGCAGGCAGTACGGCAGAACCCTTTTCAATTACATTTTTAACAAAGCCCCAGAGGTTTTTGGATACATACCAATCTTGGCTGACTGCGGTGGCGGAAGAATGAGTAGAATCTTGGCTTTTGAGCTTTGAGCGCAGCAACTGAGACACGTACTTGATTTCTTGGAGAGGGGCATCGTTTATTTTGAGCTCTTTTAATTGGTGCTTTAGTGATTTAGGGGTTAGGTGTAGGATAATAATTATAATAATTTTTTTTAAAACTTCATTTTGATATATAAGCTAAACATACAAATACAAATCTCTCTAGTAATAGGTAATTTGTATTCGGCTGACCTAATTACAGGTATTTCTAGTATAAAAAAAAAAGAATGAATAAATGTAATAATAAGATGACGAATAGAAAAAATAAAGAAAAAAAATTTAATGAGAAGAATTAAAAGTTGCAAGGAGACTGTTAGTAGGAAAGAAGGTCTGGGTTAGTCCAGGGTTTATTACGCATACAGAATATGTAGTAAATTGTGCGAATGATTATAGTTGATAATTTAGTAATGATGTACTTAGTGTGTGCCTTGTCAATGGTTAGATTATAATAATTATAGTAATAACAATATTGTTTTTAAACTTCATTTTGATATATAAACTAAACATACAAATAAAAATATCTCTAATGATAGGTAATTTGTATTCGGCTGACATGATTACAGGTATTTCTAGTATAAAAGAAACTGTCTTTTTGAAACTTCAATTTATCAAGCATAGTTAAAATCTATAATTATACACCTTTCTAGTAACAGGTACTGTAAAATTGGCTATCTGCTTCGATACAATGATAAAGAAAATCAATAGCAAAAAACGGTTAACAGGAATATAAGATAAAAGAAAGAAAAAATGAAGAAACTAGTTAAAAATCTTATAATTCCGGATAAGGCCACGATTTATTCCTCCTACAGAATACGTAGTAAGTGCGCCTAATAGCGATGCTCACGACTTTCTTTATGATGTAATTTTAGTGGTTTTGCTTCTAACAGCCCGGTTTTGCAATTTTTGCAGTTTATCTAATTCCGTTCCATTACAGCAGCCCCAAACTGAGGAACAGTTTCTGAGATGGGGCTCCACTATGCTAACATAGAGGTTTTTAAAAGATGTTGTGGAAGAAAGTTCTTAAAATGTTTCAGAAGGCGGATCGCACGCGAAACCTTCTTTATGACAGCATCAACAGGCTTTTTCTAAGTTAGATGCCTGTCAATTTTAATTCCCAGGCATTTGGTATCTTCAACGTTTGGAATTGATGTATTTTGCATTTTAAGATCAAATTCACCTGTCAAACCTCGTTCTATCTGCCGAGTAGATATAGTCATAGAATGTGTTTTTACGATATTTAGGGACGGTTTGTTTCCCGTAAGCCAACTATTTAGATAATTCAAATCCAAATCTTTATTTAGGGTCATACTCGGCAGCTGTAGGGCTTTCTCATGGACAGAGAGACTCGTATCATCAGCAAACATAGTAACCAAGCAAGTTCTTATTGCGTTCGGTAAATCATTTATGTATACGAGGAACAGTAGAAGACCGAGACAGGAGCCTTTTCTATTGTTAGTACCTGGGAGTCTTTACCATTTACTCTACAATGTTGCTTCCTTTCTGAAAGGTATCAATTGAACCATTGAAGCTCCTCTTTTTGAACTCTGTAGTGTTTAAGCTTACTACACAAAAGTGAATGGTTGACGGTGTCGAAGGCCTTCTTGAGGTCTACGAGTGCGACACCAACCAGTTCGCTGTCATCTAGTGTCGAGTACCAGTCGTCTGTGTCTTTTAGAAGTGAAGATACAGTTGAATGGAAGGTCCTGAATCCGGATTGACTTGGTGGTACAAGATTATTCTTATTAAGATATCTGTACAATTGGTCGAATGCAAGTTTATCAAAAAGTTTTGAAATAATCGGCAACACTGAGATCGGTCGGTAGTTGGATCATTCAGTGGTTTCACCGTTTTTAAAAATCAGAGTTACCCAGGCAATTTTCCATGCTTCTGGAAACTTTCGGTTCATAATTGAGACATTAAACATCTTCGCAAGAGAATCACAAATATGTGGTAGCGCAAGTTTAATAAAAAAGCCAGAGATTTTCTCCTTACCAAGACTTTCTGTGGTTTTAAGTTTACCTATTACATTTTCAACGTCAGTGGATGAAATTTCTTTGAAATGGAAAGTTGAAGAATCTTTATTGATCGTGTAATCGCCATTTATTAAGGGGCTAGGGATACAAGGAATATCTTGCGCCAAGTCCTTCCCTACTGAGCAAAAGTAATCATTCATCAAGTTTGCAACATCATCATTGCAGGATACCTCAACTCCGTCAACATTTAGAGTCTTGATATTAGTAGATTTAGATCTTTTGTTTCAGAGCTTTACAATTCCTGTCTTAATTAGTTTGCGGTCACGTTTCAGAGATCCATTGAATTTTCTTATACAGTAAACCATATATGGTCCCTTATAGATACATCTATTACCCCAGATTGAATTATGTTTCTGTCCTGGTTAGTGGCTATGTGGTCTACAAGAGTCTTACTTTCTAGGGATGCTCTAGTCAGCTTTTCTATTATCTGTAGGAATGAATACAGATCATAGATATAAGACAAATTTTTGGTATTGTTGTTTGCTGCGGTCATTCCTCGAGAGGAATCCCAATTTGTGTCCCACATCAAATGATTCCCTCATTTTCTTTATCAATGGATGATAAAATCTTGTCCAGCATTACGAAATAAATGAACTGGCCCGCCTGGGGTCTCTACCAAGCAAGAATTATAAACGGTTTTGCACGCGGTGGTCTTATTTCAATGCATATTAGCTCCAGGTTATGTTCCGGTAAATCACCTCTTATGAGAAAATTGAGATGATCTTGAAGGTATACAGCTACTCCACCTCCTTTAGAAGTCCTGTCCCTACAAACAAGCCTGTATCCGTCTACATCGATGATTCTATCGGGAATACTGGTGTCAACCTCGGTTTCAATTACGGCGAAGATGCTTAAACCAGTGTGAGCCAACATGGACATCATTTCATCATGATGCCCCGTAATCCCGTTTACATTTAAGGAAGCAATTTTACACCCCTTTTTTGAATCGTTGAGCTGATGATATGACTCTCTTAGCCCCTTGTAGCATCATCCGCATTATGTTCTGGGAGATTATTAGATACAGCGCAATTTTGCAGCAAAATTTCTGGCAAATATAGTGCTTCCCCTTTCATTCAAGTGCAGCCCTTTGCATCCTACCTCTTTCCTGCTGATATTTTGGTTACTAATAGCACTAAAACCAAGATAAAGTAGCTTTCTAGATATGTTATCTACGATTTCACTGGCAGGGGCCTTGTCAAATCGCATTATTGGAGTAGAAAGGATAACGTCGCAGCCGGGGTTGATCTCTTCAATGTGCCTCTTTAGATCAAGCATTGCATTTAGAACACTATCCACTGATGCTCCAGGGTTGCTTGCATCATTGGTTCTATTGTCGATTGTCACCTTTGAGGGTTGTTTCCGGAGCAGGGGGACATGCAACGCATTTTGAGGTCATAATTTATCATCGACCCAGAGAAACTCCTTACCTTTATCGTACTTATCTTATCCAATTGTTTCCTGTCACTGTTGTTGAGCATGCTATCACCAATCACTAGAAAATTTCCCTTCTTCCAGTGATGGCAGGCTGCGTCATTTTCAAATTTTGAGGAGGCTAATTGCTCGTAGGTTTCTCGATTGACCACATTTCTTTCTTTGCTGGGAGTCCTTTCAGTGAACTTTTAACTTCGTCTTTTAGGCTTACTTTTTCTGTTACCCTGATGCCAAGGGAAGCATTCTTTGGATTCTCCTTTGATTTCAGAAGAAGATATTCCCTATGCTTTCCCTTTGAAGTATTCTTAAATGCTGTTCAATATCATGAACTGATTCTTCTTCCATATTTTCATATTATTGTCAGTCGAAAGAATTCCAAGAGCGATAAATGTTTCGAATCAAAAAGTGCCGGAGCTGATGAAAACTGCAAACAGTCTTAATCCAACTGTTAGGAAGAGATTGCAATCCCCTGGAGAATGGGCTAGAGAGAGTTATGACTGAAGGAATAGAGGGGGGGGTTCAACAAGGGTTGGCAACGGATAACGATTTGCGATGAAGATTCCACATCGCAGACGTACTGACTGTCATAATTGCGGCAGAATTCTCGCCCACTTTTGTTTGAACGTGGATATGCACCATCAGAAACTCATCCACCCTAATGTCAATAAATCTGTCAAGTGCTTGGATCCCTAGCTCATTATATTCACCTTGCCCATGTTTTGGCTTGCGTCTCCATCTTATGATATCATGATCTTGTAAAGACGTTTTTGGAACTTCTTGCAGCTGCTGCATGAAATCCTTTATCATTTGCACTACTTGTGAATGGCATTACTTCTAGTTTCCTTCCGGACTGGCAATTCCTTAATCTGATCAAGCAGCTTTTTTAAGGCTCATGAACTCCCTGCGCCAGTGTCCTACATGTACGACAATTTAATCTCTTTATCTTGACCAACGCTATATGATATGTCAATGCTTCTTTGATTTGGTGTTCATCACCTGCCATCAGGACTTATGATTGAAGATATAGTCAATAAGTCAACAGCAATCTTTGCATATATTTCATATCAAATTTCACATTAGAAGAACACAACGTTAAGTAAGAGAATTGAACGAATGCTTTGGAGCATCAAGAAAAGTGCAAACATATGAGAGGAGTAACCTGTTAAAAGATAAAAGAAAAGCTGCTAGTAACTGTTAAAAGGAGGAATCTATTTTGAGAAAGCAGGAGAGTGAAGCGTCATTTGGGAGTTTGAAAAGAGGAAATAGAAAACGTAAAATTAGACCTAAGGCTTTTCCTGGTCACAAACAAATGTGCGGTGTTTTCAAATGCACTTTTGGAACTTGTCCTTGGTGCAGCATTCTGCAGCTCCATATTTGCAACCTGTACAGTTGAAACGAAGCCTCTTTTCGCTTAGCAGTCTCTACCTATCAGCCAAGCCCTTAATCTTGCCTGATGTATGGCAATAGACAAAAAATCTTGATATTCCATTTCGGTCATGAGTTTGGACAACTCACGTCACTGATATCCATGCTGACATCCCGGTTTATTTTGCATCATTTCCTCAAAGCTTCTACAAGATGATTCTCATTCTTGTCAGAAAGTATCTGTCCAAACTAAGTCAGCTCTGATCAAAGGTACTTTTTATAAAGTCATTCTTCCATAGCATTCACATCTTTAAATTTCCCGATTGTTTCAACGATTTGAATGCTGAACAAAAGCTTTTCAAAAACCTCTATGACCTTTCCTGGGTGAGTTCCATGAAAGATTTGAAATGAAATGATGTTCTGGATAAGTGAATTTGCTACCTCAATGGGTTTTCCAGATCTTGTCCTAAAACTTTGCTTGGCAAATTTGCACCCTTCCGTTGTCAGTGGGAGTCTATCAATTCCTAACCGAGTTTTGGACACAAAGGCGTCCTTAATGTACAAGAAATTTGTCACCTGTGGGATATTTGACTTATAAATCTGTGCTTGCAATTGACTCCGAAATCTTTGGCAATCAACGTGTTTTCCTTTAAACTTTGATATCACCAGCCTTCAAAGCTTTGATCTGGCTTGTTGCTCCTTTTTGACTTCTTGTAGTGCAGTTTTGCAATTTCTCTTTCAAATGTTTTCTTCATTTCCAGTTTTGCTTGCGCCAGTTTCATTGAAGTCACGTTTCCTCACCTCATTCCTTTCGTTTTCTTCTTCCTGAATAATTTGCTCTTCATCCTCTCTTAGCAGTGCTTCCTTTCTTGCAGCAATTTCCTCCAGGAAATCTTCATATTCTGCTAGTTCTGCTTTAATTTTGCTGGTTCCATTCTCTAATTCTGTAGGTTCTTCATTTTTTACTTTTTTACTGTCATTTTCAGCTATTGGTGTGGGCATGTCTCTGTCTTCTGGTTGAAACTCTGAGTGCATCGTTCAAATGATCTTGTGACGTTCTTCCCAGAATTTTTGTCGCTTCCTTCTTGGTTAACTTAACAACAGTGAATTTTTATCAGATTTCATCTGCAGACGAAACTACGTGGCAAGGTGTTTTTTATTTGCTGCGGGTTGCACCATTTACGCATTTTCATTGGAATTTTCTTGATAAGACAAAGAAAAACTGTTTGATAGAATATATTCTTACCTCAGGATCATCGGCATCAATATTGTTCAATTGAAAGGCATCAGTTGTTAGCCACGACAAGATCACATCCTGCAAGGTAAGCCGAAATAAACTCTGAAAATAATGCTGTCAAGAGAAAACAAAGGTCATGGTATCTATTGAGAAGCTTTTTTAAAAAGCATTCTGAGATTGCAAACAGACTATGGAATGAATGAACAGTCGAAGACTGAAACGAACTAATGATACATAAAAAGGCCGGCGTCAAAATGTGTCTCTCAAAATAAATTGCACTGAACAAGCATACATAAACACTAGTGTCTACATAGTTTGGTAAGCTTTTTGGCATCATATAGTAACGTCTATATCGCTACGGTATTGGTTACAAGAACATTTAGTGAGAAAATGTTACTGGACAAAAACAGTGGAACATTACTGTCACGGCACTGGCTCATTGACATGGCAAAACTATGTCAGGAGGCGACGACGGTAGAGCTAATACGCCATTCATGAGGGACTGTCGTTGAGCCATTTAGGACATGCTGTCTCCAGCATTCTTCATTTTTTTACCGGCATTCTTCAACACTCTGAGTACCAAAAAAGAAACTCAGCCCCCTAGGCTACGCCGACAACGCCCAGATCACACACGGATGCCACGACACGAAAAAAGACAGGCTTTAGCAGTAGATGGAAATCCTGGACGACAATGATTTGTAAATATGAAAAAAGTGAATAAACAAGAACTGTTTGATCAGATGAACGAGAATTTTCGAAGAGAACAGCTCTGAAACCAACACAACAGTTCGAGTACGATGACAGCATTTTCGCGGATAATACAAAATTTCACCAGATAGAAAACAGCAGGAAGCGTCTAGGGAGAATAAAAACTGACGGGAATTCGGACAAGTGAATACCAGCTGAAACACCCCCTCTTCCCCAAAGTTCCTAGCACCGAATAGGACGACCAAGCAAAACTGCCAACTAAAGAAATAAAGATGTTACGTTGGAAAAACAGGAAAAACGGAATGACGGAATATGAGATACTCGGATCATGCGATCTTGATCAGTAAATGGTGCCGTGGCGTAGTGATTAAGCATGCAGACTCACAACACAGAGTCAAATATTCAGTTCGATTTCTCCATGTGTCACACTTAAAACGCCATTGGCGAGGAAGGCAACGGGGAGCCACCTCATGAATTCCATTTCCTTAGAGAAAACTCAGAGCCCTGTATATGGTATCTTTCCTACACTCTTGGCGCATTTCCCACCTCATGGAAATAAGCCCACGTCTTTCCTATCCCAAAAAAAAGTGACAAGTCTAATCACTTTCCTATCGTCCCATTGCAATCACTTCACTCATCACTAAAACTATGGAGACCATCATCACGAAACAACTTCTCACCTTCCTAGAAACAAAAAATCTTCTCTCTGATCACCAGTATGGCTTTCGAAAAGCAAGGTCTACTGGCGATCTTCTTGCTTATGCTGTCCATGTCTGGTCCTCTGCTCTAGAATCCTGTGGTAAGAGCAGAGTAATCTCTCTCGATATCTCCAAGGCCTTTGATCGCGTTTGGCACAAGGGTCTTCTCACAGAGTAATCTCTCTCGATATCTCCAACGCCTTTGATCGCGTTTGGCACAAGGGTCTTCTCGCTAAACTGCCGATGTTTGGTGTCCATCACACTCTAATTAAATGTATTGGTAGTTTCCTCTCTGATAGGTCGATTGCCGTCAGAGTGGACGACTTCCTCTCCAATCTGCACTCAATCAATGCTGGTGTACCCCAGGGCTCTGTCATCTCCCCTGCACCCTTCATCCTCTTCATCAATGACCTGCTCCCCTCTACGTCGTCTAGCATTCACTCCTTTGCTGATGATACCTTCCTAAGTTCTTCATTTTCATTCAATCCAAATGACCATGCTTCCACCGATATCCAACTCCACAGAAAAATTTCAGTCTCACTTCTCTCCAATGACTTGACAGTTATTGAGAAGTAGGGTAAAGACAACCTAGTTCCATTCAACCAAAGCAAGACGAAACAGCCTGTCATTTCACGCAAACGTAATCAAAACTTTCCTCCTGTCCTCATGAATGGTGATGAACTGGGCACTTCAACTTCCTTCACACAACTTGGTTTTGCTCTTACATCTAATCTTACTTGGAAAACTCCCATCCATTTCCTTGCTAAACATGCATCTCAGAAGCTCGGTTTTCTCGCCAGAGCCCGCGGGTTTTTCTCATCTTCTCACCTTCTAGCTATATAAAAGTCCAAAATCCGTCCTTCTTTAGAGTACTGCTCCCACGTCTGGGGTGGTGCTCCATACACTACTCTCTGTCTTCTCGACAAAGTCCAGTCAAAAGCCATTCGTCTCATCAATAATCCTAACCTCACCAAATCGCTCCAGCCTCTTTCCCATCGTCGTTTAGTTGGAGATCTTTCCATCTATTACAGATACTTTAACGGACATTGTTCTCAGGAGATCAGGGACATTATTCCTGTTCCTCTGAGGCGTGTCAGGACCACCAGCAGCTCAACTCATTCACACCCTTTCCAAGTTTCACTGCCCAATCCACGAACTCTGTCCCACAAATCATCATTCATTCCTAGAACATGCAATTCATGGAACGTCTTGCCTTCCTCTTGCTTTCCTGAATCCTACAATTTGTCACATGTCAAATCCAAGATCAATAAACTTGATCTTATCTCTCTCTCCTCTTAACCTTTCGCTTTCTTCTTCCTTCCATTGTTAAGGCATTGTATAGGCCACCATGGCCTTTCCGCCAACATAACTCACTAAAAAAAAATCTGGTTAGCAGAGCCTAAAGAGATATATTATTTTTACATTTAGATTTTATATCATTTGCAGTGATCGTTGAAAATTTTGAACATTATCAATCTAATGATAAAATTTATCCTATTTTACGGGTTTGACTTCTTGGTTTCTAATTCCAGAGTCACATGTTTTTCTATACCAGCTCTCTGCTCAAGGGTGTCAGTGTTCCGTGATTGCATCTTACTGAAAGAAACTAAAATAATGCCGAGAATTCAACAACAAAACTTAACCGAAAACCTTGAAAAGTGTGGAGTGAAGATTGAAGCCAATGGAATGTCTCTCTATAAATCATTTTGGGCTACCCGTCGAATAATTAAGGAGATACCCTCAACAAATTCTGCACTCTCTTCCATATCTTCACTTCAAAATTCTTGCACCAATGGAAGTATAGAACCCAAGGTGACTTCTTCTAAACAGCAATAGTATTACCCGAAATGTTCCTTTTCTTCAAATGCGATTGCTTTTTTTATTTCAGAAATGATCATGAGCAAAGACAGTGGCAGCCTATTCCTCGAAGTCCGTGATGGTTGATTTAAGACAGGAAAAAATGCATTTTTTAAACGAATAAAAGCATTCAAATAATAAATGTGGTTTACCACCCCTTTTTAATAATCATCGAAAAACGATCTATCCTTCAGCATAAAAATGTCCCTTGTGGTATGTTTATGTGTCAGATGAGCTTACAGTTACAACATTATCATTTTGAGTATTGGAATCCTTATTCAATTTCACCGTGTGCACCTGGTCGACTTGAACAGTGGTTAAACAATGATATCCAGGAGAGAAGAAATTTGTTAGCAGTTCCTAATCTCATACTACATAGTAATTTACCAACCTGAACCTTGCTGTTCTCTTCTTTGTCTAGATATTGATCATTGAAAATATGCACAGAGCCTAAAACTGCCAGTCTTCCTTTAGTGTTCTGTTGGAAAGATAGAAACTAGCTTCTTAAAATTTCTTCCTTCAACAGTCTTGGAATTTCTCCACCTGAATAGGCAGACATTCAATCATTTCAAAGCTATTTCGCCTGCCTTGTTGCGGGTTGCAGACAGATGCAGAAGGTTAGCAAAATGACGCAACAATCTAAGGAGATGTAGATAACAGTATAAATGTCGTTCAAGAAAAACCGTTCTTTGCAAAAAATCATGAAAATTTGCAAGAATGAAAGGAAAGCTGGTGATATCAAGGACAAACAAAGCAGTGCTGGATCAATATGGCATTCCGGCTTCCTCCTAACGAAACACGCAAGAAAAATTTTAACATCTGTTCCAAAAATTGCTAGAAGAAATTAGAGCTAAATTGTGCTTCTAAGTCATTGTATACAATATATTCTACGAGAATGAAAATGTAAAAGGTTTGTATTTTATGATTCATGTAGTTTATAACAGCTTCGACCATCCTGCTGATAAAAATTTTGGAGCAACTCCAACAGTAACTATGACTGGGAATGTTCTGATAAAACATTTTTTGGGGGAATGAAGCTTCAGGAGCACTTTTGGCTTGTGATAGCTTTGCTGTTGAACTGAGCTTTGCTGTTGAACTGAGCTTTGCTGTTGAACTGAGCTTTGCTGTTGAACTGCCTATGCTACTGGCCAATGCCTCAACTGATGAGCTTAAACGCTCAACTGGTTCTGAAAACCATTTGTTTGGCTTCTCTCGTAATTTCTACCATGAGCCTACGCAAGAAAGCATCTTCCCTTGACTCCTCAAGCAATGATCAATCTCGTTGTGATTTATGTCTTTGTGCAGCATAGAGGCTACGCTTTAGATATAGCTATCCATCAATTTTGGAAGGAAACATTGAGGTCTCAGAGATTTATTGAATAATTTGTTTGATTGTGGCTACTTTTTTTTATCAAACAATGCAGTAGAAATTGCGCTTTCTTCTTTAGTGAATAGTCATCAACCTAGAATACATATACATTTTGTAGGTATGTATATGTTGCGTATATGTGTATATATGTACATGTGTAAGTATATGTGCATACATATGAATATACATATATTTATCACCAATTTACCTGTCATCTAATCCAGCAGCTGAAAAATATATAGAACATAGAAGCCACTTTGTACTTGGTACCGATTACATCCGTTTGATACGGAATCTTCAGCAAACTGAATATACAATATGCAAACTCCAATTTATAGAGAAGTAGTACAAAGTAATGCGTTAGGTAGGTGAAAGCACCAAGCATCAGCATATATGGCATTTTATGGACTTAGTCTCGGTTCGACTCAGATATGTAATTTTGGATGAAATAGTTCTCCTTCCCCTCCCTTGCTGCCATATCACATCGATCAGAAGTCAAGAATGGCGAAATTTTTAACGATATATATTTTTTGTGACTGTTTTGTCATGCATTATTGTTGCTCTAATGTCACGTGCACCTTTATTGTATGTAAACTTCGCTCCTTTCAGTACCTTTTTAAGACTTGAGGTCGGCCGTAGCTATTCATTAATTTTTGTTACGTGTTTGATTGATTCTTACCCTCTTGGACTGGCACGACGTAATAAGAATGATTTTTAGACTGTGTTTAGATTTCTTGGGTGAAAAGTTATAACACAGGCTAGAATTTGGTTATGGTTAGATTTAAGCTCCTTTTCTTTAAGCAATCATATCATTGGGATAGTGGGGACAATGCCGAAACCTCCACGTTGGTGTCCCTGGGTATCGACCGCCAAAAGTGATCTCGACTCGTTTTTGTCGGCTCGAACCGATTCTGCAACCACTTTCCTTCAAATCACATATGAGGGACGACTCGATGAAGAAGATTGAGATATTGCTGTATGTAGCTATGCAATTTTGTATCAATGTATCCGGATAACTCTGTTTTGTACGATTGGCCTTTCATTGCATTAGCCTTCTGATTCTTAGCTCATTGTCCTCCACAATTATGCATTTTCTTCAGCATTCTCTTGCCATACAGTGCATGTTGGATATAGTGAATGATTAACAACCTTAGAATACCGGGAGGTCGCTAACTTATGACTAGGAAGAGTTAAAAATGGCAGGACAACATTTTAATTCTTAGGATGCACTTGTGGGATTCAAGAAATACTTGCGCAACTGCAGTAAAACGAAGGCACTTCCACAGAAGTTTAGCACGCTTTTCTATTTGGAGCTTATCAGTGCAGCTCCCTGAGCGTAATCAAACTCAAAATGTAAATGTAAATCCACCAGCAGTGCCCATACCATCTGAGTAATGAGCTACGTGTACAAAAATAGACGTATATCTTTACAACTAGGAACTAGGTATTACGATTCAACTAACTATACATAAATATATATAAATATATATAAAAATATATAAATATATATAATATATATATATGATATATATAAATTTATATATAATATAGATAAATTTATATAAATTTATATATGATATATATAACTTTACATATAATATATATATAAATTTATCTATAATATATATAAATATATATAAATATATATATATATATATATATATATATATATATATTTTTATATATATATATGGTATGAGGCATGATATACATATATGATATGAGGCATGGCCAAACACAAATGCTCAATATATATATATATATATATACATGCTAGCAACGCTCTGTCATTTGTACATAGAGCACCATATGGTGGTGAAGACAGCACCTTCTATGTGATACATATATATATATATATATATATATATATATATATATATATATATATATATATATATATATATATATTTATATATATATATATATATATATATATATATATATCACAGAAGGTGCTGTCTTCACCACCATATGGTGCTCTATGTACAAATTACAGAGCGTTGCTAGCATGTAAATATATATATATATATATATATTGAGCATTTGTGTTTGGCCATGCCTCATATCATATATCAGAGAAGCCCTCACAAGGCAAAACGTCTGAAGTAATCCATCAATGAATTTGCCTTAAAAAGTAGCCTATTTCATATTCATATATATATATATATATATATATATATATATATATATATATATATATATATATATATATATATATTTATTTATATACATACATATAGATATGTATCGCTTTAGTTCCACCATAGGGCACTCTTGGTGATTCTATTTATCACTCGTCTCTTGAACGTATTCACGTACGCATATAGATATATATATGTATATATAAAAATATAAAATTGACCAGGTCAGTCTCGTAGTTTGCATTATCACTGATGAAGCCCTCACAAGGCGAAACGTCTGAAGTAATCTATCAATAAATTAGCCTTAAAAAGTACCCTATTTTATATTCACATTTTATCTGAGGCATGGCCACACACAAATGTTCAACGTACGCATATATTGATATATAAATATAGATATATATATATATATTTATATATTTATACATTCAGATATATATATATATAAATACATATATATATATATTCATATAGATATACATATCAGGGACGGCGAGCAGCTAAGATAGAGAGATAAGATAGAGAGATAAGATCAAGTTTATTGATCTTGGATTTGACATGTGACAAATTGTAGGATTCAGGAAAGCAAGAGGAAGGCAAGACGTTCCATGAATTGCATGTTCTAGGAATGAATGATGATTTGTGGGACAGAGTTCGTGGATTGGGCAGTGAAACTTGGAAAGGGTGTGAATGAGTTGAGCTGCTGGTGGTCCTGACACGCCTCAGAGGAACAGGAATAATGTCCCTGATCTCCTGAGAACAATGTCCGTTAAAGTATCTGTAATAGATGGAAAGATCTCCAACTAAACGACGATGGGAAAGAGGCTGGAGCGATTTGGTGAGGTTAGGATTATTGATGAGACGAATGGCTTTTGACTGGACTTTGTCGAGAAGACAGAGAGTAGTGTATGGAGCACCACCCCAGACGTGGGAGCAGTACTCTAAAGAAGGACGGATTTTGGACTTTTATATAGCTAGAAGGTGAGAAGATGAGAAAAACCCGCGGGCTCTGGCGAGAAAACCGAGCTTCTGAGATGCATGTTTAGCAAGGAAATGGATGGGAGTTTTCCAAGTAAGATTAGATGTAAGAGCAAAACCAAGTTGTGTGAAGGAAGTTGAAGTGCCCAGTTCATCACCATTCATGAGGACAGGAGGAAAGTTTTGATTACGTTTGCGTGAAATGACAGGCTGTTTCGTCTTGCTTTGGTTGAATGGAACTAGGTTGTCTTTACCCTACTTCTCAATAACTGTCAAGTCATTGGAGAGAAGTGAGACTGAAATTTTTCTGTGGAGTTGGATATCGGTGGAAGCATGGTCATTTGGATTGAATGAAAATGAAGAACTTAGGAAGGTATCATCAGCAAAGGAGTGAATGCTAGACGACGTAGAGGGGAGCAGGTCATTGATGAAGAGGATGAAGGGTGCAGGGGAGATGACAGAGCCCTGGGGTACACCAGCATTGATTGAGTGCAGATTGGAGAGGAAGTCGTCCACTCTGACGGCAATCGACCTATCAGAGAAGAAACTTCCAATCCAATCATGGAGGAATCGAAGTGACAACCCCTGTGTTGTGAGTCTGCATGCTTAACCACTACGCCACGGCACCACCTATACAAATATACAAATAAAATCATAAAGAGTGATCAATAGTAGAACTAGAGCGTTGCATAAAATAACAAAGATAATAACTAGTTAATTAGTATTCGTCTAGAACTCCGAATTTCACGTGAAACAATCTTCAGCTAAATGTATACCATAATAATAGGGGCAAAACAACCACGAGAGATTTACGAGTTCTACAACAAGAGACAGGACATAACACAAAAACGCTACAAAGGACACAGGTACGAGGCAAAAATTCAATCATTGGTGGATCTTCTTTGTCTCTGAAGTGCCAGTTTCCTAAGCCACTGGTTTTCTAATCGCTCACCACCTGTCTTGATAGCACTACGCCATTTGAGCCTGTCTTCAGCAAGATGCTCCCACTCAGTCGCGTCGATGCCTAGGTAATTTAAGTCCCGTTTGGCTACGTCCTTGAAACGCAGTAATGGGCGGCCCCTTCCTCTTCTTCCATGGCGCAGTTCACTGAAGAGAATGTCTTTGGGGAGCCGTCCGTCGGGCATTCTCCGCAAGTGTCCAAGCCACCGCATTCGTCGAGTTTTCAGTGACTGGAAGAGAGAGCGGCTGCCCGCGCGCTTTAGCACCTCTTCATTGGTGACTTTATCCCACCAGTTCATCCCCATGATGCGCCGAAGGCAGCGTAAGTGATAGGCATTTAATCTCTTCTCGTGACGTACGTATGTTGTCCATGTTTCGGCTCCGTAGAGTAAGGTGCTTACCACACAGCAGTCGTAGATCCGACATTTTCTACGAAGAGTCAAGTGTTTGTTGAGCCATGCTCGGTCGCGGAGACGATTGAAAGTGGACGCTGCCCGTCCAATACGCGCTTGCATCTCCTGTTCGATGGATAGCTGATTATTCATGATGGAGCCGAGGTATGCAAAGCTGTCCACTGTTCCGAGTTCTTGGTCATTAACAGTGATTGGCGATGCTATACCTTGGTGGAGAACGACCGACTTCTTCGTGCTGATTACCAGCGCGAATTCTGCACAGGCAGCACTGAATTTGTCCAGCAGGCGCTGAAGGCCTTCTGCCGAATGCGAAACCAATGCAGCGTCATCTGCAAACATGAGTTCTAGTACAAGAATGGTACGCACTTTGGTTTTGGCGCGTAGACGGGCAAGGTTGAACAGTTTCTCATCAGAGCGGGTGTGAAGGTATACACTGTTTTCATCCTCATGGGTGTTGAAGGCGTACTGCAACAGCACAGAGAAAAAGATGCCGAATAGGGTAGGTGCCAGTACACATCCTTGTTTGACACCGCACCGTATGGGAAAGCCGTCAGACATTGAGCCATCAAAGGATACTGCGGCAGACATGTTGTCGTGGAGTGATCTTGTCAGGCTTAGCAGAGTTGGTGGACACCCCAGTTTCTGAAGAATAGCAAATAGACCATGTCGACTGACCATGTCGAATGCTTTCGTGAGGTCCACAAATGCAATGTGGAGAGGCTGGCGTTGTTCTCTCCATTTTTCTTGAATTTGACGCACAAAGAAGATCATGTCCACAGTTGAACGTCCGCTGCGGAAGCCACATTGCGACTCTGGATAGATGCGACTTGCGATTTGTTGGAGCCTTGGTAGGAGCACTCTTGCGAAGACTTTACCTGTGACACTAAGGAGAGAAATGCCACGGTAGTTGTTGCAGTCTCCCTTGTCGCCTTTCTTGAATATAGTGATGATTTTTGCGTCCTTCATTGCAGCTGGGAATTTTCCAGTGCGCCAGCTGATGCAGAGGTTGTACAGGTACGGGAGAAGACTGCTGTCACACTTGAGAAGGTCTGCTGGGATTTCGTCCGCGCCGGGAGCTTTTCCTGCATCTGCATGCTTCAGGGCTTCCACAAGTTCTGACATAGTCGGTGTGTTGTCCAGCTCGAACAACGTGTCGAAAGTGGGAGTAGAGTTGATGGCTCTTTCTGTTATGTTGCGCAGTTTGCCATATAGCACCGAGTAATGCTCCACCCAGCGTTCGAGCCACTTTGTGGAATCGGTGATGAGCTCACCAGTGGTTGACTACAAAGGACGAACTTTCCATGCACTTGGTCCAGTTGCCTTTCTGAGTCCACGGTACATCTCACGTAGGTTTCCAGAGTCTGCAGCGGTCTGGATTTCGTCACATAGATTGTTCCAATATTTGTTGGCAAATTGCCGAGTAGCTTTCTGGAGTTGGCCACGGGCCTCTTTCAGATTTGACAAGGTGCTGCGCGTCGGCCTGTTTACGTGTGCCCTATGAGCATCGTTTTTGGACAATATTAGTGGTTCAAGGCTTTCTGCATTCGCTGCCATCCAGTCTTCTCGAAGTGGCCGATTGATCCCGAAAGATGCAACTGCAGATTCGTGCAATGCAGTCTTCAGTTTTTCCCAGCACACATCCGGGTCGGCGGGGTCGATTCCAACGTCTGGGGCACTTCCTCTCAGTTTGGTTTCGAACGTAGCGCAGAATACTTTTATGCTGTCAGACTCTCTCATAGCAGCCGTATTGAGGCTGCGGCGTGGTTTTGACTTCTTCGGCGCAGATTTCTTCTTCGGGAGGTTGACTTGAGACAGGATGAGTGAGTGGTCCGTGTCACCGTCAGCTGAGTGGTAGGTTCTTGACCATTTGACTAGTCCAATGTCTCTTTTTCTGCACAATGCCAGGTCCAGCTGGTGCCAGTGCGTGGAGCGTGGATGTCTCCATGAGACACGTCGGCGCATCTTTTGCTGGAACCAGGTGTTGGCAATGCAGAGTCCCTGCTGGCTGCAGAGTTCCAAGACTCTTTGACCATTTTCGTTCATTTTTCCAATACCGAAGTGACCAATGATGTCCGGCCAGGCAGCGTGGTTTGCACCGACTCTAGCATTGAAGTCACCAAGCAGTAGCAGGTGGTCATCGACTGGAATTCTGTTCAGTGTCACATTGAGACGATCATAGAACTCATCTTTGATTTGATCTTCAGTGGGCAGTGTAGGAGCATAGACACTGACTAGGTGAAGAGCCGAGGCAGCACAGTTGACTTTCAGTGTCATGATTCGCTCAGAGATTCGGGTCGGTGTGTCAACTGCATCTTCCTTGAGCAGTCTGTTAGACACTGCGAATCCCACACCGTGGATGCGGTCTTCTTCTTCTGCTTTTCCAGTCCAGAAGAATGTAAAGTTCTGCTCTTTGATGGAACTTGTGTCGGCCAGTCTGGTCTCCTGTAGAGTGGCAATGTCAACTGCGAGATTGGCGAGTTCGCGATCTATTAGCGCAGTCTTTCGCGGAAGTCCTTGTCCACGGAGGTTCAGATCCGGATCCGTTGTGAAACCCGGGCAAAGCGTGCGGATGTTCCAACTTACAAGTCGAAGAGTGGTTGATGATTTAGTAGCAGGTGAGTGATTTACGTCCGCAGTTGCATGACCACCCTATCAAAGCAGCGGACGTGGCGGGGTAGCACCTAACTGACCAGGGGCTGCCTGGCTTGAGGCGGGCGGTAGCTTACCCATGGAGCTAAAAAGCCCCTCCCACCGTCGCAGAGGATCCGTAGCGCCCAGTCATGACGCCAATTAGACCGGACTTATAACTCGTAACTATCCTCCACCGCGTTTTTGGAGTGACCTCTCCGTCGTTGTACAAGCCCTGGGCAAAGGAGAACTCGTGCGTAGCCCAAGCGACACGAGGCAGACTTGACCAGAGCCAACATGCTCCAAGGAAAGACAAGGTCAGTACATTGGTGTCGACTCTGGCTGCAGAAGATGGCCGTTGGCTCCTGGGGGAGCTCGTCGGCCCTTTGACAGGTCCTGTTTTTAATCCCGCGGGGTGTCCCCACACCCTCCACATCCGGGTTACCCCGGGTGGGGGAGCCGGTTTAGTCGCCGACGACCCGACCATGGAAACAGCTAGCACTGGGCTACATGGTACCAGTGGGAGTCAGAGACACAGCTGACAATAACTATCTAATATATAAATGTTTACCATACAATAATGTATGTATATAAACCTATATTCTACCTGAAAACGTCAGCCTGCACGAAAGAACTTTTAGCGAGTGGAGATGATTTCATCACAAAAATCACAGAATGATGGTATAAAAAAGTCACCATGGTGCATTATCTTACCTTGGAAGAATGGAGGGCACATATTGGACGGTTCAAGGGAAAGCAGACACTTCCGGTAGACAAAATTGGAATTGATCTTTTGTCAACAGTGAGCGTTGCACCAAATGGATACACAAAACTCAAACATCTACAAAGGAAAACGGTGCAGCTCTGACTCATCCAAATCATTAAATAAAATTTTTACATTTGATTTTATGAGGGCGCAAAAATAATCAACATCTGCTTTATCAGTCAAATGAATCTTTGATAAAAGCATATTTCACACTTTCAACTATCAATTTAGAAAAAGCAGCATTAAGATAGCATAAAAAACTTTCCATCTGAAACACAGCATGGCATAAAACGACTGATTTGTAAACAGAATGTCAGTCGAACTAGATTATAATAATAAATAATAAGAATAGATAATAATAATAGATAACAATGATAGATAATGATAGATAATAATGATAAATTCTATATTGCAGGTTCGCGTGCCTGAAAGCTCGAGGCTAAATAACGCCCACCATTTTGATATAATATTGCCAAAAAATCTACAGTTGCAAGTAAAACTCCAAGCCCTAATTTCCTCTTTAAAAACTTTTAAAGGTTGGAACTTCTTTGATTGCAATAGTAAGTTTCGCCACCAATTTTTTCCTAGGAACTTATAGTTTCTAATCCATAGGCTGTGGTCCTAGGTTGGCGTGCATACATGTTGCTCGTAACTCGTAAATACTCAGTCATTTTGACAGTCAAGCCCGCAGAACATTAGAATTAAGATTGGTTCGACAAAAAGGCCAAACTCAACGGCAAAAGAACATTAATGCAAGGAAGGATAACTTACTCCTGTCCTTGTGATACGTCACTAGCAGAGACAGAAGAACCAGGGATCTTCTTTCCAGCTGCACGATTTATCTCCCTAAGAACAAACGAAAGGGATTGAGCATACAAAAAGGATGCAGTAAAAAGCTAAACCAGAGATTGCCAGCTATCTATCAAAATCATTCAATATTTACTTACGATATCATCTTGACTTATTCACGATTTACTGATGATACCTGGGAGGAAGCTTGGCACTATGATTTTGCAGCTAGTTCCTCGGCGAAGAAATGTGAAGTAAGTTTGGAAAATCATTTCTGCTTTTGCTTCTTACCAGTCGCTTTGAATTACATTTACTTGTCTCTAAAAATAATTTTGACAAAGTTTGTCTAAATGCAATTTATTTTGCCTACATGCTCAGACTAAATGTATCTATAACGATTAAAAAGTAGCTATAGATAGGCAATTAGAGGGACAACAGAAATGACAATTAAAGGGGCTGAGGTGCTTGATATGCAAATACCATGCAAAGCTGGGTATCTACCGATGATT
This sequence comes from Pseudorhiza aurosa, assembly GCA_964026355.1. Classification (NCBI taxonomy): domain Eukaryota; kingdom Metazoa; phylum Cnidaria; class Scyphozoa; order Rhizostomeae; family Lychnorhizidae; genus Pseudorhiza; species Pseudorhiza aurosa. The sequence continues at coordinate 367,797 of OZ032120.1, forward strand.
GAACTTCAAACTGGCTCAATATCATGGAGCAAGGCAGTCCATTTGCTACTCCTTAACAATTGCTTTAATGCTCGAAAGAATTACAAGAGCCTACAGTAAAATAATCCAGCCAAAGTGTAGATAAAAATGTGCCAACATAGTCTAAAAGGCTGATTGTAAATAATGCCCTGAAATACTTCTGAAATGGCTGAAAGTAGGCTTATAGGCCTATCATTTGTTTTCACATGTTATAATCTCTCTTGTACATCAGAAAAATGTCAGCAAATTTTTAGATTCTCTGGGAAAGCACGATCAAATAAAAAACTGTTGAAAAGTTTGTTGTTAGTTTCTCTTTCGCAAATGCAAATAGATACGCATTGCCTTGCAGTGTTTCTGGAGGAATAATTTCTTGCGATTTTGTCACTTCATCAAATCGCGTAACATATTGTAGAATAAGAACCTTTGAAAGGCATGAGAAAACAATTTCTAATCTTGGCGACGTTATTGTGGAAGTGGCAGCTTGGTCACCTTTGTAAAGTAAACCTCCAAGTCCCTGGTCTGACTTGAAGCCAAGTCGATTGAGATGTCTCTAGTCATTGAACCCAAGCGCTTAGCACCTGCTTTTCCCAAACGAGAAGCACCTTCAGACTCTTACGGCGCAAGAAGCAGAGTCCAACAAACTGCTCGGCACTGCACCAACGAGTACTGGTGCTAGCTCAGTGAAGAAATCTAAACCACCGCCATGACAGGAAACATCCGAGCAATATACGATGGCATAAAGAGAGCCTTCGGCCCAGCACAAAGCAAGATAATGCCTCTAAAATCCTCCACTGGGATGACAATCACAGAGAAGAGCAAGCAGATGGAAAGCTGCGTAGAACAAGACTCTGACCTCTACTCCAGGTAGAACACTATGACACAGTCAGCTCTTGTTGCCATTAATAACCTGCTGTCCACCATGGATGACTTTGATAGCAAGCCAACAATTGGTGAGCTCGGCATGGTCATTGACAGCTTAGCCGTTGGCAAGGCTCTTGGCAATGATGGCATACCTCCTGACGTGATCAAGTACTGCAAAACGACCCTAATGTTACCATTGTATGTTGTGCTCCACCAGAGCTGGAAGGAAGGCGCCGCATCACATGACACGAGGAACGCCAAGATCATCACCCTCTGCAAAAACAAAGGGGCAAGAAATGTCTGCAACAGCTACAGGGCCATTTCCCTTCTAAGAATTGTGGGCTAGGTCTATGCACGTGCTGTTCTAGTCCACTTATAGAAAGCTTGCTGCCATGTCTACACTGAATCCCAATGTGGCTTCTGCACCAAGAGATTAACAGTAGACACGGTATATTACCTCCACCAACTTTATAAGTGCAGAGAACAAAAGATGCTCTTGTACATTGCCCTCATTGACCTCACCAAAAAATTTGATCTGGTCAGCAGAGGGCCTCTTCAAGATCCTACCAAAGATAGGATGCCCATCCAAAGACCTCTCTTCAAAAATTCGACTATTGTTTCTGTAACACTTAAGGTCATGATTTAATACCAATCAGATTCTTCATGTGTTTATTTCAAATAAAAACATGACAAAAAAATATCGACAAAGCAGCTCACAACATCACGGTGTAAAGCACCGTAGCTGATCGTTTCAAAACCGACCGTAAGCCCTAAAATCGTAAAGAATGGCTTTTTTGATCTTATGAAGTATAACCAGCCTTAATCTGCCTCTAATTACAAGCAGATGCTAAACAAAAGCCGAATTTATCAATACAAATGATGTACATCAAATTTCCTTTTGTACCCTCAAGCTTTAGGACACCATCCCAAGAGCACCGAATGCAAAAGGCGCTACTTTTGCTCTGAGCCGTAATTTTTCATCAAATCACGGTTCTCCTAATTTTCTCAATTTTGACACTTCCTCCAATTAAACTTTTAGTGAGGCGAATGGTGACGTAAAAAAATATCACAGCATATTGCATCACCTGTGTCGTAAATCATCGTGCCTGGTATTGTTTCTTGAATTTCATTATCGCATATTGCAGTCGAGCAATATTTTTACTCCATCTTCCCTACAAAGCTCGATTGAGCTGATGCTCATACAGTAGTTGGTGCTGTTTGCCTATCATGCATCTGAAGGAAGTCCAATGCAAAACAGTCAACACAAAAAGTTCGAGTTGCTTTCCTCGCCATTTTTGTGAATCGACCGGCACCTATCCCTGTTTCTTTAGCCCTTGGGCCATACACTGTGCAGCTAGAGTGAATGGGTCACCAAGTAGCACTACGTGTTTCAATTTCGACTGCGTACCATACAATCATGTTCTCCTGAGCTCTCTTTCGAAGCAAATATTAAGCAACCACTGATAATATCATCTAACGTCTCTTCTGGCTGCTAAAAACTCTAAAAAAATACAAGTGCCACTGCTTCTGCCGATTTGAGCTTTCACTAAAATTTTTTTTATTGAATAGACGTCGTGCGGCAATAATTAGCCAGTATATTTACAAAAAAATTCGTCAACCATTGCATAAAACTCAAATTATAACAATAGAGGTGCATTTCACCTGGGATAAGATGTCATCTAGCATGGCACCGCTGCGCAGCATCAAAATATTTTCCGTCTTTTGAGTAAACATCATGAAATAGAAATCGTAAGATACCTGTTAAGGACTCCATTTGGAACAAATGCTTCTTTGGGTAGGAAATATTTATAATAACTGGTTCTGACAACAGCGTCTGCAATAGAAATAAACTCTTCCAGCTTAACATCAAAGGATAAAAAAACCTTATGAACCGTATGAGTATATGATTGAGAAAAAATAGCATGAAATCTAAGCCAATTCTTCACGCTATCTGGTTGAGTTGGATGGTTGATGGCTTCCGTTTTCTTCTACACAGCACGTGGGCTATATAATCTACTCGTGATTCTCCAAGGATAGCTTAGCGCTAGAACGCAGCTATGTGAAAAAAATCAATACATCGAGCATACCTAACGAGTGGTGAAAGTTAGCAGCTCTGTTCGAATACTTTAAAATGTGAACAAATTAAAGTAGACGATGCATTACTTTCTGCAATAAAAGCACAAGCGTAATTACATCATCTCTGAAAATGGCCGAAACCTCAGACAATATGACATTATGCGATACCCGGTGCAGGACCCCTGAAAAATGACAAAATCAAGAGAAACGACCTGTACACTACTTCATACCTATAGCTTCTGAGAGTCATAAATCCTACATTAAAAATCTATTATAAATTCATGGTTCATAGATATCTTAAAATGACGTTATATCACGATAGATGACTGGGATACGATGTTCAATCCTTACTGAGTACAGTAGATTATAGCTTCTTAGCGTCCTAAGCCTAAGTTAAGATAGGATATCAGAGTCACAGTAAAAGAAATTTCATAGACATTGAGAAGTCTTGTAAGTAAAGGTAAAAGGCTTCGATTTGAATTCAATCATTGCCCATCAAGTTCTTTCCGAAGACCGGAAAATTTGCTTGATGAAAATTCCTTCACTGATTGAGCTAGAGTGAACTCATTCAAGATTAGAACCACAAAATCGTTAATTGTCTGCCATATTGGAGATTTCTTCTCCACATTTTTCGTTACATCTCAAGGCACCATCGATCAAAATACCGTTAGGCTGTCAACTGGTTTATGATATCATGATGAATCTTACATAGAGAAGTGCTTTACAAACCTGAATTGACCATGATACCAAAATCCTCTAGTAGAAAGTTGATGTTGGTTTTTAGCGAATTTTCACCACCTTCTCCCATCATGACAATGACATTCCCTCCACGGTCAACAAATTGCTTGATAGCATCGAACTGAAAACGTGAACACTGAAAATGAGCTAGCATATAATCATAGATCCTTGTAGAAAATAATAGCCTTCGAGGAAGAAAAAGCGTGAAGCATAACTGACAGAAAACCAATACTTCAAATTGTAAAATTTTATTTGAGATTTGATGAGAATAGCGAAATCCCACAGGGCAACGAAAATCATCTTAGTTAAAGCCAAGCTGAATATAAACTCAGTGAATGGCAGCTCAATGGAAAAGCCAAAAATGGAGCCATAGATGATACCTTGGCAATTCCTTCCTTAGATCATGGATCAAATGGTTACGTGAAAAGATAGATAGCTACTAGAAAAAATAGCCAAATAAGAATTCTTGAAAAGATGAAGATAAAGAATGATGTGGTAAAGGAGCCAAACCAAGAACTGTGTATGAAAGGAATTATTCGAGAATGAACGGGAATGAATCATGGCAACGCCTAAGTAAAATACTTGGAAAGTAGCCATGAAACTCGTATAATAAAGCGGTTCACTCTCATATAATGAGAATTTAAGAAGAGAGGATGAAAAAAATTGAAAAACAAAGTAAAAATTGTCAGAAAGAAAGAATGACTGCTCAGTGAGAAATCTATCAAAAATTCCCTTGCAAGCAGAAAGAAGAAACATTATCTATGAAAAAAGCAATGGAAAAAAGAATGCACCTCTGAGGCCTTGAACTTCTCTCTAGGTCCAGCTAGCACAAGGACTTTACCCTCTGCAAGTTTGCCTAGTGAGATTTCATCTTTGTTTCTGCAAAGGACAAATTTCTCAACACAGGAAACGAGTGGTGCAGGGTAATAGGCTGTGGTTAAATATTATCACAATTGGATGCATCATAACCAGCAAAAGACAAAGACTAAGTCACTTGTGAAGCTATCAAAAATTGGATCAACAACAATGGCCGCATGATACAGCATATTCAAATAAAACACCAAAGAACAAGGGATTGTAAAGTAATTTGCATTATATAATCAATGCTTCCCTCTTCATTGTATATTTCAAATTCATTTTATCTATAGCAGACGAAAGATGAAGGAAGGCCAGATTTATAAGCCAACGTTAAGTCTTTGGTCTTGCAATGTGAAATCGCTGGAGCCAATCACAAGACTTACATGAGCACTTTCCAATTGGCCTTCAGCTTTCTGGTCCATGATTTGAATCCATTGGTTGGTGTGAAAACTTCTTTCTTTGAACAATCGAAAATAATTGTGCTTGGGGTTACAATGCCATCAGACTCAGCCTAGTTTGGTAGAAATGATAAATAAAGTCATATATCAAGCCATGAGCATTAATGCTGCAATGTTTTGACAACATTTTTACGCATTTTTCAGATCCAAATTACCATACCTTAGTTGTCATAAAAAGGGCATTCCAAGAGGCATTGGTACTGAGAATGAGCAAGGGTTGGTATGTACTTTCATAACTGATGCCGCAATAATTTTGTGAAATGACTGTTTGTAGCTAATTTTGACCCTTCTTGAAGAAAATTCCCATTTAGCTTTAATACTCAATGACTCCAATATTGCCTGGGACAGTACTGACAGTGAATGACGATGATGATGACTGAGTGAATAGAAATGAAGGAGAGAATCATGAAAACTGTATTCTGGGCATGATCACATGTTGCAAGGCTAACACTCTCTTGGGAACTTGAGAAATAAAATTTTATCATCAAAATTCTTATGGCTTCATTAAACTCAGCTATAAATAAGCTGCTAGTTGATACCAATTAAATTCTGAAGAAAGAAGGAATTGCACCCATTTAAGACTGAGAGGAATGGAACAGCTAAGTTGCTCTGACTTTTTACACTGATACACTACTTGCACTGGTTGCAGTGATGAAAAGAGTTGATTGGCAGCTCTGAAAAAGCATGTTTTGTTAAAAATGTATTTCATTCAGCTCCTTCTGTCAAAAAATATTACATTAAAAACATGCCGTTGTAATAGCTCGTTTTTAGTGGAGGCAATACCCAAAAAAGAGTTTTTAGTTCATCCATGACAACTCGAGATGCAATGTTATTGGGGAAATCTTCCAACGGCTCCAGGGCCTTATGTACAGCTAAGTCATATTACAAGGCTAGATGTTGCAAGAACGTATTGAGATATAGTTCTTGCTATGGCCATGTGCTAATCATGACTGATGCAGATGATGAGCTTGTCAGCAGAGTGTAGTGCTTGTGGTAAATTAATAGTCAATAGCAATATGGTAAGACACTTCAAAAACACTCTGTAAACTTCTGGTATCTATTGTCACTTGGGGACCCTAGCAGGCAGGGCATTTATACTGTTGTAGGGGCCTAGAAGAAGAGAAAGAAGATAAGTTGAAGATACTTTGAGATCCTTTCGGAATGAGGGATAAAAGGTTGATGCAACTTGCTCTGTTTCCAGTGGCAGTGCCATGTGGCGCATCTTCTATGAAGTTGAGACCATCTTAACTAAAATCTATACCAATGCCAACAAGACAGGCAAATGGGAAAAACCATCTTCACCTCATATTAGATAAAAAGAATTGACAGCTGCGCAAATCAACAGTATACAGAACAGAAAAACGTAGAAACCAGCAAGCCATTCACATTAAATACATGAAGCAGCAAATAAAAACAACACTGGACAGTGAACTCATAAACAAACCACCACCTGAAATAGAAATACATCCTCCAAGGAAAATGCAAAAACTATTAGCACAGTTTAGAGCAAGCAAATCACTATTGCTGAAAGAACACCTGAACAAAATACATTTACCTCTCATAAGTATTGCACCACCATATCAAAAATGGCGGGACCACTGCAAAATAGTTTGCTTAGGCTGAAATTCAAATTGCTACAGTAAATACTATTCAGCTTTAAAAGTGGCAGTTTTGGTGGGAAATGTTGAAAAAATTGATGATGCCATACATTTTGCAATAGTAAACAAAATATGAATTGCAAGTTTGTAGAGTTGCAAGGAGGCTGAGATTTTCACACTGAAGACCATTATATCAGACATATGATGGTCCTACCACTACCAAAGTTCCAGTGCTCCTTTGGTGAGAAAACTTCTTCACAAATACAAGCTTCAAAGCTTTAAAAGGAAAAGGAAGTTGTATATTTCTGTGAAAAACCATGCATATCATCCTCAGTGGGGAAGGGCTCTCAAAGAATGGCCAGCTGAGTTCTGGAATGATGCTTTTTTTCTGATGAGTGTCTATTTGGCCTCAAAAACGATTCTAGAACACAAAGGGTTTGACAAAAGACATCTGAGGCCGTTCCAGCCAACCTTCAAGAACCCCCTCTCCATCACGTTTTGGGGGTGCATTGGGCGTAACGGCATCAGAAGATTGGTGGTGTGTGACCAGAAAATGAATGCAAAAAAATGTCTCTTTGCTGCATGAAAGCTCCCCCAAAGCATTTCTGCCATCTATGGTGATGAAAATCAGCCATACATCTTCCAGCAAGATAATACACCCCCACATCGAGCCAAAATCATCACAAATTATTGTAAGCAGAAGGATATCAATCTCCTCCCCTGGCCTGCCCAGAGTCCTGATCTGAATACCATAGAAAGCGTTTGGTAGCATCTGAAAAACAAACTGAATTTTGATGAAAGAGGTCCTCCAACAACCAAGAATGAGTTGATCGAGCGAGTCGAAGAAGTTTGGCAGCAGATTCCGAACAAAATTTGGAGGAAACTTTATGAGTCTATTCCAAGAAGACTTGCTGCAGTGCAATCAATGCGTGGTTACCCAACAAAACACTAAGAATAGAACGATTTTAATCACTGTTAATGACAACTCATTTATTTTTTCAATAATGTGAAAGATTGTGTTTTGATTGGTAAAAATTTCATTTCCGCCTGAATATGATTCGCTGCTAAAATAGTTGTCTAATTTGTATTTGTCTTGTGCTACTGCCCAAGCCAGCCCCCCATTTTTGATAAGGTGGTGCAATAGTTTTGTGAGATAAGGGTAGACGATACAAAAGAACCAAAATGCCCATTGTGCAAACAAACCAATCATAACACAAAAACATTTGTTCAACAGATGAAAATGCCAACAAATCTAACAACAATACACCTATGGGAGAATGCAACTGAAGCGGCTGCTCCGATCAATGCTCGGATGGAGAAAATGGGGCAATAATCAAGTTTTTGAAGACTACTCATCAATAGTATTCTGAGGATAGCAACCACCACCATAAGCTGAAGATCCTATGAAAGTGGGCCATTATATTTTGAATAAAAGTATTTTATGACCAGAACCTTCCACAAAACATATCTCATTTTTTAACCAAGGCAAATTCCTTAAGGATCTTATATTAGCATGAGTGTGACCTAAATTTAATGGGTGATTGTAATGTGGAATAGTTTCACCACTCCATCCCCAAGAAATCACCATCGTGCATTCCCTCCTCCACTGTACTACTTCTATTCTAAGGATATCAGAAGGAGAATGTTTTCCTGTGACCAAAAATTTCGAAAATCTGTCTCAACAGGACATACATGGAATGTTACATTATACAGGATATTGAAAAATGACTTTGTTACCTGGCCGTTCATCGCAACGGGCGCCATATTTGAAGTTTCTATGTTACTAAGGAAGCAGCCTGCAGGTGTCAATAGCATTGGTCAGCGGTTTACAGGATAACCTCATTTGCAAGATTGGTGTTCCAAACCAACATAATTTTGACTAAGTTATCGCAAACCGTGTTTACCAGTTCTTGGAGAAATAATGGCTGATGTCCTGAAGGAATATGACAGCGGTATTAACTGTGCTTGCAGAAAAATGACTGCCTTGAGATATGCAGATGACATAGACTTGATAAAGGAGATTGGAGAAGGTACTGACTGATATAGGCCTGACGATTCGCACCTTCATTTAGTCTTCATCGAGTCTTTCCCACAAATGTGCTTTGAGGGAAAATGATTGTTGCAGAATCGGTTACAAGCCGACCAAAACGAGTCGAATCACTTTTGGCGGTCGATATCCAGGGACACCAACGTGGAGGTTTCTGCATTGTCCCCACGATTCGCACCGAAACAGCGCTTCGATGTAGCTCTAATAACTTTTTTAAAAGATGTATTGCAGGCAAAGATTTCCACTTCTGATGATTAATCAAACCTGTTTCTATGTGTAATTTATGTTTTTGGAATCGATTAACAATTTATAATTTTTTTTGCATTCCTCCAAAAATGCTGATAATTCACTTAAACACGGATACTGGGGGTCGATGTAGCTCTAATAACTTTTTTCACACGAACACCACGCTTCCAAATCAAAGCTTCTCCATTAGCTCAAGTATCCCCTTTGGAGTGAGGCTGTTCTATATGCCTATGGGGAAGTAAGCAGCGACTCGTGTTAGAAATACTTTCGTATTTTATCGTGGTATCGCCTCATAGCATGGCCGTTGAGAAATGTGTATCTTCATACAAATTTCTTTTTTCTCATCTCAGATTGGCAACCACCGCTGAGACATTGATCGACCGATTACTTATTCATTCAAATGGGGAACCAATGGCCAATTCTGAGCCAAGAGCTGCTCTTCACACAAGAAACAATCGACGAATGAATCTTCCAATTGTTTCCTCGTACATTGAAAGGAACTTTATCTCAAAATTTTTGCTGAAAAAGTCAAACCCCCGTGTAAAACTACATACAGTTAGACTTTTCAAGGATATCAATGATACGAAAATGAGTTTTTTCTTTCCATTCTCCCATACAGAAAGGCTGTGCTCCAATAGGTCCGTTATAACAGAAGGAATGTAGAAACTCCATCTGGGAATTTATTCAAAACCATTCAGAGCTTTTCAAAAATAGGTCCTTTTATACTTTTAGCCCCCTTTCCACTTGAATATCCTTAAAAAGGCCCTGCATGAAGGTATAGTGGACATGACTCTCCATAAAACTTCCATAGCTCAGCTGGGATGTCGTCTAGGCCCGGTGCTTTGCCAACTTAGACCTGCTTTAGTGCTGTGATCGTTCCTTCTAAGGTCCATGGTTACTGAGCTCGTGGATTATGTCCCTTTGGCCGAGACTGTCTATGGTAGATTGGTCAGTAGTTGAAATTTTGCTTAGAATGTTGTTGAAATGTTTCTTCCACCTGTCTAGGAAAGGTCTAAACTTTTGAAAAAGGGGGTCAGATCTTATATGGCAAGGTTTTGTAGGGACCAGCCTTGGCTGAATGTTTTCCATAGAGCAAAAATATATTCAAAAAAATTTTAGCAAGCCATTTTGTATTCCGCATTTGCTTGTTTACTCCAATTTCAATAGTCTTTTGAATGTTTTTGGTTCATTTAAAACACGCATATAACAAGCAATTCAATATTTACTGACCCTTTTCCAAAAAAAAAACAGAAATAATATTGCTCTTGAGTGCAAATTATATTTGAAAAATTACATGGCAGTTCAATTTTCACCAAAATTTTGAATAAGATAACAGAGAAATAGGCTAGCTATAGTCATATCCACAATAGAGTGATGAAACCTTTTATCTGGGAAGATTGCTGCTTTTTTGTACAGCCTAAATGCCATCCCCGGCTTATAGAATTTCCGCATATCGTCCCTTTAAGAGATATTCTCGGTATTCAGTCACGGCTCAGTGGAAACATATTTCTTCTGTTGTTCTGCATATTTCGGAATCAGTTTCTTCATAAGTTGCAGTGAATATCTGGTCATGTAGTGCTGCCTCCAGGAGATTCAACCTTCAATTGCCTCGAAATGACCTCCAACACATACAACTCTACAACTCACATCCAACACATCCTAGATATTATAAAGCAGCGCAACCTTCTCGAATGAAACTCTCGTTGCATTTGAACTACCACTCCTGTTTTGGGGTCACTATTAACGCCTTATGTGTCACACACAATAATTTTAACCTCAGACCAGCACTGAAAGTCATCCAGAGCGCTAATTATTCCATTGCTGATCATTTCCGTCCTGTCATTATCCAACTCGAGTATTGCCAGGCTGGCCTCCATTCTTCAATAGTAAGTGGAATAGCAATAGTAATAATGATGGCAATGATAAGATTGATAGCAATGACAAGGAGGACAGCATTGGCTAGGAGAATAGCGTCCGATAAGAAAGGTTGTATCCAATCTTTCATTTACTGACAGGATAAATGCATGTTTGCTGTTCATCCTTTGTTTGCTTAACGAGAAAAGTAAGGCAAGGAAATTGATCAATGGTGCTTAACAGACGCTACTATTGCAAGCTAAATGGTGCATATTTTGAAGTAATTCTTCAGATTCATCGCTTGTATAGAGAGCTTTTAGAAGAAACTTTAGTGTCAGTCGGGTCACATATTCAAAAGAAAATTAAACTGCCTTGAAACTTGATTTTGAGAAATTTTAATGGGTTGAATCCAGCAAGCCTTGACGCTAAAACCACCACTGCTAATTGCAGTTAAGATTAGAAATGAAGATTTAGTGAAATGCAAACATTCAATGTAATATTTAGTGATAAAGATGAAAATTTATTTGCCTGCAGGCTAGCTTCTTCAGCAGCGTTTAATTAGCTGGTATAATGGCCTGTGAATGGATTGATACACAGTTTTTCTTCAGGGTACTCTAACGACAACAAGGAAAAGAAGAGACTACCATACCATTTTCATGTGCACGTTTAATTCATTCCAAGCAAAAATTTACACTGTTGCAATTATATTTGATTCTCTAGAGCTTAAGTAGCTTCAAATGCAAAGTCGCTGTTTGCAAAAGATAATTACAATTACTGGCAATAGGAGCTAAAGTAAAGCATAATGGTGATAAAACTTTATCATCAGTTTGATTACAAGTGTGCTTATTTGGAAAAAAGCTGCTGTTCTTATGAACGTTCTACTGGCCAGAGTCATATTTGGAGTGAAAGAATTTTACTGTCTAAGCTGTGTTTAAGGCTGGCATTCATGATATCCTCACCAGAAAAAAGATCAGATTTCTTTGTCGGGGTTGAAAGCCTTAATCTGTTTGGTGTTGCAATGCTTCTCATGGATGATGGATGATCTACAGGACAAAATGTGTCACGTACAGCTGGAAGACTGCTAAACATGCTAGTTGAACGCTGAATGAAGGGGCGCCAGTCAAGCTGTTTCCTCAGCCGACCAACCTGGTCTTTGTCAATGTACAAACTGAATGTTTTTACATTGTGCTCTTGCTCCAACTCCCACTTGCGGCTATTTAGCCTCTCCAGTGCATTTCGTGAATCTTGAATGCGTCGTCTGAGGGCATTGATATCGCCACTCAGTGCATGATATTCAGATACTAAACCGTGCTTCGGCTTGTCACGGCATAGTTCGATGTTTGGGCGGTACGTGCGGTGTTCCAGTCTCGTGTTATTTACCTTCAAATGTGCTTGCAAATCAGCAACATTCTTCTCCAGCATTTCGATATTGTCTTTCATCGCCTCTATTTCTCCCATCACTTTTCTTATTTGATTTTCCAAATCTCGTTTTGCTGTTGTTGTTTCGTTGATGCGTTTTCCCAAAACTTGCTGTACCATGTTATGCTGTGTATTCAGTTGCTGCATGGATCTAGCAAGGAGCTCTTGAATCTTACGACGTAGGTTTTCTGATAGTGATCTGGAATTCCGGGCTCTTGCTATGTTGTTTGTTGAATGTGCTTCCCACTCGGGCGGGCTACTTGCATTTGGGTCATACTCAACGGCGTGTCTGTAATACCCCAAGAAAGATGAAGCATTATTCGTGAGATATGCAGAATCATCTTGTCTTGCTGCATGGCTTTTATCTGTGCTGTCCTTATGAAGGCGTTTCAGGTTTGACTCCAAGTCACGATATTGATCCATTGCTTGTTCTAATGTCCTGCGCAGTGCTTCTTGGACGCTACTTATCAGCTCGATCTCTGTATATAGCTGTATTTCTACGTCATCACGGACCAAGTCGTTTCCTGTGCGTTTTCGTCTAACCGATAGCGACTTCTTTGGTACCTCAAGGGGACTGTTTGTTGAATGCAATGCGTTTTCTAGAAGATTAATGTGATATGACAATGATTTCATCTCCGCGGCTACTGCTTGTGTTTCCTTGTCAACTTCTGACTTCCAATTGGTCACTTTTTGAAGACGTTTGTCAATTTTCTTGGTTACTTCCGATTGATTTTGTCTTGCTCTTTCTGATGACATACCAATTAAGTGCAATGTAGCATCTCGTAGCATCTTTGCTTGCTCCAGCTCTTTCTTAGAGCTATAGCTATGATTGTAGTTAGCAGCATGCCAGTCTTGTGGCGTGTACTTTGAGCTGACCTGAATATATTCGGTTTGCATTTTGTAGCTTTCCGTAGTACCTCTTTTAAAGCCTTATACCTTCTAAATTTTTTTAGGCTTTAGCTGTAAACAATGCAGTAACCATGCAACGCAGTGTAAATGTAGCTTGGTAATTGCTTCTGGACGTCTAGGATAAGAAGAAGTGTTTGAAGCACTTTGCAAGGAATCTCCAGATTTATAGCGAGTCCTTAACTTCAGTAAACAAATCTTTGTCTTGGCAACTGCGCGTTCTGGAAGTTCATCCTATCAAATATTCATGCTATTTCAAAGTCAAATTTGATTCACGTGTTTTGAATGCTGGTGATATTCATAACTAGTTGACTAATTTAGTTTTATTGACTTCAGTCAATGGGTGTGGTCAGTAGCGCTCAATGTATATTGAGGTGAGCATGCACGCTTTGATTCTCATTTTAGAAGATTTGGATTTGCTTGATCACCATTTAAGAAGTCCGCAAACAATACAGCTGCTGTTCCTAATCCCTAATATGCCACATCTGTCTAACAGAAATTCAATTCTTTGGAAAAAGGGACTTAAACGGCCCTGGAATTTCTATGCTGTCTCCACCAGATTCTAGACACTTTAAAAAGCACTTTGATTGTACAAGTGCTTGCAAATGGTGTTGAAGGCTAATGAAAAGAATGCTTCACATCAAAGCACTGCTGAGATGATGGTCCGTGTAAGAACGCGATTAATAGGAAATGATTCTCAGTTCCGATTGATGTTAAGCATCAAATAATTCTTATCTGACATGTAAAAAACATTCCATTGAATCCAGCATGTGAAATTTTAGAACTGGGATGTTTTTTGTCAATTTTAATATTGGTGTCTAGGCCTAGGGATGTTGAATGTAATTCTTTCAAAGAATTATGCATCTTCTGCATTGAAACATATTTGAAGCTTGAAGAGCTGTGTCTGCTTATTTCTAGTTTAATCAGGGAAGTAGTGGAGTGATAACGAATTCTCGCCGCATCATTCCATTCTTTTTCATGCTTACTTTGTTGCCATGGCACAGCCCCACGTATCTTAAACACATTAAAGTACTCCAAGAAGCCTTACGTCACCAAAGGCAGGAAAAGCATCCATTGTCAGCTAATAAGGCTTCATTTTGAATCTAATTTGACTTTTCGACACTGTTAGCTTCGTTTATCGTGCTTTAATAGAGCTTGCACTCCTACAGGAAGAGGGGTGGCTATGGCTTCTTGAGAAGACCAAATCAATTTCTCGCCCTTCTTATTTGATCTCTTCAATAACCTTCCCCATTTCTATAGCTCAAGCTTCAAGCGTATGTTTTGAGTGGAATAGCGAGCTTGACTGGGTAAAATGTATTTCTAATCAATGTTTATTCTCAAATGTAAATACTATAAGCTGCCAAGTATAAGAATTAAATATATTGGAACAGCTTTGCCTTCGTTGCATTTTGGAACCTCATTTAGATCTTCTTAAAAGTATGGTTTGCCGCTAAACCTGGCAGCAGTGGAAGCACGTTTTGGTATAACTTACATAGAAGCTTATTAATGTAGAACTGCATGACTTTCATCTAGAATGAAAAGCGCTTACTTGCGTATTTGTTGACATATTTCAGCACCAATGCAGGTAAGCTTATATTGTATAGCTTCACTAGTGTACTGGTACTTCCTATTTTTAAGTGAATATTAAATTTTCTATTGAATGGACTGCCAACCATGTTTATCATTAAGAATTGATCAAGGGCGCCGTGGCCAGGGGGCAAGATGGTCGTGGCACCCCCGTTGTGCTTTCAAATTCGCCCAATTTTCGAAAATATTAATGCTTCAGCGGAAAATTACGAGGTCGGTAAAAATAGAGAAGATTTGAAAATTTTTTAGTTAAAAGAAAGCTTGTTTGGCCTTGACGTAGTCTAATATTTGTAAACTAAACAGAAATTCGGCTATAAACTTAAAAAAGAGCGATAAAGCAAAGATGGTAGAGAAAATTTTGTTTCATTTAACAATCAATAAGCTCATGTGAATCATAGCATCTCAAATTCAGTAAGCAGTCATAAATGAAATAAAGAGCGCTTGAGACTACAGTATCCCAATGGACTGTACAACATGTAGTTCTGACGAAGATCAGCTCTCGGTCATCATTTGATAGATAAATGCAAACTTTAAGATTGTAGAAGGATTGTTTTGTATTTAATGTATGAAGGGACCTTTGAGATGGGATTACTTCAGACTCTGTAAAGGATTTTAAAAAGGAATTGGATCAGCTTAGCCGACGCAGTAGAGCAATCATATGATGATGCATCAATTACGAGAGGTTAATACAAAGGAGGTGTGTAGAGAAGAATCCAGTAAGAGAGCCCTCGGTGTTATTTCATCTGAACATTTGACCATGTACTAAACCTTGTCATCGTTGAGGCCTGTTGGTTTCTTGATATGCAAAAGCAGTGACGTTCTACAAAATATCCAGAAATAGTCAGACCTGGGAAAGTTACATAGGCCCAAGAGAGCTTGAACAACACGATAATGGTCACATCAGCAATCCCTGGGCACTGTCTTATTTGCCCAATCTAGAAAACTGTATGATTGCTTTAAAGATGAATTTAAGCAAAGTTTAACATCTGAGCAACATAAAAAGCAGCAACTGATTCAGAAGCCTTATGTAAAAGATATCTTGCTTTGAAATGACCATAGCAGCTCATCCATTTCCCAACAAAATACACTATCATTGACCCTGCATCTTTCTATTTAATGTCTGAAAATATTGAAATTCTAGCGGTAATTATGTAGCATGTGCTCCCAACGAGTTATGGAGCCGCTCTTGCAATAGTGACACTTCTCGCGTAGGCGTCGAAAGCTCATGTCTCCTTCTACCACTATTCGTCTCGAAAGTTTCCTCTTTATCATCATTAGACTTCAACCATCTTTAATAAATTGCGTTATTACAGAAAAATCAATCAGTTGATCTCAGGCATTGATCGAAGCTATGTATTTTTATTGAGTCTGATCTGAAGAGCCAGTACATGCTACAATAAGACTAGTTGGGACACTACAAGCACCGCTTGTCAAACTTACAGGTGAATTTGAAAAGTTTTGAAAGCTGCAAAAGAACTCTGTGCAGCCCATGAATTAGAAGAGCAAGATCACAGAAGCAGCAAGCAAAAGACAAATAAAAGACCTAAAATGCATATAAAAGGCAAATATCAACAGATAAATTTCGTCACCGTGTTGCAGCATATTTAGTTCAAAATGTAACTTACAAATAGCTTATCCAAATCTTGACAGCATCTACAAAGTACTCGTAACTTAACCTATTGGGTCAACGAAACACTAGCGTTCATTCTAAAAGTTGATTTTATTTGAAAATAGGTTGCGATCGTCTATGGGCTAGCCTCGTTTGTGTGCATAAATGCCCATTAGCGTTGAGCTTGAACGGTCGAAATATGTTGACTACAAGGCAGTCATTGACGCATTCGTAACATCACTGCTCTTGAGAAAGCTACTTATCGTATAAAATTAATATCAAAAGATATTTCTAGGCTTGCGTAAATCTACATTAACTTTTCTGTCTTTTGAAATCTTGGAGCGTGCCCCCCTCCCCCCGTTGATTAGTGCACTCCGCTCTTTATGACTGAAAATCTTAATTACTTTAGCATCCAATTACATATGTAGAACCAGCAATAACCAAATAATATTTATCCACAATCTCAAAAAACACTTTGGCATTGGCCTTCAAACTTTGCTATGCGGAAAGTAAACAATATTTTAAATGCTTAACAAAATTTTCGAATGAGAATGATCTTTTTACAAAATCTGTAGTAAATAAAATGTGGTTCTAGGAATCGATTTCCCACGAAATTTGATTGAGAGGCTCAAGATATGAATAGGAATTAGTCAAAATACATTAGATATGAAACATCTTAATGGATTTTTGAATCAAAGAAGTAAGCAAGTCTTCCAGAAATCACACATTGCAAACAGAATTCTTAAATTATAAGCAGATGAGCTACAGTTGTTATTGCATATCAGGATAGTTGAGCATAGCTATAGGCTTATCAACCCAGAGTCTGTCTCAATAGCATACATATTTTGTTACACCGATACCAACAGCACTCGTACCCTCTTGGACACATTCCAGTTTTGCACTGAGATTGAAGTGATGTGCA
Source organism: Pseudorhiza aurosa (assembly GCA_964026355.1). NCBI lineage: Eukaryota > Metazoa > Cnidaria > Scyphozoa > Rhizostomeae > Lychnorhizidae > Pseudorhiza > Pseudorhiza aurosa. The sequence goes on from OZ032120.1 coordinate 384,994, forward strand.
ATTGTTGAATAGAGTTGCTGCGATGTCGTAATGACAAATGATTTCTAGAAAAAAATTTCTTGATTATTGGTTGCTACAAAAAGTTTCTAAGTTTGAATCTACCGAACCGGCTGAGCTTATTATGCATGAAAAAGATATGAATTGAAACATAATAAAGATATTAGTATCTGACTAAAATCAGCTTGCATCGCGTCATAGTGAAGAAAAATAACGGAGTTACCTGGATGCTCGTGTATTGGAAGTGAAGCTACCTCATTGTAGCAAAGCACCTGAAAGTAAACAAAAAACAGTTGGAAGATGCTCTCATCTACGTCTTCTAGCCGTCACTCTTTTCTTTATGATAACTAGCATGTTCCCATTTTTCCCTCGACTCATCTGACCAAACCTGCGACGACACTCCTTGAAAAATCCGCACCCTCCTATTCACATATGACTTTCAAATTATAGCAAAGTTGAGTAAAGGCGACCTGGTTTTATCCAACAAAAGCAAGACGACATTGGTTCTCATTTCAAGTAAATGCAACCTATACTTTTTACGTATCTGGGGTAGTGCTCTAACTCCACTCTGTCTTCTTGAAAAATTTCCAGTCCAAAGACATTCGCTTCATCAACAATCTCAACCTCACCACATCTCTCCAACTTTTTCCCTATCGACATTTAGTTGGAGATCTTCCTTACATTTAAAGATACTTTTGCGAGCATTGCTTTCAGGAGATCAGGGATATTTTTCCTGCTCCTCTGAGGCATGTCAGGAACACCAGAGGCTCGAATCACTTACACCCTTTCCAAGTTTCACTACCTTACCCGGGCTGTATCTCACAAATCATCAATCATCCCAAGAACATGCTGTTTATCAAACGTCTTGCTTTCTTCTTTCTTTCCTGAATCATAGAACTTACCTTCTTTCTAATCTAAATAAAAGAATTGGATCTTATCTCCTTCTCTAGGCCTTTCACTTTCTTCCTTTTTGGGGGGCCTTTTTAGCCCGCCGTTGCCTTTTCCCAAAAAACTCACAATACATTTGTAGCATCAGATGGAGCATGCAGAGGCGTACAAGACTTGCCATCATTAAACATGACTTGATCACGCAAAGTCAAATAGAAGAATATAAGAAGAAACACACGTCATAGGTATTTTGAAACACACCACTGAAAACTGTAAACTCGAAAGCTAAAACCCTTAAGTTTCTGGGAGCAAAAAATTTTCCGCTCAAAATCGTTTGTTCGATGGTAACAAAATAAAAGTATGAAAATGGATCGAATGAATACCGTAAAGGCTCCTATCAAAATCATTGAAAGTATTGTCCTCATCTTGAATGAATATTCTCTGAAAATGCTCTCCACCTCAAGAATCTGCAATTTACAGTTTTGGACATAAACGATCGTTTTATAGAGTCATGGGCTACTGAGGAATTTTTAGACGACTTCCTTATTGACTGTAAAGAGTCAATATTAATTATGTTTTTCAATGGATTACACGTCAAATCTTGACTAGAATTGCTTCTAAAATGCCAGAAAGTGCACATAATTTCCCTTCATCACTTCCAAGAGGAAAGTAACATGTTCTTTCGTTACCATAGTTGCGAACATTTACCCTTCCCACCTCCTGACTTTAAGGATGTATATGTCACAGTTAATCAGCAATCACTGTCCTGGCCAAGGCAAATATAACTTAACAGCAAAACATGACATTAAAAGTTATGTTGGATCGCTAAAGGGGGATATGGGGGTGCTGTACCCCCATCCTTATGTCTATCGGCACAACGAAAGTTTCTTCGAAAAACGATAAAATATTTGCGACTATCATATTTTGTGTTCCTTTCTGGGGATTTTCAATAAAACGCATAAAACATTATAGCATAAAAGCTTATTTCAAAGGAAATTAACATCTAATGCTAAAGAAATCCACCACTTACGAAGGAAGAGACACTTGTGCTCGTTACCTTATGTTAATGGCCCGCCAGAAATACCTAAATACATGAAGCGTTATTGTTTATAATAAGGCGTTGCTTGATTAAGTGAAACGAGGAAGACGATGCCACCCAGCGTGATTATCGATGTCTACCCTTCAATATTTTCAAACGCCATACAGATTCATACCATGTAAAATCGTCAAGGAAGATGGATGAAACGAACCAATACAAGCGATAAAAAAATTAAGTTAGGTGTCTTGTGTGTAAAGAAGAATTTGACACTGATTATAATAATCGATAATTATCGACAAAAGCATAGTAAGAGGAAACTTGGAAATCATCTGGGAAGAAATAAACATGTTCAGTAGTTGTCATTGCAATAGGAAATAGATCGAAAATGCTAGACGAGAGACTGCAGAACTTGATTCTAATTGCCTGCAAGAAAGAAATAGCCGATCAAATTAAAAAGCAGGAGCGTGCTTCAGTTGAGCAGCATTGAAGTCAAGACGTGTTGCAATAGACCAATTTTATTGACATGTAGTTTGACCATCAGCAGTTAAAATAATGATAATTATAATTTCAATTGTCTTAGGACGGTAACCCATTTAGCAGTGCTGGTTTACAAGGGGCCGTCCATCTACAAACAAGCTAATTTACTAACTAACTAATCCAACAAAATGGCGATATATAAAAATTAAGATGCAAATTTTCATTACTAGTAGAAATCCAAAGCAAGGTAAAGCAACAAAAGCAGCAAAAAAGAACTGAAATAGCTATTTAAATACCTACTTCAAAATATTTTACTGATGGCGCCTTTTCGGCAGCAGCTGATAGGCCGTTCCAAGCTCTCGCCCCTCTGAATGAGAATCCATTTTGTCCACTACTTGTCTTTTTTAAAGGCAGCTTAAGACCATTTTGAGTGCTTCTAAGAGCTCGCGAAGAGCAGTGAGAGTTGCGAGTAAACAGATTTTTTAAATAACATGGGGCGAGGTCATATAGAGACTTATACGTTCTTCTCTTATCGCCATTCGTTTTATATACATTTGTACTTCTAAATGTGCAGTCTTTTTGAGATTTACCAAGAATATAGGGTTGGGCTGTGATTAAGAATTAAGCCATTCCCTTATACTATCTACGCCCTACTGTTGGTAAATCTCAATTTTGTACCCCCCCCCCCCCCTCCAAAAAAAATAGTTTATGTAGCTCCGCTCCTGGTTGAGGCTAAAAGCCTTTGACAGTTCGATTCAATAATTTTCATTGAAATTTACGTACTTGGAGGCAGTCATGTTTATTGAAGATAATCTTTGGAGAAGAATCTTTCATTTAGGCTGCAAAATTGACTGACGGTGCATTCTGGGAACTTTAAACTTCCCAGCAAAGAAGACCTCATTGCAATACGCATTGCATTTAAAAGTGCTTTGTCTTCAATTTGAAGCTTTCCTTTTCTAAATTGAACTTCTATTTGCAAATTGAAAAAAGGTTTGTAATGACACATGATTCTATTTCATGTCAAGAAACCAACTTTGAAGAAGCCTCCCTTTACATCAACTGCTTTCACCTTCTTTATAGCAATGCCTCTACCGCACCCAAGTCACAATATCAATTCGAAAAGCTTCGACGAGGAAGATTTATACTTCACAGGCGCAAAAAATATTCCTGTCAAATTATATTCACCGTTTTATTAAAAGAGAATCAACTATTACAAAAGAAATTGTTCAGTAAGAACCTGGCATTCTGCTATATCTTTTCACCTCCCCCCCTCCCCCGCAATATTTCACTCCCAATTAGAAGCAGTGATTGGAAAAGGCTTCATACTTCAATCATGATTACTTTGCTAAAAAAGCAAAACTATCAGGATTAGATTTGTAACAAAAGAATAAGCCTTAATTGTAGCTTCAATCAAAAAAATAATAGTCGATTAGGCAACGTGGAGAGCAACAATATTGCTATAAAGCTATAATAATGATAATAGATGTGAATATTTATCAGATCTAATACAGTTTTGCTTTTCACTATACAACTGGAACAGCTCAGTTGACCAATAAATCTATGTTGTTCTTATCTCACCACTGAGATTTGAGTCCCACAAGCAAAATAAACATTAGGAAAGATCTTTTAAGCGGCATCAGTATCATCAGCCATAGCATTGTTGGCCAAACTTAACCCCCGGCATAGAGCTGGGCTTTTATCTACTGTTAGATGGACTTAGAGTGCGAAGAGAAACGTGCACAAGGGCGCCTCGAACCCAGGCTGGCCAAACAGTATACATGTGCTTTGACCACTGCGCTAGTTTTTTCTCCATTTCCCCAAAGATAGCGTTACCATACATCCATGTCAAATATCAAACAATTGCAGCGTACACAAGTGCGCTTAATCTTGTTCAGTTTTTCACCCCCTGGTTATTTAAGAGAATCACGTGGTATTTGCCATTTACTTCATTTACAAAAAATTATCTCAAAAATTATCTTCACAATTCTTTATTGCAAACTAATTAAGACAACTTCGCCTTGAATATGAACAGTGAAAATATCGATATATCATTTATATTGAACAGCTCAGAGGTAAGGATTCTCCCTACATTATTGTGCTATTGTTATTTGCCGATATTGGTTGAAAAATGGGACATTGGAAAAGATCAGGGAAAAAACTTTTATTACTCCTGATATCATTTGAAATATTAAAGTTTGTAGGGAATGCACTGTCTTCAGCTCAACAAAATCAAGCAACTGTCAGATCTACTCAAACAAATGGAAATAGAAGCAGTACAATCGACAGCGACGACAAACAAGAATCAAAATTAGATGAAGATAGGAAAAGGGAAAGAAATATATTGAGCAGCCGAAAATATAGAGCGAAAAGGTAAAATTTAGCTTTACTCTAGTGTCTCTTCGATTCATAACTTTGAATCTTAATCACTTATTTAAAAGAAAAGTGAGTAGATGACAAGCATTCATAAAGATGGATTAAGTCTATGCAAGAATGATCAAACGGATTCATTTCATTATGGACTTGAGTGCACTACTTGCTAAAAAGATGAAAAACAAATTAACTTCGGAAGATGAATATTTTCATCCTCCTTCCAAGTCATATTTATCAAACTGTAAAATGAGAAATCCTTAGATACATGTTACTATTTACATAAAAAAAAGATCTGCAACATGAGCTGTAGACCATCGTCAGTCTTCTTTAAGGATAATTTCATCACAAGGTGCTGCCCAAGGATAATCACTCAAGAAAAGGAAAGACAGGGGCTATTTTCCATAAGGTAGGAAACGTACCAAGAGTGTAGGAAAGCTGCAATAGTTTCTTAAGAATAGGGGCAAGTTCAGGAGCACAGGTTTTGAGAACTATTGCTGGAATACCATCAGGGCCTTTGGATTTGGAGGCGTTGAGCTGGAGAAGGGTTTGGAGGACTTTTCGTGTGGGGAACTTAATGGATGACATAGTGAATTTTGAAGGGGGGAAGTGATGAGGTTGGACCCCTTGGTCGTCCAGGTTGGAGTTGGGGCAAAAACTGACGCAAAAAGATTAGCCTTGGATGAAGGAGTGGTAGAAGAAGAGTCAGAGTTGTTTTTTAGTGGAGGGAAAGATGATTGGTAAAAGTTTTGGGAGACAACTTTGGCCATAGACGAAAGGGAGCGAGAGCCAACCTGGCAGGAAGCGATTTTGTTGTTGATGCATTGGGCAAAAGATGATTTGGCATTTTTGATGGTTTTGGAGCAAGTGTTCAGTGATTTGATGAAGGAAGTTCTTGAATGTTGGGTTTGAGGTCGCTTCCATTCCTTGAAGTAGTGCTTTTTTTCTCATCTTTGGCGCACTGTAAATTGAACCACTTAGGGACATTTTTTACCAGGCTTGTAAGAAGAGGGAATAAAATGATCCATGCCAAGAAGTATTGCGTCGGTGATGAAAGAAGCAGAAGAGGAAGGATCATTTTAGAAGCCTGAGAGGACCAAGGGTAAGAATAGTAGGAAGTGCGAAGGGAGACCCAGTCAGCCTTGCTGTAGTTGAGGACTCTTTGATGAGCAAAGGGTCTATCCAGGTGAGGGAGGAAGTCATGCCGTAAGGTTATGAGACTGATCAGAGTTACCAAGAGGAGAGCTAACGGTGGGAGGAGAGTAAATGCTAGGATTAGATGTGAGGAAAAAATCAAGAGAATTTGCTTTGTCTCCTGCACGATCAGGAACGCGTGTAGGCTCTGATACTACCTGTGTCAAGTCATTGACAATGGCAAAGGTCTCAGCATCCCGACTAGCAGAGTTGGTGACATTGGAGGAATAGGAGAGCCCGTCAGAATTGTGGACATTGAAATCACTAAGAACAATGATTTCAGAGCGTGGAGATTATAAAGTGATGGTTTCGATTGATTTAGCAAGGTGGTCGAAAATTCATAGTTGTTTGAGTTTGGAGAGCGGTATAGAGTGCAAATGTACCTTGTGGGGTACGGAAGGGAAACTTTCCACCAGAAGAGTTAAAAGCCAGGATAAGAAAGATCGAATTTTTTTAGGTGTAAGGTTTGCATATAAGAACGAATTGATTTGCCAAGCCCCACCATTTGGGAAGAAGGAGGAAAATGGCTCAAAACCTGGACATTTGAGTTGATGAGAGCAAATGGTGTTTTCTTTGGGATCGAGATGTTTGGCTTTCAATTCGGTGAAGAAGAGAGCGTAGGGGTTTATGCACTGTAGATGATGGTGTGCTGCGTTGATGTCTGTATGCATTGATTGCGTTAATCTGCCCTCTTCTGTCCTATCTCTCTGCGGAAGCAGATGGTCTTCATTAATGGTCGCACATTATTTTATGTGACGATTCTTCTGATTCAAATCGTAGAAGAGAGCGAATGAGGATTTTGGAAGAGACAAACAAACAGCTAGCTGTGCAAATTCAATTTGCAGAGCAGGATATTGATGAGATGAAGAGAAAGATACACAGATTTGTGAGGCATGCAGCATCTTGTGATGAATGTGGAAACCTTCAAATACGTTTTGAGTGAAGTTTGACAAAATTGAAATTTTTAAGCTGTGTAAGAAATCATGTACATTTGAAGTAATCCTGTTTTCTTACTTGAGTTTCCTCAACTCCTTCTCTCCATTTTGCATGCTAAGTAATAAGATGGCAGCAGAATAAAAAAATGGCAATTTACAACTTCAATTGATTCCTATGCAAAGACCCAATCATTGTTTGTCCGCATCTACATTTTGGCTTGACAAGGTTATAACCCTTATACTCATTCTGCAATTATCTGCAAAACAAAACTTGGAAAAGATGTTTCTACTATTACTAAAGGATCTATAGTTCTCTCCCTCTCTGTCTTCCAACCATCGTTGAATGCCATCTTTAATATAGCTGTTTTTTATCGAACAGGTAATTTTTGCTCTTATGTTTTTATAGGAAATGCCTGATATACTGTTCTCAATGTGCCATCTAGCATCATTATCTCTATTGATGCAACTTGGTCCTCACCAGTTGCTTTTCCAGGATCCTTGATTCCTTGCTTCAATCTAGCGTCAAAATTAGATACCTTCGTGTATCTGTGCATAGCTTCTGACCAGTTTACTTGCAACATTGGAGAAGAATATGTTGAAGGCCTTTGCTTCTTTCTCTTTGTCCTCACACCAGAGCTCATCGCTATCAGCGAGGCTCTCTTTTAGCCAGTGAGTCACTGTGAAACATTCCAGAAGCATTTTATCGTTTCTCTGGGCTGTTTCTAGCTCATTTTTCCAATGTCCCCTTTCAGCCTTACTTAACAGATCAGCTACTTTGTTCCTGGAGGCGTATACAATGACCAAACTGCAGGATCATTGCTTTTCTTTGATTTAATCAGCAATTTATACCCTTTTTCATCCCCTTCCTCAGATTAGTGTTTGCTCGTGGATGTGCCCTACCTCTGATCATAACTAGCCTTTCTGAAATAAGCCTATTTCCCAAATCATGCCATATATCCCTAATTCTATCACCTTTTCTTTGTTGGTAGAGATGAATAAGTCAATGAGAGACATTGTCTCTTTGGTGATCCGTGTAGGGGCCTTTGTCATTTTTTCCATACCGAAAGAAGTAGCAGTCTTGGTAGCCATTGTTCTTGAATACATTCATTTCCTGGCTTATCCGTTAAATACACAGGTATCAGAGTTAAAATCATCAAGAATAGAATCAATAATATAATCTTAAATAGTAAAAAACATCAAGAATATAGTATTTTGCTTTGTGATACCTTCTCTAAGTAGGATTGCATGTTCTGGTAAAATTCGCCATCATTTGTAGGTCTTTAGATTACTGTTGATATGAAATTTTGCGAGTGCAGCTGAATCTCAATCCAAATAGGTTTTGTTCTTTTTTCCTCCTGCTTTATTCTATAGGGAACGATGTTCAAACGTGCCTTTTTTTAGTGAGTTATGTTGTGGAAAGGCCATGGTGGCCTATACAATGCCTCAACAAAGGAAGAAAAAAAAAAGAAGCGAAAGGCTAAGAGGAGAGAGAGATAAGATCAAGTTTATTGATCTTGGATTTGAAAGATGGCAAGTTGTAATACAAGAGACATTCACCATCTCCACCGTACTGCCTGTCTTGTCTTGACATTTATACCCATCGATCATGGATGCCTATGCATTATTTTCCTTTGAGTTAAGCTTTGACTCTGTGATTCCTAGAATATCAATACCTGTTTTGGCAAGCAATATCTTTACCTCCACTAGCTTATTCCTGTCCTAACCCCGTTTAAATGTGAGCAGCCTTCAATGACCTTCAATGCCTCTTTCTTCCGCCTGGCTCTTGATTGTGTCAAAATGTGAGCGACCGTTTACATTTTCTGAGGCAGTCACAATTTCAATAAGAAGAAAATTTTGTTGCGGTTGTCATTGTTGCTTTCTTAGGCCTAAGCATGCTGGGTAGTTCCATAAATATCGGCTTCCTTGCCCTTTGATATCAATCAAATCTTGATTCCTCACATTTCTGCAGATTTTCTCAATGTGGTACCTATACTTGCAGAAGACACACATTAAGGGACAAAGAGCTTTAGTGACTGCCACTTTGCACATAGAGTCAGGATTCACTTCGCTGTTCCTAAAAAGAACTTTGAACTTCACTGCTGCCTGATTTACAAAGTTGAGAGTAACACTGTACTTATAGCATCTATGCAATTGAGATCTGCTTAGTAAATGCATGGAGTGACTTGGTCTTCGGGAAATAATGCTCGTCAATTTAGGCCGCAGGGTAGCTACCGGAGGGATTTTAAATCCATCTCTATCACTGGTATCCTCACACAACCACCAGACTTTTCCATTCTCTAAAAATATTTTATGTTTAATAATGTGATTTTCCCAGTATTTTGTACCACATAGTCAGGTAGGACGAGACATAAAATAACATTTAGAGAGCAGCTTCAATCGTGACAAGTCGCCATCGTAGCTCCTGGAAAAGACCAGGAGGATCGTCACATTTCTAGATACTTTTCGAATCTAAAACGCTTCATGCTCTGGGACAAAGAAAAGATTCGTAGCCAGGCCGGTGGCGTAAAAGGAGATAGTAAAGGAGGAAGCTGTGAAATCCTCTGACAAGTGCCTGCCTACAAATGAATACGTATTGATGTAAAAAAGGTGCTGCATAGCACAATTCAAGACTATTATAAAAGGCTAATCAATGGAAGTATAGGAAATCGAAGAAAAATGTAGAAAACTATCAGCAAAGCGTTCTTGTCGCTGTGTCTCGACATTTTGAGAATATATTTTGCGATCAATTGTACCCGCATCTTAATACAAAGAACTTAATCCACTCAGGCAAATCTGGATTTCAATCTTTTCAATCATTATTAACAATTTATCAAATTGCATTTATGACTGGCACCTTAATAATAATAATAATTTTAATAATATACGAATTTGTATACAGGAATAACCTATCAGCATGCCAACCATGCTATTATCATTAGGGTCCTGTAATATGGACAAACGGCAATATACACCCATAGCTTTTTTTCACCTTAAGAAACCTTTCCGCTCTGTTGACCATCCAGTGCTTCCAAATAAAATGAAAGTGTATGGACTAGCCGGCAACGAGATAACCTGGTCTCAGTCGTACCTAGGATATCGCAAGAAAGCTGCAGAGTCAATGAACATATTAACAAATGATAGCACATTAAATTGTGGTTCTACAATGCTACTGCTTAGCCCAATTACTCATTTTGATCTACATGAGTGATTTTTTCCTAAAGCTCAATGCTCCAAGGGTTGATATGAATGCTTCGATAGTTAAAATAAGTCAATTTCTACCATCAAAATTCTGTTAACGAGGATTCAGAATCGCTAAATATAAGCTAGAAGAGAACAAGTTGTCTTTTAATGCAACGAGAACGAATGGCACCTTGTTGGGTGATAGAAATGAAATGAGAGCACTTGAATTGTCCAACATCTCAAGGCCGTCTATCTACATTGGAGACGAGAAAGTATCTCCCATTGACACAAAACACATGGGATTGCCAGTGGGTCAGTTTCTTAACTGGGAGGAACATCTCTTGACGTAATCCATGAGGTTTCTCGTGGCATTGGAATGCTTCATTATGCTTCTTTGAAAACTGCACCGTAACCATCAGTCTATCATCACCGTAACCGTAACCATCTATCTGATCGCGGCTACCTGTGGCGTTCGTGATGGCACGCCAACTGTTTCTTCTTTGCGTCAGCTCCATTGCCTGGCTTGTGCTTCCACCTGTCAGATTGTTGACATTGTTTGCCCAGCGCAACTTTTGTCTTCCTCCATCCCCAGCATGCAGTTTTTCTCCAGACTGTTGTTACGTCACGGCTAACAACATGACCACAGTAACGTAACTGCAAATTGTGCACATGCTTCAGTAGATAATTCCCTCAAAGGCTTCCGACTTCTAAAATTATATTTTCATTCATTCTATGTTGGGTCCAATTAAGTTTTCCCCTTTCTAGTGTGGCACGCATTGCATTATGGATCCTATGGTAAACAACACAATATATTCCTTCCCGTTTTAATACAATTTCTCTTGCCGATTTGGATTCGACTGAAGTTCCGATCAGTTCTCATATGCTGAGCCTGGAACCTGGCCCTAGTTTTTTTCAAAGCTCTTTCATAGGTCATGGGACGCTTTTGAATGAACTATAGCAAGAAGAAAATAAAATGTCCATCGCTGAACGATACTATGTAGTTTTAGGCCTGGTTCAAGATTCATCCCCATCCTTTGGTGATCGCTGAACTACTGATTTAAAGTATCTTCCTAAATTTACAGAGCTGAACTTAAATCAGAAACTAATCAGTAACGCAGAAAAGATGTCAGAAAAAATTGCACCGGAAGCATACTGCCAACAAATGCAAGGGTACTGTATTTCCAATAAGCATGGCAGCTGTCAATCAAAGCTGGTGTACCCCAGGGCCCTGTCATCTCCCCTGTACTCTTCATCCTCTTCATCAGTGATCTACTCACCCCCACGTCTTCTAGCATTCACTCCTTTGCTGAGGATACCTTCCTAAGTTCCTCATTTTCATTCAATCAAAATTACCATGCTTCCCCCGATATCCAACTCCACAGAAACACTTCAGCCTCGCTTCTCTCCAATGACCTGACAGTTATTGAGAAGTGGGGTAAAGACAACCTAGTTTCGTTCAACCAAAGCAAGACGAAACAGGCTGTCATTTCACGCAAAACGTAATCAAAACTTTCCAGCTGTCTTCATGAATGGTGATGAACTGGACACTTCAACTTCTTTCACACAACTTGGTCTTTCTCTTTCATCTAATCTCACTTGGAAAACTCACATCCATTCCCTTGCTAAACATGCATCTCAAAAGCTCGGTTTCCTCGCCAGAGCCCGTGGGTTTTCTCGTCTTTTTACCTTCTATCTATATACAAGTCCCAAATCCGTCCTTCTTTAGAGTACTGCTCCCACGTCTGGGGTGGTGCTCCAAAATCTACTCTCTGTCTTCTCGACAAAGTCCAGTCCAAAGCCATTCGTCTCATCGATAATCCCAACCTCACCAAATCGCTCCAACCTCTTTCCCATCGTCGTTTAGTTGGAGATCTTTCCATCTATTACAGATACTTTAACGGACATTGTTCTCAGGAGATCAGGGATATTATTCCAGTTCCTCTGAGGCGTGTCAGGACCACCAGAAGCTCAACTCATTCACACCCTTTCCAAGTTTCACTGCCTAATCCACGAACTCTATCTCACAAATCATCATTCATCCCAAGAACATGCAACTTATGGAACGTCTTGCCTTCTTCTTGCTTTCTTGAGTCCTACAACTTGCGATCTTTCAATTCTAAGATAAATAAACTTGATCTTATCTCTTTATCCTCTTAGCTGCTCGCTTTCTTCTTTCTTCCTTTGTTGGGGCTTTGTATAGGTCGCCATGGCCTTTCCTCAACATAACACACTAAAAAAAAAGCACATTTAAATAAAATATTGTTTGTTTAAAAATATTTGCAAACCACCAATATTGACATATGGCTTCACTCTGAGGTAAGATACATAGCCATCCTTACAGAGCTTGTACCCTGTAGCTGCAACCAGGTATCAATTTTTCGCTTCCCATTATCAGTAACTTGTTCATTTAGAAACATCATCTCTTTTTTCTTCGATTTATCTTCACTTCTTCTAAGACACCATGTAGTCTGGATGTAAATTAGCTATTTTTTCGCTGCACCCATCAGCGCAAAGTGAGACAATGTCAGACCTTGTAATGAATTACCATTTAGTTTCATTTAATTGATATTAGAAAGTTGAGCTTTTTAAGCCAATCTGCTTTAAAAGCTAGAATAGGAAAGCGTCATGGCGGCCTGTCTTCTGAGTCTCCAAGGGTAATACATCTATGTGCATTGAGATAGGCCCAGGGTTCATACTGAACACAAATACGTTCCGGCACTGTATCGCAGTTATGAAGCAAAGGTGTATCATTTCATCATTTTCTTGTTTGAATAGATTCCTGGCAATTTTCAAATATAAAAATTTCGTGCAGCTAGAAACTTCCGAGAAGAAAAAGTCCCGTAGTAGGAGGCAAGTGCAAATCAAAGGCCACAACTTCTGACTCTGTCATGATGCTAGATTGCAGGCGACACGTTTTTGAAATATTTTTAAGGGAAACGAAAATCACAGCAGACGTAGAAATACAATAATAGCATAACAAATGGCGAGGTGAAAACTCTTTTGTAGATTGCGCTGCAGTTAGTGAGTTGAAATGGTAAGAGAAGTAAACAGATCCATTCAGTTAGTTAAATGTTGAAATAAGAAAACAGCGATTGAAACCATTGCTAATACGAAATATGCATCTTAAAATATGTAATTAAGTTCAGTTTTCTTTCATGTTCTGCCCAGCGGTTCTTCTTTTTATTGAATATTTTCCCTTTTGTAAGTGACTTAAATATATTTTCAATCTCTTGTTCTCTTGAAGCTTTTTGATCCAAATCTAAGTACAAAAATCAAATCAAGATTGTATGTAAAAATTTGCTAATTCGACTTCTCATTTTGGAGAAGAATTACGCCAGCAATGTCTGCTGAATGACTGTATCAAGTACATTTTTACTATGATTTTACCACGGTTTTTGGGACCTGTTACCATTGTGCGAGACTGCAATCATATTTGCATAGGCAAACTGACTGGCAAAGTCTGTCTGCTAAGCTTCATTGCTGATAATCAATATACTAAAAACCGAAACGAGATATCTCAATGAGAAATGTCAATAGAAGAAAAAGAGCTGTGGTAGGAAAAGTGAAATCAATTTGAATAACTGAAAAAACCACCTCATTTGGACCAATTGAATGAATGAGCGCACTGAAAAATACAAAAAAAAACAATTATGCAAAGTACACAAGCAATCAAGGAAATCTCTCGTGTCTTTCTAGGAGTAATTTATTCACCTATGTTGATAAGTAGAAGCCCCATGATACGTTAGGACGTTGTGTAATGGCAACGCACTCCCTATTTGGACAAGTTTACCGTTATGTCACGATATGACTTTTGCATTCCTTATTTGGACCGATTTAACGTTGTATCACGATAGTAGTTTTGCCTTCCCCGTTTGGACACATTCATCTCTGTATCAAACTTTCGTATCTACATAACACGTTTTGATTTAAAATGAACAGATTAGTTTTTAAGAAGTACAAGTAGTCGTAGCAGTAGAATAAGGAAGAAGCCGAAGAAGAAGATTAAAGCCGCTGTCGAAATGAAGAGACGACCGACGCCGAAAACATTGCCGAAGAGATAGCCGAAGAGAGTCGAGATCATTGAAGAACAATAAACGTTTAAGGAAGTTTTTTTTGTATAGTTAATTCACATTTACGAGTTTTGTACCGAAGAAGAATACAAGTCATTTTTGCTTGTTGTCTGCTAAAGTCGTCCATAGCCGAACTAGAGATTGCGAGTTCTCAATGTCCGTTTTTCTGTTTTCTGATTTACCAAATGGAACATTCGTACTCACGCGTTAGGTCGCACGATTAGTGTGATTTAACACCTTGCCGATGCCATGAAAAATTGCAGGGTACAACAAGACGCCAATGCGCAAAATCGGTCCAAGTTTGAAAGCATTATTTTGACGACACTGAATCTAACTTTTACGGAAGTATCCGTGATCGGGCAGGGGGAAAAGCAAATACCTATCATCTTCTTACGCCAAATCTTAACTACTAAATCAATCAATATGCAGATTCTCCTCTTGAAAACTCTGACGACTGCTTCATCCCTTCTTCCCATTTCAGGATCGATCCGTCCCACAACAATTTTCAACAATAGTAGAGATAACTAGGACTTCCTGTTCACTTTCTATTGCACGTACCCGTGATCTCGGGCTTTTCAAATGATCCTTTGTCTTTTCCCATTTCTTCTGCAAAGGAAGCACTCCTTGGCATTGATCTTATAATTCCTCTTCCTAAACACCTGATAGAAAAACTCCTCGAAGTGGTTCATCTCACACTGCACAAAAGCTGTGACAAATAAAAACAACTGCTTCCAGCAATGGCGGCGATTTCCATTTCCACAGTCAACATCATACTTTACTTAATCGCGCAACTTAGCTCCCAAAACCATTAGAATTCTAAAACATCTTTCGACTAGCACAGAAACAATAAGTTCGTTAGTATTGAGGCTGACTTTCGTTCAATGGGGTAAATCAGCGTTTTCTCAAAAAGATTCTTCAATATTCTTTCCCACCTCTGAAAGATAGCTTTGGCTTTTCTTCTTCAAGCAATCGTTTCATTGCAGGCAAACTTTTTTTCGCAAGTCTTTGCTTCCAATTCTGAACTGGACTACCAAGGGTCCCCAAACCACATAATTTCCCCCTTCAAAATTCACAATGTCCCCCATTAAGTTCTCCACACGAAAATTTCACCGAAAGCCTTCTCCAGATCAACACTTCTGAGTCTATAGGGCGAGAGCCTGTTGCAGCTACAGTTCTCAAAACCTATGCCCATGAACATGCTCCTGTTCTCAAAAAACTATTTCTTATACTCTTGGTGTAGTTTCTTATTCCGGAAACTAGCCCACATGTTCCTAAAAAGGCAAACAATCTGATCCATCCAACCATCGTCCCATTACAATCACTTTACTCACCTCTAAAGCAATGGAAACAATCATCACTAAAGAATCATTTACCTTCCTTGAAACAAATTATCTTCTTACACATCTCCAATATGGTATTCGACAAGCCAGATCTACTCGTCATCTTCCAGCTTATGCTGTTTATCTTTGGCTCTCTGCTTTAGTATCCTATGGGGAGAGCAGATATCATCTGATACTAAGGTCTTTCACTAAACTGCCGATGTCTGGTCCCCATCACATCTCCATCAAATGAATTGGAAGCTTTCTGTCTAATAGGTCGATTGTTACTAGCGTCTACAGCTTCGTCATCATTTAATCGATGCTGGTGCATCCCAGGGCTCTGTCCTCTCTCCTGTGCTATCCATCTTCTTGATAAATAACCTAATTTCCCGAAAGTCTTCCGGTATTCGTTGCTCGCTGGTGAAACTCGCCTAATTTCATCTTTTCTCATTCCACTCACAACACCATTCTACGCTCCATGAAAAGACCTCAGCCTTACTTTTCACCAACTATTTCACAAATATAGAGAAGTCGGGTAGAGAAACTAGTTTTGTCAATAAAGTGCAACTACAAAGATTTACATTTTAAGTGAACATCACTCAGAAATTCCACATGCTCTTGTGAAAGATTATACAAGGAGCACTTTCAGTTCTTTTACACATCTTTGTCTTCCTGTTTCCTCCAATCTCAATTGGACATCTCACATCCATCCCCTAGCTAAAACTAATCTCAAAAACTTTGCTTTTTCTCCAAAACTCATGAGTTCTGCTCATCTCATCCATTGACTGCCTAAAAATCTCAAATTCATCGTTCCCTACAATACTGCTTCAACGTCTGCCGTGGTGCTTCTAAGTCTACTCTCCATCTTCTTGAAAAAGTCAAGTTGAAAGTCATTCGTATCATCGACAATCACAACCTCGTCAAATCTCTTGACCCACTACCTCCTCGAAGTTTAGTTTCAAAACAATTCAATCTTGCATAGCTACTTTCATGAACACTAGTCCCAGGAGATCAAGGAAATCATGCTTTATTCCCTGAAGCGTCTTTAGACCCACCAGCCGCTCAAACTACTCATATTGCTTTCAAGATTCGCTATTTCATCATCAAACTCTGTCCCACAAAGCATCATTCATTACAAGCGCTTCCAATCTATGGAGCATCTTACCTTACTTCTGCTTTCCAGAGCCCTACAACTTGGCCTTTTTAAGTCCCGAATCAACAAAATTGATGTTATCTCCCTCTCCACTTAGTCACTGAAGGACGTGAGTGACTGAGAGGAGAAGGAGATAACATCATCTCCCTCTTTTCATAGTCACTGACTTTCTTCATTTGTTGGAATTTCCTATAAGCCACAAAAAATAACAAAGAAACCTTTGGAGAGAATGAATTGCTTACTTGTATCTAGTACCATCTTTATGCTCAAGATATATAGCCTGGCCTTTATGGAACCTTCAAAAAATGAACAAAAAAGCCTCATTCTTTGTCTTTAATTTCAAATTGAATTTGTTTGACCCTTCGATCAAAACCTGATATGGAAATAATAGAGATAAAGAACTTAACTCATAAATCATACGACTTCATCAAATAATATCATCTACATTCAACAGAAATCTAAAAAAAATCTAACACATGAATTATTCTAATCAAGCATGATATCAGTGAATACTGCAAAATACGTCTGCTTTCTGAAAATATAAGATATGGTACCATTTCCTCTCATACGAGAGTTTACCATCTTCAATCCTAGCTTCAAAATGTTGTTTTATGCTACCATCCGTTGGGCTTATATCTGCACCTGGAGTGAAAACAACACTTTCAAATCAAATCGCTGGTATCATTAAAAGACTAACTACTGCGCATTCTGCATTGTTAAACAAAGGTAACAATCAAAGGCAACAAAAATCATGGTCAAAATTTAATGCTCATTCAGACTGATTCAAACGCTGAAAACACAAAAACGGTATTTATCGGATTATCAGCAAAATGAAGTGATGATGGGGTGTAATCAATTGTCCTGATCTCGAATCCGCAGATATTTTTCTAATAACTTGCGCTGTTTTTGTGTTATACGCGTTTTGAACCTGACTTCACCGAAGGAAAATAACGAGAGAAAAATGAAAACACAAAAGTTACTTTACAACGTCACAAAGTATAGCACGAGAAATCACGAGAATCTGTAAATCTCGGCAATTTGATCGACTTGCCATTGAAGTTGGAGTCAGAGTATCGGAAACTGAGTCCGTCAATTTGTTCATAATCCCATAAATTCTCATGGAAAAAACGAATGACCGAGGAAGTCTTGTACGCCATTTTGACGTCAAAAAGTAGGTCTCTGAGAATTCTTTTTGAGCCAATTCTGGACAGGAAAAATAACTTTAAACCCTTATAAAATGAAAACGGCACGCAGTATCAAAAAAATGATCGCAGATTCGAAATCAGGACACTTGATTGAATCTAATTCGAAAATAAATAAAATTTTCTCAATGGAGAGGCCCTTTAACTAAGAACTATTTCTAGCGATGACAAATCCAAATCGTTAAAATTCAAAACATTTTCATTTTATTCGCAGTACCTGGACGATAGAAAGGAAATTCTAAAACAAACTTACTAGGAAAAGCAAATTTGACTTTTGACGAAGATCGCTACAAATTTTGAAAAAACACAGCATTTAAAAGTGCTGAATCTATTCCACCTGATAGGGAAGCGTGACAATACGATGCTATTCAGCAAATAAATACAATAAATGTCGATTGCTTCATGATTATCACTAAATCACTAAAGCCTTCCATGAATAGAGGTGCAAGAATCTTTTCATGAACTTAATACAAAGAAATTTTTCACACCTCTGGATAAAACCCTTTATGTAGCTTGTTCAGTTTTTTAAGATCTGAAGTGATTGCATCATCTGTCAGTAGATAATTAAGCTGAGGTGAGGCATGTTAAGGATTAAGATCAGTTTCTATATCGATGAATCCAATTGATCATGATGAATGCAGCTAAAATCATCCCCATTTGACATAGTCGATGACTGTCATCTCATTTATCAATGTTCTTTGCAGAAAAGAACAGAAAACTTTCTGTTTCCAAAACATAATCCTGTGAGTCCGAGCATGGAATCTTTAATAGCAATGAAGGAATAAAAAAATGAATATAAAATGAATATAGTAGATTTCAACAATATGCATAGTTGTGTTTTAGTGAAATTTTATGCAATGACAGGAAAAGATATTTCCATTGGTCTTCCTTTTCTTGCTGTCTGCTTGCGGTGGTGGGTCATTGGGACGTCGTCTCAATTTTCTTGTTGACATTGCTTTTATTTCCATTATTTCTGTAATTCAAAGTCCACTGGAACTTACATGAAAATAGTGGGAGTTTGATTGAAAACTAGTTGATAAATAAACATGGGAACAAGGAAAGGAAATAGCTTACAATAATGAAACTCCGCTTCAAAATAAAAGAGGCACAAACACTGAAAGTAACATGAAAGATAGGAAGCCACACTAAGCATCAATTATCTACAAAAAGGCTCAGAGCAATGCCTCTGGTTTCTGCTAAGATTGAAATTGAGCATGCGGTGCAATTCTTTTTAGTTTCTTCATTCATACCATCAAACAGACAACTGAGCTGCATTAGCCATCTCATGATGAAGGAAGGTCTGAAGAAGTATGCAATTCAAGAGCGATTAAAAAACTGAAGTCCTTTGATGGTCTATTGAGCAGAGAGCAACACAGTGAGACTCCTTCCAATAACTGCAGACAGGGATGCTTTCTTGATTGCAGATGATACGTCTGACGAGGCACCTTAAACAAGAAGAAGACCGAGGCATACCTCCAGTGAGTTCCAGGGTAGCTTTTTCAGTGTCAATTGCCTTTTTCTTGTCAACTAATTCTTGCAGAAGTGATTCTTTCAACTCTACTTTCTTTCGCTAAAAATAGAGATAGAGCAGGCCATAAGTTTGCGGCTTTATAGATGACTCTATGCTGACAGAAATGAATGATCTGAAAAAAGATCATTGTTATTCTAATAGATAAGGCTCCCCTCTCGCATGGTATGATTTCGAAACTGCCAATATCAAAAAATCGCCGAGCCAATACGAAGATTTAACTTCAGTGCATCTGCCCGACTCAATTACCTCTAACTCCTGCTTTGCTTGCCGTTTCTCCCTTTCATATTCCCTTTCAGTTTCCCTTTTCTGAGCAAAAGAAGGAGATTACAAAGTAATTGATGAGTTATACAGTAAGACATCTGCTAATACTGGGTTAGCCAGGATATGCGATATGGACTGTATGTTTGCATAGGAAATTTAGATTGTATCCACAAATGAAATGATTAGATGGCTGCAAATCTGAAGTTTATGAAATCAAACAATCCATGAAACTAGTTCAATCTCAGTTGTTTAAATATCCGCCTCTTCTCTAAACTTCCACTTTCATTCTACAACGTGCTTCACATTTTAAGTTTCAATGGCTTTGACGTCTTGAATACGCGCTCAGTAACAGTGCCTTTAAATTGCCTAAATGGCCAAGCTTACCTCATAATCTCGAAATGCCTCTGAAAATTAAAAGATTAGGAATATATAAGGCAAATCTATACAAATGAAACAAAATTTAGCTAAAGCTTCATGAAAGATTTACATAGAAACCTAAATACAGAGTTATGATTATAAATAGGATAGCTCGATGGTAAGATTCTTGCGCATTGATCCTATGGTCAGTGGTTCGAGTCCCACCTCAGCTAAACTTTTCATTTAGAGTGAGGAGACTCGCCAGGTCTGTGTAATTCCACGCGTAGGAATCGCGAGGTGTGGTCACATCGAGAGGAAGGACCTGGACGATGTTCGATAAGCAAAAAGCTTCTCATTGTCCAAATTTCTACCTTGGTAGAATCATGTGTATAAAAAAAGAAAAAAAACGATAGTAGGAATGGGTGAGGGGGGAGGGAAAGTTTCGAAAAGCGTCCGCAAAATGATCAATTTTTTTCACGAATGCGAAAAGATTAACTCAAGCTACCAACATGAATCCTATTAATGCAACTTTTTAATAACGCAAAACAGCTTCCATTTATTGTCTCTAGTTCATTATCCAATACTCAAGAGATTAAATAATACTGTCCTCTAAGGAATCTTTGTACGTTTCTCGTATCTAAACAATTCACCCAAATAGCTTTAATAGAAAAACAACTGCGAAAATTCATTTTCTCAACGAACAATCAAACAAGAACAAAGTCACAAGTTTGTGTTCTGAACACGGAATGTAAGGACTTCATTCCTTCAAAAATAAGTTATCGGCATTCATGCCCAAATTACGAAATGCTTGGAATATTGCAAGCACTAAAAAACACGAAAATTAAAGGAAACAGATTTACCAGTCATTTTTGTAAGATCTTCCTTTTGTTGCTCAAGCTGTTTCAATCTTGCTCGGTATTCCGGATGGGAACCTGCAAATAAAATTCATTTTTAAGAACTAGCGTTCGAATCATCCAAATTTTTAAAGCAATAATAAAGATAATAAAGTCGATTGTAGGTCAAGTCAGCTTAAAGAGAAAGTCAGAGAAGAATGTTCAAAAAGCAGTAGCTTGTTGCTACACTAAAGAGACTTGAATTCATTCCTAAAATGCAATTAGCCATATATTCTAAATTTCAACAACTCTGCAAGGGTTTTGCTGCAAGGGAAACATAAAATTGATACTATACTGCTCTATCACCTAAATTAACATGTCAGCATTGAAGCCCATTTACACTCATATTTGCAACATGGAAATTAAAGTACTCTCACTTTCAGTGACAACACTGAAACCATAGTAACGTTGTCAGTCTACAAATTATGGCTATATGGCTAACAGAAAAAAACTTTGAAAAAATACAAAAATATACCATCTTTTAACTGTTCTAGCTGTTTACGTAAATCTTTAATTTTTTCTTGATACATTCTGTAAAAACAAAAAGTCTGACTTTTTGACGTTCAAATCGTTATTTATCATAACATCCAGCACTGTAATACTCTCTCTGTACCACACAGTGCTAACAAGTTTGCAGCCAAGAAACTGTTGATACATTTCAACCTTACATTTGAATAATGTTAGATGAAACATGTGGTTAGCACACTGGTTTAGAAATATTGATGATAAAGTTGCAATCTTTCTCAAAGCCAGGCCAATTCCTGCAGAATGTTGGCAAAAAAAGATAGCTTGCAAGGGAGCTTTCTCGAAAGCTAATACTTTACAGGACTTCTGCCGTAACAATGTATATATGTTCTAGCGTGAATATGATGTGACTGTAGAAAAATCCTATATGAAGATTCATTAATGATAATGATAATAATGATAAAAACAGTCTATGTATATCCTTACTGCTCCTTCATCTCGGTAAATTCCTCCTCCATGGTTACCATATCTGTTTCACTTGCATCTTCAGTATCTAGAACAGATAAAAGTAGCATCATCCCCTATTATATAAGTACGAGTAAGAAAAGGCAAGAGTAATTTCCTTCGACAATTTCTGCATCGAAATTACATATCATTTAACTGTAGATATTTATACTTCTTTACTACAAATACCGTATGATATGAAGCTATGTGACAAAGGAGACAAAAAGCATCGAAACGGTAAAAAAACAATATGACAGACACAGATTTTGTAACGGTAAATGCAACAAATCAACTTGAAACCATTTTCTTCATTGAGGTCTAAGTTTTCTTTCATAAAGCTTCAGAGTGTATTTGAAATTTTGCTCATCGTGATTTTGAAACAAGCTTACGAAAGTAATAGAACATTTTTTGGAAACAGAAAATCTGAGAAAAGTTGTCATACGGAGAAAAACTCACTGTATGAATACTGTGAAAGACTGGATTATTTTGGTACAAAATTGAAAGAAATCCTTTTTGTTTTAGTAAGATATGTTGAGGGAAGGCCATGGTGGCTTATAGAAAGCCCAAACAATGGAAGAAGGATGAAAGAGAAAGGCTAACAGAAGAGAGATATCAGATCAAGTTTATTGATATTAGATTTAAAAGATGGTAAGTTGTAAGATTCAGGAAAGCAAGAAGAACGCAAGAGGCTCCATAAATTGCATGTTCTTGTGATGAATGATGATTTGCGGGATAGGGTTCGTAGAGTAGGCAGTGAAACTTGGAAAGGGTATGAATGAGTAGAGGTTCCGGTGTTACTAACATGCCCAGAGGAACAGGAATGATAACCATGCAATTTCATCTGATTAAATCAATGAGGGTTCCCCTTCAACAGGAGCTGATGTACAAAGAGGCCCTCCTTACAAGAAATCCTCCTTACAAGGAGCCCTCCAACTTTTGGCCTACAATCAGGCCTCCACAAGTTTGGCCATTTGGAGTTTGACCTCCGTTGACCGAGCTTAACTTCAGTGCCTTTATGGTAACTGTATGGGACATTTGCACTTACCCCACAAAATAATTTGGACAAATTTAGTGGCACAGACTTAAAAGCCCCGAGGTGCCAGCGGGTGGTGGTCAACGGGTGATGGTCAGCGGGTGGTGGTCAGCGGGTGGTGGCTAGCCAATGCTTGACTTTCCCCAACGCTTCAATATTCCAATGAAAACATTTTAGTTCAAGAATTGTCTTTTCCACTGCTCAGCAGCTCTGTGTTATGGAAAGTCGTCATCAAGGACATCAGACATCCTAACTGGCGTTCATCAATGCTTCACGCTGAATTTTTTACTATTTATCGTATCCTTCAATGACATCACTAATGTAATCGAAGGTGCCAGGATAGTTAAAGATGTTGATGACACAGCGATATAAGGATATGACAGTCATCAAAACCAAGCTATCAAAATATATGGACTCTATAGCTGACTGGCTTGATAAAAATGGATAAGTGATTAATTGCTGTAAAATACTGAGCACCGTGCAGTACAAATATCTTGGTATTGAAATAGATAGTATCCTGAATCTGAATGGCCGCTTTGAGAAATGCTTCAAACATGCATGGTCCAGATTGTAATTGCTTGCAGAGATGGGGGATTTCCCCGACCTCACCTCCGCAAAGGCAGTGTTTGACTCAATGATGCTGCCATCCTTCATGTTTTGCAAAGTACTGCACCTCAAGTTGACCACAAATCAAACAAAAAGACTCTCGTCATTTCATGATTTCTGAGTGAAGATAATAAATGGAATCTAGAAAAATTCCACAACAATTCAATCAGTCATCAATGCCAAAAGCATCAGGGTGTGTAAACTTGTGCGAAAGTGTTCAGGCCATAGAGTTAAGAGGACTATAGTGCCAACTGGGTCACGTGATGTGTGGCAACACTCTAGAACCAAAATGGTAGCTTAGAGTGGCAAAAGAAATGCGCGGGAATATGGATGCGCTGTTATTATGAGACAATCACGTATATAAGTGGATCAGTTCTGTACTACTGGTTAAGACCTCAATATATCTTTATATTATCAAATTCAGCTTCTAATTAATTATTCTTGACCTGAATTTATGATAATGCCGCAATCTTGTTCTGCCAACAATTGCAATGCACGAAGTGAAGGAGAAACTAAAACACTAACCTTTCACAAGTAGGATTTCAATACTTGAACATTTTCAATAATGGTAGTTCAAAGGCTCATTTATTATCTACGGTTTTGCTTCAAGTCATACCTTTCTCCTAAACTTTCTCCCCGCAGATTTTTTACAGATGAAAATAAGCCTCCCGAAGAGGCCTACATTATTATCACACCTATGAATACTGTGTTTAAATAAATATATGTATATATATGTAAACATATTTAATGCTCAAATGACCCTCTATATTTACGCAGATTTCCGTGCAGTAATGTTGGATTGTTGAAAAAATGGGTTATCGCCAGTAAACGTAAAGAGTGGACACCGTCTAGAAGTTCTGTTTTGTGCGAGAAGCATTTTAAATCAACTGACTATATATGGAACGACTTGGATTTATCAAATCATCAAATGTCTATAAAGCGAAAGCGTCTCAAAGCTGATGCAGTCCCCTCAGTTTTTGATTTTCCAGATCATTTGAATTCAAAAAATCTAATAAGAAAGCCACCAACAAAGAGAAGGGCCAGTTTTTCAAAACCAACTATACCCAACAAAAGTAATAAATCTTTGTTTACGAAATCAAATCATGACCATTCATATGCAGCTTCACCAATCAAAAAAGTAAACAAATGGAAATTGATTGTATCAAACAAAAACAAGCAAGTAATGCGGTTACAGGCTCAAGCTGTTCGTAGGGTTAAAACTGTACATGCATTGATTGAAAAACTAAACAGTTTCAAGTCTATTTCTCAGCAGAGTGCTGAAGACTTTGTGCAAAATCTTAATGAACAGTCTATTGATCTGTTTAAAAATCAAATAAAAAATGCTGGCAAAAATACTGGATCCAGGTATGATCAAACCATTGAAGAATTTGCAGTCACACTTCATTTCTATAGTCCCAAAGGATATAGGTTTGTAAGAAAGACACTCTGTTTGCCAAGTCCATCAACATTAAGGAGCTGGGCAGCCAGTGTTGAAGCAGAACCTGGTTCCTACTGAATTCTATTCATTCTTTGAGAAATCTTATCAAACCCTGCAAGTGTGATTGTGTAATTATTCTTGATGAAATGTCCATACGATCACAAACCTTGGTTGATAACGAAAGTGGAAAACTGGTTGGCAATGTTGATTATGGATCCATTCCGGGTGAGCCAAGAGAAAATGTTGCAAATCATGTCCTTTTTGTTATGGTTGCTGGCTTGAAAGCCAAGTGGCAAAATCCAATTGTGTATTTCCTCACTAACAACACCAATGCAGAGATCAAAGCCCAAATAATTAGAGAATCAATCAATTTTTTAACAGAGTCCATTTTTAATGTTTGTGCTGTAATCTTTGATGGCACGGCCAAGAATGCGACAACAGCTGAGAGACTTGGGGGCAAAATAGACACACATTTTGATGGCTTGTTCAGGCATCCATGCAGAGATGATGAGAAATTCTAGGTCATCTTAGATGCATGTCATATGATCAAGTTAGCTAGAAATGCACTTGCAGACAGACGAATCATCCATGATTCAAATAAACAACCAACTAAGTGGGACTTCATAGTTAAATTGCACCAGGCTCAAATGAATAATGTTTTCCATTTGGGCAATAAATTGAAGGGACATCATGTCAAATGGCAGAACCGTAAAATGAAAGTAAAGATTGCTGCACAAACACTAAGTAACTCTGGAGCAGCAGCTATTAGGTTCCCTGAAACTTTAAAGGCTCCAGAGTTTGAAAGCAGTGATCCAAAATCTGATTTTATTTTGTGAATCAACACCATATTTGACATTTTGAACAGCAAAAACGGATTTGGCAAGGCAGCAAAAACGCTTATTACTTTGAAAAATATTGGGGCTTTTGATGAATATATCAAAGAGACTGAGATGTATTTAACAAAACTGCATGATCTGGATGGTAATGTTATGTATAAGGGAAGAAGAAATACATTTATTGTTTGATTTCTTACCACTGCAAAATCAGTTATTGCAATCAGTCACAAACTGCTGTCCAGAGAGGATAAAAGATTTGAGTATGTCCTGAAATACAGATTTTCTCAAGATGCACTTGAAATGTTTTTCAGCAAGATTAGAAGTTGGTATGGATGGAACAACAACCCAAATGCTCTTGAATTTAAATATGCGCTAAGAGCAATATTGTTAAAAAACAACATAGAAGCCCCAGCAACAGCAAACTGCATTGGCCCACTAGATAATGAAATTCAATATCCAATAGATGTCCTGTCCATTGATGAGAATACTCATACAAGTCAAGATGTTGATCCTGCAGTGTACCATCTTCTCAATACATCACCAAATTGGAGATATGATGCACTCTATTATATAAGCGGATATATTGCCAAACAAATGTGTGGAGCCATGAAATGCCCAGAGTGTGCTGTTTCTCTCTATCAATCTTCTTCTGATTGTGACCATACATTGCAACAGAAGTCAACCCTCTTAGCCTTTAAGGCATATGGTAAGTTGTTTGTACCTTCATCCTCAGTTGTCAGAGTAGTGCAGACTACAGACAAGTTGGTGAGAGAGATGTTACTTGATTGGCAGAATGTCACAAACCAGAGCAAAGAGAAGGCTGTTCTCCATGTTTTGCAAAGAATGAAAAATAGAGCATTCCTGTCATTGCAGGATCATTCAATGCAGTGCCATATTCTAGAAGAAATGATAGATGATCACATAATAGCTATGATCAACCATATCTCAAGGTGTTACATTAAATTTTTCTATGTCAGTTTGGTAAGGTACACACAGAGCGAAACGTCAAGGCCAACTGCACATCTAAGAGACAAAAGCTAACAAAGACAGTGACATTTTATCACGACTATGTGTCGTAAGCTCCTTCTTGTACATCTGCCGAGTCCTTGGTCATCCTACCGCGAAAACCTCGTGTATTCAAATTAACAAAGATTCAACATAGAGAAATAGGTGCTCACCTGTCATTTTTGGGGCCTAACGTATCCAGAAGCCCCATACCTTGTATTCAGCCTTTTCCTAATTCTTCTAGCGCCTTGCTCAAGTAAAATACAATTCAAAACAAGATTTTGACGTATTACAACTTCAAACGTTTTGTTTTCTTCATCTTTTTTCCAATGCCTCTGGCAGCCTTGATATTGCCCAAAATTATGAAAAACTCTTTTTGCCACTCTATGTCCGCCATCATGTGTGCCCATTGCTACCACATTGCTAAACAATAGATTGGATCCGACGGAAAAAAATAGTCTTCCTAACTTCAGACACTGATATTTGCAAGGACTTCTAAGATTATTTTGAGCTACAACAGCACAAAACAGAGAAAAGGAACTGTGGGTGTTTGGTAAGGTTTCCCTTCTATAATAAAATATGTTAGGAAGTCCTTACAGTTCATGGGTGCAAAGATTTACAACAAACTCCCAATTGAACTCAGGAAAACGGAATCCTCAAAGCATTTACAATACCTGTTAAAGAAAAATTTCTTGAAAACTAATATAACTGGAAATTGTAAATAAACATCTTAATTGCTGCTAGTTTTAATCAAATGACCACATTATAGATTTTTCTCTCTTTTCCTTACATTACAGGACATATGTTGATAACAGCGTATTTTGTTGAAATGTATACCCTGCTTAATGATTCATATCATTATGAAATATAATAAAGTATAATCACTAGTTTATTATCAAGCCTATGGACTTTTACTTGGGGTCTATGATTTCTTGAGGACTATTGTGGTACGGGAAAGTGAGCTCTACTTTAACATACATACATACATTTTTTATTTCTAAAAGTAGGTTAAAAGTCTGGCAACTCAAAAGAGCTGATGTGGACCTACTTTGCTAAACAAAGTGTTCATGAAGAGATGTACAATGCATTTCTTGTAAATACCTTCATCTGAATTATCAGCTAATTCAGCCGAGTCTTTTTCGTCGTCAGAATCAAAGAAAACGTCGTCTCTTTCGTCGTAGGAGTGATCAGATCGGTGGGGTAACCCTTTTGTAGCCGCCATTTTCTGTTTACTATCTCGAACTGGAACGCGTTGTGGTTGCAGCACCTTGGGAACGAGGCTAATGGTAAAGAGGCCACCTCGATAGACTGAAAGGGGAAGGAACAGTATTAAGCCACTCACTACAGACAACTTTTATCGTACCATTGAACAGTCATGGTGGTATGATTTGTTACAGTTCATTAATGATTAATTTATCTTTCTTTTCCCTAGCACTGCACTGGTACCTAAGAAATAGCTTCAAATGCAATTAACAATATTAACGTACGTCATTTGCTTTGATTGTTTCCATTGTGATCACGAAGCAGGCTCAGTGTTTGTAGCGGCTTTAGAAATCAGTTGGATTTGATTGATAGGTGGGATTTTGTATGATAAATTACACATTTGAGTTGTTCTCTGTAAAGATTCATCAAGGATAAACCGTGTATACTTAACTAAATGGGTCCCGATAGGGCATGCTGATAGTTATTCCTGTATACAAATTCGTATCTTATCATCATTATTATTATTATGCTGCTTAAATGCTTATGAAATCCATCCATCCATCCATCTAGGGGTGGGATAGATGAAGTATTCCTCCACTGGGAAGAAATTAGGGTGAGGAATGGTATGTGCACACCTGATCCCACCCACTTGCCCAGCCTGCCATCTGGGGACGTACTGTAATATACACAGGTCAGTGAGGTGTGGTGAGGTTCATGGCTGGTGAGGCACTGACGTCATCAGTAAGATTTACAAACGTATGAACCATACAGAGTAGGTTATTCACAATTTGATGGACAACAGTTAACGTGTTTTGTTTAAAATGTCATTTTGACATGTTTTTTCCATATACAAACTGCAGCATAGAAAAAAAGCACAAACTTTATTGTCGTCTTACCTTAACTTATAATTAACTTCCATGCGCCACTCCTGAAGAAAAGAATCGATAACTTGTTTGTAGAAGTGCTCCCTGTCTTTCTTCTGTTTTAAAAGTCTCTCAGTCTCAATGGAAATCACTGCCAGAGATGCTTTCGATGCCTTTTCACAGGCGTTTTATGATTGCTCAGCACAACATTTTATTACCGACATACAGAGACAGTAATACTGCCTGATTTCATAGTCATTGCGCAATATAAGGTGAGGCTCAGCAGACTTCTGCCTCACCGCACATCTCTTCTTAGTATCTAAACAAAAAAGTGGAAATTCAGCGATTTTGAAAAAAAACACCGAAAAATGGTAAATTTAAATGGAAAATGATTGTAAAGTAAAAATTACTGAATAAGTATAGTCATTTGATTTTATTTTTTATTTTTTCTTTCCATAATGACTGGTGAGGCTGTGCCTCACCTACCTCCCCCTTTTTTTTTTTTTTTTTTAGTGGGTTATGTCGAGGAAAGGCCATGGTGACCTATACAAAGCCCCAACAAAGGAAGAAAGAAGAAAGCGAGCAGCTAAGAGGATAGAGAGATCAGATCAAGTTTATTGATCTTAGATTTGAAAGATGGCAAGTTGTAGGACTCAGGAAAGCAAGAAGAAGGCAAGACGTTCCATAAGTTGCATGTTCTTGGGATGAACGATGATTTGTGAGATAGAGTTCGTGGGTTAGGCAGTGAAACTTGGAAAGGGTGTGAATGAGTTGAGCTTCTGGTGGTCCTGACACGCCTCAGAGGAACTGGAATAATATCCCTGATCTCCTGAGAACAATGTCCGTTAAAGTATCTGTAATTGATGGAAAGATCTCCAACTAAACAACAATGGGAAAGAGGTTGGAGCGATTTGGTGAGGTTAGGATTATCGATGAGACGAATGGCCTTGGACTGGACTTTGTCGAGCAGACAGAGAGTAGACTTTGGAGCACCACCCCAGACGTGGGAGCAGTACTCTAAAGAAGGACGGATTTGGGACCTGTATCTAGATAGAAGGTGAGAAGATGAGAAAAACCCACGGGCACTGGCGAGGAAACCAAGCTTTTGAGATGCATGTTTAGCAAGGGAATGGATGTGAATTTTCCAAGTGAGATTAGATGAAAGAGAAAGACCAAGTTGTGTGAAAGAAGCTGAAGTGTCCAGTTGATCACCATTCAAGAAGACAGCTGGAAAGTTTTGATTACGTTTGCGTGAAATGACAGCCCGTTTCGTCGGGCTTTGGTTGAATGAAACTAGGTTGTCTTACCCCACTTCTCAATAACTGTCAGATCATTGGAGAGAAGAGAGGCTGAAATACTTCTGTGGAGTTGGATATCGATGGAAGGATGGTCATTTGGATTGAATGAAAATGAAGAACTTAGGAAGGTATCATCAGCAAAGGAGTGAATGCTAGAAGACGTGGAGGTGAGCAGGTCATTGATGAAGAGGATGAAGAGTACAGGGGAGATGACAGAACCCTGGGGTACACCAGTATTAATAGAGTGCAGATTGGAGAGCAAGCCGTCCACTCTGACGGCAATTGACCTATGAGAGAGGAAACTACCAATCCAATTAATGAGAGTGTGATGGAGACCAAACATCGGCAGTTTAACGAGAAGACCCTTGTGTCAAACGCGATCAAAGGCCTTGGAGATATCGAGAGAGATCACTCTGCTCTCACCACAGGATTCTAGAGCAGAGGACCAGACATGGACAGCATAAGCAAGAAGATCACCAGTAGACCTGGCTTTTCGAAAGCCATACTGGTGATCAGACAGAAGATTGTTTCCTTCAAGGAAGGTAAACAGTTGCTTAGTGATGACGGTCTCCATAGTTTTAGAGATGAGTGGAAGTGATTGCAATGGAACGATAGTTGAGTGGATTAGACTTGTCGCCTTTTTTTGAGATAGGAAAGACGTGGGCTTGTTTCCACGAGGTGGGAAATGTGCCAAGAGATTAGGAAAACTGGAATAGTTTGTTAAGAATAGGGGAAAGTTCAGGAGCACAGGTTTTGAGAACTATTGCTGGAATACCATCAGGGCCTTTGGATTTGGAGGTGTCCAGCTGGAGAAGGGTTTGGCGAACTCTACACGTGGAGAACTTAATGGGTGACATAGGGAATTTTGAGGGGGGGAAGTGATGAGGTTGGACCCCTTGGTCGTCCAGGTTGGAGTTGGAGGAAAAGATTGACGCAAAAAGATTAGCCTTGGATGAAGGAGTGGTAGAAGAAGAGTCAGAGTTGTTTTTTAGTGGAGGGAAAGATGATTGGCAAAAGTTTTGGGAGACAACTTTGGCCATAGACCAAAAGGAGCGAGAGCCAGCCTGGCAGGAAGCGATTTTGTTGCTGATGCGTTGGACAAAAGATGATTTGGCATTTTTGATGGTTTTGGAGCAAGTATTGCGTGACTGGATGAAAGAAGTTCTTGAGTGTTGGGTTTGAAGTCGCTTCCATTCCTTGAAGTAGTGGTTTTTGTTATTCACAGCTTTGGCGCACTGTGAATTGAACCACTTAGGGTATGCTTAACCCTGACTGCACGTCACTGATGCAGGTTTTTATCAGGGGTGTTGGTAATGACCTATATATATTTATAAAATTCAAAGTCTACATTTTTGTATCCACTTATTGTATCCATTGTTGCTTTTTATTGCTAAGTTGTATGTATACATTTTACCAGCTCATGGAACTTAGCTCTTTATAATTTGTCTGCTGATGGTTTTTCATTTTGCAGCTAGTTCTTGTACTAGGAGACCTCCATATTCCCCAGAGAAAAAGCAGCCTGCCAAACAAATTCAAAAAACTTTTGGTGAGATTTTTAGCTTAAAATTGATCAATTTTTGCTAATCATTTGGTAGCTAGTTTGGTATTCAGAATAATTTGGTAGTGAATCAAAGTATTTATAGATGGGTTTCTTTTGATTTATCATTACCTCAACAACCATAGAATGAGTAGCCTTTTATTAGCAATCAAGTGAAGATGTTTAGTATTGATGGAATGAACCAAGCTACTTCATGTCTTTATTCTTTACAAGGTGCCTGGCAAGATACAACATATATTATGCACTGGAAATCTATGCACAAAGGAATCATATGACTACTTGAAGTCATTAGCAAGTGATGTTCATGTTGTTCGTGGAGATTTTGATGAGGTGGGCTTAACTATTGGAATTTATGCCATTTTGTAGGTATAACGCTTGGGCATTTTATCTTTGAGCACACATTAAGCTCAAACTATTAGCTGTTGTCATTTATGTTTTTTATATAACACAGCCTTTCAGTGGCAAGCTGGTGACATCTAGTGCTGGTTCAATGTCTAGATGGGTGGCAAGTCTTTGCTACTGGAAAGGTGCCTCGCCTTATCAATCCCAACTTTATCAACAAATTTTGGGACTAATTGAATGAATGTAATTGATAGATGAACTCTTTTCTCATGATGTCATTATCTGCTGTTTCACCGCATGTTTTACTCCGCTTTCACTTGCTTACAACTACCTACAAAATTCTTTGCCATTCTTCTTTCCTTTCTGTAGTGAGTGCAATATCATTGACTAAAGATCAGCTCCTTGGGATGGAAGTTTGGGCTTCTGTGGTTAGAGAGTCCATGATTTTGGTGACCAGGAATGGGCTCAGTTCTGAAACCGTGTGTAATCCTACTTTGATGGGCCACTATCATGCTGGGTTCTGTTCTCAATTTAGTTTGTGCTCCAGTTTATATTGCTTCCACCAGTTTTAGTAAATATTATGGCACCTCCTCTCTTCCTCAGGCCCCAGTACATTACTTCTCTAGGACCTCTGTCATACACCTTTTATAGGTCCATGAAAGCTGTAAAAGCTTTCTTCTTCTTCTATTGTGCCTTTCTGACCATAAATATAGCACCCATTGTCCATTTCCCAACAGAGAAGCCAAACTGCATACTGTCAATCTAATGATCTGTTTTATGTTTTTGTCGAGAATCTTCTTCAGGATCTTCAGCACATGCTGTTAAAGTTTTATAGCTTTAGTTAGCACATTGGATTGAATTTACTTTCTCTTGAAAGATTATCACCGTTTCAATGTCTCTCCTGTCTGCTGGAGTGTTCCTTCTTTGACTATTTGTTTAGTAGGATGCTCAGCCAGTCTACACCTATGTCTTTTGAGGTATTCCTGGTCTTCTGCCACTATGCCTGATGGTCCACCTCCCATTTTTCATTGCTTGTCGTGGCTCTTTTACTTCACTTGGTGTAATCTCTTTAATTTGACCTCTGCTTACTTCTACCCTTCTAGAATTGCTCTTTCATTTTCAATATTTAGTAATTTGTCAAAGTATTATTTCCATCTAGCCCATTCTTTTGCTCTCCTTCCGGTACTATTCCTTTCTTGTCCTTTGCAGCTGCAATTTTACTTATCATTATTTGCATGACAAAACGGTAAATAGATTATGGAAAAGCACCAATTGTGGAACCAATATTCAATATGATGTTTACAAAAACATAAGGCAGATTTTATCCGCCATCCGTTCTGATTACACTCAAAGGCTTCAGTCCAAATTACCTTCACAAGGCTTCCTCCTCTCTTTTCTCCTTGATCAGTCCTTAAAGAAACTTCATTCACTTTGGTCGAAAACTCGAGAGTAAGCTCCCTACCAATATTTTCAATTTCACCATCAGATATCTCAATAACTCTCTTGCCACTTGGAGAGACCTTTATCTATGGAATCTTTCTTCTACCTCTGATTGTTCCTCCTGCTCTGAGCCTGAGCAACTCCTTCACATTGTTGCTGGTTGTAAAACTTACCTAGACCAAGGTCGTTTTACATGGTGACACAATTCAGCACTTAAGTTTCTTGCTCAAACTTTTCAAGCAATAGGATCTTCCAAACTTTACGTCAACCTTCTTGCCTATCTCTCGCCTTGCATCGTTACTGGTGACAGCCTCTGCCCTGACCTGCTTCTAATTTCACTTATCCGCGGGCTTTCAAACAATGCTAAATAGCAACTCCCACCGCAAAGAAGAAAATTATCGTCCTCTCCTCAAAGATCTCAACTGCGACTATCGACAAGTCCAATTCGTTAACCTATCCATGAGCTGCTTAGGCATTTTCGGCCAGTCGTCTGATTCTTTTCTGGAGATGTGCAAACGCATTGGAATCGACCAAAGCCATCTCAATTATATCTTAAACAAAATCCCATCAATCATTATGTGTACCACGTATTACATATTTTGCTCAACCATATTCAAACCTTGGTCTAACCCGGAACTTCTTTCATATTAACAGATATTTACTAAATGATGCAACTTATTCTCTTTTTTTCTCTCTTTAATTTTATCGTTGTTAGTCGTTGTAAGCCAGCCAAGTGCAAGTTTCGTTATTAGTGAGACTTGTATTTGTAACGTTTTAAGTATTTAATCAAGGAATGATGTTTGAAATATATTACTCATCCTTCTTCTTTCTTGTTATCCCATTTGCAATTATTTGGATTGATTCTTCTCCTTCTATTGTGTTAAGATTGTCATACCTTTCTTCCCAATCTGCTTTTTTCGCTCTTTCTACTGCCCTTTTGCCTCCATATTCCACTTCCTGAACTCCTGTACTTGTCTCATGTACCATCTTTTAGGGTGTTGTAGCCATCTTTCTTTTCTTTGACTGCCCTTTTTACATGTATTTCTGTTCTTGTTGTGTTCCACATTTTGGTATGCCACGGGCTCTACTTCATTTAGGATGTTCTCAATCTTGTTCCTCTGCCATTTTTATTTTTATTTCTCTGTCTTTTCTTTCTCAATTTCAATATCTGTGGCCAATTTCCTGTGCCATTGAGTAACTGCCTCATATGGTATTACATTTGCATATTTCACATTCTTCCTCTCTTGCCCTTTTACTTGGATGTAGTCAATTTGTGTTGCCAACCCCAATTCACCATTCAAAATTGATCAGAAGTAATTCATTGATTTTCATTCATGTTTTTCTGCCTTTCAACACTCTCATTTTTTCACAGAATTTGTCATACCCAGAGCAAAAAGTAGTTACTGTGGGTCAGTTCAAAATTGGCCTTTGTCATGGTCATCAAATTGTTCCATGGGGAGACCCAGAAAGTTTGTCCATGGTAATTTGAATTTTCATGTTGCTTTTCCTGTCATGAATTAGGCTATTATTGTTTGATCCGTCATTTTTGTTTTTTTCATCACTTTTTACTGTCAAGGTGTCCACATTAGTCATAGCTCTGGTCATCTTCTACTGTTTTGTCAGAAAAATTGATCCTCACCTTTTTCTTCCTTAAGTTTAAGTGTAAAACTAATGCTAATATCAAATTGTAAGAAATCTCTAGTTCAATTTTCATCTTGCTTGGAAGACCAAGAAATTTTTCCATATTTCAAAGGAGTTGATTCTTATTTAGGAAATGTTACGTTTGGGTTGTTACAACTGCTCAAATTTTGAGAATGAGCATTGTTATTTTTATTACTATTGCATTAGGTTCAAAGACAGCTTGATGTGGACATCCTGATTACTGGGCACACACACAAGGTAGGCATGGTTCTAAACTGTTTTTTGGTTCGTCTGAAAGCGTCCTTTCAACTTTAAGTAATCCAACATAGCAGGAGAAATTCTGAATGTTTATAGGATGAACAGCAAAGGTCTGCTTCTTGACATCTCCTTTTAGATACAATTTAATGTGACATGCATATGAATAAGCTTTGTAGATAAAGTTGAAGTTCTTCTTAACTTTTTGGCATTGAGCAGGACTGGTTTTGCCATAGATAAATGTCTTTCAAGTTTTACAGCTGTGAATTATACTTTCTTTTAAGTTTGAGGCGTATGAACATGAAGGGAAGTTCTACATAAATCCAGGATCAGCAACAGGATCATATAACCCTCTCGAAATGTAAGCCAGGAACAATTTTTATCATCTTACTAGTGGTGAATGTGATGTCTCGTATCTATTATTCATCTAAAAACATTATAGAATTTGTTATCATAGGAATAGATTTGAAAAACAGGGTAATGAATAAGTGCCATATTTATCTAAAATTTTGTCATCATTTTTAGCAGTTTATGAGATTTCAGATATTTTCACCTCAAAAAATTTGTTTTAGAGATACTGTGCCCTCATTTGTTCTTATGGACATCCAGTCAACAACTGTTGTTACCTATGTTTATCAACTTTATGCTGATGTGAAGGTTGAAAGAATTGAATACAAGAAGTGATTAGCAAAAATTAAAACTATGGATTTGGGGACACAGGAAAACTCAAAACTGTGAAGTATCTTCTTGAATCAATAAGTCTGCAAAATGATTTAAATGATTTAATTTCCTAAACTTGCTATAATTTCTAAAAGTAGAATTTTGCTTTTGTTTTTCTTTGAACAACCATTTAAAGGATCAATGAGGTCACTCTTTGAATAATATTCTGTGTAACGAATTATTGAATCGTATCAAAGATCTACCAAGTCGTTTTTATTGACATTTAATACTGTATGTTTGAATGGTATCCATAGATTAAGATGAAGAATGGGGATAGGATATTAATTTTGTTGGCACAGTGAAAAGCTGCATCTGGTGGTTTTTAAAGGTGTGGAAAGTAGGGGATGTATAGGTGGAAGGAGAATTAGATGGGTTAAAAAGAAGTGAAAGATAGTGTGGTATGCCGGATCGGCTACTTAACAATTGCATTTTAAAATCAGGATGTTCCAAACAGGAACTCTTAGTTTGATGAAAAAGAGGCAGAATGAAAATGTAGGAAACAGGGAGGAACTTGTTTCAAGCAATTGATAAATACCAGCTAAGAGTATTTTTGAACCCAATCTGAAGCATATCTGGTGCCGTTGCCAACCCAGGTAAATAGCAACAAGATGGGGCGGAAAAAATAAGAGCATGCAGCTGTTTAATGGAGCCCATCGTGCCAAAATATACATAGTGTGGGTATAGATGAAGAATCCAAATCACCAGCAACCCTATTTAAAGGGGATTAAAGCCAGAAGACAGGAGAAGAACAAGATGAAGACATATTATGAGAACGTATGAGAATAGAGAAGGTGAATTTTGGAGTCTCCGGTTCAATAAACCACTTCATTGCTGCTGTACTGGGGTCTGCCATTTTTAGGATTATGGTGAATTTTAGAAGAATATCCAGGATACAGCACGCAATAAAGCAATACAAAATTGATGATAAGATATGGCTACCTAGACTTATACTGCAGAACATGCAGCTACAAGTATTGTAAGCTGGAAGAAGGCCTCAATTATCCATCATTCAAACCTCATTAATGTTCAAATGATTGATTAGAATGAATATCTTCATTCCACCGTCAATTTCTACAAGAAATAGGATCACTTCATGATTGACATTTTGACGGCTTATAGATTGGAGTAATTTATGACAAGCTAAATGTTATCCTGAATCTTCATTCATTGCTGATCTCATTACCAACAGGAAGGGTCATATTACCACCCAGCCTGTGCTTTGAACGAGGCTGACCAATGCAGTGATGGCATTTTCATAACCTAAATCATTCATGCTTCTATCTGCTGAGAAATTGTATAACGATGCTAAAAAGCATACTCTGTTAATTCTGTGGTCAGCCCCAGACTCCGCGCTTTTGGACCCTTTACAAATTTCACTGCCGATTCAACGAACTCTACCCCACGAATTATCATTTATCCCAAGAACATACAATTTATTATCAAATATTGAAAAGATTCTTTACTTTCAGCAGCAGAAAAAAACAAGGAGAAAAATAATCAGCACATCTCAATTAGCAATTGAAATTTTCAATCCTATCTATCACGGATAACATTTGAAGACACACTGCTTTTATTCATACTTGGTTTACTTTAAACATGAAAACATTTCAAGCACATTTTGAAAGAACTGATCCTCCATAGCCAATTGCTATATTTGCTTTATCGAGCAACAACACGGCGTTTGTTTTCACACGCTGTCACTTTAAAGGTTGGCCACATCACCTCAGCCTCTTATCCTGGATCTTTTGGTGCATCTCTTCATCTTCATCGTCATTAATTCATTTAAAGCTGCAATTTAATCTATTTAGATTAAGAAGAAATTGATTACGGCCAACTGAAGATGAAAGATAAAAGGAAGAATGAATAATTACAATTAATTATTAGATACAAATCCAATCTAAAGCACGTAAATTCTTAATGAAAATTTTTCACAATCTGTAGTTGCAACATTCCATCCGACTGTTTCATTCACCTTTTAATTTCTTGCAACGTGTCACTGTCAAAGAATTGGGCAGTGAAGACCACAAGGAGCAGTCTTTAAGCTGAATATTTTCTTTGCCATAAATTGTTTCCCTTAATTTCACCAGTTGCAAATGATTTCGATTTCTTGAGCTATAATAGCTATTTTTTCTACAACGATGTTCTTTATAAAAGTTGGACTTAGGTTGTTTCCTGTCTTGAATATTTGATTCACAAGAAACTGCAAATTGCGTTGACGAACATTTAGGGAATTATTTTGATTTTTTACAAAATTATTTCCACTATCTTTGCATGCACTCACAAATTGTTTTTAACTTCACATCAGCCCTTATGTCGTGGAACATACATACAAGTGATCAGTAATTGAACTGGGATTTTATGAATGCAATCGTTAGCAGTTTTGAATTAATAGGATCTATATAATGTGATAGTCGGGCACGCGCATCCCATTTTTGATTTGCCTTTTCTTTGCTTAAGACTTTGGCATGTTTTGTGAAGCGTAACTATCTGTCAAATGCGACGCCCAAAAGTAAGTTGTAATCACTTTCTTCAATGGTGGATTTACCAATGGTTGCCACTGAATTTCTACTTTTGTTACCAAATATAAACTGGCATTTTGCTTTGGTAAGCTTTGTGTAACTCTCTGAGAACCGTCATTCAAGTATTGAACTGTTCACTCCAATATATCAATCATACTATACAGTAGATGTGCGAGTTGCATACGTAGGTAGTAGCATCGTTGCCATAATTGCACATGCTGCAATTTTATACAAATAAGAAGATATTGAATAAAAGTGACCCTGGGATTGACCGTTGAGGTATCCCTATTTTGATATGTATATATGTGCTATATGAACCATCAATATTTACCCTTTGCTTTCTTTTTGATAAATAGGTTTTGCTTAGCATGAGAATATCTCGACCATAAGCAGCTAATCTTGCTATCAAAAGATCGTCGTCTATGCAATCGAATACTTCAGGAATGTCCACAAATGTTGCTGCAGCTAGTTTCTTTTGTCAAAGCTTGCCTTTTGAGTCTGTAGGAAGTTCAATAAAATGTGCTGGGCTTTGCAACCTTTTTTAAGGCTACCAGGAGAGTCTACACCTTGAAGCTGTTTGCCTAACTCATGTTTTATCTATGTTCAGCTGATTAAAATAATGGAATTAAATAATACTTGATTTGCCTCCAAAATTCAAACCCCTAGTCCACGTCCTGGCAGGTGGAAACAGAATAAAGTAAGCGATTGCTGACAATTGGGTGATGTATGGTGTGGCTGTTGTCACTCAAGCGCTACCCTAGCCATTAAGGCCGACCAGGTTCACCTTGAAATATTGCTGGCTAACGGTGCTCTGGTGAAAATGATGCTACGGATGGAGTGTCGTCGAAGACAGGAGCAGCTGGAATAATTTTGGACCTGGTCTCATCTTGCTGTGTTGGGCAGAGCATGTCAACAACAATGACTAGGAAAAAATGCCCAAGGGAACTGCCTCCTTGGGAATATTGCAAGCTACCGCATATAGAATTCATAGTTTATCATAAATGCCAAAATATTCTCAAATAAAGTTACCAGCGTGAATGGTGGCAATCGTGCAAGTGATGTCACCTCTCTCGGTAGGGATAGCCACGGACGACAGGCGGCACCAGACGGTCATTAAGCTACTGGAAATAACAAAAAGCAAAAACAATAGCATGGTGGAATATAAGGACTCTACTTGAAAAGGGGAAACTTGACAGCATTTAACATGAAATGAGAAGAATGGAAGCGAGTGTTCTGGGAATAAGGGAAGTTACATGGAAATGTGCTGGAGAATTCGAATCAGAAGGCTATAAAGTAATATATTTGGGCGAAGGCAGGCATGAAAGAGGTTTAGGAACTTTCTTAGACCCAGACACAAAGAAATTTTTCAAAGCTATATAGAACAATTCTGAAAGTATTCTACTAATAATTCTATGTGGAAAATCTTGCAATACTGGAATACTACACTAATATGCACAAACATTGAAATATTCAGAAGAAACTATTCTATGAACAAACAGATAGATAAGGTTCTAAAGCAACTAAAGTCACAAGATATTAAGATCATCATGGGAGATTTCAACTCTAAAGTAGGTAGAGGTATAATAAACCACATTATAGGACCTTATGGATTAGGGGAGACATAAGACATAAGAATTTTCATTTTAAACAAAAGAAGAATTACAAGGAATTGCAACCAACGATAAGTAAAATTTGAAAACAGAGGTAAACTAGAATAGAACCATTGAGTGAAAGAACTACAATTGAATGCCAAAATCGAAACGAAAAGAAATGATTACATTAAATTTTATGAATAGCTAAATGGTTGGGAAGGGATCTCATAGCAGATTCAGATGTACTTATTATTGAAATTGTAGTTGTTACGTGTAGCTGCTACGAAGGGAAAAGGCAGCTTTATCATATAAATGAGCATTTTGTGATCAGAGTTTTTTCTTTCTTTTTTCAATAAGTTTCAAACACTAGATGGGAAAATAAGCGCTTAAGGTCACATTATTGACGACAGGGTCGTTTTTTAATGCGTTGGTGCCAGTGTAGCGCAGAGAGCTTAGCCCATGGGCAGTTGTGTTGAATTTTTGCGCGTGAAGTTCTTTAGCAGATGCAAGACGAGTCAGTCGATTGTGCACATTTCCAATCCTATGGAAGAGCCAGTTTAAGCCGGTGGGCAATTGATTCTTTTCAAAGTTATTTATAAAAGTAATTCTTGGAGCTTGAGAATATCATTTAACTTCAAGACTGTTAAGTCTCTAAAATGCTGTGATGTGTGGTCGTTGCATCTCGAAAAAGTGATTGTTCATATAGCCCATTATTGGAGCTTACGAACGCGATTAAGCTGAGCATCCGTTGCACTACACCATCGAATGCATCCTTATGCAAGGTGTGAGTTTAAAAGACTGTGATAAAGGTGTTTTAGAGTTGACCTCGTTACATAATGTACGATTTTACTTAGCAAGCCAATTGCTGTACCTAGTATTTTTGTAAGTTCATTTATATGTGATTTCCCGTCTAATTTTTTATCGATAAGAATGCCTAAATACTTCACATGATGAGATTCGTATAGAGTTTTGTTATTCAGACGGAGAGTGAACGTAAAGTTCTCGTTTTTGCTCAAATTGCTTCTAAAGAGAAGAAATTCCGTCTTCACAACATTCAGTGAAAGTCGATTTGCACAAAGCCATTCATACAGAGATTTTAGTTCTTCATTCATTTTCAATCTAAGATTTTTCAGATTTCTATCGGATACAATAAGGTTGGTATCATCTGCGAAATGATGTACGAGTGACTTATGCGTATCGTATCTTAAATAATTTATATAAAGTAGAAATAATAGTGGTCCTAATATGGATCCTTGTGGCACACCACACGATATTTTCATCAATCTTGAATCGACGGAGGCAATTTGTACCTTTTGTTTTCTGTCAGTTAAGTAGGATTTAAACCATAGATGAGCTTGTCCTCTAACGCTGTAGTGGTAAAGATTGTCGAGTAATATTTTGTGATTGACAGTGTCAAAGGCTTTTTGAAGATCAATAAATATCTCGCATACATTTGTTTTATTGTCCTAGGATTTCTTTATATTTTCAACCAAGTTGACGAGTGCATGGGTAGTTGAGGTTCCTTTTCGAAAACCAAACTGCAGGTCATAAAGAGTATTTTCTTTTTGCATGAAGTCATGAACTCTACTGTACATTATTCTTTCATAGACTTTACTTATGTTAGAAAGTAGTGAGATTGGCATTTTCTTTTAGAATTTTGTTAGGGAAGCTGAAAGGTCCACATGATTTGCTCATTTGCATTTTACTGAGGAGAGAACGAATTTCATATAACGTTACGTTTGCTATGTAAATTGAGTTATGAGTAGATGGACCAAAAGAATCAAAATGGGAATATGTTGAATTCTGGATCTCTTTATTTATTTGATCCTACATTGACAAACAAATTCATTAATTGTATTTGCTATGTCCTTTTCATTGCTAAGAGATGTATTATTATAGTTTATGCTGACGGGAGTAGTTGGAATAGATGATTTTAATACATTTACGATTTATTTGATGCCTGACCAGGTTTTGACATTTCCAACATTAACACTGAAGTACTTAGTGCAATGATTTTTCTTCCAAGCTCTTTGTAAGGTAAGTAGTAAGTTCCTATAGGATTTATATTGCTTATAAAGATATTTCTTGATATCTGGGCGCACTTCAGTTACAAAAGATTTGTACAATTTGTCTCTTGTATCTATAGATTTGAGAATACCTTGTGTTAGCCATGGGTTTTGTTGTAATTCCAATTTCTATCCTTCTAAGAGTTAACTGGAAGAGGAAAAATACCAGCTGAGTTGTACGAACAACGTGAGTTGGCGGTCACAAATACTTGGTTTACAAATCATCAAAGAATTATGTGGAACTGGATGAGGCCGGGAGATAGAGAATGGTCGCGGCGAGTTGCGCAACATTGTTTACGTGCCTACCTAGGTCAGTGGGTCACGGCGATGACTCATATAACCACGCTGTGCTGCTCGCACCGTCTACAGTGTTCACAAGGCATCTAGAACATTCCCGCTCGCACGAGAACTAGTTGAAAATACTATATATACCCATACAGTCTAGTTTTAGTATTGTATCATGAGTCTGAGTCGAAAATATTTCAAATGCTTGCTATTACGTGTGCTGATTGAAGCTCTATTTTAAATAAAGTTTGAACACTGGTTTATTATGTTTTTCTGTTGGTACTTCACTGAATACGCAACAAGTAGGAAATTGGGTTTACTATATTTAAGTAGTCTATGTTCGCGGGCATTGCTCTAAGGAGATCAGGAGATTATTCCAGTTCCTCTGAGGCGTGTGAGAGCCAACAGAAGCTCAACTCATTCACGCCCCTTCCAAGTTTCACTGCTTAATCCACGAACTCTATTCCGCAAATCTTCATTCATCTCTAGATCATGCAATTTATGGAGCCTCTTGCCTTCATCTTGCTTTCCTGAATCTGACAACCTGCCATCGTTCAAATCTAAGATCAATAAACTTTTATCTGATCTCTCTCTCCTCGTAGCCTTTCGCTTTCTTCTTTCTTCCATTGTTGAGGCTTTGTATAGGCCACGATGGTCTTTCCCCAACATAGCTTACTAA
Organism: Pseudorhiza aurosa; assembly: GCA_964026355.1. Taxonomy (NCBI): domain Eukaryota; kingdom Metazoa; phylum Cnidaria; class Scyphozoa; order Rhizostomeae; family Lychnorhizidae; genus Pseudorhiza; species Pseudorhiza aurosa. The sequence continues at coordinate 428,205 of OZ032120.1, forward strand.
AAAAAAGTTCGACAGGTGCAACATGTGCAGACTGCAGCATGGTGTAGCAATCAAAGCCTACTTCTCAAGTGATGCATTTTGAAGTCATAGTCTCCTTTTCAAATAAGTAACTTTTAATGTCTTTTCAATAGAATTATGACTGACCTCCATATTGCCATGTTAAGTTGATTTCTGTAGCTAATGAGATCTCATTAAATTGACTCGTATCTTTACTGCTGGCATGTCGCATTGCCCTTCATTCTGTTTTTTAGATTGATTACCTCTATTTGAGCTTTAACTTATTCATATTTTGCATCATCTCCTAGTAAATAAACTGTATTATGCCCTATTTCATAGTACTTTCATACCTACTTCCTTCGAGTGCATTAAGTGTTATCGGGATGTCGATGGAACTTGCTTGCTAGTCTTGTTTGGCATTCTTTTTTTTAATCTGACCTGTTTCGTTTCACTCATGAATCCATCGTTGGAAATGTGAAAGTTAAGTTGTTCCTTTGGAAAAAAAACATGATGTACCAATGCATGGCGTTCTTTCTTAACAATTTTCACTCTTCTGTCCGTGAAAAAATAGCTCTTGGCAAACATGAGCATTCATTTGTACTTTGAAATGCAAAAAGTTTTCAATAATGTGTTAGGCAACAATTTTCTGGATTCTCACTTTATGAAAAACTTTTATTTATTTACGTAAAGGATGATGATGGGAGGCTCTGAGAAGATTAGGACCTTTTGGCTCACAGGATTGCTGCTAGAACCGGGGCCACTGGTCTCCCTCAGTCCTCCTAGACCTGCCACCAGTCAAACATCCAGCTACAGACGTACACTAGTCAGCCAAACACCTGTTTGGTGCTCCTCGCGCTGCCTTCCAGTAACCCCTGAAGCACCAGGGGGCCAAGGCGTACGTTTGTGGTCGTCTTGTTGGTCCTTACGAAGCCACTCAAGTTTCAGCCCCAATTCATCGCCTTTTGATGCAATGCTATGTATGTTGCAGCTACAGTGCTCACCTTTATCCTCCACCTCTATTGAGATGCCATTTCCATAAGTCTCTTTTAAAAATGGGTCAAATGCTATATTTCATTCCTTAATATTTGCCTAAATATTTGAGCGCTTTGAGATGCTACGCGGTTGCTTTCATGAATTATGTGTCCTCATTGAGATCTAGTGGCTACGCAATAATTTTAAGTTTGCCACAGGAATTTGATTTTTCACCAACAAAGAAGAATGTCCTTATATTTTTGCTTTGATGAAAACTGATAGCGTTCTTTCAATATCTTAAAAACTCTTCCCATCCAACATCTTTCGCCTAAATTTGTCATTGGATGGTGAGCCTAACCCATGGTAATACGTGTTCTCTACTAGTGTACATTATGTTCTTTTTATGGGCTGCCACTGGGTTTAATTCCTTTTGGTCGAAATTTAGGGATTTCCATAGTTATAGCAATAACTATTTGTTGGGCTATTCAAAAACAATAGTGTTTTTATCCAGTGATAGTACGGAACTCTCATCTACGACTTGATTAAACTTTGATGTGCATGTAAAATTCTCGTATGTTTTTCCCTTAGAAAGTAATAATTTTATCCGTCTTCTTACACGACTATGTTTATTATGCATCGTCAGTAATTCCCTTGCTCCATTAGAACGTGAAGCAAGTTGAAAGTCGTGTTCTTCGAATGAGGACTGTTTTCATGGATTTCTCGACCACAATTCATGGAACATTCCGTTACAGCCATTCCATTACAGAACATATGCTAGGCAGATGTTTATGGTCTGGTGATGAAGATGCTGAGGTTACATGCAGCACTTTGATTGAGTTCAATTACTCCTCTAAGTATGTAATACTTCATCAACTCTTGATCATCTTGCTGTCATTCTAGATAACTTATTACTGATTGGAGTTTTTTTGTCAGTTCATTGGTTCATTCATTTACCAATCATTTTGCCTTTGCCACCTTTACGCTCATCTATCACGGTACATTTATTGCCATTTTCATAAGTATAACGCATATACCGAATTAAACGTGTTCTTCCGATAACTCAATTCAGTCTAGCTTTTTCAAATTTCAGAAAATTGTCACAAAGCAGCAATGAATGTCCTTCTTCAATTTTGTCTGGAAACATTTCAATGTAAAATATTTCTCAAACAGCGTAAGTTAGGGTTACGATCAAGGCTAAGACAGTGTTTTAGCTAACAACCGATGGTGAGGGGTAATGGTCCCAAAGATGAAAGGACGATTTTTTGAGACAAGCAAAATAATCTTTGGGAACAAAGACGTTGCAACTTGAGTCTGGACAACTTTCCTATGCATTTGAAAGACAGCCTATTTTCTGATGGAAAATCTTTCGCTAGCAGATTAATTTTTTCATTATTTCTGCAAGTAAGAAGTGATAATGTGCCAGAATAACACATTAAAAATTCCAGGCTGGATCTCGCTCCTTTTTATCGTATTTTAGTGGGTTATGTTGAGGAAAGGCCATGATGGCCTATACAAAGCCCCAACAAAAGAAGAAAGAAGAAAGCGAAAAGCTAAGAGGAGAGCGGCATCAGATAAAGTCTACTAGTCTTAGATTTGAAAGATGGCTGGCTGTAAGATTCGGGAAAGCAAAAAAAGGCAAAAGGTACCTTAAATTGCATGTTCTTGGGATGTATGATGATCTGAGAGATAGATGTCGTGAAGTAGGCAGTGAAACTTGGAAGGGGTGTGAATGAGTTGAGCTTCTGGTGGTCCTGACACGGCTCAGAGGAACTAGAATAGTATCCATGACTTCCTGAGAACAATGCCTGTGAAATTATTTGTAAAAGATGATAAGATCTCCATCTGTACGACGATGGGAAATAGGTTGGAGGAATTTGGTGAGGTTAGGATTATTGATGAGACGAATGGCTGTTGCCTGGACTTTGTCGATAAGACAGAGAGTAGATTTTGGAGCACCACACCAGATTACTCCTCCTCCTACAAGGCCAATCCTTTTGTGTCAGTCTTAGTCTCCAACTCCAACCTGGACGACCAAGGGGTCCAACGACATAACTTCCCCCCTTCGTAATTCACTATGTCACCCATTACGTCCTCCACTTGGAAAGTCCTCCAAACCCTTCTCCAGCTCAACGCCTCCAAATCCAAAGGCCCTGATGGTATTCCAGCAATAGTTCTCAAAACCTGTGCTCCTGAACTTGCCCCTATTCTTAACAAACTATTCCAGCCTTCCTACACTCTTGGCACATTTCCCACCTTGTGGAAACAAGCCCACGTCTTTCCTATCTCAAAAAAAGGCGACAAGTCTTATCCACTCACTTATCGTCCCATTGCAATCACTTCACTCATCTCTAAAAGAATGGAGACCATCATCATTAAACAACTTCTTACCTTCCTTGAAACACGCCATCTTTTCTCTGATCAAAAGTATGACTTTCGAAAAGCCAGGTCTACTGGTGATCTTCTTGCTTATGCTGTCCATGTCTGGTCCTCTGCTCTAGAATCCTGTGGTGAGAGCAGAGTGATCTCTCTCGATATCTCCAAGGCCTTTGATCGAGGTCTTCCGGCTAAGCTACCGATGTTTGGTCTCCATCACACTCCTATTGAATGGATTGGTAGTTTCCTCTCTGATAGGCCAATTGTCGTCAGAATAGACGGCTTCGCCTCTAATCTGCACTCAATCAAGGCTGGTGTACCCCAGGGCTCTGTCATCTCCCCTGCACCCTTCATTCTCTTCATAAATGACCTGCTTAACTCTACGTCTTCTAACATTCATTCCTTTGCCGATGATACCTTCACATGCTCTTCATTTTGATTCAATCCAAATGACCATGCTTCAAGCGATATCCTACTCCACAGAAACATTTCAGCCTCGCTTTTCTCTAATGGTCTGACAGTTATGGAGAAGTGGGGTAAGACAACCTAGTTTCATTCAACCAAAGCCCGACGAAACGGGCTGTCATTTCACGCAAACGTAACCAAAACTTTCCATCTGTCCTCATGAATGGTGATGAACTGGAAACTTCAGCCTCTTTCACACAACTTGGTCTTTCTCTTTCGTCTAGTCTTACTTGGAAAATTCACATCCATTCCCTTGCTAAGCATGCATCTCAAAAGTTCTGCTTCCTCGCCAGAGCCTGTGGGCTTTTCTCATCTTCTCACCCTCCATCTATCGTCCCAAATGCTTCCTTCTGTTGAGTACTGCTCCCATGTCTGGGGTGGTGCTCCAAAATCCAATTTCTTTCTTCTTGATAAGATCCAATCTAAAGCCATTCGTCTCTTCCACAATCCTAATTTCAACGAATCTCTCCAACCTCTCTCTCGTCCTCGTTTCGTTGGAGAACTCATCATCTTTTACATTATCTCCTGCTATTCCTAAAACTGGCCTTGCCTTTTATTGAGAACTCTTTAGAGTGCTTGTTGAATGCATCTCTTGTAGCTAGCCAGTTTCCAGACTCATGGAAATTGGTCAGAGTTACACGAATTTTCAAGGAGAGAGGCAAAACTGAAAAGTCAAATTATCGCCCTATTTCAGCTTTACCTGTCATCTCAAGGCTCTTTGAAGGACCTGTGGCCAACAAATTGTACCAAAACATGAATGATAATAGCTGCTTTTCTTCTGAACAGTCTGGCTTTCTACGCCTTCATTCTACAGATGCATGTTTGCTTAAAAAAATGATGACTGGTACAATTGATTGGATCTCGGGCAGCTAGTAGGAATGGTACTTATTGACTTAAAAAGGGCATGTGACACAGATTGCCATGACATTCTATGCAAAAAGCTAGAATATTATGGAATTCAGCAGCAGTTGGCATGATTCAAATTCTACCTTTCCAATCGGAAGCATTTTTCCAGGGTTAATGGCATTGACTCAACAATTGAGGAAATAAATATTGGTGTACCACAAGGCTCGTGTCTTGGGTCCATTTTATTCCTAATTTATAGTAATGACCTCCCACGTGCTGTCCGAAAATCAAATGTGTCGATGTATGCTGATGACACGAGCCTTTGCCATCTATCCTCTGACATCGCGCAGCTGAATGAGGTCATCAACAGTGACCTTGCACAGGTTAAAAAATGGCTTACAGGTAAAAAAATTTCACTTAATGTAATGAAAACACATTCCATGCTGATTTTCACAAAACCAAAGCATAAAACTCCGGAAAATCAAGGATAATCTTTGAAGCTAAGAATTATGGATAATGAGCTGGAAGTTGTTCAAAAATTCAAGTATTTTGATGTGCAGATTGACAACACCCTGGATTGGAAGGAACACAATAAGACTGCTTCTTCTAAGGTCTCCAGGGGAATTGGCTATTTGAAGCATGCAAAATCCTTTCTTCCACAAGAAACTTTGAGGACTATGTACACAGGTATTGTGGAGCCACACTAGCTATTATTGTTCGGTATGGGGCTGTGGTGTGACTGAGATCAACCAGTTGCAAAAATTACAAAACCGTGCTGCTCGTACTGTAATTGGCAGCAGTTTTGATGCCCCGGGCAAGCCAATCATAAAGGAACTTGTCTGGAATACCATAGATGAGCTAATTGCTATTGAGTCCAATATCATGGTCTTCAAATCTCTTCATGAGCTGGCTCCACAGTTTATATGTAATCTTTTCACAAAAACATCCCAGCTGACTTCCAGGAATCTTAGGAATACATCAACTAACCTAAGGTTACCTAAGAAAAACTCCAAAAATGGACAGAAATGCTTCTCTTTTAGAGGTGCAAGGGCCTGGAATAGTCTCACAGTAAGCAAGCATCCTCCCTGTATAATTTTAAACAATGTCTCGCTTAGTTGTAGATAGGTGTTTGCCATTTGGGTTTTCTTCTATGGTAGATCTTTATTTTAGGCTGTTATAGGGTCTTAGATAGGGTTTTTCATAGCATGTGTAAGTTTAACTGTAATTAGGTTAATTACGCTACATCTTTGTAATAGTTATGTTGTAAGTTTTTGTAAATGGAGGGCCGCTTGAAAATCAACTATGTTGAAGGGCCATCCTCCTTAAGGATTTGTTTAAACATGTGAAATAAATGAATAAATAATACATTCACGGGAATTGCTCTCAGGAAATCAGGGATATTATTCCAGTTCCTCTTAGGCGTGTCAGGACCACTAGAGGCTCAACTCATTCACACCCATCCTTTCCAAGTTTCCCTGCCTAATCCACGAATCCATATCCACAAACTTTATCCCACAAATCATCATTCATCTCTATAAAATGCAACTTATGGAACGTCTTGCCTCCCCTTGCTTTCCTGAATCTTACAACTTGCCATCGTTCAAATCCAAGATCAATAAACTTGATCTGGTCTCTCTCTCTCCTCTTAGCTTTTTCGCTTTCTTCTTCCTTCCTTTGTTGGGGCTTTGTGTAGGCCACAATGGCCTTTCCCCAACATAACTCACTAAAAAAACAAAAAACAAAGGACTCTTCCAAAAAGTCTTTCAGCCTTATTGTGAAAATGGGTTTTCTCGATCTCCGATACTTTAATCTGCAACAACATTTCAGTCGATGTATAAAATAGAAAAACCTGAAGGCTTCCTAAGGCGTTGTACTAAATAAGTACAAGCGAGGCAGTCATGGCTTTGAGGCGAAATGAAGAGAGAGAAGGCAACAGTTACAGATGAGATCCCAGTAGCTCCGTCGAAATTCCTCTTTCAAATCCATGATCAATAAACTGGATCTTATCTCCCTCTCCTCTTAGCCTTCCGCTTTCCTTTGTCGGGGCTTTGCATAGGCTGTCATGACTTTCCCCCAACATAATTAATTACAAAGTCAATTTCCGTCCTCCATCTGCGCGTTTCCGAGAGTGGATACGTGTCTTAACTCATACGCATGCGCAAATCCAATATCAACAACCAACATGGCGTATCAGACTTTCCACCAAGAATACATGCAAATTCCTGTTGTAACTCGAGTATATACGACAGCATGCGTCCTTACAACAACCGCAGTAGTAAGATAACGTTTTGGATTATTCTACCTGTTTTTATTAGTAAAGGTACATAGGTTTCCTGCATGGCAGCATCGAATCTTGGAGTGTTACTACGAGCTCCTGTTCTTTTCTGCATTCAGTTTCTTGAAATTTAAGGGCCCGGCCTTAGAGCTTCAGTGATCGCATAACATGAATTCTCTATTTTATTATCATAATTTGAACCTTGACCAATGTTTCAGGCCGTGGAATGAATATACAGGATTGCATTGTGCTATACTGGCTAATAGCTAACTTGTGGTAAAGTTTGTAATGTGGAGCTTTTGGGCTAATATTTTGTTTAAGAAATGGCAAATGCTACTATATATGATATCTGTGCTAGTGTTTTCAAGAGATTTATTATTAATCCGATAATTTTTTTGTATATATGTTGCTGACATAGGTTTACCTCTTGAAACATTCATTGGTTCGTGACTGATTCACTCTTTCAAATTTTAGCAATTAGACTTGATCAATCCTTTTCAATTGTACTTCAACCCAGACCTGATAATCAAGAGATTTGAGGTATTATTCTTTAAATCAGCTTTGTCACAAGTATTCTAATTTGTCATGATATTGTTAACTTCTATCCGCTTTTGTTATCTATCTATGTATCTATCTATCTATCTATCTATCTATCTATCTATCTATCTATCTATCTATCTATCTGTCTTTCTCTCTATCTATCTATCTATCTATCTATCTATCTATCTATCTATCTATCTATTTATCTATCAATCTATTTATCTATCAATCTATCTATTTATCTATCTATCTATCTATTTATCTATCAATCTATCTATTTATCTATCTATCTATCTATTTATCTATCTCTTGGCTTTCATTCCTAGTTTGGAATACACGGTCAAGATGGAAATCTTGGTGTTGGCACTCAATTTCCATTTCAGCTACTGCTTATTCTTGTAGCATTGCATGTTCTCCGGTGTCTGCTTACAATAGTTTTGAATCTAAAGTCATCGCAGACTTTGCATCGGATCAGGTCTCCAACTCATTTTCTCTCTTTTCTTGCTGTGTGTTTCTTCTTCAGTTAGCGAGTACATTCTGTCTTTTCCCATGGTGCACATCCTCTTATGGTGAGCCATATTGGCTACCAATTTCCTTTCTCCGCAGTATGGACATATTTCTTTTGGCACTCCCATGCAATATTTCTGGTGGCTGGTTAGCGATATCTTGTCCCTTAGAGTTGTACTACACCATTTGCATAGCGTTTCTTGTTGTCTGTTTGCTCTGTGGATCTTCTCGTGGTTCTTTCAGCCAGTGGTCATGAGAGTATGTCTTCCTCTTTTTGCTCTTTGCTGCACATCTTGCTTCCTGCAAATCCATGTACCAAGCATTGGGATCTCTCGTCCTGCTGAGGTGCCTAGCACTAGATGCTCTTCCTTGCCCTCGTGACATTGTTCTTCAACATTTTTCATGCTTCTTTTTCATTGCCTTCCTTCATTTCACCTCACTCACCATACAATGCCATGTCGTTGGCAAACAAGGTATCTGTTAGCATAACTGTCTCTTTGTATTTGGTCTCAATTGCCTGTCCTGTTGACTTTGGTGGTAATGAACCCCCTGGGTACCAGCTCATTTCAATACCAACTTGCATTCCTCTTTCCATTGCTTACCGTTTTCTTTTCTCTGCTGCTTGCCTCATAGATGCTGAATGGTAAACCTTAAAGAGTACTGGAAATGTGGCTTATCCTTCAAGCAGCCCCCTTAGTGGTCGCCAGGCATCACTATTGTCTGTTTTGCCTTTCACTCTATATTCTGTTTCTTTGTGTAACCCTTCTAGTATTCTAATGCTTTCCTCTTTCACACCGTATTTCCTTAACATATTCCACAGGATCGATCTGTTGACTCTGGGATATACTTTCTTTATATCCAACAGTGTAGCAATGGGGGTCTAGTCCTCCATACCATTGTTCTCATTCACATATAAGCCTACTTCTTTGTGCAGTCTAATGCATATATGTGTTGCATCTGCAGTTGATCTGCCAACTCAAAATCCATCTTGGTTCTCATTAAGTACACCCACTGCCTCTCCACAGTTCCCTAGCCTTGATGCCATAATCCTTGTCAGTATTCTACTTGCCATGCTAAGAAGGCAGATCCCCCTATAGTTCGTGATGTAATCCTGTTGACCCTTTTTTAACAAAGGTACTACCAAGCCAACTTTAACCATTTCTTCCCATTCACATGGGTCCTTGTTGACTATGTCCATTATGACATGTCACACTGCTTTCTGTTTTGTCTTGTCTGCAAGCTTTACATATGATATTCTCACATTGTCTATTCCTGGATCTCCATCTTTGAAGTTTTCCCATTCTCTAAGTATTTCCTCTTGCATTATTGGGCTGCTAAGTTCTTTCGCTGCATCCTTTGCTGCTATATCCTCTCTCAGATCCTTAATAGTCTCTCTTGTTGTTTTCCTTGTTTCATCACTCTCTTCAATTCTTTCTTTTGATACCTTTTCAAAATGTATATTGTACTGTTGTGGGTAAAATACTCATTAGCTGATACACTCTTTGAGTCTCTCATCCCAAGTCTTTTTAAAAGGTGGTACATTGTCCCCACTCTCTTTCTTTTTCTGCTTTTTGACATTGACTTATCAGTTCTCGCCACCACGCCATTTCCCATCCTCTCAATTTTTTATTTAATTTTCTTCTGCTTCTCTTCCTTTCTTCATGTTTTGCCTGGATTTCATCATTTTTCTTCTCATTTTCTTCCTCAGTTAGGCCCTGCTTCAAAGCAACTTGTTACTTTGCTGGGCTATGTTCCTTTGCTCCACCTGTACCTCTGCTTCATGACCGTCAAGTCACACAGAATCGTTTCTCTTTGGAATTTTGCCTGCTACATTTGCTGCTTCCTTTGTTGCCAGTGCACTTAAGCGAAACCAGCTCTGTACTGTGCCCTCTTCAATCATTTTTTCCATGGCCCCCTCTGTCCTTTCCTTCAACTCCTCTATCTTCTGGGGTTGTTTCAAAACCATATGATTAATGCAAATTCTTTTGTCTCTGGTTGTCACTATTTTGGTCTTCCAACTGTCCTAGTAATCAGCTCTTTAGGTCTATGGTCCAAGAAGCTGTTCTCTTTCACTGTTTTTATTCTCTTGACAATGCGGTGTCGTTGCTCTTGCTTGAGTAGAAACCTATCCAACTCATACCACTTTCCTTACGCTTCATGAAACCATGTTCCCCTGTCTGTATGACTCGTAAATTAATTTGCCCAGCTCATGCCATTCAGTTCACACCAAGCTATTAAGTCATTTCTTGCTACATTGTTTGGACAGCATCCATATTACATCTAGCTTTTGTCATGTTCGACTGCTGTTCTAGCTTGTCAACTGTTGCATTGTGATCCCCTCGTATTATGAGCCATTGGTCATGGCGTCTCATTGCTGTTTTCTCTTCTATTGCGTATCTGTGTTCATTTATTACTTTCCTTCCATAATGCCATAGCGGTTGATACACTGACATGAGACGGTAGTTCTTGACATGAACTGTTGTTGTTCTCTCCCTTCTCTAGTATTCCCTTCCACATTCTAACCACAAAGCCGTCCAGATTCCTACCAGTGCTAGAGCCGTTTTTGTGCTTTGTATGATGACTGTCTTTCTTTCCCCATTCCCTAGCCAAAAAATACCATCGTTTTTTTATGGTCTAGATTAACAACAATATATCTACTTTATTGATCCAGGCGTATTTTAATATTCTCTGTAATCTCCCTCTGTTGTTGGCTGCCAAAGTTGTTTTCCCAAGAGTCCATGTTAAATATCTTTGTTGTTGTTGTGTTTGTGAACGTGTTTCGTTGTATGCGCTTTTCCTTTCATTGGCTTGCCTCTCCTTCCTCCTCTCATTTCTTCGGTTTTTCTTATGCAGTTGTCATAATCATCATCATTGTCATCATCCAGAGACCCTTGCAAGCCACAGGATGGATCTTTTTCTGGCATTTTCCCCTCACCCCTCAGATTCTGGCCTTTCAAACCACTGCCTTTATAATGTTTGATCTTCTCTCTGATGTATTATCCACCCTTGGCACATGCTCGCACCACCTTAGTATCATATCTCCTCAGGATCTGTTGTCTAAGCCCAGTCTATTTTGTTTGGCACTTGTGACTCTCAAGCAAGGCAACCTTCTTTGATAATGCAGTGTACTATGGTAATGGTTGCGATGCAGTGTGACCAATAAGATACACTATGAGTAATAATTTGTGCAAATCCAGCCATAAACAATAGCATCCATCCTTGTTGGAGGATCTCTTATTGCTCCATTCATCCCATGGATCAATTTTATAATAACAGTGATTATCACTAATTTTGCATGCATGGTAGCCCAAAGGATGCATTTCCTCAACTGGAGAAAAGCTGCTGCAGGAGCAGGCCATGCCGTAATGACCTTATAGTAATATATACCACTGGAAAGTATGTGTGTACCTGTTAAATCATTTTCTTGCTTTTTACAGATTTGGAGGCTACTAACAAACTATTTGTTTTTTGGTACTTTTGGCTTTAACTTTTTCTTCAATATGATATTCACGTATCCTTTGCATTTGCTTTTTTTGAATGCAATAGACTTCACCCAGAAGTTCTATCTAGTTTTAACGACTTCTTTTGTTTTTCTAGAAATTTGGATAATTAGAAACACAATTTGTATAATGAATATAATTTAGATAAATCTTTGCAATTTCTTTAACAATGCACCAGATACAGATATTGTAGAATGTTAGAAGAAGGTTCTTTTAGGGGACGGACAGCTGATTTTGTCTTCATGTTTCTGTTCGGTGGAGCTCTAATGACTGTATCCTTTCATCCTTCATCCTTTCACAATTTTATGCAGTCAACTGTACTTTTCACTTATCAGCAGATTAGAGCAAGAAAATTTATTAAGATGTTTGATTGTTTGGTTAAACTTAGGTAGAAGCATTGATAATCATGCCCATATTTTTCACATTGAAGACTTATGTACTCCAGTGGCTGAATTGTTAAGAGTGTTTGTCTAAAAATAGCAAACTTCAGCTTTGATACCATCATGATCAAGCCCTTTTCCTATCCCCAATGCATGCAAATCTTCTCGCATTAAATGTTTCAAGGTCTTATTTGGCCACGCTGAGCCAACAAAATAGTGTTTATCATCATTTCAGGCCCGCATTCACTCAGCATATGAGCAGCATGTGTTTTGTTGGTGAAGCTACAGTGTGCCATAAAGCACCTGGTAGCTAATGATACATGTGCAACTACACCATAGCACATACACCTTCCCTTGTCTACCACAAATGAAAAGGGATGTGTTCCCTTGAGATTTGGCTGAAACTGAGATTACGCCACTCCCATTTTTTTATCTTTCTTTCAACCTGTGCATCCAATTGGCCACAATTATGATTCCTATGCCATAATTTAAAGTGAGTTAATGACTCTCCTCTTTCTGGGTAAATGTTAAACTCAAAACAGGGCTCAAGTCCATAAGATCTTTAAGCAATACCCACTGATTTATCCTCACTTCAAGTTCTACTGAGCAAGAGATACTATCAAGTCATAGTAACCAAGCAGAACAATAAATTTCCTCAACACAATGAACAGATTATGGCGTTATTTGTCAACATCGTCTTTTTAGGACAGGCATTTACAATAATGCTTGTGTATGTCTGGAGTAGGAGAAACACTTATGTGCGAATGAACTTTTTTGGCTTAATGAATTTTCAAGCCCCATATTTGCCATGGGTTTTGCTTGGATTCTCCTTAATGCTAGGCAATTCAATCATTGTTGACTTAATGGGTATGTAAATCTATTCCCAATGTATTACTTCATTTTGTTGAAGTTTCCACATTAATACATTCATCATATGAAACGTCTTAAGTGAAATTGTCACACTTCAATGTTGCATCTCATTGTTTCTTTTTATTTCAAAACTGTCTGGTACATGTTCTAGGAATTGGTGTCGGTCATATATATTACTTTCTTGAGGATGTTTTCCCAAGCCAACAAGGTGGATCAAAGTTGCTGAGAACCCCTGGGTTCCTGTAAGTGACATCTCTGACACATCCTCGTCTCTCTTGTAATTACTGATCAGTCCAATTTCAAACAATAGTGCTTTGTTGGGAAGGAAGTTCCTTGTGATGCTAGGCCTTCTTTACCCTTGCTGAAGAAATGAACTGATCACCAGCCATTTTTCCAACAGAGTAGTAATAGGAGATAGTGTCTACTTCTGAGTTGGTCAATGTTGAAATATTGATTATTTTTATTATCATTCATCATCATCATCATCATCATAACGGTGGCCTGGTAGGTTTTTATTATTATTATCAAAGCTTTAATTTAAGATCAAGCTTCATTAAATACCTTCCTTTTTCATCATCATGTCTGGCAGATCGCCCGAACACATTTTCGCCACAACTCCAAGTCCTCCATTGCGCTGCTCAGATCTTCATTTAGGTGTATGTTGGAGTCCTCATAAAGTTGTTTCATAAATGTCTTACTGGGACGACCAGTGTTCCTGTAGCCATGTTTCGGTTCCCATAGCAAGACTTCACTGATGAGTTCATGCTTGCTTCTCAAGCAGTGTCCCGCAAATTGCATCCTTCTTTCTCTTATCACTTCCGTTATTTGTGTGAGATTGCCATGCAGCTCTTCTTCTTTGTTTTGTTTTTAGGACCCTTTTACTGTATTGGTTGAAATTCCATGTTTTTGATTATTGATACAAACTGGCTATTGCCTTACAGGAAAGCTCTTTTTGATGCTGAGCAAGATGTAGGCTATGAGCCAATGCCTGAGACAGAGAGACCTGGTGGTTTCCATTGGGGTGGAGTGCACAATGAGGCAGTAAATGATAATGTGGGGGATGGTGATAGGTGATTGGCTTACAAATTCTGCTTGTAGATTTGATAGTTGATGATTGTAACATATTGAATTTGAGAAAACCACATTTGCTTTGTCAACTCATTCTGCAAAGCCTTGTTTCAAGGTCCATTGGATCAAATATGGGGTTATTTGCTTGCTCTAATTGATGATATACAGAATGAAATTTATCCTCGTCTAATCAATTTGGGAGAGTCTTTTTTAAGGTTCCTTTCCATTAACACAACTGGACATAAACAGTAAGGGATTTTCACCACATAAAATGACAATTTATCTGAGTTTATTTCTCAGAAAGTTTGCTAATCTGGATATTTGCACACATTTATACAAGTATACAATCATAGCTATAATTTTGATGTCAAAACCGAGTTTCAGCCAGCCCCTTTTGCAGTTTCTAATTATTCTCATGATAAGGCCTGATAATTTTTCATGAAAACAGAGCTGTATGTATCTTCAAGCAGATATCATAATATATTAGAATTGTCGTGCAGAGTAAACATGGATTAGCCTAATTCCTCTGTAGAGATTGTATGTCATAATGGATTAAATCCAACATCTTAGTTGGTACCTATAATGTATCATCTTCATGAGACAAATCAAACGATCCTCCCTGCTCCAAACCAAATTATAATTGTAATTTCTGGACAACCTATGCACGCAGTTGCAAAGCATTAGCAAGTAAGAAACCACAGTAACTGTGGATAGTATAAATATGAAATAAACAAGTGTGTTGACAGAAATATTTTTATTGTAATGCTCAACATATTTTAATGCTACCCAAGACTTTACCGTCAGGTATGACATGTGAATCTCTGACCTAGCCTACCAATTTAAATGAAGGTTCTGAAAAGGGATATATAATGAAGAAACGTTACTACTTGATCACAAAAGACATTATATATTTCTAAAATACATACCAGTGAAATCATTATAACGGACACGCAAGGAATTGACGACACTGGGTGACATTGAAATATAATCAACCCTTAAGCGATCACCCCGACCAGCTAGCCCTAATATGAAGGAGGGAAAACTATCCAAATGTGCACTGAGCAAATTAAAACAAAAAGCTAAATATTATTACACACTGATATATACAAGCAATACAAAGTTAAATATATGCGATAGGAATAGAATTGAGTACGACTAAACTCCTGTTATAACTCAGGTTACGCAATTAACAAATATTGTCAACCAATGAAACTGTCAACCAGTTCAGAATCTACCTACACTGTCAAAAGTTTTCTTTACTTGTTCATGAGTTCTTTTAATATAGCATAAAACACGCTTATATAAATTCACTAAATACTCTTGTATTAAAAAATCTGTCAACAACGTTTAAAACCGAATGTCTCCTCACTTGCAATCGATAATGGGACGATTTGGCAACTGGACTTGGTTGTCTATGATGCAACCATTTAGTGCCTTTGAGTGCAGAATTACAACGCAATCGTCATGCGAGTATATCCTACACGGTCTACAATAAATCCACTATCGGTGAGAGCCTGCAGGAAACCTCTTAATAAGTTAACTTCCTGACCGAAAAAACCCTCAACCTTTGGTTTCTGCTAAGGTAAGAATCCTGTTCTGCTAAACGGGTCATCGGGTCATTTTCTGAGTGGCAAGTCATTAATTTATGAAGGGGGCAGAACGAGGTGGTGGTAAATAAGGCACATAAAACATGATATAGTCAGCGTGAACTTTGTTCATCAGTGTTCAACTTTCAAAATGCCACAAGTTTAATTTGTATTGCCACGAGGGACATTATAGATTAGACAGAGTGCTTCGGCCCAATAGACGAGTGAGCGACTGGCCCAATATAAAACACGTTACATATATGGCATAACTGGTCACTGTACATTTCTACCTACTTTGGCTACCAACTTCTTAAGCACTGCTTCACAATATTATATGAATGCAAAGTTGCTTCATTTGATTATTGGAAAAACAACAACAAGAATTCTAATATCAACATGTGCTTGGGATTAGCATGATGCACAAGGTGAGTAGAGGACTTTAACTTCGTGGTAGGTGAGTCTACTCAAGAATGAACATCTTACTCTTCCATTTATCTAAGTGCACATGCCATTATTTCACATCTTATATCAATGGAATTCCTTCTTCGTACTTCTCTAGTCGTGCGGTACTAGATCTGTGCATGTGAGAGGTCTTCTCTGCCATCTGCTAAGCCTTAACTGTGCCAGCAGGACTTAACCTGTCAAAATTTTACAACGATTAATGTTTGAAAATTAGTAACGCTTATGAATGTGATTAGATCTCTAAACGAGCAATCGACTTTCAATACATGTGTTTCAATAGAATGTGAAATTTTGATAGAATAACTGTTGGCATTGATGAACTTACGACAAAAGCCGCATGTCTTCTTGCAGTGCTTTTTCATTAAGGGAGGGTCAACCTTACAAAATCCAGCCATCTTGTAGTAAGGACAAACATCTGCTTGGTGCACGTCATCCGCGCAGGCCTCTGCAACGAAATGGAACATAGTTAAGTTACATACTAGCCCTAAAAGTAAAACATCCTTTGTTTAATGGCAACTAGTATAGGGTGCTCAAGTTTTCCATATTACGGTCAATCGCGACTCTTGCTGAATCCTATATCCTATACCTGACTTCTACAGTTACAAATAATTTTTAGTGTAAAAGAAGCCCACTGCTTACCACATTTGACTCCACATGTCACTGGGCAGACCCTACGTACTGCTGCTCTGTCCGTACATCTGTCTTTGAGATATTTGCAATCATTATGCATATCAATGCAGGCTGCGAAAGGCAAAAGATTATTTTTGAATTGTGTAGTTATAATGGCCAAAGGATCTAACCACATGATGTCTAAATATTTATGCAACTATGGAATTGAAATAATGTAGAAAATACACACCAGGGCATCCTTCCTTCTGTGGACCAAGAGCTTTGGTGAAATTGTCCCAGCAACACCCAAACTCTGATGCTTGACAAGGCAGTGGATGGTATGCGCCTAAGAGCCCAAAAGAAATTACATAAGTATTGAAAGATAAACACTATTGGATTTGTCAGTGATTAGCTACTTGCACTGTATATCATTATTATTATTATTTGAATTGTTTTAAGAGGGTAACCCATCAGCATAAGCTGTTTATCAAGGGGCCCTCCACCAAATCATGCACAGTTACCAAAAAACTACTAAATTAGTTGAAAATAATTAGTTATATCATCAAAGGCCTAAATTCAAAAGTTTGATTACAATAAAAGTAGGAAATTCAAGAACTGAAAGTTAGAGATTTAAAAAGGAAGCAAAAGTTTACAGCTTTATTTAAATCAATCCTTTGATGGCATGCAGAGTGACTGCCTGTTTTGACCCAAACAAGAGGCCATTCCAAAGTTTTGCCCCCTAAAGGAAGAGCAATTTTGGCAATTTGCTGACTTATTTTAAGGGGAACCTCGAGTCTGTCTCAGTATTGTGTAGGCTTCTGCAGCAGTGACGCAACTTCACTCAAGTACTGTGGAGCAAGCTTACGTTGAGATTTTTAGACCATGACTTTAAAAAAGGATGATCTAATTGCTCCATAGGTTTGGATCCAATAGCCAAATTTTAAGTCTGATTTGATCAAACTGGAAGCCATCGATCATTAAAGAAAATCCACCACAACTCCTTTTGAGCTCGATAAAAGGTTGGAAAATCCCTATTTGTGTACAAAAGGGTGAGACTCAATACAAGGGGTCGGATGTGAATAAAAAGGACTAAAATCGTTTTCTTACGTTCGCATCGGCCACAAGATTCTGCACACATTTCTCTGATTATTCTGTAAAATGAACATAATGGCTTGTAGGCTTCGCAAGTTTGGACAGGTAGGCGATCTTTGCATCCATCTTGAAAAAACAGGGTTTCAAATTAGCTTACTTTCCAGGACCAGCGAAATTTGTGCAACGCCTTGAGAGTTATGTATTTCGTAAATAGCAAGATGCTGCATGAAATAGTTGATTAGTACTAACCTCTCAATTCAGTGCCATCGAATGTTTTGCCTTGTGCTCGGGACTCAACTGCAATATTAACAAGTTATTAGAAAAGAACTGTAGAACTGCGTCAAGCTACTAGCAAAGATGACACTATTTCAACTAGCTAAAAAGCACTGGGCTCTCAAAAGATTAATGTAAACACTCTTCCAGTTAATCTAGATCTGTAGAGAATGGAAGTTTCCACGTCAGTGTAGACCAGAGGACGTAATGGAGAATGCAGAATGATCATGGCACCCTAGCAAGATCGTGGGAACCGATATGAAAGTAATGAAGAACTGAAGCATCCAGGATTAAGAGGTTAATCGCAAAGGTCAACAACTTATCTTTAATTTCTAAAAGCAGCATAGAAGGATGGGGTCGAATTTCCTTCAATCGTGAGCAACAAATTTCCATTATTTTGACACCAGCCTTACTCTGAAACTTATTAAGGCCAATTTTCCCTCACGATCCCTGGAATAGTATCGTTTACGCCAGTTTGACTACTAATGGTAAATTGAAGCGTTTGTCCATGAAGAAGAGAAGTCTAAGATAAGTAAAATGAGAGCGATTGTAGAAAA
The DNA here is from genome assembly GCA_964026355.1 of Pseudorhiza aurosa. NCBI lineage: Eukaryota > Metazoa > Cnidaria > Scyphozoa > Rhizostomeae > Lychnorhizidae > Pseudorhiza > Pseudorhiza aurosa. The sequence continues at coordinate 446,577 of OZ032120.1, forward strand.
CTAGTCTGCTGATTGGAATCATGCCATCATCTGTTATCAAAATCAGTCAGTGATATATCAGGCATGACCGTTCCCTCCCACGGTGACATCAGTACGCCTCATCAGTGTTGTTAGCTTCTCACACAAACCAACTCTTATGACTAATGACTTGGTAAAAGTACGCTGTTTTGAAAAGCTCAAATTTCTATCTGATTTGAAAGCCATGCAAAAACAGTTTATACTAGTCACGTGACATATATCACTCGCAAATCAATCGTGATGGCGATCTCTGCCTATCTAACATTCTTCGAGAGCAGCAATGAGACCGTAACCATGTGGTTAGCAATTCTAATGACTTGCGTAGCGTTTTTCACGTGTTTTTCCCTACGGAAAGCTTCCGAACGTACTCTTGATGGTTATTGGACCCCAGCCAATTGAGTGTATGCTGTGACACTTCTTCTGACGGGATAATTGGGCAGAATGCACCAGAAAGCAAAATGAGAAGCATTGATCGTGCTGGTTGCCGTAAGCCTAGTCTGGGCACTGCGCAGTAGCCCTCTAAATTTCTCGTTTTTGACAATCGAATAATTTGATACGCTTGATAGCACCCTTACGGGGCCACGGCCGTCTGCAATTTGAATACTTCATAACTAGTTTTTATCCTGTGGAATAAAACACCCATTTTGTGGTAATGTCTGGCTCAGGGCCAGGCCCAATATAGATGGACTAAGGCGTATCTACGGTAACCCAGCCAGCCTACGTCAAGATGGGGCTTTCCATTGATTCGTAGATTGCATTGAAATGGCTGCTGGTTCTGGTACCGTAGCTGATCGCCATTCACACCGTCGATTGTATTCAGTTTGCTATTTGTTAACTGAAAAGGCCAATCATGGAAGTGGGGAGGAATTTCAAGTCAACAGAAAACAGACTTAAATAGAGCGAACTCTAATAACTTTTTTCTTAGTGAGTTGTGTTGGGTGAGAAAGGCCATGGTGGCCTATACTATGCTTCAACAAATGAAGAAAGAAGAAAGCGAAAGGCTAAGAGGAGAGAGAGGAGAGAGAGGAGAGAGAGGAGAGAGAGGAGAGAGAGGAGAGAGAGGAGAGAGAGGAGAGAGAGGAGAGAGAGGAGAGAGAGGAGAGAGAGGAGAGAAGAGATCAGATCAAGTTTATTTACATTAGATTTGAACGATGGCAAGTTGTAGGATTCAGGAGAGCAAGAGGAAGGCAAGACGTTCCATAAGTTGCATGTTCTAGGAATGAATGATGATTTGTGGGACAGAGTTCGTGGATTAGGCAGTGAAACTTGGAAAGGGTGTGAGTGAGTTGAACTGGCATTGTATTGATGGAAATATAGCTTCATGTGTTATGAAAGCAACACAAGTTCCGCTCCTCTGACTTGAACAAGCACGACTGTCAGTTCCACTTTAATCACATGGCAATGTAAATTCACCCAGAACAAGCATACACACTTTTATTTAAGTCATGCCATCGTGTTTTCTGAAACTCAATCAAATAATCACTATTTTTCAATCCACTATGTGCGACCGTAGGCTTCTTCTTGATTGATTTCAGAGCGCAGCTTATTGCGAAGGTTACAAAGCTTTGCGTCGCCGATTTTATCATCCCCTTTTGAAATAGAATAAATTGCATTAGCCTTCTAGGATTTCTAGCCGGTCGACAAAAGCATTGGAGATGTCGCTGAACATTCCGACTCTTTTGGTGAAACCTAATAGGCGACACTTTGCGGGGGAGGCGGCTTAAAAAAAGTACAAGTCATCAATGTTTTTCAATATACGCTGCGACACAACCAAGACAAATACATTGACCTGACCATGTTTTGCTTCCAAAGAAATTTTGCAGTTGATTCTCGCCCAGCATGCGTGTTTTAAAGAAAAGAGAGAATATGTTGTGGAATTCTTGCTTTACAGCGTGAGATCAACTGAATAAAGAACAGACTATTAGTTAATTTCAACGGTACTTCAGTAGTGAATACTTCACATGGCCAATCGAATGAGCCTAAAGCTTAATTATGAAATAGACAGTTCAACATTGGTAAACCACAATACTTCATGTAAATCTTTAAAAAAAATGGCTGAAGTTGCCTCCAGTTGGCCTGGGATACAAGAAAACACACTTAAAAAGGAAACAGTTCAGTGGAGATTTAATCGTTTTGGCGAAAATTGAAGAAAAGACTTTTGCGACTGTGCAAGACACCTTGTGATCAACAGAGCAACAAGGCAACAGAGCAACAGAGAGGAGGCCAAAACCAATCTTTTGATAAAAGACAATACACCTTGGGTAGACAATAAACCACATTGGAATGAAACAACTGCGTAGCTTGCCAACCCCTCAGGGAATTGAAATAGCAGAAAAACAGTCAAGAAAGTAAATTAAAGAAATCACTGAAATATGATGAAATCTTAACTTCAAGCGGCTATATTCACTTGATCAATTCTTTGCGGAATTTTACTTCAGGATTGGCGTAGCGTAAAAGGAGTTATTCGTTAGCTGTAGAATTTTAATATAATTACTGTGGTTGGTACACATACTGTTGGAAGGTCACGAACTTCTTAGTCCTCAGCAAATCTACCACAAGTGTCTTGCAACGAATTTCTCTCACAGTAAACTTTGTGATCAAGTAAGCAAATCAAAAGTTGGCCAGAGAAATGTAAGTAACATAAACAACTGATTGTTGACATAAATTCATAGGTTCTTATCAACAGGGTAATTGTGCTGGAGTTCGCTAAATGTGCTGAACGGACAAAAACGAATCAGTTGGCAAATCGACGTAGAAAATGGTGCTGGAATGCAAATTTAAGTATAATCTCGGACAACTTCACCATTCGGCTTTGCGCGTCAAGAAAAATTCCACCCATGATAGGATAGGAGTGAATCGCAAGGAGTTTACATCATTCTTAAGTGTCTAATTTTCGTTTGGATGGAGAACTTAAGCAATGATACGTTTTCAATATGTGAATCTCAACTTACTCATGAAGTTGTAGTAGTTCTCCCTTCCTTGCTTTGAATCTTGAAAACTCAGTCCTCCCACGCCGCCTATCAGAGAGCTAGCCGTAATGGTAATAAAAATAGCTGAAATGTAAGTCTTCGCTGAAAAATCCATTGTGGATTCGTTGCTGCAAGCCAAGTTGCTTTCTTTAACGTCCAGTTGAGGATGGTATTTCACTTCGGTCAGTGTCACCGGCGCTGCTGTTTTCTGTAGCTTATGGGGTTCGGTCGACGCACATTCGCCTTAAATACTTTGGTCAAAGACAATCGCATTCCAGTGGTGATCGGATATTCGATCCTGTGTCTAGATATGGTAATAGGTCGATGAACGACAAAAACGTTCATTCGTCGTTTTAAGAACCATTGGAATGTAAAGCTCTCTTTCATGCCTTACCACATAAAAATGTTTTGAACATAGTTTTCATCATAATGAGGATAATAAAATATATTTGCATATTATTTGCATACTGCTCACAACCTGCATCTATATACAATAGTTGACAGGAAACGATTTGTGACTAACTTTATCGAGTCAAGTTTTCTCGAAATGGTTTCTTGTCCTTGAATGCACTCAAATGAATGTTCTCAAATGCATTCATAACATACTAGTGCGTGTCTTCAGAAATGTCAAATATTCACCCAGGGAGACTGGGTGACAGTCGACGGAAGTTCTGGTGTGAAGCATTTTGACTCAAGTTGCGAACGAACTGAATTAAACCGGCAACATTCGAGACAACCGATGATTTGGTTCATCATAAAAAAGACCACAAAATGGATAATTGATTGTAGTGTGGTACTGACTTAGTTTTCGTGCATTGGAATGGGAAGGGCAAGGGGTAAGAAACGGAAATGCTGGTGTGAGCCTTTTGCGAACTAAGTCTTCCAATGACCAAAGATAACTTAAGTCTTCTAAATGAACTGATTATCTAAGTTGGCAATGCATTCATCAGATGACAAGATGATATGCTCAGTTCTGTGTCTTTATGCTCTGATCAAATATCTCCGGTGATTTTGGAAAGTTTCACAATATTCTCGGAATGATTCAATCGACCGTTATTTGCTCGTAACAAAAATGGAATTTTTAATATCCTTATCCAAACATTTTTGTGGCGAATGGAATATTTTTAATCTTACCCATAAGACGTTAACGGTCGACTTACAAGGAACAATGAACAGTAGGCTTAGCGCTTTTAAAAGAGGGCATGGTTTAATTCCAGAATCGCAAGATTTTTCCTCTTTCAAATGTTATGGAGAAAATGTCCACTTCGAAATCCAGTTTACTAATAGCAGCTATTCTCACCTAGTGACTGAGATAAATATTTCCTTAAGCTATCGAAACAGAGTCACTTGGATAAGTGCCTTTTCTGTGAGGAAGTTTCATCTTGATAATGATGCATCACATAGAATGAATCAGCCTCCATATATCTGTACAAGCGCTCATCTCCTGCGCAGCGACCAGTATATGTACAGTATCTCTCTTGCGATAAAGCTAACTGAAGGAGAGGCTAACAGCACAAAGAATCAAGAAGCCTGTTAGTCTGTCGTCGAAATATCAGTGTTACTAATTACAAAGATCCATCATCAGCTTAAATTGAACTTTTCAAGTTGTTCTAGAAAAATATTTATTTACGTCATGTAGGCTTCTTTACAGTTTGTGAATTTTAATGTGATGAGTATCTTATGTTTTATATTTCTATATGAAATTTTTATATTGCGTTTTATAGTTTGAATGTCATATTTATACCCAAGCAAAGAAATAATGCAGGTATAAAAATTGGAAATGCAGTCCCAATGGAATGGCACAGCTAACAAGGCGCTGAATGATTCCTCGAACTCGCTTATATAACATGAGTCTGTTCTTACCAATTGTTGAACTTATACGGTTGCCTTTGATTGTAAAGCAAACATTCCACTGGTGCCAGATTTCGATGTTGATCTATGCAAAATCACGAGTAGAATTCGTGAGAAAGTCTCATTTCTAGAAGGTCAAGTCGACAAGTTAATGACAAAGAGAAACTCTGGGTTTATGATTTCTGGGTTTGTTACTTCTTTTTTGAGCTCTAGCATTCCTTTTCGTGCTTGAAAAAGTTTGCAAGGTATTAGAATTACTCTTCTTTACCATTTCTACCTCTTCTGGCTTTCCTTACACAGTGGGATTACCGACTTGTGTTGTAAGGTATTATTAAGTATCTGAATTTTTCAGTAGTTTGTTCTTTCTAAAGCCTGTTGTTCGTTGAGTTTGTCTTATCAAATACCATACTCCTACTAACTCTCCAGCCTTCCCCTCTTCCTCTGACAGATCTCTTATCTTTTCTTCATTTCTATTTCAGTTCTTTGGAATCTAAATCGTCAAAATGGTTTGTTGTGCTTCATGGTAAGATGGCATTCCTGCCACCAGCTTCACATGGGCACATTTTTTACAATATGCATATGATACATTGGCTCTATCCAATTTGTAGTGACTTCTTTACATCAATGTCTAGCTAAAGATACTTAAATCATCGTACTTTAAGAAATAATGTATTTACATTTTAGCACCGTTCTCTGCTTACTGAGAACCCTAACTTCTCATGTTATCAATTACTCTCTTCTGCGATTTCACGATTTCTTAATCTCTTCAGCTTATACTTACTCATGCTTTTTCGACGTATGCAAAAATAGCTCAGCCATAAGGCTTTAGGCAAAAAATGGGTCAAACCAATTAGATTTTGCACTAACAGGAAAAATCACTTTCCATCTAAAGTCTAGGAAAACATTTGAAACGGGTTAGGCCCTCAGTTAGATAATCATGTTATATCTCTCGACATGAATACTATGGTAAGAGAATGATGATGGCATGGTTTTATGCTTGGTGCAGATACTCACAAGACTCGCTAGCGAGAAGGCTTCCTTTCATAAAACCCTAGGTCCCCTATTTTATCCCAACAGCGAGCTTCTGGGGTTCATGAATATAAACCTTCTCGCTGGCGAACCCTTTGAGTACATGGCCGGGCAGAAAAACTAACCCCTTCATCATTCTCTTACCATGCTCTACAAACTTATATCTGAAAAGAGCCACTTCAGTATATGACAAATATAAACGTTGGGGCAAAAAAATTGTTGACTCGCAAATCAATGGCATATACATTACAGCTAAATAAATAGATAATTTCAGCTTTAAATAAGCATGATAAAATAAAAAATTATGGTTATACAAGACCTCGTTGCTGTGGGCAAGGTGGGCGAAAGTTTTCCAATGCTACGCTTGGTACCCTTGTGCTTCAGGAAATCTTCATGATTATTTTAGTGACACCCATCTGGATTATGTCTCGATAAAGCCCTTTCCGCACTACAGAAACTGACCCGAGTTGGGTTTGCCCCAGGTCAATTTTTGGGGCGAGCCCTGTTTTGTCCACACTTGATTCTGACATTTTGCCGTGTGAGCACAAGCCCGGGGGAGAACCTGGTTTATAAGATGCTTTTGTAATGCGGTCATCTTTTTAGGAATGTCGAGTCCTTCAGCCTCGTAGGGTGAAGAGTCATTTGTTGTTGCTAGAGGTAGGCCACTTGGGCTGCTTTCTGAATTTTTATTGTCGTCATTGAACAGTCCATCTTGTGTTTAGTTGCTATCTTCATTCTCTGAATCCTTTATTTTTATGCTTTTAATGCCATCGATAGACAAACATCGGCAAACAGAGTGGGATAACCTGTATCGAAACACAGGGTGGCTTAGTGATTGGCCTATCTTCCATTGTCTGGTCTACTTGCTCATAAAATTCGATTTTTTTCCTCCCTATTACTGGCGTTGTCTTTCATTTCCTTGCACGACTATTTTAACTGCTTTATTTTTTCCCTTATCTGTGCGTTCACTCACAGCCAACTTCTCTCTCAAGATGCTAGGCCATTATTTCGCACACATGCTTTTTCCTGGTGAAGTTATCTCTCTGCTCGTGAATCTTTTCATCCCTCAAGATAAGGCAAAGAGCTTCCTGCCGGCTCCATATTGACCCATGGACAATTTTAGAGGATTCCATTACATGAGTTCCATGTTCTTCGTTTTATTCAAATAACTGAATTTGACTTCTTGACTGTTTTTCCTTGAAGAAACTTATTTCTGGCCCTCAGAAAATTGACTCAACGCATGCTTTACGAAAACTAACCCGGACTCGCCCCATGTTTATGTCCACACATGAGTTTCACACAACTAATCTGGGCTTAACCTGGGTCAAATCTATCTCTGAAGATGGGTTAGTTTAACTTGGGGCGAACCCAGGTTAGTTGCGTCCACACTGCTGAAGTCTAACCTCTGTTGAAACTAACCCGGGGGATGCGAAGGCTTAATTGACAGGAGAATTATAAAAAAGCCTGGCAGTCCACTTCAGTGAAGTTTGTCTAATTTTGCAGTTACTCCTTTGAGAGAAATCCTAAATAGTCTAACTATGTATCGCTCGTTAAGTATATTGACTCACTCCAACCTAATATCAAAGGGGCAATTTGAAAGTCCCTCAGATGCCCATTCATTATCGATTATTTTTGTGAAACTCATTTCTTTGCCTGTTTCCCAACCGCTAATACAAATATTCATTGTGTCTTTTTCAGAAACTTTCGAGAAGCTATTTGTACAGTTGTCAAAATCTTTCAGGCTCAATCAAATTTTGTGACATCATATTTGGTCCTTGTGGCTACAGAGAATTGGATGAACATACCTTTTTGAAATTAGATTGACATAATTCTACCGTATTCACTCCGGACAGTACAGAAATGGTGGCGATTCCATCAAACTTCACAAATATCTTACTAATTGTTGTTAAAGTGGCTCTGAGATATTTACGAATCTCGATGTAATTCTAAGTCTTAAGTAAAGAGAACTCTCGCTCATGTGCAATTCATAAAAAAGGAAGTTGTATGAATTCATGCTAGCATTAAAACTGCTTTAAAATGTGGATTAATGGCAAAATAAAGCAAGAGCATTCAAAAAATTAGCAACCTAGACAACTGCATATTTGACAAACTGATTGATATGTTCCACAGATACTGCCACCCCCAGCACCCCAGCATCCCCAGTTGCTTTCCTTGTACCCCCTTGAATACATTTCTTAAAGGTGCTTTTTATATCGCGTCCATTCATTACCAATTTCAACAGGTATTCGTGGTTTGCCTACTAATGCCATCTGTGGTAACTTTTGATGAGGTCTCATCTCCTGAGCACTAAGTTTAGATCACATAATTGGACAAAGCATCAATTCTAAATCCTCCTAAATTTGTGGCGCGCAAACACATATCTCTTGCTAAAACTGGGTTACACGAGTCATTTCACGGCACATCGCATTTAATAAGTCATTGTAAACCACCAATCAGACGACATTCACCAAGTTTATCTTGATATGTTACCACACAGCTTCTGCTTCCTTTTTTGCTTTTAGTTTTATTACTTGTTCTAGGTCAATTTTTTCTATACTCGCAACATTGGACGAAAACGTTGCTTACGATCTGTTTCAAAAAGGTTGAAAGTATTGCATTCAACTATTAGAGCAAAATTTTGCAATCTGATTCAAATATGCCAAGCAAATATCTCAAAGTGGAATCTTTTGCTTGAGGCCTCCTATCAGGACAATAAACGTGAATTGGTGTAGCACAGTATTGACTGGCAATTACCATGCTGAACTAAGCATTTTATCAATTGATTCTTGTGACATGGCATCTGGAATTAACTCTGGTTCTAAAGATGTTACGGTCTACCCTATAAAGCTCACTGCTGCTCAAGAGGGGAGTCGATCTAATGCAAAGAGGTTGCGCTTTAATTGCACCCAAGTCGATTCAATCCTTAAGCAGAACTTACGTGAATGAAAGTGGCTCTTTCTGAAGTCCTTACAAATGCAATTAGGCCATCAAGTTTTAGAATTAAGCTTCAATAACGTACTCCCATTCAAACCTTTAAGAACTTGTGTGAATGAGTCCTTGTGACGTCTTGCCAATGCTCTCTCTTACAATGAAAGCTTTTAGTGATCAATTTGATTAACTGTGTTTTTATTTGGAAGTTTTCTTCATGCTCAGTCGTGTTTATGACGCACAGTTACGGACAGGGATTATGTATGCACGTATGTAATACAAGCCACATTAATTTCACTTACAAGTTATAGAAGTTAAAAAGAGTATACTACAATAGTAAAAATTCAAAACATAAACAAATAGCATGAATTTCAGTGGCAGCAATAGCATTAAAACGTCCAGCTGGGCTTACTTCCATAAAGGTCCCCTTAGCTGGTTTAACAGAGTGAATGAAACCAGAGATATAAGGATGATACAGAGATTGTTGACTATTGCTAGTCACAAAGCGGTCCTCAATAGTAAACATATATGCTGTCTTCCTTTTTTACTTTACTTTGGAAAATTTTTCTCTCTGATTTTATGCTTGAAGGTGTTGATATCGGCCATTGTTGTCAATTCTGATGAAAGAATATTGCACATGTTGGGCCCTAGATATGATAGACAAGTTCGTCTTGCATTGCATTTCTAAATGGTATGTTTCATTTGAAGCTTGATCTCCGTGTGATCTCGTCTTGGTTGACTGAATAAAATATCTCAGCCATTATGCTGGGGTAGTTCCTTTGACAAAATTCATAATTTTGGCACAGACACATCGATCTATCCTATTCTTTTTAGAGAGCCAATTTATAGCTTTAAATTCTGTGAGCCCAATAGGTGCTGTGTTTTCTAGCTTCAGATAGAAATGAACGCATTTGCTTTATGCTGATTGGATTTTTGTGGACAGCCTGTCATTCAAATCAGGATACCAGGAAGACCAGGCATAATTGAAATGATATTGAATAAGAGCATTTAAATGCAATCTGCGAAGGGCTAATCTAGGCACCTTGCGTCCGCTACATAAAATGCAGCTTACAATCCTTTGCCCAGTGACTTAGTCGCAATCGGCGGTCCAGAGAGGTTCCCATCAAGGACCAATCCTAGATATGTGATCGTTGAATTTTGTTTGATATTTGTATCACCCCTCCAAATGTCCAATTGGTTTAGGTTCTGCAATTTTTTTACCAAAGAGAATGGGCTTAGCTTTTTCTTCTCCAAAATTAATGGCGAGTTTGTTTTCTACGAACCAATCACAGAGGGAATTAAATTTCTATTCAAGCTATTTTCTAACTGCATTATGCTTCTATCTCTAACAATTAAATGGCATCTCCAGTGAAAAATTTTCCTTTCTGAAGAAAGTGTAATCAATTGCTTTTTATCTCGAATCCGCAGTCATTTTACTGAATGCACCGTTTTCGTACTATAGGCGTTCTATATCCGACTCGACGGAAAAAAAACCAGAAAAAAACGAGAACTCAAAACATACTTTGTGATGTCACAAGGTATATCACGAGAAATCACCAGAATTGATGAATCTCGGCATTTTGAGCTACTTGCATATTGAAGGCGGCCTCATTGCATCGGAAATTGAGTTCCACAATTTTTTTCATAATACAATAAATTTTGAGCAATCTCATAGATATTCATGACGAAAAAGAATGACCGAAGAAGTTTGGTATGTCATTTTGACGTCACAAACTAGGTCTCCGAGAATTCTTTTTGAGCGAATTTGGAGCGATTGTTAGCATGACGTTGGCGTTGTGCTGTATTTTGGAAATGCCTAGGGTAACACCCAACCATCGTTAAGGCCCATTTCCAGTTCATTCGCAAATCGCAAATCGCATGCGATTTCCGAACTGCGAATTCCGAACCCGTACGAATTCAATACACAGTCAAAGGTTGTTCGCACGATTCCTTACTGTCATGTTAGCCAATCAAACTGCTTATTGTTTGGATATTGGCGCCAAGCCAAAACCTACAATTCTGTAAAACGATATGGTCGCCATTTGTAGAAGAAAACTTTTGTTATTGCTACTGATACGAAGAGGACAGAACAGAAGTAAGCTAAAATATAGAAACAGCTTTTGGGTTCGACCTATCAATAAAAAACGGAAACAACAAGGAGAGTATGCCAACCTAATCATATACGGTCAAGAAGTTTCCACAACGCAGAATTTTCTCAAAAACTCATTTTATCCATCCATTGCCAACAAACTTTTTTGGCACCATTTCCACATTTCGGGGTCAGCATCTTCAACTTTTTTCTATATGTGTCGTTTAAGTCATGCCATTTTGCCTTTACGTGAGATGCTTTCCCCTCTAAACCACAGTCAATTGCAATCTGGACCCATGCAGATTCCAGTGCATTTTTGCTCTTGTAACTATTGCACCTACTACCCGAAACAACTTTCTGGGAGCGAACACTTTCAATTAAAAATTCCACTATTTCGGGAGTCCACTGAACTTGCGCAGCCATCGCCATAGTGTTCTGGCTGATTCGTTGCTATCCAGGAATTCTGTTCGCATGCGAACGTCCGGAAAAACTCAAACGTTGCGAATTGTTGAAAATCGCACTGCGAACGTTCGCATGCGGTGAGTGGACGTCCGCAGCTGAATTTAAAGCAATAGATCGCATGCGATTTCCGATTTGCGAATGGACTGGAAATGGGCCTTTAAACAGCTCGCGACATTACATTTTTTCGTCTTGCTTAAGTCTAAATGCTAAGATAAAGGATTTCTCTCCAACCACTTCTGCAAATGTGAGCAGCCAACCGCATGGAGATTAATTCGTTTCGTGTAGCAATTGATACATGAAAAGGACCATACTGGTAATTACTCACACCAAATTTGATCGAGTTACCTTGCGTAAAAGGTCTTCTCCTCATTGTACAAAGGCTTTTCTGGTTTTTATAGTAAATGCGTTTTATAAGACTCATTTCATGGCTGAACAATTTGTTTGAAGTTTCTATGAAATCTGCTGTTTTCGTATGGTTGTTATCAATCAAAAGATAATTCAAATAATACGAGTACTGTGTATGAAGTAGACACTGGGTCACTATGAGCTCCCGCCTTGAGAAGCGCGTACAGTTCCAATTTCTTTAATATGTTGACATGATATGAAATATTTCAAATATGTCTCACACTTGATTTTAGACAACAATATGAGCAAGTAAGGTAATAAATCGGGAAAGTTTTGAGGAAATCATAGCAAAGAGAGGGTTGCAAATAGATTACTGCTCTCGTATAGGTAGGAATTTTATATTTAATGGCTCTTTGATGTTAAAGTCAGCTTCCATGAAATCAACCTTCAATTAAATGCATTTCAATACAACCTTGACTCTAGGTCCATTAAACTTGAAGCTGTTTTGAGAAACTGCATTGGTGAGAAAAGTGAGATGATGTGAATTACGAAGCCTATTTTTGAGAAGATGACAATGTTGGCATCCAAATACAAATTCAGAACTTATATCTACAAGCAACAACGAGGCATTGATTTTGCTTGAAAGTTTCGTTTGAATTTGCGGCAATTCCAAACTGACAACAGATTAGATATGATTGAATTAAACTGACAAACACTTCAAAAGTAGCGCCACAATAAGACAGATTTTAATCATCTGCAGTCAAAACAGAATTGAAACTGTTCACAAAATATATTAATGGCAGTTGAGCTGATTGAAAATTCAATTTACCATGGCATATTTGTGGACTGCTTGATTTGATTAGAAACATTTTTCAGATAATCCGATAGGGTATGATCATATTCTTCGCCATTTCTTGTTCTTGGTACATACGCTTCTCTTCTACTAGTAAACATTTCTAATGATTGGGTCATTCAACTGGATTCCATAAAGGGCCAAGAAACTTTTGATACAGAATATAAGTATTCTTTGAAAAGAAAGAAGCAACTTTATGCAGCTCATTGACAAATGAGGGGATTTCAGAAAGTTTCAACGAGCAATTATCCAATCCTAATATCAACTGATAACCTTTTAAGGAGATTCCAGGATTGGAGATCTACTTTGGACATGAACAGAGAAATTGGGGACAAATCCACAAGAAACGGGAATACAATAGCAAAGTGATGTCTTGGTAGGCATTTGCTCCAAGAAACTACAGAGCCAGCCAACAACAGGGTTTTTCGCAAGGGGGGGGGGGTGGAAACCACGTAGGGTTTGAAGTTAGATAGATAGACTTAGTTCCAATTTTGAAAATAGCCATGTCTTGGATTCGTGCATGTTCTATGGCATATTGATTATGTTTATAATCGAATATCATTATTGCAAAGGGCATCAACTTCGGGTGCAAGTGGAAAGGAAATATATTTCAAGTGGGGGTAAAGAATGCTGTGTGGTCTTTACATTAATAACTGTATTCAATGTGATCATCCAATCAACGATGCATTCATAGTGCTTTCAATAGTACTGATAAGTTTAATCCCCTATGAATGTTATTGATCACATTAGCCTAAGGTATGAAGGCAAAAGACTTACCGTAAATTCATAAGAATTAAGCTCTCCATATCCGGCTTGATTTGGATCTGAGCCTTGATGCAGTCAAGGGCCTCTACAGTACGACTGCAAGGCAAAATAATAGACTCGGCTTTATTCACTTGCAAATGACACAAAAATTGAATAAGGATTTATCCATTTATTTAGGCATTTATTCAATATAAAGATACTAAATAAGCATATTGAATTGATATGAAACATATAAGATGAGATGGATGACGGACTTAATCCCGCTTGCATTCAATGCTGGTAAAATTCAATCTGAATAAAACCTTGTCCAATTTCGAAAATGGAGTGTAATGCTCATGTAGTGGATCGAAATGTGGAGAAAGGAACAGTAGATGTTGAAGGTGAAAAAGATTCAATGCAAACTTGAATGATCGATTGCGAATCTCAAAAGAATGTTGATCCTGTTATCATTATAATGCATTCGTTGTTGCATGTGGATTAAGCATATAGGATTTATTGTAATCCCCTTGAATAGCTGTTTGTCGAGTAATCCTGTCACATTTCGACAAAAAACCATGCTACATGCATATAAATTCCTGTAGCATAATTTTGATACAATTCTTTTGTATTGCATGCAATGGTAGTAGAAGGGGCCACAGACAGAAAAGATTAATGGAATACTGCCTTGTGCACCTTAATCATACCTTCTCTTCATTTATGCAATTTTTTCTTCTTCATTTGATTTCTTATTGAGTCATATTACATCAATGCTTCTGAATTCAATCATTTTTTTGCATCCTTCCTTCGGTACAGCCATTGATTTGTCTGAGATTGAACTGCTCAAATTTTGTTTGCTTCGTAACTAAACTCATAAAAGGAGCGACTATTTCAAAATTAGCTGGGAATGAAACATGAAATTCTCTTTGAGGAGATTTGAGCAAACGAAGATTAAAACATTGCCAGAATTTCAGCATATAGAAAAGCAGAGATCATTCAATAGCATCTTATGAGGCCACATCTCTGACACTAGGATGACAAATAACACACAATTGTACCTTAACTCCTGGCCCTTTTGCTATACTCACTCTTTGCGATGATGATTAAAAAAATAGCAGCAAAATGTCTTTACAAGCAAGCACCTTATTAGAGAGTTGCAATGAACTGATTGAAGAATGATATATAACTGTCTTCTCTTCTCTTAGTGATTTTGTTTTTATCGTCTATCCGAGAAGTGGCATGAGGTATCATCCACTTCCCGCAGCATTATTTTGTAAGCTTTCGTTGAAAGGAAAGGCAAAAAATCTCTAAAGCTCTTACTGAAATGGCGACATAAAACAAAAGAAATGTGTGGAGACACTGAATGAACAGTAAATGCCTCGTAGCAAGTGCAAAAATGTATTTGATGCTTTTGGTACGTTGATAGGGGGCAGTTCAGAAACCTTCACATTCCTATCCCTTGATATCAATCCCTGAAAGTGATCTCAACTCATTTTCATTGTTTTGTAATGGATTCTGCAACCACTTTCCCTCAAAGCACATTCGAAGGAAAGATTTGACGAAGAAAGAAGAAGAAGTACGTTGATCGAATCAGAAGAAATCTCACTAAAAGAGAATAATGTAAAGCAATATATTGGGTCATCTATTCCTCGCCAAGTTCAATCTTTCGGTAAGGAATGAGATATGTACTGTACATGTAGAATGTACAATTGAACTTTTACTCATCTTTTAACTCAACTGAGCAATATAATGAATATCCCAAAGTTTGCCAGTTAGCCTAGAATTTAACCAAACCTCCCATGAAAATGCGACAGCAAATGGAATACTCCTACTGATTGCAAGTCACCCAGAGTAGGAATTTGGCCTAGCAGAACACCACCTGTTCACTCCACCTAAAGTGTGTTCAGATAGATTTAGCCAGTTCATAACCTAATTAGCACTTTGCATAGAAATTTGGATTCCATTAAATAAGCCATGACTTCCTAGAAAAAGATCCCGTGCTTTTTTCATCTCCAACATATCTCCCCGCTATGTCTACTTCAGTTACAATAGAATGAGGTTTTTCCCAATTACTGCTTCTGTTTGATGTCATATGCATTTAAAGGTCAAAATGTGGAAGGTCATAGAAGGTTACTGTAAAATGTATTTGTAAGTGAGTGTGTTTCTCTTTTCTTAAATGATATAGCAACTGTTCTTTGTAAGGATGTCCGATTAGACTGAACATGTAAGAAGCATACTAAGATGGAAATACAACACAGTTGTAAAACAGCACGCAATCTCACCAAGTTTATTCTCATGAATTGATGAATGGAGAAGATGGTCGAAATCGGGTATACTATAAATCTGATCTGTTTTGGAAAAGCTTAAAGTGGCTTTGAAAATGGCGTCCTTTTCTAACATAACTTATGATTTGGCAGATAACGTTCAAATTGCTTGGCAACACTAAGAAGAAGGCATTAGTCGCTTAATTGGTGAATGTCATCGGAATGAGGCAAAGACTTTTGTATTCAGAGATTAGCTTCCTTCTAAAAGACAGCGATTCTTTGTAATAGACTTGTCCTGAATGGGCATTAATTATTGGGCACTGATCTTATTTGAGGTTTGCTTTGAATGAGATATCCATGCTCCCAAATAACATACTACATTTCAAAAGTTGAAAGCCTCTCAATTTCTTGGGAACTGGAGAATTGCCTAGCCATTTAAAATCTCCACTTCCTCGGGCATCAAATGCGCATAAATTGTAAAAGCAAAACTGTAGTTTAATATTTTGGCCCTTTTTTCAACCGAATGATAAGTTGATCATAATGAAGGCCTAGATTTGTGACTAAAAAAACTTAGTTTTGTGGACCATTCATCCACGCAGTCGTCTGACCTGAGCCTCGTTCTAGGAACGAGTCTATGGATCAAAGCACGAATAAGACCAAAAATGAAAACCTTTCATTCGAATTCAATCTAAACTCTAAAATCGTAATACTGGCAGATGGTGAGATCATAACAGTATGTATGAATTGATTATTGAGATCCATAATTTTGATTGCTTACGTTTTATGCGCTAGATCCAGATCCTTTTCGAGTTGTACCAGTTCTGATATGAAGCATTCAGGTTTCTTCCTTAACACCCATACTCTTTGGGGAAGGAGTGGAAGATCTAGCACCCATCCGCCTTTGGTGCACCAAGCTTTAAGTTCTGTATATATGCATATTTGAAGTATTTTTTGCTATTTATCAAAGCTATCAGAGTCATATCATGTAGTACAAACTGCCTTTCATTTTAGAAATGGCATCAAACAGTAGCCACCACGATGCACTGCTGACAGCAGAGAAAGTCATTAACTGTAGGAGTATACTTCTTCTTGCACACACCAACTGTTCGTAAATTAGATACTTCTCACATAAACTGTCCATCAATTAAATATTTTTGAGGTAAAAGCTTTTCTTTCCGTCAGAGTTTTCGTCAAGTTACTTGGTATCCAAAGGAATGGCTGCAAAATTCCCTTCAGATTTCTTGGTTAGAATGCTCAATAAATGAAAATTTTGCTGGAGAAACATCATTTTTAATTCATCATTGCCATTTAGAACAGTAAATTTTTAGTGGAAATTGCTTGCTAGCGATGTGTATTCTTCTTGCAGTGCTTGGGAGTATGCCTTTAATGCCACTACCAGAAGGTTGGATTGGTGTAAACCATAAGAGTGGGGGAATTGTATACCTACATAAAAAAACAAGAGTGGTGACATGGTCCAGACCGTATTTTATCGGAACTGCAAGTTTAAGGGTTAGTTTTGGTTACGAAAGCTTTTTTCTTGTGCTAACTTGATTAACCACCCCAGGGAGAAGATGGCCTGATTCAAAGAATAATCTGACCTTGAAAAGTTCCAGTGGCTGTCATTGATGAATAAAATCTTCTTTGTAGCCAAGAAAGGAGCTCATTTGCTTGTTTTTTTTATTCTATTGTTAGAAGCACAATGTTCCTACTGCTGCCATTCCATGTCTTCATCAACACCTTGGCCTTCAAAAATGCAGAGATAAAGATTGCATTGATGTTGAATTGCCTCCAAATAAGCAGAAAAAAAGTGCAGATGTATTTGATGCAATGGTGGATGTCATTTCAAACTCAGACCTAGCACGCAAAACTTCAGTTGATGTCTTTATCAATGAAGCTCTGACAGATGCAGGTCAGAATGCTGACCAAACAGAATCTGAAGGTTGTCAAAATGAAATGCACAGATGTGAAATGACAAGTGAGTGAAGATGATCATTGGTTGTTTGTGCAAATTCTTGAATGGTTTTAGGATCCCTAATATGACTTTAAACTTAGAGAATTTTGGAGACGTGAAGAGATTAGCCTTCATGTACACTTACGATACATTTATGACTATTCAGGCTAAATGAAAAAAAACAAGTGCAGAAATGGGTTTACCTCTGACAACATTTTTATATCTTCTATTATCAGATCTTTTTCAGGTGTCTGGATAGCTCAGTGGTGAGATTCTTCCCGGTTGATCCTACGGTCAGTTGTTCAAATCCACCTCAGCTAATTTATCCCCAAGAGTGAGAAGATTCACTAGCTCTGTAGAATACCATGCAAAGAAATCATCTGGTGGGGTTGCATTAGGATGAAGGGCCAGAACACTGCTGAATAAGCAAATTGATGCGCATTTTCTAAGAATCTGTCTTTTGATCCTAGGTAGAAGTTATCAAAACAAATTTGTTTCTTTATCATTAGCCTTTTCGGTCTAAAGCTCAGGAAAGCAGGCAAATAGATGTAGTCCTGTTTACATTACGATGGTCTGGAAAACAGAAAATTTGCTTCTGTCTCAATCTTTATTACCCTATTTCTGTTTTCAGAAAGAAGCTTTGATTTTTTCCTGTTTGTCACTATAAGTTTATCAAGAATGTAATAGGTTTTCTAGGAGAAAGTCTTGTTCTCCTATGGTTTATTAAATCTTCCCCTTTGCTTTGTGATTGCTATTTATTGACCCTCTTACCTTTCCATTGGTTTTGAAGAATGTTGTTTGGACCTGATCTTGTTTGTAAGATTAACAGAGCTGTAGCATCCTTGGTGTCTATTCACATAAAGGCAAATTGCCTTGATACTCTAGAGAATCCTGAATGGTTATGCACAGTGCATCATTTCTTAGCCTTTCACTTCTTCATATCTTGCCATCATTCTTCTCATTTCTTGCTGATCAGCTGCAATCAACATTACTTCATTACAGTTGATTCCTCACCAGTCCCGGGTTTTTCTCCAGCGTTTTTCTCCAGCATTTTTCAAGTCTATTCTTGGTCTTCCGATTTTTCTTTATGCACTTCTAAACTTTTTCATGGCATCCCCTGCTAACACACTTTCATCATTCCATTGTTAAACTCAAGGTTGGCAGTATTTGGGCGCTGCTTTCTGTAATTGCTTTCTTTTCTAATGGTCTGTTATCCTCCCATGTCTCACAATAGTCAATTTTTTATCTAAATGACTAATTAGGCATATGAGTCAACAAGGTAAAGGCAGAGGTACTCCTTGGGAAGATTTCCCTGGAAAGTTGAAGAATCTGTCAAGTGGGGTTGTGTTTGTGGCCGTTGAAAGTAAAGATCGAATTGAATCGAGTGCAACGGGTAAAACATTCTCCCATTGCTCCACAGGTAGCTTAACAGAGGCCAAAGCGAGCCTTACTGATTCCCACAAAATACCATTGAATCTTTCTACTTTTGAGTTGCCGGTGGGATAATAGGACCTGCTATGGCTACTGGCAATACCTTTACTTCTGAGATAGTTGATAAGTTCTTGAGACATGAAAGAAGAACTACGATCCGAGTGAATGAATTCAGGCCTCCCACAAAGAGAACATAGTACTACCAAGCATTTTATAACTGTCTCAGTGACAATATTAGGGCAGGGAATGGCAAAAGGAAACCGAGAGTAATCATCAATTGCTATGAGAATGTACTTGTTCTTTGATGAAGATGGTAGGGGTTCCTTCAAGTATATCCTCAATCGCTCCATGGGACGCGTTGCTTTTACCAACATATTTTTCTGGCTCTGGAAAAATTAGGCTTGAG
Organism: Pseudorhiza aurosa; assembly: GCA_964026355.1. Taxonomy (NCBI): domain Eukaryota; kingdom Metazoa; phylum Cnidaria; class Scyphozoa; order Rhizostomeae; family Lychnorhizidae; genus Pseudorhiza; species Pseudorhiza aurosa. The sequence goes on from OZ032120.1 coordinate 465,914, forward strand.
CTCAGTACAACTCCGACAGTTGGAACGTACATCTCGCACTTCCTGTGTTGAGAATGGAAGGTTTTTAGCCTTCACGAAATGAAGAAGACGGGTGACACCCGGATGACATAGCTGAGTATGGATTTCCTCCAGACTTCTTGAAACTGCAGCACAGTGAGCACGAGTAAATGAATCTGGAACGACATTATCCTTGCCTTCCCGTTATTGGATAGTATAACTGAATTCTGCAAGTTCTAGACGCCAAAACTGAATTTTGCTATTCTTGATCTTCGGACGTTTTCTATTGTCAAACATGAAGGAAAAGTATTTTTTATCGGTTATCAGGATGAATGACTGAAGAGATAGGAAATTATTCCACTTCCTGACCGCTTCAACAATGGTTAGAGCTTCGGTATGTATGTAAAAGGTATGTCCTCGTCAATTGGAGACAAGACGACACGTTTAAGGAGACAGATGTAATCAAAAGCATCCTATTGACGATGAGCAAGGCATTGAGGCCCATACGACTGGATCTTCATCCTAATTCTTCAAATGCTGCCAGACAATGGAAGCACTGGAAAAGAACTTTTGACAACTTTATCGAGGAGTTGGGAGACACAGCTCCTGATGGTTTTCGTTCCATTGTTAATTTCATTTCTGCGGAGGTCTTTGATTATGTAGAGGAATGCACAACCTATGATGCTGTTATCGAGACACAAGAAAGACTCTATGTGAAACCACCAAACAAAATTTTTGCCCGCCACGATCTCGCAACAAGAAAACAGCTGCCAGGTGAATCCATTGAGGAATTTTTGGAAGAGCTAAAAATTCAAGCAAGCATTGTGGTTTCATTGCAGTTAATGCGGAAATTTACCGTTGTGAGATGATACGGGTTTCTTTTATCAATGGGCTTACATCCAATTATATTCGGCAAAGGCTTTTGGAAAATTCTGAGTTATCGATGGACAGGGTTTACGAAATAGCACACACTCTTCGTACAGCTCAGAACAGCTCTGAATTATATCATCAACAGAGACCTCAAATAATACCCAGTAATGTCGTTGCTGCATCTCCCAATGATCGGTCTAGTCCACATATCAATCCGGATCAAGAATCATTGGCTGCTGTGAGAAAAAAATCCCTCGTCAAAAAGTTGCCTCCTTCAATTTCACTTTCACTGCTTTCTATTCATCAGCCGTGCGACCACATTGCATACACGTTTCACTCAAGTTTTTCTTAACAATGTTTGTGTTGTCTATGGGTTGATGAGGTTTGGTCATCTGAATTTGACATTGCCCGACTCAGTCAGAACATGAATAGTTGGCAAGCAGATTCCCTCTGCAACACCCTTATCTACTAAGAATGCTTCACATTCTCTTTGACCATATTTTCGGCATTCCTTGGGCTTGGCAACTGACTATCAACCATTCTGAAAGTTCTTCCAGAGATTTCAACATTCTATGATCAATTAAGTTGCCTGCTGTAGACCTTTTACTATACTATGACATCTGGTAAATATTATTTTTGCATACATGCTTTCTTCTACCTTGTTAAGTATTCCTCTACCATCAATTTGCTTGATGCTTATCTTTGAATTGAAGCCCCGTCATGGAATGTCTGTACCATTTAGAGCCATATAAGTTATCCTGCAAGGCTTTTTTCCAGTTTACAGTTAGAATTTGTATTTTTAGATCTGTTAAGTCTCAATAATTTCTCTTCCCCCAATTCTTTTTCTTGATGCTGGTTTCTGGTATGCAGATGAGCAAGTGTTCCAATTTTTTATCATTTGGTATATCTCCTCTTCTTTGGCATTGGATCAGGTTCTTGTATTTGGAAACAAACATCATTGTGAAAGAATTCTCAACTTTGCTTCATTCCGGCACTGTCATTACAATTAGGTTGTTCTGCCATGATTTTTGGGCTGCTGGTGTCTGGCTTATGCCATTTCTTTGTAAAGTTCATCTTCTTTCTTGATAAGGAATAAAAAAATATGTTTTTCTTGTTTTTAGATTCTTGTACCACAATCGGAAGTAAAACGGAGTTAAATTTAAGTCTTGGCAACTGTTCTTATCCAAAGGAATCATCTGGGTATTGTCCCTCATCAAGCAGAATCTTTGGAAGGAAAAGACAATCCCATATTTGTGAACCAATTACTCCTGAATGTCATACTCAGATGATCACTGATAAACATCTGGAAGTGGTTTTCCCAGATCAGCTGGAGTCTTATCTTAGCAAAATATTTCCATTCAAAACCTTGACAGAAGAGGAATCAAAGAGACCAATATTCGGAGAGGGTAGTTACAAGGAACCTGAAGTTGAACTGCCAAAGGAATTACAAAATATTCCATTCATTTCTTTAAAAAAATCAAAGGATGGGGAAAGTTTTGTCATCACACCAGGAAAATCTCATTTGTCAATGTTGAATGAGTACTGCAATAAAATACTGAAAAAATCAGTTCAATGGATTGATGGAATTGCAGCTGGTGATAATTTTGTTGTTGAATCTGTCATTGAAGGTATCAAATATGGCACTGGAGAAGGGAGGTCAAAAAAGGCAGCTAAACAGCTTGCAGCGAAACACACTCTAGAGATTTTGATACCTCAACAAATTACTGAAATCAGCAACTTTGTCTTCAGTCAAGAACAATTAGCTGTAATTTTTCACTTTTTGTTGTGATAAGTGAACTTCCTTTAGTGATGTACCTGTATCTGCATCTATCCCGTAGCTGGGACGACCACTGGGACACCAACCGATGACCTGGCGACCCGTTTCCTCTGTCTTTCTCTTCCTCAGATTCTTTCACTGCGTCACACAGATTTAGGCCCGCCCATTCCGGGATGTTATCCTCCCATCTTTTCCTATGTCTGCTTCTTTTCCTTCCACCCGGTAACGTACCTTGTAGTACTGTCTTTGCAAGCCCTGATGATCGTGAGACATGCCCGTACCATCTAAATTTCTGCCTCTTTACTATGGTAAGAAGTTCTTCTTGGAGCCCGACAGCTTGTCTAGTTCTGTTCCTCACTTCATCATTTCACTTCCTCATTTTTAATGTGGTTTCTGTATGAAATGCCAAGAACTTGTCGGAAGCATCTGAATGATGTATCATTTCGAAAATGTGTAACAGTTGACAAAGAAATGCTTTTAAATGGAGGATATAAAAATGCTCAAAAAGGGGTCTTATATTTTAGGTTTTTGACCAACTTTGTATCACTGATCCAAAAGTGGCTGATTGCACTAGATCCGTTGGTCTTCCATTACCTGCAGATGTTCTATCAACTTGTTTAAAAAGGCAAGTATACACAGCCTACCACTTCTAAGATGGCGTGCCTCTCACTGCATACCATTTACGCAATTAAATCTGTATGCATCTGAATTTCAAGAACCAGCAATGAATAAAGTTGCTTGTTTTTATCAAGAACCTGGTCGAACTGCTCTCATGATTTAATGTTTCACTCTGCTAAAAAATTTATTCCTAACGATACGTAATATGAACGCTCAGCACCACCACGTGGTTTGAACCACAATAGCAATACAAAGAGCGAAAAATGCATGGAGCCTTACTTATTGGTGGTTCTATTTTGGGCACGTTCTTTTAAATAATGAGTTCATTTTTATTCTAGAAATCGTGGTCTTTGTGATACAAATGTATGTTTTAATCTACACAGAAGTGAGACAGATGAAATTCATACATATGAAATAGCTTGTGGCAAACATACAGTAACGGTTGGTATTGACAGAAAAATAAACTTTATTTTTTCATTTGCAAAGCTCCATTCAAGTTTCCTCTTTCTACTTTGTGTTGTAAGAAGCTGTTTGAAGGAAAATTAGTTTTATTCAAACGAACCCGATAGCGCTCTCGCTTGGAAGGTTTATTATCATGTAGAAGTTGGATATCTTGCTTTGGTAATGGTTTATTTGATAGTTGCATTCGATCTCGGCAGGGCACATGCAAAAGCAGAAGAGTTGGTAAGCAGTTGGGATCACAAGAAATGCTTCAAGTTCGTCATCATCGTATTTTGTATTATCAGTTAATGGGATGTAATGGCCGAACTGTTCGCTACTAACCTTGAAAGGTTCTTCGTTTCAATGAAACTAATTTCAGTTTCATATTGTAAACTTAAGATGATGAATACCTATGTTTGAGTGGCTAGAAAATTTGCTTCCCCGTGTTTTATTCAGCTTCGAACATTCATCTCAATATCCAGTGATACCTGTGCAAATTCTTTGTGGCTGATTACGCCAGCTTTTCGTTGTTGATGCCACCAACTGTATTCTGTGACCTTCTTCATTCCACCCACTTCCCTCTCAGAGTTCATTAAATATTTTCCCAATTAGTAATTTGCCATCTATTTTCCTTCATTAATTTCCCTAAAGGTTATCCATCGTTTCACTTATTGCACCTTGGGCCTTCTCAATGTAAGAACCAGTGTGACCACCTTTTTCCCTTTCTTTCCAAGTATTGCTTCCTTGTTTCCTTGCCTTTCATGGTTCCAGCATCTTCACCTTCCTCTCTTTTCTAGAAAATTCACCCAAAATTAGAGAAATGGGGACAATTGATTCGATTGTATTGTAACAGTCCGAAAGGTTTGATTAGAGAACCCAAGGTAAGTAGTGGGGATTACTTTTCGCTCCTTTTTAGATCAAACTTTTATCTCCAGATATTCTTGCTGGATTCCTTTTAGCTCTTGAATTTAAATTGGGGAGAGAATGATAAAGCCATCTCACTGCCGTTTGTTAAGATGTTTTAGAAAGTGATATATGATTAGTTGGAGATTTTAGCAAAGTTTTTATCAAGCCATAATCGAATGCTATGTAGTTATCTTCGTATGATAGATAGAATTCTGTCTTTCAGAATTTCGATTTCATCGAGCATCCTAAACTACCTGAGTCGAAAGCAGAACTGATGGTAAGATTGAGAAACGAAATGAGAGATTTAGAGGTATTCCTTTTTGTATTGAAAAGAGAATAATTTTAATCAATCCACTTTCAAGATACAGGAACAATTTTTCTTGTCACCAGTTTCGCTTCGATTTGAATTTTTACTTAAAGCGTCAATTCCGCATTTATATAAAAAAATAAATGCAATTTTCTGTTCTCAAAATCTTATTTTGCTCAGAGAAGAAGAGATACGAGAAGAGCTGAGGGTTCCTCATCAACAGCAGTTCATGCAAATATAGTTGCAAAAGATTTAGACTTTTGATTGATGTCAGTTCGTTGGTACGGCCGAGCTCATTGCTGTGAATTTCAATTGCTACATACGGACGGAGCAAGAAATTATGTGCGCCTTTCAAGCCCCTTTTACACGTGCAGAAATACATAATAGTTCACTGCATGGATTTCCAGCTCTTCGTACTCACGGAGATGTGTACGCAAACAACTCTTCGCAATTTTTAATCGAAATGTTAAGGTGTATTGAATTTTGTGGTTGCTATGACTCCATTCACTCTAAATGTTGAAATATGACGTTGTCGTGTGCTTCATGTCAAAAATTGCTGGAGCCAGCCCCTTATTGATTGTTTTTCGCTTGAATGCAACTGCCCTTTAGCCGGTTTTCACTAGAACTGACTTGGTTTGTGGATCTGGCATCCGTCAGATAATTTTTTCAACAGAAATGACATTAACAGTCATTATTCTCAAGTTCCATTTTTAAAATCGAATTATATGCAAAGAAGGACCGACTTCTATGGCCGCATGAAGGAGAAGATTCAGACTTCCATCTTGAAAAGAATTTCGGTGCAGCAAGTAGAGTTCCTTGTCGGCAACTTCATGAGATACTGGACAAACTTCTTTATCTTGTTTCTAAATTAATGTCAGAATATAAGAATCAAGTTGGGTTAGACCAGTGCTGCTCTAATAGCGGGCCACGCCCGCCAGGAGGTCACGAGGCTCCTTAAGGCGCATTGGACCTCGGGGAACATGCTTTTTTTTATAGACAAACAATACTATTAATAGTCGCAAGGGGGGGGGGCGTGAGCTGTTTTCTTCTTCCTAGGGGGGGGGGGGGGGGGCAGGCCAGAAAATAATTGAGAAGCACTGGCTTAGACCGACTCTCAGCTGAGTCATCTCTTTTGGTAATTCATACCATCATACACAAAACTTCGAAATTTCTGTAAGAATTATCTTTTTAACGTTTCGGTCGAAGGATTGGCTCTAATTATCGGGTCAAGGTTGCTCCATTCCAATCAACAAAATATTTTTTAAGCTTGGAAGAGGTAACTGGTTTCCTTTTGCAACTGGATTTATCGCATAACATTTAAGCTTTTTGCCAAAAACTTTGATTGAGCCAATTCAATAATAGCATTCAATTGAGCATTGAATCTTCCAAAAGTTAGCTTAAGTTTCAACTAAAAAGTTTTGTTTAATCGCTCTCCTTTTCCGGAAAATGGTTTTTGCTTCCGGCAATCTACGATTTATCGTTCCTCAGAGATTTTGAAGTACAGCAAAATCACAGTGAGTTGCTTGAAAATGACAAATGGCTGTCTTTTGATAAACTGTTGGCGTCGGTATCGTTCAAAAACAATTTAAACTGACCAAAAAACATCACCTTAACTTCCATTGCAGAATGCAAACAATTATAATATTTTCAATTGACACCGAAAGTGTTTGCATAGAAATAAGAGTCAAGTGCAAAAGAAGACAGATTCGTTTCACTTCAAATAACTTTTATCGGCTTTTGTGTAAGGTCATGAACAGAATGACCAACTTCAGTAGCAATGATAATCTAGAATTTAGTATTGAATTCGTTCTTGCCATCCATAGAACCACTTTCAATATCTGCCATTTTTGTTGAAGACGGTTTGCCAGAAGTACTTAAGTCAATCAAATTGTCTCCTAGAACAAGACAAAAATCAGGAAATTAGAGCCACAAAAATATTTTAGATGCAAAATAAATTCCTGAGTACGAGGGAGTGGCACGATAATAGTACACGTCCCATTTGGTAAATGTCCCATTTGGACCATTGCCGTTGTCATGCACGAAAGCACGCCACATGATCAGATACATGGCCTCACCCATTCCTGATCCTTTTATCATTCCTGCAAATGACTGCGTGTAATTAATTGTCAAAATTGCAGACAGATAACGCCAGGCCTATCTAAAAACCACAGTTTATGGCAGATTATCGAATCATTGAAAAATTTAGAAATTATTTTTTAATCTGTAAAGGAATGAGTCAAATTTAAAAAAAAATGGCTGATCTTTATTTCAAAATGATTTCTTTTATAGATTTGAATTTCATTCTCAACCTTATACATTGCTTGATTTTACGCAACCTTCCACGATAAGCCTCCGCTTTGTCCATTATTTTCGATTAAGTTGTCGCAGTGATTGCATGTAAGAAAGCCATTCAATCAAATCTTATTTCATTTTCAAAAACATTTGCAATGATTATGAATATAGTTTAGAGCAGATGATTGATTTTATTCGATGGCTTAGTAGAACGTGCAGCAGCATTTCGTTATCAAAAATATACTCACTAGTACCATATAAGTTCGCCTTGCTGTAAAATAAAACACGTGTAAACCATTTTATTGCAATATTTTTAGTCTTTATTCAAACCATAAAAACTATTTTGCTGTTACACTTTGTGATTAGGTCTTGATAAGACGCCATTTATCTAATTAATTACTCTGTAAACCGACATGATTATAAAAAATGGTGTCGTCTAATGACTTGCTGATTGATTCAATTAAGCGTACTGTGATACGTGCATTATGGTGAGATTGCGTAAATAGCTCTGATCAGAGGCTAAACACGTTTCATGAAGCCATACAATTCCTAGCTTTTCAAATTAGTGTTCAATAAGAATTAGATCTCCACCATTCAATTTTACCCATGTTATGAAATAGCGTTAAGGAAGAAGTCACCATTAAACGCGTTTGAACATGTTGGTAATTAGCCATCATCGAACAAATATTTTTTCGTGTGGGTAAGATAAAGAATATAGTAAAAAAGTATAATTCAGAATAATAAATGATTTTCGTTCTGATAAATCCAAATTCATAGTATTTGAAGAAATGTGATTTCAAACCAAAAGAATTAACTAGATCGATGTTATTTGAAACTTTAAAAAACATTTGATCTTCTATGATTTGATAGACAACTTGACCTAGCTTATCAATAAGTACTGACAAGGAAGAAAGTAAAAGCAGGAAAAATGTCACCTCTGTTTGCAAGTATCTTTCTCTGCTTTTCAGAGTAGAACCCATTATGATCTAACCTTGATACCATATTCATCATTTGGTGTTCACAATCAGTCGTTGAGTACAAGCTAAGCTTATCGAGCAATTCGATCAACAGGCGCGAAAAATTCATTTCGAAATTGACGATCGTTCTTTTGAAGTCTTCAGTACTCATAATATCGCCAAGATGATCTTTCATAACCTTAAATTGTAGGCCATCATATTATCATAATGCAGTCAGCAATAATGGAGCCATATTATGTGGCTTTATCTCAAATTTCATGAAGCTTCGGAGAAATCTACGCATTGACTATGAATGGTAGCCACTAGTCAAGTCACGAATGACTTTATTCATAAAGCAATCAGATACAACAAGAATTGACTAGACTTACGGCTAATCCCACAGGACCTGCTTCATCAGCCTCCGTTTTCACAACAATGCTGGCATCATAACGCTGCGAGAAAAATTCAATTTTCATCGAAACATATTGAAGAAGACTGCTACCACCTACTAATATTGACTTATAAAAAATAACGTGAAAATAATCAACGCCAAATTTTTAGGTAGCGCTTGGCAGAATGAGACAAGAAAGAGGACACGGGCTTCAAGCTCAAGTGCCCGTGTTAGTGCAACTGTGTCTTTCATTACACAGTGTTGCTAAAGGAAAGAACGAGGGCGAATACTCCCCAATGTTTAAAATGGATATTATCAAGTGAGTACCTGAATGCAGTTTGAGAATGTAACACAGACCATCATCAGCTTACTGACGACCTTTGAATAGAGCAATACAAATACAGTTTTTAGCTTTTAGTAAAACTAAAGCTGAGTAATATTTCCAAAGGTATTTCTGGGAGCACCTTGCTAGGAAATGCAATCCATGATTATATCATTGTAAGGTAGGATGGCTTATTCCTTTGCTCGCAACATTTTACCCTGCAGTTTTATGCAAAGGTACATATTCACTGTGGTGTGAACAAAAAGGGTGCTTCGAGAAAGGGAAGAGAGAGGAGTTGAAGCCTGGGACCTTCAGCACAGAAGACATGTGCTCGAACCACTTTGCCAACTGCTTCTTTTCACACTTAGTAGGCAAGTCTTTAATTCTGTTGTGAATACAGTCCCAGTACATCACAATACAAGGACAAAGCAGTACGAAAATTAGGCACCTTCAAAAGCTCTGGATTCGTCAGCATACAGTCTTTGAGGCATCGATCTAAGAAATCGTTATGATGGTCCAAAACACCATCAATATTTGACACCTGAGATATAAAAGATATCTCATAGACAAGACATAAACTGAAACAATAAAAACTACATTTATATGCGAAATGTATCGTCTCTTCGGCAGTTGCCCAAAGAGATCAGATGGCTGAGAACGTTCAAAGATATTCACAAAAACTTAAGACTTTAGAATCTATAATAATATCCTTCAAGGCATGTGCACACAGACGATGTTGAAAATTATGGAAAGGCTGATACCTTTTGTGACGAACAAGCAAGAAACCTAAACCATGGGGTTGTTACCTCGCGAAGGTTGCCGGCTAAAATCTGCCAGTTTGGTTCAATCACTTCAAACATCATGTAATACTCCAAATTTTGAACGAAATGAATCATCCTTTGGCGCAAATCAAGTGCAGTTGAAAACCTGGAAAAATTAACGTGGATGGCTTTAGATATTAGGGCTTCATTCTCTAAAACTGAAATCTGTCTGAAAGCAAGCAATCAAGCACGTCTTAAGCAGCAGCAATTTTAAGTTATAGCTGAAGAAAAAGCTTTTGGTCGCACAAAACCATATCCAAAAGGGAAAAAGTTGACATGATAATAAGAACTCTTGATAAGTGAATAATTACCAAGATAAAGGCTGATTTGCTCTCTGTCTGGCACTTTTACTGATTGTCCACAGACTACGAAATACAAGGCAGTATAATCTCATCAAGTCAACATGTAAAACATCAATAAGGGTATGCGCAGGAAATATTCTTGATAGATTCATTGATACGTTAAAAAGGACATTATTGGACAGTTTCGAATTGGCAAATCATTTGAGCATAGAATACAACATACCTGCAAAGCTGCCTTTCAACATGTTTTGAATAAAACAAGTGCCTGAACAGCATCTGATATTTTGTAAGTGCCTGAACATTAATGAATACTTTAATCAGATATATTCTGGAAACTTGAAAGCAAAGGGAACCAATTGACGGTGGATCATTTCAATAAAAATTTGAGGAAAAACTAACAACGAACCTGGTCATCAAAGTACGTAAAAAGTCAAAAAATAGTGCAAGAATCATTTAAATATTGGAAAGACTATGCTGACGATTGAAAATATTACCTTTTTACTGAGGATGAGCGACAGAGGCCACTTCACAACATAATCCAAGGAGAATGCTTCAAGACCTTAACATGAAAAAAAATTGAGTGAGCGGCCAGTCACTCCTCCCAGAAATCCCTTTGCATAAGAGGACATGGACAATACTTCCCATGTATATTCTAATATTACTACTAGACTGCTCCAACAACGTTATTTCATCAATTGACAAAGATAAACTGTAATGATTCGGAAATATCCAAATAAATCCCTCATTGCACCTGAGATTTGCGTTTCAGTCGGATCTTGACTGGCATCTAGGGTAAAACATACAAGTACAATTAAAAAACCATCCAGGCCGCAAATATCAAGTTCATTTCTAAAAGAAAAAAGGCGGGATAATGAAGCTGAAAAAGAAACAACACAAGATTTTTTGATACAACAGTTTAGGAAAGGGGACATGACGAATTGGAGCTCACTTCTATCGTTGGTCACTGACAATATTCTGAACAACTGAGTGATCAAATCATAAGGAAGCAATTTACACCTACAAAATAAAACGGATTTCAGAGGTTAAAAACAAACGACAAACATCGATAAAGAAGATTTCAGAAACACTTCTAGGAACTATAAGTGCGATCCAATTTATAGATATGTTTCCTTTTCGCAAATCCGCTTATTCATCTATTTACTCCCTTGCCAATTTCTCCAAATTGTAATTGATCATCTGTTTTTATATTAACTCAATACTAGACGTATTAACCTGAGATCATCTTTGCAAGGATCGCTGATGGCAGCACTAGTCCTTAATGCCAGCTCAAGCAAAGCTTCAAGTCTTGAAAGGACAATATCTGATGCGTAAGTCAAGGCTTGTGCAAAATAATGACAACAAAGCCAGTAAAAATAAGAAATAAAACAAATAATAGCAAAGGTATTTCTTTATCGGCTTATTTCCACTTGGTTCAAGGGTGCATTAAGTACTTTAAAACGTGAGGAAGATAGTTGATAAAACATTATGCATTCAATATATTGAAAATCGTTAGTAACTACGTGGATAATCTTCCATAAAAATTCCAATAATAAAAAAATTAATTAGCAAGAAAGGTACTGATAGCAATTTTTCAGTAGGAGACCCCTTTACACAGAGGCTTGAACGGTGCAGTTTGAGCATCTGCAACATATACAACACTGCAAGTGTCAAACCCTGAGTTAATCAGGACGGGGTACAACGAAGCCAGTATTGCACAGATTGGATTAATACTACACAAGGATACCATCGGCATTTTTGCGCATTTCATCCTCTGCTAAATCCATAAAGCAAACAAAGAAGTCCCCCTGATCCAGAAGAAAATAATGCTTAATCGATCTGCAGCAAAGACAGAAATCATTAATGAAGTTGAAGAGAATGAACCGCAATAAATGGGGCTCATTTAAGACACGATAAAAGTTTGTGAGCTCTTAAATTTTACTCATAAATCAAGGATTTATCAATCCATCATGCCTTCGACATGTTCAATTTGATAATTTGTCACAGCTATAATCGATTGATTTGCTTCCTTGTGGTAATGCAGCAAAACGTTCCTTCTATCCTCTTGATACATATACTTCGGAAAACCCAGAAGCATTGATTTGCGTTTGAAATCGTTCAATGTCGTCTACTTGGCTTTGCATCTTTCAGTAACATTTTTAGTTGTTCTTTCACTTTCCCAACAAGGTATTAAGGGCATTGGCCTGTAGAAATGCTTTTGTAACTGTAAGCCTCACATCAGATAATATTCGAGAAGACTGGGTCTAGTAATCATACATCCAGATAAGTGGCATCGAAATGGTTACTCTGTGAACCAATGACAACACAACGCAGCATTGGTTTAAAATCTATGATAAATGTCAATGTTCTAATGAGGAAAGGACATAGAAACAGTCTTCGAACCGCAATTCTGGATAGGAAAGCTAGGAAGAATTGTGGTGAGCAAAGCCGTGCTAACGATTGACTGGAGTGAGTAAGTAAATGCACAATATGAAAGAATTTCAATAAATGTAATTACTTAAGTCTCGCCATAAGTTTTTTCTCCGTCATCAAAAGATCCAACAACGTACGGCTTGCATAGTCATATGCCTTCTCAATATGATCAACGTATCTAAAATTCATTCAATTCGAAGGAGATTGGTATCAGCAAAGACATTCTGTCACACAATGGAAAAAGCCAAAAAATTTAATCTGTAGATAATACTACTACTAAATTTTTTTTTTTTAGTGGGTTATGTTGAGGAAAGGGCATGGTGGCCTATACAAAGCTCCAACAAAGGAAGAAAGAAGAAAGCGAGCAGCTAAGAGGATAGAGAGATCAGATCAAGTTTATTGATCTTAGATTTGAAAGATGGCAAGTTGTAGGACTCAGGAAAGCAAGAAGAAGGCAAGACGTTCCATAAGTTGCATGTTCTTGGGATGAACGATGATTTGTGAGATAGAGTTCGTGGATTAGGCAGTGAAACTTGGAAAACGTGTGAATGAGTTGAGCTTCTGGTGGTCCTGACACGCCTCAGAGGAACTGGAATAATATCCCTGATCTCCTGAGAACAATGTCCGTTAAAGTATCTGTAATAGATGGAAAAATCTCCAACTAAACGACGATGGGAAAGAGGTTGGAGCGATTTGGTGAGGTTAGGATTATTGATGAGACGAATGGCTTTGGACTGGACTTTGTCGAGAAGACAGAGAGCAGATTTTGGAGCACCACCCCAGACGTGGGAGCAGTACTCTAAAGAAGAACGGATTTGGGACTTGTACATAGATAGAAGGTGAGAAGATGAGAAAAACCTACGGGCTCTGGCGAAGAAACCGAGCTTTTGAGATGCATGTTTAGCAAGGGAATGGATGTGAGTTTTCCAAGTGAGATTAGATGAAAGAGAAAGACCCAATTGTGTGAAAGAAGCTAAAGTGTCCAGTTTATCACCATTCATGAAGACAGCTGGAAAGTTTTGATTACGCTTGCGTGAAATGACAGCCTGTTTCATTTTGCTTTGGTTGAACGAAACTAGGTTGTCTTTACACCACTTCTCAAGAACTGTCAGATCATTGGAGAGAAGAGAGGCTGAAATACTTCTGTGGAGTTGGATATCGATGGAAGGATGGTCATTTGGATTGAATGAAAATGAAGAACTTAGGAAGGTATCATCAGCAAAGGAGTGAATGCTGGAAGACGTATAGGTAAGTAGGTCGTTTATGAAGAGAATGAAGAGTACAGGGGAGATGACAGAGCCCTGGGGTACACCAGCATTAATAGAGTGCAGATTGGAGAGCAAGCCGTCCACTCTGACGGCAATTGACCTATGAGAGAGGAAACTACCAATCCAATTAATGAGAGTGTGATGGAGACCAAACATCGGCAGTTTAGCGAGAAGACCCTTGTGCCAAACGCGATCAAAGGCCTTGGAGATATCGAGAGAGATTACTCTGCTCTTACCACAGGATTCTAGAGCAGAGGACCAGACATGGACAGCATAAGCAAGAAGATCACCAGTAGACCTGGCTTTTCGAAAGCCATACTGGTGATCAGAGAGAAGATTGTTTCTTTCAAGGAAGGTAAACAGTTGCTTAGTGATGACGGTCTCCATAGTTTTAGAGATGAGTGAAGTGATTGCAATGGAACGATAGTTGACTGGATTAGACTTGTCGCCTTTTTTTGGGATAGGAAAGACGTGGGCTTGTTTCCACGAGGTGGGAAATGTGCCAAGAGTGTAGTAAAGCTGGAATAGTTTGTTAAGAATAGGGGAAAGTTCAGGAGCACAGGTTCTGAGAACTATTGCTGGAATACCATCAGGGCCTTCGGATTTGGAGGTGTCAAGCTGAAGAAGGGTTTGGCGAACTTTTCGTGTGGAGAAATTTATGGGTGACATAGTGAATTTTTAAGGGGGGAAGTGAAGAGGTTGGACCCCTTGGTCGTCCAGGTTGGAGTTGGAGGCAAAGATTGACGCAAAAAGATTAGCCTTGGATGAAGGAGTGGTAGAAGAAGAGTCAGAGTTGTTTTTTAGTGGAGGGAAAGATGATTGGCAAACGTTTTGGGAGACAACTTTGGCTATAGACAAAAAGGAGCGAGAGCCAGCCTGGCAGGAAGCGATTTTGTTGTTGATGCATTGGACAAAAGATGATTTGGCATTTTTGATGGTTTTGGAGCAAGTATTGCGTGACTGGATGAATGAAGTTCTTGAGTGTTGGGTTTGAAGTCGCTTCCATTCCTTGAAGTAGTGGTTTTTGTTATTCACAGCTTTGGCGCACTGTGAATTGAACCACTTAAGGGAATTTTTTTACCAGGCTTGTAAGAAGAAGGAATAAAAGGATCAATGCCAAGAAGTATTGCATCGGTGATGAAAGAAGTAAGAGAGGTAGGATCATTTGAAAAGCCTGAAGACCAAGGGTAAGAAGAGTAAAAAGTGCGAAGGGAGTCCCAGTCAGCCTTGCTGTAGTGGAAGAAGTGAGGGAGGAAGTAATGCCGTAAGGTTATGAGACTAATGTTTACGCTCCGATAACATCTCTGATACTCTCTATTTCAAACATTGTATTGAGGGGGAATTTCGAGACTAACTTTGGAAATAATTTTAAGAAAAAACTGAAAATTATCTAGACTTAAATTAATTTTCAAGCTCAGTTATACGAATGTTAATCCATACAAATCACGCCCAGTACGCTCTGGGTATTTGAAAAAAATCTCCATAAACCTTTGGGAAATTCCAAGATCTTGACGCAAAACCAGTATTTGGCATTCTTGAAGATTATGAAAACGGGCTGTGAATTTCATATCACATTTTTTGTTGTCGAAATGAAGACTGGGACGATCCTAAACTATTCTTATTTCTTCTAGATTTCTCTCCGCTAGTTTCAATTCAGAGAACTAGTTGTAAGGTATCACATTTTCAGTGAAGCTTCCGATTGTAAATTGATATATAATATTCCTATCAAATGAAGTTTAAACAATCACTACTGTTACTACTGCTTTAATTATCATCATCACTATCATAATTATCCTTACTATCATCATCTTATTACAGTATTTAGTTTCATAAGGAACTATAGAATTTCACCATATATGTAGTTTCAAGGATTGCTCAAAGATGTGATCAGTGCCTGCAAGTGGCACTGAGATCGATTTAGCACATTGTAGTGACTCAGCTTTCTTACCCTCGTATTCGCTATCCATGCCATCATTACCACCTTGCTTAACAATACAATTCTATTCATTCAATCAATTGTTATTTCCTGACATAATTCCCATCAGCTCATTATTCATCTACTTGCGTCATTCACAATCAATCTTCCGCTCCTATTCTGAATCGATGAATAGGGTAATTTTAGCTCTTTCTTATTTGCTTATATAAACAAGACTACAAGGCAAGAATCGTCCATGTGGGTTGATACGAACAACAGCTTTTCGGGACCAGTTTCATACGCACACCTTGAAAGTGGTGATTCCTAAAACATCTTCTGTCGAAAATGCTGAATGCATCCAAAGATGCTGAACATCTATTAGTTGGAAGCTGAGTTTATATATATGGACATTAGTTTACGTACAACTGTTGAAAATTTAATATCCTTTAGTCACGCAAATTTCTTGAGATGACTGACTATCAACAAGAAAGAATTATTTCAAACAATAATTATTATCACTATCAATAATAAAGCAACATGACTTACTCTCGTTCTTTCAGCGTGTACATTATTTCAACTGCATGAGGACACTTGATTGCAACTCCTGGTAATTTTTACGGATACCGTTATCAGTGTATGATTCAACACAAAACGTTTGCGTGACATAGAAACACGAAAGATAATCAATACAGAGCTTGGTGTGAAGGTTGAAGATTAATTTATGAATATTGAGAAAAGCAATTAATGAATACAGTAATGAAAAAAACTATTTGGTGTGACAAATAACTCAAAACTAAACTCCCACCAGCACGTAAAATCAACAAATGTCCTGGCTCAAGGCACAGAAACATCACCAGCCATTGCCATCAACGATTAACAAGCTGGAGGCTGTGAATCAATTCAGAGTTCTACTATCAGCAGCAACCTCTCCCTTGATACTGAGATTTAAAAAAGGATTGGAAAGACAGCCACCATATTCGCCTGCCTCACCACTCGAGTGTTGGAGAATCTCAAACTCTCTGTCAAGAAAAGGATGGTTGTATACAACGCTTGTGTCATCAGTACATTGCTTCATGGGAGTGAAGCATGGACAACATATGCCAAGCAGGAAAAGAGACTAAACTCTTTCGACTTGCGCTGCTTACGCCGCATCTTGGGCACATCCCAGAAAGACAAAGTACCCACCACGGAAGTCCTGTCCCCCGCTGGCCTTCCATCAATGTTCACCCTGTTCAAGCAGCGCAGGCTCCGCTGGCTAGGCCACGTTAACCGTATGGAAGATCGAAGGATCCCTAACGACATGCTCTACGGAGAACTGGCAATTGGCAAGGGAGGCATCGGTCGCCCACAATTGCAATTCAGGGACTTTGCAAAAGAGACATCAAGGCCGTGGAGCGCACTGCACTGGGAGGACCTCGCATCACATCGCTCAAAATGGAGAAGCACCCTCACCAAGCCACTGAAAGGGGGAAAGGAGAGATTGACTGCAGCAGCAGAAGAAAAAGAAACCGCAGGAAAGACCACCACAGTTCCAATAGTGCAGAGTCCATCTACAAGGATGACATGTACAATGGAGACTGCCACTCACGTATCGGTCTCTTTAGTCACAGCAGGAGGTGCTGTTCCAGCAGAACAGACAGCTAGAAAAAGAGTATAGGATTCATTCTTCCATGGACATTATAGACTGACGGAGGCCAACAATGATAATCAAGAACTCACCACACTGCCGAATGACATTCAAGTATTTACCAGTTCTGAGAATTTTTTCAGCAACCTGTAAAGTAACGACGATCTATCAAGAAGTAAGTACAGCACATTGATAGTGAAAAATTTTGGTTAAAATTATACAAAAACAACGCAAAATCTGCTTCAAGCAGAGAAGAAAACGAATCAACGAAAGTTAAAGAATTTCTTACTCACACGTTCCAGAAATACCGGGATTTTTTCTCTTACAATGGTATAATGTTGGTCCCAATAAGTGCAAATGGGTTAAGGAAGAGCATTTTGCAGGTGGTCTGTTGCGACATATGTTGATGATGGTTGATGCAAAAACAAGACAAATAATGATTGAAACATGCTTTAATCAATCAAAGAAGCACCAAATGCACCAAATGAAAGGATATATATCATTGTAGTCCTCGGCAACCCTTTCCTTCTGAATAGACTCATGCTCAGCAACGAGAAACTAAACAGGGAAAAAGAAAAGATATGAAATTGTTTTGCAAACAGAAGAAAAACAAAAAACGTTTGCTTTTATGTAAATGATTTTTCCACTTTCACCTTCGTCAAGTACCAAACATGATTAACGAGTTATGCATTGAAACAACAATTTCTTCGACCTCTCCCGCAGCTGGAAACGGCTCCAGTAGAAATCGTTCCATACAAAGGCTCCACACGATAAAGACATTTCATGCGCAGGATGGAAGCAGTGTTCCCAGCGTCCAATTTTTCTTTGACACTCCCCTGCAATGACACACTGTCTTATTCTCGTGTGATTCCTATATTTGCGATAATTCAGCTCTTCACAACTAGAAAGTAGAAAGATTCCCTACACATATAGATGATGATGGCTCTGATTACCTCTGCATAGGGATCATCAATTACTCCATTATAAATCCATTGCTCAAGCATTTCAAAGTACGGAACACAGGCCTTTGAATAAGAAGAAATAAATGGTAAAACGTTATTCATAACAAATATTGGTTACTAGTTATTCTCTTTCCAATTTCTTATGCTTTGTTCTTCTTCTATTCATGGTTGAAGTGCCTCTGAAGTTCATTATTCTATAATTCTACTGAGCAATCATTCCTTCATCTGATGAATTCAGATCCTTTTCGTGCGCCCTTTGTAAATGTGACCATAGTCACATGACTGGTTGAATTGGTGCAATGACCAGAGGACCGCTTCAAGAACCTCTGTGATGAACTCGGGAAGGAATCTTTTAGAGAAAAAGTAGAAAAATTCCCTTATCTTCATTTACGTCTCCCTCAAAATTTCAGTCCTTACTAATATTCGCCATTTCTAAATGACTTACGTGTCACTTTTCGATATCAAATTCAACGTAACATACCGCTTGCGCTAAGTAGAAGGCCAAATCTCGCGCTTTCAAGTCCCTGTTGAAATAGCAAAATTACGATATTGTTCAATCTTCATCAAATCTAATTTCTATGCCTTAATCTTTGGAAAGTCACCCATCCAGGGAAAATTTCTTTTTCATGAATAAAACTCTCCGCCACTAAAATTGATGAAACTCATACTTAACTGTCACTAAGTTCGGGATCATACAGTGAATTTCCTTCGAACTGAGATATCAAATGGTTTATGATCCAAGTTATATACATACGTGTCTACCTAAAGCTATTTTGTCCTTTGACATAAACAAGGTTTGCATGAAGGCAATGATACACGTCGAAACAAATTAAGAAAGGCTAAAAATTGTCAAGTGCAAGATCATATAAAAATGTTTACCCGATGTAGCTGTCAGTCTTTTCATGCAAAAGGGTAAGAACTGCACCACCTTTTAAAGAGCCCTACAAACACGAAGAGATTCATGTTGAAAATAAAATGCAACCAAGAAAATTAACTGAATTTCCTGCCACGTGCTGAAGCTATTGCTTCCTCTTCAAAATAAAAAGCGTTGAGTAAAAATAGGGTTTCCCTTCAATCGGCTTAGTTGTCATGAATCCTGATTTTGGAAATCGCAGATTTAGAAGAAGTTTGATGATAAAGACGATCAGTAATAATGACATTTTCAATTTAAATGTGATAACGCCATTTCCAATAACTCATAGGGATGTAGCGTTGACAAACAAAATGGCGACACAAAAGGACAGTCTTCCTATACACAGGGACATAGCTTCACTCAAATCCAAGTGGGCTTCCATCCCTGTTTCCCTATTGTGCTTCCTCTTACTTCTTATTCTTACTTTTCTTTGACTGCCTCGTTTTCTCCGTTCCCCATTGAATATCAAAATGCTTCAATTTATCAATCCCTTGCTCCGAATCCCCCGTCTACATTGTTTTCATCACAACAGTCTCCGTGCGTTCTGCTTGTTTCTTATGCCCATATATGTCCTCATTGCTTTCTTCATACGTCCCGTTCATTTTTCATGTTTTATCTATCTCGCTTCACTCCCCGCGCTGTCTCACTTTTATGATGCTTCTATGGACTATAAGGCCTCCACATTCTTCCTTTTTTCTGTCTATTACTGATTATGACTCTAGCCAGAGTTGAAACGTTCTGTCCCAATACCGTGTAGAGTCGTTGTACCTTTTTAATGTCCCCACTCTTATTTCAAAGCTATGCCACTTCGAATTATCGGAATGGATGTATAACTTGGAAAAAGTACTCTTTATCAAACAGAGTAGAAATTCTAAGCGAATTTGACAAAATATGAAGTCCTTCATTCCAAAATAAGACCTACCCGCTGAATCAGAGCTGCGATATTTGCCAGGATCTCCATGGTTTTCATGCACTGTTGCACGTAGAACCACATCTTTTGCAATGACAGCTGATTCTACAAGACAATTAAGTGTACCGAAATAGCTTGCAGACTATAAAGAGAAGTTCATAAACTCTATAGATTACGTTCTCAATCTTTGAGTACATTTCAATCGACAAATTTTAAAGAGAGGTTGCCCTAAACTCAAATTGGAGACGACCCAAATGATGATAACACTGCACGCATGACCCAATGGTAAAATGCTTGATACACTGCTGCTGGGGTTTGATGCACTGGCAAGATAAGGTCTTTAATTTGGAATTTGATTAAAAGTTTGATGATTGAAGTCAATTGGTACAAACCAATCGAAATTGATGCTCTAGTTGTGTGACAAAGATGAAATATTCCTGCAAATAAAAAAGATAAATAGCTTACAAATTTATCCAGCAAATAAATTTTTTAACACTGATGATGACTTCAAACAATAACAAATTAACTTATCGATGTCAAGAACAAGTTTCAGTGCTACCTTCAACATTGATCGCATGGCGGCACACAAGGCATGGCTAACTAGACCACTTTCAAATCTACTGCCATCTGAAATACAATATCATAAATTTTTGTTTAATGCATTTGAAACGGATTTTCAGAAGCATAATCAAGTATTGATAAAATGTCTTTTTTTTTTTTTATTTTTTAGTGGGTTATGTTGAGGAAAGGGCATGGTGACCTATGCAAAGCCCCAACAAAGGAAGAAAGAAGAAAGCGAGCAGCTAAGAGGATAGAGAGATAAGATCAAGTTTATTGATCTTAGATTTGAAAGATGGCAAGTTGTAAGACTCAAGAAAGCAAGAAGAAGGCAAGACGTTCCATAAGTTGCACGTTCTTGGGATGAATGATGATTTGTGAGATAGGATCTGATAAGATTTTCTGCTACTAATACAAAGGTATTTCATAAACTAATGAGTATTAGGAAAATAAAATCTGTCAAACTGGTGAATCTAAAGATGAAAATAGGCATTCTAGCAGTGTGACCCAATGAAGAGCTGATTGGTAACCCAGGACAATAAATAGCCTCCTCTCCATTGCTTGTTCCAACCATTTCATTTTTCTCATCTTCTCACCTTCTATCTATATACAAGTCCCAAATCCGTTCTTCTTTAGAGTACTGCTCCCACGTCTGGGGTGGTGCTCCAAAATCTACTCTCTGTCTTCTCGACAAAGTCCAGTCCAAAGCCATTCGTCTCATCAATAATCCTAACCTCACCAAATCGCTCCAACCTTTTTCCCATTGTCGTTTAGTTGGAGATCTTTCCATCTACTACAGATACTTTAACGGACATTGTTCTCAGGAGATCAGGGATATTATTCCAGTTCCTCTGAGGCGTGTCAGGACCACCAGAAGCTCAACTCATTCACACGTTTTCCAAGTTTCACTGCCTAATCCACGAACTCTATCTCACAAATCATCGTTCATCCCAAGAACGTGCAACTTATGGAACGTCTTGCCTTCTTCTTGCTTTCTTGAGTCTTACAACTTGCCATCTTTCAAATCTAAGATCAATAAACGTGATCTTATCTCTCTATCCTCTTAGCTGCTCGCTTTCTTCTTTCTTCCTTTGTTGTGGCTTTGCATAGGTCACCATGGCCTTTCCTCAACATAACCCACTAAAAAAAAAAAAAAAAAAAATTTCAGTGGTCTACCCTTTGGCCTCTCTTTCACCCACTTTTCACAAAATAGCTGTTCTTATGCTGGCCTATCTAATCCCCCTTTTGATTGACTTTTCTCTTCTTTACTTTAAATTAACATTTGTAACAATCTCATTTCCTATTATTTTTCTTGTTTATTGAGATCATTGATAGCAGAAATTACCTATTTGTTACGAAGTAAACCTTTTAAGTGTGAGTGAACTCCGCTATCTTTATTTATTCCAAAACACCAGTTTATGACAATAATTTCATACTGCAGGACAATTCTAAAAGTAAGAGCAAAAGCTATGGGCATGCAATGCTACCGATATCCTACCAAATACTGCATTACCACTGAAAGGGACCGATAATCAGAGACGATAGATAGTAAGTTAAAATGAACTTACTGTCAATGAATTGACAAATACTGGAATAGTATGAACAAATGGGCAAAATGCGATGAACAAGTTCTTGAAAGCTAGCATCTAATAGTGCAAAAGTAAAAGTGAGCAGTTAGGAGGATGGTTCCAGGAAAAGTTAAACCATCAAGATAACAAAAAATTTAACCGCAAAACACAATCATCTACTATAGAATCTGATATGATACTCAATATGCAAAATGATACACCGAATGACTTGAAGTAACTAGACACTTTCTTTACATCATAAAATTTAAGAGTAAGCTGAATTTTAAAAAATGAGGGATAGAATAAACAGAGAAATTACCTAAAGAGCGATCCACTTGAAATGTTACAGATTGAGCTTTGCCCTGCCTTCCTTTCAGAGTAATATACTTCCCTTCAACGCCCTGTATTTAACACACTGGTCAATTTAGAAGATAAGTCAAACTCGACACAGCAACAAATACTTATCAAAACCCAAACTAAGACACTTGAATGATGTGAAATTTTAAAAAATGTCATCAATTTAAACCATCTAAGCTCATTTAAATTGAAACTTAGAAAAGGTTTATAATGGGGCAAATTTTTTCAAAAGAACTTTACCATCATAAGAAACAATAAATCTTCAATAACAGAGAGTTCTTGCATTTGCAAAGGTAGTTGTCCAACTTCAACCATCTATAAAAAATATTTCCAAGAATATACAGTAAATACTTGCAAAACTTTCTGAAAGACTATCTTATGTTTAAGACGGATAAACTAAATCATAAAAATAGAATTTCATGTCACCAACAACCAGTATATATTCTCTACAGCATAATTTCAACAGGACAGCAGTTATACAATGTTAATCTGGATACTTAGCAAATAAAGGTTGCTATGCTCTTTGGTACATACACGCTCCTCTGCTTTTGAGATGAGTATGAAGTCTCGTGTTAAATATGGTCTTTCTCTTGTCCATGAAGGATTAACAGGGATACCAGCTGCACCTAAAAGTACAATTGAAAGTATTGCTGGTAGTTATTTGGCATCTCAAACAGCAAGTTTTCTTTTAGGCATAATCACAGTAGTCTTTAGCAACAAAGCCTTAGAGAAAATACAACAATCTAATTATAGAACTGATGGTAGCCTAGTCAAAAGTGCTTTGCCTAAGAATATCAGGGTTGATGGATTTCATACCAATCTTCTCCAGCTCAGTGAAAGGAGCAAAGTTCAGGTAATCTGACCTGCACAACCAATCATTTGGGAGCTGATAGTAGGTTCAGTACTCAAACTGGGCAAAAAGAACATTCAGGTACTTTTTAGCTGATAAACACGTAAGGCCAATTCACTTTTTTACATGAAAAGAAGTTGATGAGGTGACAGTTATTGGCTATTTGTGATATTGGCTTTTGTTATTTCAGTAGAACAATATAAATATACCTTACCTTGCTTCTTTGCATGCTTTTCACGTAATACCTTGATGAGGTCATCAGTAGAGCTTTGATTTGCACTACTTGCAATAGCAGATAATTTTGACCTGAGCTGATAAAAGGAAAAACACTCAAAATCATATAAAACTACAAAATTCATTATTCTTCAAGTTTTATTGCTTCTTGACAAAAACCCTCTTATATTTGATATAATTTGGTTGATTAAAATTGAAGATGAAGTATATGCACAAACCAGTTCATTCCGTTGCATGCGTGCAATTCCATGCGCAGGAAACAGTTTTTTGAGTGCAACAAATGGCAGATATGAAATCGTAATATTTAAAAAAATTTAATGATTGAAAAACATTTGTTAACATGCATTGCCAAAGCAAGGATGTTTGGTCACTTTCAACAAAGATTTTCGAATTTCAAGGCGAAGAATATCCTAATTCACGTTCGTGTGGCTCAAATAATCATATCTATTAGTGGCTCAAACTCAACAGTCAATAGACCATTTAGCACTCTTCGGGTTCTGCTTTCTGACAGGCGGCTTTGAATGACACATAACAAGGAAAAGGAGGGGAAGTGATGGTTTTTAATGAGAGCAATATACTTCCGGGGTGCAATCTCCAGTTAAATGATGAGGTAGTGGATCAAGTGAATTTTTTAGCACTTGAGTGTACATCGCACGTGTGAGGTCAGTAGTTTGTGTGATTCACAGCACATATGCTATTTTGCTCATCAAAGAGACTGATAAACCACATAGACTCCTTATCAATGCTAGTGAAAGATGGGAATATTCTGCTTCTGTGGGCCAACTACAATGAAAAATTGTCAATTCTCAAGCAATTAGCCTGTTTTTCTCATTCTCTTGCAAATATGCAGCAAGCATCCTGAATCAAAAGGAGTGCATGAGGTCTGAAGGAAGCGTATTTCAAAAAAAAATAATACACTTACTTCATGGACCTCCTCTGAAGTCATTTTTGCAGCCAACATGTTGTCTGATGCATCTTTAATCTCCTTTCCAAGATTGAATGTTGATGTTGAAGCAACTAAACCCTTGGTGTCTTTCAATTTTTGTCTCTCTTTTGCATTCTTTTCCAAAAGTTTAGAAATCTGAAATGTTTGAAGAAACAGGTTGATTAGCAATATTGAACTTAAACTTTCAATGGTAGCCAATAAACAATGCGCAATATCAGGATGGCTTCTTCTCAATCGCCTTTCAAAATCCATTGAAAACCATCACTTGACAATCTCCACGCTTTGAAATCATTGCCCTTGGTGATTTCAATGTCCACAGCTCTGACCGGTTTATCTATTCCTCTAATGTCACCAACCCTACTGACCAGTATGCTGAGACCTTTGCCATTGTCAATGACTTGATACAGGTAGTATCAGGGCCCACATGCATTCCTGATTGTGCAGAGGACAACGCAAATACTCTTGATTTTTTCCTCACATCAAACCCTAACATTTACCTTCATGCTACTATTAGCTCTCCCTTGGTAATACTGATCACTGTCTCATAACCGTAGGGCATGACTTCCACCCTCACCTCGATAGACACTTTGCTCCACAAAGAGTCTTCCACTACAGCAAGGCTGACTGGGACTCCCTTCGAACCATTTACTATTCTTACCCTTGGTCTTCACGCTTTTCAAATGGTCCTTCTTCTTTTGCTTCTTTCATTAACAACGCAACAATTTTTGGCATGGATCTTTCTATGCCTTCTTCTTACAAGTCTAGTAACAAAATTCCCCAAGTGGTTCAATTCACCAACAACCACTACTTCAAGGGATGGAAGCAACTTCAAATCCAAAAAGCACAAGCTTCCTTCATCCATTCACGCAAAATTTGCGCCAAAACCATAAAAATGATAAATCCTCTTTTGTCCAACGTATCAACAACAAAATGGTTCAAAAGGTCAATCATTTTGCGCCAGTCATTGACTCCAACTCCAACTTGGACAAGTGTTCCAACACCACATCACTTTCTCCTTCAACATTCAAAGTGTCCCCCATTACGTTCTCCACACAAAAGTCCTCCAAACTTTTCTCCAGCTTGACATCTCCAAATCCAAAGGTCCTGATGGTATTCCAGCATTAGTTCTCAGAACCTGTGCTCCTGAACTTGCCCCTATTCATAACAAACTATTTCAGCTTTACTACACTCTTGGCACATTTCCCACCTTATGGAAACAAGCCCATGTCTTTCCTATCCCAAAAAAAGCGGCAACTCTAATCCACTTAACTATCGTCCCATTGCAATCACTTTGCTCATCTCTAAAACAATGGAGACCATCATCACGAAACAACTTCTTACCTTCCTAGAAACAAACAATCTTCTCTCTGATCACCAGTATGGCTTTCGAAAAGCCAGGTCTACTGGCGATCTTCTTGCTTATGTTGTTCATGTCTGTTCCTCTGCTTTGAATCCAATGGAGAGAGCAGAGTAATCTCTCTCGATATCTCCAATACCTTCTGTTGCATTTGGCAAAATGGGACTTCTAGCTAAGCTACCAATATTTGGTCTCCATGACAGTCTCATTGAATGAATTGGCAGTTTCCTCTCTGATGAGTTGATTGCCGTCAGAGTGGACGGCCGGCTTGCTCTCGAATCTGCACTCTATTAATGCTGGTGTACCCCAGGGCTCTGTCATCTCCACTGTACTCTTCATCCTCTTCATCAATGACCTGCTCACCTCCACGTCTTCTAGCATTCACTCCTTTGCTGATGATACCTTCCTAAGTTCCTCATTTTCATTCAATCCAAATGACCATGCTTCCACCGATATCCAACTCCACAGAAACATTTCAGCCTCGCTTCTCTCCAATGATCTGACAGTTATTGAGAAGTGGGGTAAAGACAACCTAGTTTCGTTCAACCAAAGCAAAACGAAACAGGCTGTCATTTCATGTAAACATAACGAAAACTTTCCGTCTGTCCTTATAAATGGCGATGAACTGGATACTTCAACTTCTTTCACACAACTTGATCTTTCTCTATCATCTAATTTCACTTGGAAAACTCATGTCCATTCCCTTGGTAAGCATGCATCGCAAAAGCTCAGTTTCCTTGCCAAAGCCTGCGGGTTTTTCTTATCTTTTTACCTTCTAACTATATACAAGTCCCAAATCCCTCCTCTTTAGAGCACGGCTCCCATGTCTGGGGCGACGCTCCAAAATCCACTCTCTGTCTTCTTGAAAAAGTCCAGTCCAAAGCCGCCATTCATCTCATCAACAATCCTAACCTCACTAAATCTCTCCAACTTCTTTCCCATCTTTGTTTAGTTGAAGACCTAATCATCTTTTACAGATACTTTTACGGGCATTGCTCTCAAGATATCAGGGATATTATCCCAGGTTGTCTGAGGCAGTCAGATCGATCGAACGCTGAACTCATTCACCCCCTTTCCCAGTTGCACTGCCTACTTCACAAACTCTTTCCCAAAAATTATCATTCATCCCTAGAACATGCAATTTATGGAATGCTTTGCCTTCTTATTTCTTTCCTGTATCTTACAATTTGCCATCTGTCAAATCTCAGATTAATAAACTTGATCTGATCTTTCTTTCCTCTTAGCCTTTTGCTTTCTTCTTTCTTCCTTTGATGGGGCTTTGTATAGACCACCATGGCCTTTCCTCAACATAACTCACTAAAATAAAAAAGAAAAAAAAAGCTTAGTGGTTAGATCTTTGCCAATTAATCCCATGGTCAGTGGTTGAAATCCATCCTTAGCTCAACTTTCACGTAGAGTGAGGAGAGAATGATGATGAGACATGGCCTTTGTTCCATGAAGTAATGCGCAAACACCTCCATGTCTCCTATGTCACAGGATTATACATCAAGCAAATTAAATAGCTTCTTCTTTATCTTCTTTCAGGTTTAATGCTAATCAAGTAAGATGGTTGGCTTGGGTGTTCAACTATACCTATATCTTTTTCGGTCTGGCATGGGAGTCAACTAAATAGCTGAGTGCTCTTCACAAGTTAATGCATAGCTACCTTACCACCGACCCCAATTACCCAGCCGTGAGACCTGCTAATACCCGAGGAAAGTAAATCAATTTTCAGGAAAAAACGAAAGAATCAAACCTGCTTATCATGAACAATGCAGGAGACTAGGTACACAAGGGAATCAAGCTCTCTGACATTTCTTGACTTGAGTTCATCATACTTCTTAAGAAACTCTTTTGGTGTTGGACTTGCCTCTGCAATCTTCCTCTTTGCAGTATGAGAAGAGATCTAAATCAAAGGAAGAACTGATGCACATTAGACCACTTTCTCAATTTTAAAAGAGCTTCAACTGTGATGCAATAAAAGCTGAAGCAGTCCCATGTGTCATGGACTTGCCTACTAAATACAATCAAGTACTGGCAGAGACCTCATCTGCTTAAAAACTTAACAGAAAAAGCTTTGCAGCAAATATGGAGAAATATATTGTTAACGGATCTGTTTTGCTGAACAATGCATGGTGATTTCCTTTTTTGGAACAGACAGCCTCCACCAATGGCTGATGGTTGGCTATGTCTTGTACCTAGGTGATAATGACAATGATAATAGTGATGATGATGGTGATAATGACAATGATAATAATGATGATGATGGTGACGACGATGCTTAAGAACAATGTCTTTTATCAACAATGATATATCTTGTATATTGTAATGTTTACAAGTTATGAATAAAACAACAGTAAAATTTGATGGGTTAGGGATGTAAAGAAGCTATAATTCAACAAAATAATGTAATAGACTCAACCCATTACCTACCTGGGTGGTAACATATGGTGAGAGGTCCCTTGTAAGCATATCTGCATAAACCTCAGGGCCATCTCCATCATTGATTCTGAATACAAACCAGAAGGGAGTAAATAATACAAGAATTACAGCCTAGGATTTATAAAATGGAGTGTAAAGAGTTTCTAAAATTTTATTATGGTTTAAGGTTTTCGAATAATGAACTAAACATAGTCTATGAAAAAATGAAAGAGCAAAATGTTGATGTGAGTAATAACATGAATCAGATTAAAGTTGAATTTACCTTAAGAGTTTCAATAATTCTGATGCATGATGATGAATAGTGAATTCACTCATTCTTTTTCTCTGCTTTGGAGAATCAGGAACACAAATTATACTAATGCTTTTACATTCATTGCTCAAAGAAAAATCGTGAGCAATGGTTATATATTTGATTGCTCTTTAAATTCTCATTAATACGCATGTGACAACTCTTCATTCAAAATCGGATCTTATCATGAGATTTTTATGACTTTCGTTTATAAATAAACGGCAAAATATAGCGGGTAAGAGCTAGATCTTTCATGAAGTAGAATTTCATACTACAATTCAATAACTTCTGCTATTTTTCTTAATAAACACCCTTGCTTTCCTAAAAACCACTCCCTGCAACGATTCGGTGAAAATATTTTGCTCACAGACCATTCATGCTAGCGTCACTCGTTACAAACAATAAAAGGCTAACCAATGAATCGGTGAAGACTGCTCTCATCCACTTCTTCGTTATCTCAATTCACCTATCTTAACGTCGTAAATAAACTTGCTCCGCCAGACAGAGGCTTGTCTCTTCTTCAAAAAGAGGGCTTGCTGGACATCAAGAATTATCAGCTTTGGAAACCGAATTACGGCAGGGATCCTATCTTCGACATCTGCTGACAATGCTATTCATCACATTCATTAGTGACCTGCACTCATACATAAAGCACTGTGACATTAGTATGCATACTGACGAAGCAAGCCTGTGCAAACTGATATCCTGGCTTTGTGCTTATGAATTGTCGCTAGTCTTCTTTTCATTGGCAGCAGAAAGCGACTGAAACGAATTCAAGTGATGATAGAGAAGCATAGCTCTTTTTTGCTGTAGGTTATGAGAATAATGCCATTGTAGAAAATACCAAAGACCATAGGGTTATTGTTGATAGACACCTTAAGCTAGGGCAAATAAGCTAGGACGCATAAATTTCAGCAGCGGTTAATTAAAAAGGCTTACAACATATTTGGGATGTTACGTTTCTCAATGAAGTATTTACTCATTTCAACTGTGCAGAATATGTACAGGAGTCTACTGGTGCTCTGTTTCCGAT
Organism: Pseudorhiza aurosa; assembly: GCA_964026355.1. Classification (NCBI taxonomy): domain Eukaryota; kingdom Metazoa; phylum Cnidaria; class Scyphozoa; order Rhizostomeae; family Lychnorhizidae; genus Pseudorhiza; species Pseudorhiza aurosa. Next base: position 495,573 of record OZ032120.1, read on the forward strand.
ATATTTTTCTGGTTTGGGGATCAACTGGTACAATTGCTATCAATGAACTGCAAAAGTTCCAAAACAGAGCGGCAAGAACTGTTGTCATTAGCAGTGCCTCTGATACTTCTACTCTACCAATCATTAGAACGCTAGATTGGTTCCCTATTATCAGGCGAACCGAATCAGATACCTGACAAAGGTGGTTGAAACATATGTTCGTTAGCAACCAAACTCCCGCTTATCGCACGAAGATTTTGGTCAGATTCTCTGATTAAGATGGAAAGAACTTCACAATACCAAAACAGATTTTAACCATTCCCCGTCGCAAATCAGTTTTATCTTAAAGAAACGCTTCTCAGAAAACCGTGTCCCAGTGGTAGAATGATCGCTTTGTACGCGGTAGGTCAGGGTTCGATACCCGGTTGAGTCATACCAAGTACATGCTATTTCTCTGCTCAGCATTCAGCACTTTGGGAGAGAGCATTGGAGTGAAACACACAGTCCTACTAGACAGCCAGCCCCAACTGTAGCATTCATTGAGCTTGCATGGCTGTGGCCCAAAGGCTTATGAAAGGGAGATGGGCGCTGCCCTATTCCCAAAAATATGGTGAGAGAAGGAATTTTGACTTTGACTTTCTCACAAAAGGGTGCGAAGCTATGGAATGATTTTCCCATTGACATTGAATCTTCCAAAACTTATGAAAAATCTAAAAAACATGTCGGTATCATGTTATTTCAAATGCTTTTCATTCTAAACTTTTAGCTTTATAACTTGCTTAATCTTAACCTGTATTCTTTGTTCAAGTCGGCATTCTCTGTTTGAATTGATTATCTAGCTACTGTAATGCTTTAGCAAAAGATGAAGGAAAGAGTCAATATGGTCCCGGAAACAGGCTCTATTTAATGATAATGATAATGATAATTTTTTTTTTCAAACTTCATTCTTTTATTAAATATTTAAAATTTTACAAATAGAAGTCTCGCTAAAAAGGTAACTTGCACTTGGCTGGCTTACAACGACTAACAACGATAAATTAAAGAGAGAAAAAAAGAGAACAAGTAGTATTATTTAGTAAATATTTGTTAATATGAAAGAAGTTCCGGGTTAGACCAAGGTTTGTTTCTCGAGCAAAAGATGTAGTACGTCTTACGAATTATGATAGATGAGATTTTGTTTAAGATATGATTGAAATGGCTTTGGTCGATTCCAATGCATTTACACATCTCCAGAAAAGAGTCAGATGACTGGCCAAAAATGCCTAAACAGCTCATGGATAGGTTAACAAATTGGACTTGTCGATAGTCGCAGTTGAGATCTTTGGGAAAGAGGACAATATCGTTCTTCTTTGCGGTGGGAGTTGATATCTAGATTTGTTTCGAAGCCCACGGTTAATTCAAGGATGTAGAGACAGTTGTTAGGTGAAATTAGAAGCAGGTCAGGGCGGAGGCTATCACCAGTAACGATGCAAGGCGAGAGATAGGCAGGAAGGTCGACGTAAAGTTTGGAAGATCCTATCGCTTGAAAAGTTTGAGCAAGAAACTTAAGTGCTGAATTGCGTCGCCATGTAAAACGACCTTGGTCTAGGTAAGTTTTACAACCAGCAACAACGTGAAGGAGTGACTCAAGCTGAGAGCAGGAGGAACAATCAGAGGTGGGAGAAAGATTCCATAGATAAAGGTTTTTCCTAGTGGCAAGAGTGTTATTGAGATATTTGATGGTGAAATTGAAAATATTGGTAGGGAGCTTACTCTGAGTTTTCGACCAAAGTGAGTTAAGCTGCTTTAAGGAATGATCAAGGAGAAAGAGAGGAGTAGGCTTTGTGAAGGTAATTTGGACTGAAGCCTTTCGGTGTGATCAGAACGGATGGCGGATAAAATCTGCCTTATGTTTTTGTAAACATCATACTGAATATTGGTTCCACAATTGGTGCTTTTCCATAATCTATTTACTGTTTTGTCGCGCAACTGTTTCAGGGAGGAGCGTAGAGCAGTTTGACATTGCTGGAATTGGAAGGAGGGAAGTTGAAGAGCCAGTCCAAAGTTTTTATGGGAGAGAATAATGGAACTTATAGTGGCAGAGATTGGCAGATCCAGCCACTGACGAACGCATTTAGTGACAATATTATCTAAATGTTCGCAAATCCAAGTCTTGGATATGTCAGCAACTGTAAAATGCCAAGATAGTTTAGAAAAGATGTAGCGATCGTGGAGTAAAAGTTTGTTTTTTGGATGAATGTGCAATGAATCAACGGTTTTAAGCATGTTTTGAAGTGAGGATAAAAGGAGACTTTTGTAGTCATTGTTGTTTATTTCAAAATTGAAAAGCGACCGAGATATTTAAAAGATTCGCCGTTTTTGACGGTAGGAACAAGGGTAGAGTTAATGAGGACTTAAGGCTGAAATTGAAGAGAGCGTGTGGAAAATTTCTTAATTCCCAAGGAACTGCATTTGTCAACCCGGATGAGCATATTGGACCAGTAGCACCATCTTGAGAAGCAGTTTAGTAGCAGCTGGTTTTCGCGTTCATTAGTTGTTACAACAGCTGCATCGTCAGCAAATTGGAACCAGTGGACAGGGTTGAACAGACGGTCATGCTCATCGTGTGGTGAAAAGCCCAGTTGTTTGTATTTTTCTTGTTTGATGAACTGTATGAAAGTAGTTGTATAATGTAGGTTCTATCGCACATTTTTTCGTATGAGACATTTTTTGGATCCGCTTCCCACCCAACCGGTTCTAACCACTTTCCGACCCAGCCATTTCACACGTGAGTAGAGCAAAATCATTTCCCCCACAACACAATTTATCTAATTTTTTATTTAGAGTTTTAAGATATTATATTATATAAGGTGTTAAAAAAACCCAGATCAAAGAGATGACTGAAATTATTCCAAGACACAGCTGGCTAATGTTAGGCTTTTTACTCCACATATATAAAAACCATTCCCCCACAACAAAATTTATTTATTTTTCATTTAAAGTTTTAAACTTGCTACTGTATATATGAGTTACAAAAGTTACAAGCAGATTGTAAAAACAAAAAGTCACAACCAATCTCAAAAGATGACAGAAATGAATAAATCAGTAGAACGTATTCTTGAATCTTGCCGTTTACATGAAAGAAATCAAATGGATGAATCAATAAGACATATACATGAATCTTATGAGGCTTATGAAAATGTTGTCGGGAAAACAATATATGTACCATTCTCAAAGCTAGAAGTCGACGCCTTCTTTAAGATTCTCGATAAAGAAAAATCAGCAGGGTTTTATGGAGAAAAAATTGTTTTATATTTAGAACAAAGTCCGGCCAACCAAAATCATACATCTGATGTTATAATAAAAACAAACGCACCAAAATGTCTGAAAGAAAAGATAGCAGTAGATACAGAAAAAGATGAATCTATTATTTCAAAGGGAAAAGTCAGCGGGAAGCAAAGTATAAAAGTATCATATCTTAAATCAGACAGCAATAGTTATCATTGTGGTTTTCCATATGAAGCAGATTTTGAAATTATGGAAGATTATTTAATACTAGCACAAAAGATTGAAGCTTCGCTGAAAATAAGTTATACATATGCTGTAAGAGATGTGTTTTACTTTAATACAAAATATGGAGAAAGTGGCATCGCAAGGTTAAAAGATGAAGAAACAATGAAAACAGTAAGAATATATTTACCAAAATCAATCAAACAAGATATTAAATTGAATAGAGAAATGAATAAGAACAAGATTGTTCATGAAAAAATAAAATATGATGGTCTTGAATATTCTGGTAAAGTAAAGGTATATAAACATAAATAAGCCTTTGAAAAATTAGACTAATTGTTTACAGAATGAAAATATCAAACCAATAATATTACCAAACAATGAATTTTTTTTGCAAAAATTTGGTAAATTGTGAAATAAATAACAAGTACCACTACCATAGCCATATCTATTGTAAAATCGGCCATAAGCATCATGAAATGAGCTATGTGCATGACAAAATGAGTATCGAGAAAATAGTGCCTCTAAACAACATGTTATTCTGCCAGTACCAGGTCCAATCAAACCAATTTCACCTAGATATCAATATATTATACTTTTTACACTATCTATTTTACCTACATATTTTACAAGTAGATATTGATAAATTAATGCTGATTTGATAATAACAGGGTTAACGTTGTCATCAAAATCAGACTTTGTGGCTTCATAAAAGTAGTCCACGTATTTTTTAATTTCTCTTATTCCACCAAGATTTGACATTTTGTATATACTTATGTCGAAATTTAATTTATTCATTTTAAAAAATATAATACAAGATACTAATATACATTCGTTTGAAAATAAAATTGCTAAAATGACGACAATCTATCACCCTTATAGAGTAAACTTAACGGCTGGACAAGCCGAATCAGTTGCAAAAGCAATGAAACATAAAACGCCAATAACTCTTAGATTAACATATAATAATCTTGTGAGAGGCGATGAAACAGTAAATCTTACTCAATCTCAAATTGATAAGCTTGAAAAGGCAAAAAACAAAGGTGTAGGAGCTGATATTAAAATTAGTAAAGCTCAACTCAGAAAATTTGCAACAAGCAGAGGAAGCATTATGAATTTATTTAGAATAGTAGCCAGTGTTGCTAAAAAAATATTCCCAAAAATCTTGACTCCACTTGCAACAGGTGCAGTTTCTGGTTTATGAGAGACCGCCATTAAAAAAGCAGTTGACGGATCATATCAATCATCACCAGAACATGTTAAAATGGTAGTAGATACACCAGAAATTAGGGAACAAATCAAACAACTATTACCCATGTCAAAACAAAATAAACTAGTAGAATCATATAACGTGGAAGCGGATTAGTTTTAAAAACAGGACGTGGACAAAAAGGAGGCTTTCTAGGCTCCCTGTTGGCAGGAATTGGAATTCCATTAATTGCAAAGTTGTTTGGGGGATGCCATCGAGAAAATCATGAAGATGAAGATGATAGACTAAGAATGTTTGAATCACTGCTGCCACTGATAGATCAAGGCGAAATAGATGTAACCCAATCAGGAAATGGTATTCTAATTAGATCACAACCAACTAGAGGCGGTACAGTTATACCAGCTTTGAAATATTTATTAAGCAGCAATAAAAAAAAGGATCGGGTCTTCTTTTAGGGCGCTCCTAACAACAGCCCATTCAGCCAAATACATTTGCTGGGGGCTCTGTTATAAATCATCCAATATCTAATTTTGAAATAATGAATTGGGTTGAATACTTGAAAATAAAAAATTTTAAAGGTGTTATATCATGAGATGAGATTCCAACAAAAGTAAAAATATACCAGGCCAATGTTTTATTGTAAATTTGGATTGCACCGAAGGACCAGGAACACATTGGGTGGCCGTAAAAATAACCGCAGACTTTGTCAATTACTTCGATAGTTTTGGATTACAACCACCACAAGAATTGGTAAACTTATGTCATACATTTAATAAGTTATATAAATATGAATCAAACCAGTTTCAAGATTTGAGCAGCGTTTTATGCGGATGTTACTGCTTGTATTTCTTAAAAGAATTCGTGGGAAATAATTATTTTAATGTAGTAAAAAAGTTTGCCCGTAATAACTATAAGAAGAACGAAAGGTACATAATAAACTATTTTGGCTGAAAAATATGGATTTTATAAACAATATTTCTAGTGGCACAGCAGGAGCAAACTCAAAAGTAGCACAAAGAGTAGACGAAATTGAAATTGATGTTGGAGTTGTTGAAGCAAAACTAAATAGCTTACCCTTTGATAGTACGGGAGTAAAGGTGGATAAAAATTTTGATTTAAATAATTTTGTAGTCGATAATGTACCAACACCAGCAGCATCAAATCATATAGCAAACAAAGGATATTGAGAATCATGGATTAAAAAAGATGGTTCAGGAAACATAGATGCTGAAAATAAAAAGATAATGAATTTGACATTAACCCCATCCGCCGACCGTGATGTAGTAAGCTTTGGATTCTTAAATCTCTATTTACCAAGATTAGTTTATGAAGATATTTCGAGCGACAACCACATGAAAACCAAAAGGATATATTCATTAGGTGAGCCAAAAGCATTTGCTGATGCAACAACAAAAAGTTATGTTGACCTAGGCATTATAAATGCAACACAAACAAGTGCGTTTGGTGGAATAAAGAAAGATGCAACAAACCAATTTGAACTCAACGTGCCACAAGCAGAAAGATTGGTAGCACCTGTTTTACTAAATGGAAGCATCATCAAAGACGCTTCAGGAAGCATGTCCGTTGACGTTGCACTTTGGGAAATGGTGGAATTAACAAAGATGTGACTGACTGGTAGGCTGCAACTTAATGTACCAGAAGCAAAAACTTTGATAGCACCCGTTTTAGCAAATGGTGGAATAGAAAGAGATGGAGCAGGAAAATTAAAAATAAATGTTGCAACTGCACAAAAATTAATAGCTTCAGTTTTACCCACAAGAGGGGTTGAAAGAGACAGTGCTGGCAAAATAAAGCTAGTTGATGCTGTTGTTAGAAGTCTTGTTATGATGGATGGCAATTATCATAGTTGGTCAAAAGAATTTATAAAAAATAATGCTTCCGGACATTGGTTAATCTCTGACAATAGTCCGTTGAGCTCGAAAGTTGCAAAATATGGCGTTTCATCAGGAACAAATGTTGAATCATTACTGTATCAAGGTTTTGGTGAAAGGGTAGACATTGTAAAATATTCTGACACAGAAAGACCAACTTCAGGAGCAGGATTAATTAATGGCAGATACAACTATATTACTTTTGATGGTGTTAATGATAGAATGAAATTTAATATGAATTTGAATATAACAAGCGGAGATAAAACGCTGTCAATAACTGTTGTTTATAGAATCACTGCCTATAGTGCTGGTGTCGGGTTAAAAAATGGCTTTATTGGAAATCATAATGCAGGATGGGATCATTTTATTTCTATGAATGATAATAGAAACTTTATTGTAAGTAATGCAAAAAAAGAATCTACATCATATAATGGTGGTGATTATATAACAATCTTAACATTTCCAACAAACCCAGATCCAACAGTACTAAATAAGTGGATTGTTATAACTGCTACATGGTCACCCCAATTAGGCGCAGACGGATCACAAGTATGGTGCAACGGACAAAAGCTCAGAAACTTTACTGCTAAAGAAAACGTTGGTGCCACAAATTTTGCGCTAGGTTGTGTTAGTGCAGATGCGCCTATCGCTCCATTAGCCGGGGATATTGCAGAATTGATAATTTTTAAACAAAAAGACGAATTAAATAATGCATCACCAATAAAAAGCATTCAGAAACATTTTCTTGATAAATATGCTATTACGCATGAACCAATGCTTTCAATGTAAAAAAAATTAAAAGTAAAAAAAATGACGAAAAAAATAAAAAAAAATTTTTTTTTGTGTCTTGTTTTTTAAAAAATCATTTTTCTTGTGTCTTTTTTTTGTTTTCTTCTTAAAATGTTCATTTAACTATGCCTGAAATAGGATGTGATGTGATTTGTCTTTCATACAAAACTACTGCTTTCCACACATACGCTGTTGGGACTCCATCAAGAGTGTATGAAAACTTAAGACGCTGTTGGGACTCCATCAAGAGTGTATGAAAACTTAAATTTATGTGATCCATCAATCATAATTTCTCTGATCTTTTAAATCGAAGAAAGGAGGGCAGAATTTTGAAAGGCTTGTCTAGAACAGTTTTGACAAAGCCCCAGAAATTTTTGGAAATAAATTGATCCAGCTGCTTGTGCGGAATTGAAAATCTAGTTTGACAGATTGGATGTAGACCTTAGCTTAGATCTGAGCAGATGAGAAACGTGTTGAACTTCGGCGAGGGAGGCAGAATTATTCTTTAATTGCTTTAGTGCCTTTTTAACGATAGAACAGAGTGGTTCTTTTATTTAGCAACTAGCTCCTGGTCTACGAAGGTACTCACGGTCCCATGATTCTGTTTGAAATAATCACAAATGGTTTCATTTATATACCTGATGGTGCAATTAAAGTCAGTCGAATAAGATTCAAAATCAATGTCAGCAAAGATTGTTTTGAAGAAATCGTTGGCCAACGTCCTTTGATCCTCTGACTTCGGCAGATGAATCCCCCGTTTCTTGTCTACGCAAAGAAGTGATTGGTTGATTTCCTCATTGTTGTTCAATGAGCTTTGCGCATCACTATTTGAATTTAACATAACGGTCAGAGTTTCTTCACTTAGGCCCTCATAAGACATAAGACATAAGAATTTTCATTTTCAACCAAAAGAAGAATTACAAGGAATTGTAATCAACAGTATGTACGATTAATGAAAACCGACTTAAACTAGAATGAAACTATTTAATGGAAAAAAACAACAACAATTGAATGCCAAAATTGAACGAAGAGAAAATGATTACATCAAATTCTATAAACTAAATGGTTGGGAAGGGATCTTATAGCAGAGCTAATTTTAGACCCCCACCTGGCTGGTACGGCTGATCCGGCCGACCGAGACGTACTGACCAAATGCCTAGTTGTTACGTGTAGCTGCTACGAAGGAAGAAACTGTTATATCAATAGTAACGAAGTATTTTGTGATCAGAGCTTTTTTCACTTTTTTCAGTAAGACTCAAACGCCAGATTTGAAAATATGCGCCTTAGGTGTCTTTTATTGATCAGATTATTGAAGACAGGGTCACTTTTTAGACAATTAAGTGCTTTGGTACCACTGTATCGCAGAGAGCTTAGCCCATGGGTAGTGGTGTTGAATTTTTGTTCACGAAGTCCTCTAGCAGATGAAAGACGAGTCAGTCGATTGTGCACATTTCCGATCCTCTGGAATAGCCAGTTTAAGCCGTTCGGCAATTGATTCTTTTCAAAGTCGTGCATAAAAATTAATTGCTGAGCTTGAGACTATCATTTAACTTTAAGATTTTTAAGTTTCGGAAATGCTGTGATGTGTGGTCGTTGTATCTCGAATAAGTGATTGTTCGTATAGCCCATTTTTGGAGTGTACGAACCAGATTAAGTTGGACATCTGTTGTAGTTTTCCATAGAATTCATCCATATACAAGGTGTGAGTTAAAAAGACTGTGATAAAGGTATTTTAGAGTTGACCTAGTTGCAAAATGTCTGATTTTACTTAGCAAGCCAATAGCTTCACCTAGCGTTTTTGTAAGTTCATTTGTATGTGATTTCCAGTTTAATTTGTTATCGATAATAATGCCTAAATACTTCACATGATGAGATTCGTATAGAGTTTTGTTATTCAGACGGAGAGTGAACTTAAAGTTCTCGTTTTTGCTCAAATTGCTTCTAAAGAGAAGAAATTCCGTCTTCACAACATTCAGTGAAAGTCGATTTGCACAAAGCCATTCATACAGAGATTTTAGTTCTTCATTCATCTTCAATCTAAGATTTTTCAGATTTCTATCGGATACAATAAGGTTGGTATCATCTGCGAAATGATGTACGAGTGACTTTTGAGTAGTGTATCTTAAATAATTCATATAAAGTAGAAATAATAGTGGTCCTAATATGGATCCTTGTGGCACACCACACGATATTTCCATCAATCTTGAATCGACGGAGGCAATTTGTACCTTTTGTTTTCTGTCAGTTAAGTAGGATTCAAACCATAGATGAGCTTGTCTTCTAACGCCGTAGTGGTAATGCTTTTCGAGTAATATTTTGTGACTGACAGTGTCAAAGGCTTTTTGAAGATCAATAAATACCCTGCATACATTTGTTTTATTGTCCAAGGATTTCTTTATATTTTCAACCAAGTTGACGAGTGCATGGGTAGTCGAGGTTCCTTTTCGAAAACCAAACTGCAGGTCATAAAGAGTATTTTCTTTTTGCATGAAGTCATGAACTCTATTGTACATTATTCTTTCATAGACTTTACTTATGTTAGAAAGTAGTGAGATTGGTCGGTAGTTACTACATTTTTCATGGTCGCCCTTTTTAAATATAGGGCAGACTCTGGCTTCTTTAAGTAATGATGGAAAGTGACCTTCTCGGAGCGATTTTGAAATTAGTATCTGGAGGATGCCAGAAAATACGCCGGCATTTTCTTTGAGAATTTTGTTAGGGAAGCTGAAAGGTCCACATGATTTGCTCATCTGCATTTTACTGAGGAGAGAACGAATTTCATACAACTTTACGTCTGCTATGTAAATTGAGTTATGGGTAGATGGGCCAAGAAAATCAAGGTAGGAACATGTTGAATTTTGATTGTTTTTTTCTAGATTTGGGCCCACATTGACAAAAAATTCATTTATTGTATTTGCTATGTCCTTTTCATTGCTAAGAGATGTGTTATTATAGTTTATGCTGACGGGAGAAGTTGGAATAGATGATTTTGATACATTTATGATTTCTTCGATGTCTGACCAGGTTTTACGAACGTTTTCAGCATTAACACTGAAGTACTCAGCGTAATAGTTTTTCTTGCTAACTCTTTGTAAGGTAAGTAGTAAGTTCCTATAGGATTTATATTGCATATGAAGATATTCCCTGATATCCGGGCGCACTGCAGTTACAAAGGATTTGTACAAGTTGTCAATTGTATCTATAGATTTGAGAAGACCTTTCATTAGCCATGGGTTCGCTACGATTCCAATTTCTTTCCTGCTAAGTAACTTTGTCGGTGCCATTACATTTAATATATCATCTACAATGGTGTAGAAGATACTAAATGCTTCTTCAGCGCAAGTGCCTGCTAGGGTTTTGACCCAGTCTATTTTCCCCAGTTCCTCCAGAAATTCTTGGTTGTTGAAATGTCTATAATCACGTTTCCATATTTTCTTCATTTTCAATGTTGTATAGTCAGTAAGTCTTTCTATGTGTGTGAATTGGGGAAAATGATCTGAAATCGATGAAGTTATGTTTCCAGAAGTACATTAGTATTCTAATTTGTTAATGAAGATATTATCGATTAGTGTTTTTGAATGGCTAGTGACACGTGTTGGTTGTAGTATAAGAGGCTGAAAAAGTGCTGCTGACAGGGTGTTGAAAAAGTCAGCAGTAGCGGCATCTGATTGGTGGTTTAATAAGTTGATATGAAAGTCGCCCATGAGTATGCACTCTCGTTTTTCTTTCGTAATTGTTGAGGTAATTTTACCAATTACTTCTGAGGAGAAGTTATCAATATCCGTATTCGGGTGCCTATAGATGACCCCGAAAATTATTTTTTTGTTGCGTAAATCAGTAGCTTCAACAAAGTGAGCTTTGGCAACATTTTGAATTGACATGCACATGTCAGGTCTTGGTTTTATTTTTTTGAATTTTCCTGATTTAATGTACAATCCTAGACCTCCACAGTTTGTTTTTGACGTGGTATGAGTAAAGATTTCGTAGCCTGGTATTTCTATATCTGTTTGTGGTTTTTCACCGTAGGGAAGTCGAGTTTCGCTGATACCAATTACGTCAAAGGGAAAGTTAACCCTCTTTAGCAAAGTTCGTAGTTCATCAATATGTAGTTGAAGGGAGCTTATGTTCATGTGAAACGTCGATAAAAACCGTTTATCTAGCCGTGCTTGCTTGAGTTCGAGGGGAGTGTAGTATTTTGACGTGGTCATGTCATCAAAAAAATCGTCCGCTGAAAATTTGTGACCAGGAATTCTGTCTAATAAGGAGTCGATGGTTACAGATTGGTTTAACTGAAGGCTTCCAAATAGTTCTGTGGAAGAGTGATTAAAGGCGTTGTCAAGGTCTCTGTCGATTACATGGAAAAATTACATTTGTTTACAAGTGCACTTTCTGCAGATCCATTCTTTGTTTTCCGAGTTTAAACGTGTATACGCTTCGATTGAAATTTGTGCGCATTTTCCATGGGATGGCTTTTTACAATTACCGCATTCAATTTTTCGAAGATGCACGCGTCTATCGCAGTAACAACATCTTTCCTTAGCAGCAGCGTTGAGTTTTTTTCTCGTTGGATTTGGTCATCCGACGTGAGATTTTTCAAAGGTGACGAGTGATTGGCAAAGTAACGAAAGTTGTTAAGTTGCAGCGCTTTTGAATGGAATTGTGGTTTTTGTATTATTTTGTAAATTATCAAATTGGGAGTTGGAATTAATCGAACGAATCTATTGTTTTTGAAAACGAATCTATTGTTTCAGAATGTGTTGCGGCAGATAGGTTGAAATATGTCGGGGGAAGGATTACGGAAGGAATTTACAACTTACAAACCATCCAAGTCCCCAGGACAAGATACCTTTACCACTGGACTGCTTTCATTTTTCCTTAAACAGGGCACTCCATTGCTTGTCCATAAAAACCTGTAGCCGCTCTTCCTTTTGACTTCAAGAGCCAGGGTGTAAAACCAGCGATTGTGTGGCGAAAGATGTTCGTTCACAAACACGTTTCTTCTCGTCGTCTGCTTCCTTGCCGTGAAAATTTTATCACGCTTGCGTAGGTTCACAAACCTCACAATTAGAGGCTTTTTCTTGTCCTTCCTTTTTGTTGGAATCCGATGGCAAGCTTCAATGTCCCCAGCTTCAATGGTTACACCCAGCTCATGAAGAAATTCCAACAGTTTGGCTTCCTCCTCGCCGCTGTCCCTACATTCTTGCAACCCAGATATTTCTAGGCTATTCCTCCTCGAATATTGCTGCAAGTCATGCAAACAGTTTTCGAGGTACATATTTGCACCATGCACCAGTCTTTGGACTTCATCCTTTAACCTTGCATTGTCAGCAGCGAGCTCAAAAAGGTCACCACTGATTACTTTCTGCTGGTTTTGATACTCCCGCAGGTCATTTTGTAGGCCCTCTATAATATCTTTCAGCCATGGAGCCGTTTTGATAGCTTTCATCGGTTCTTTAACAGAAAGTCTGGAAAGTTCGCTCTCTGGGAGATCCTGCATTTCGTAAAGGCTCCGGTTCATCGTATTTAATAATGGCCGTGGCTAAAAAACCTCAATTCGTTCAGAGCAACTGCAACGTGTCCTATGCTTACGCCGCCATATGAAGAAAAAAGGTCTTTGGTGCATTTTAAGACCTTCAGTACCCTTGCAGGCTTTTCCACAGCAGCAGGTGACGACGTTGATAATGATAATTCTTTTTTTTTTCAAACTTCATTTCTTGTGATATATATACTTAAGTACAACTGCAAACCTCTCTAAACAGGTAGTTTACAATTGACTACTTGAACAAACAAAAATAAACAAGAAGTACAAAGAATATGAAGAAAAATATATATAAAGTAGCTGTTAGAAAATAATGAGAAGCTTTAAAATGTCATTAGTTCAGGATTGTCCCAGTCTTTGTTCCTGCGGCAGAAGACATTGTACGAAGTTATTACTGCAATGGCCATCATCTTCTTGACTACGTAGTGCCTGCAAGTTTTGTCGAATTTCAGGTCTTCGAGCATTTATAAGAAGTCCACGGAGGAACTGTCAAAGACACCGAGCGTGCTTATAACGATATTTACGAATTTAACTTTTTATATCTAGATTTAAATTTGCTTCTAGGTTTTTGTATTTTTCCTTCTTTCGCTTTGCATTGTTCCCAAGGTTTGTCTCGAAACCCACAGTTAATTCGACAATATATAGAAAATCGTTCGAAACAGAAAGTAGAAGGTCTGGACGAAAACTGTCTCCGGTGAGAATGGAGGGGTTTAAAAATTTAGGAAGGTCAGCATGAATGGTAGAATTTTTGACGGATTGGAGAAACGTAGCGATGGACAGAAGAAAGGAATCATGTCGCCATGTGTAGCGCCCCTGATTCAAGTAAATTTTGCAGCCAGAAATAATGTGTAGAAGGGATTCAGGTAGTAAGCAGAAAGAGCAATTTGATGTTGAGGATAAGTTCCACTTGGCAAGATTAGAGTTTGTTGGCAAATTGTTATTGATGTATTTTACCGTAAAGTTGAATATGTTTTTTGGAAAATTGCTCTGGACAGATGACCAGATTCCATTGAGAGACGGTAAAGAATGGACTTTAATGTTGAAAAAGAAAGAGCCTTGGGATACGGATATGTTTGAAAGTTTATTTTCATGTTCATTTCTAAATGACTTAATAATTTCTTTAGTATTTCTATATTGGTCATACTGTACATTGGTATGCGTACTCGTGTCTTTCCAGAGATTTCTAATGGTTTCGTTGGATGAAGATTTCAAAGCACTGCGTAAAACTGTTTGGAACTGAGTGAGCTGAAGGGATGGAGGAAGGATATTAAGTCAAAATTTTTTGTTCGGAAGAAAGACATTACTGAGAGTACCAGAAATTGGCATGTCTAGCCATTTACGAATGTACTTGAAAACAAAGTTGTCTAAATTTTCAATTACCCATGTTTTTGGTAGATTAGCTACTGTCAAGTGCCAGGAAATTTTTGAGAGCAGAAATCGATTGTAAAGTAAAAGTTTGATGATGATAATGATAATGATAATGACAATTTTTAAACTTCATTTTGATATATAAGCTTAACATACAAATACAAATCTCTCTAATAATAGGTAATTTGTATTCCGCTGACCTAATTCAGGCATTTCTAGTATGAAAAAAATGAATGAATGAATAAAATAATAAAATGACGAGCAGAAAAAAAAATTAAGAATTAAAGGTTGCAAGGAGACTGTTAGTAGGAAAGAAGATCTGGGTTAGTCCAGGGTTTATTATGCATACAGAATATGTAGTAAGTTGTGCGAATGATTATAGTTGATAATTTAGTAATGATGTAGTTAGTATGTGCTTTGTCAATGGTTAGATCGCTACACATCTGAATGAACGAATTGCAAGATTGTCCAAAGATTCCAAGGGAACCTATTGACAAGTTTACAAATTCAACGTGTTGGTATTTCGATGTTAGGTCATTCAGAAGGTAGCGATATTTGGAAAAATTCCTATCAGCGTTATCATCAAGGTTTGTCTCAAAGCCAACGCTAAATTCTAGAACATAGAGAGTATTAGAAGGAGTGGAGATGAGCATGTCAGGACGCAGGTCGTCACCAGTGACGAGAGAAGGGGAAAGATATTGTGGGAGGTCAACATAGAAACTACAGTGATTCAAATATTGAAATGTTGAGGCAAAGAAGTTTAGTGCAGAGTCATGTCTCCATGTGAAGCGGCCCTCGCTGAGATAAGATCTACAACCTGCAACAACGTGGAGAAGAGACTCTGGCTGGAAGCAAAAGGAACAGTCAGACCTTTGGGAGAGATTCCACAGCTTGAGATTTTTCCGAGTTGCAAGTGTGCTATTAAGGTACCAGACAGTGAGGCTAAAGATGTTTTTGAGTAGTTTACTCTGGGCAGACGACCAGAGAGAATTCACAGTTTTCAAAGAGTGGTTCAGGAGGAAAGTAACGAGAAAGCCTTGAGAGGTTAAGTTAGATCGGAGTTTGTCGGTATGGCTCTGACGCACTGACTTTAATTTGCTTAATGTTTCGGTATGTATCATATTGTATGTTCATACCGAAACTAGTACTTCTCCACAGGGATTTTATTGCATCGTTCGATGAAGATTTCAGGGCAGTACGCAGGACAGTTTGACATTGTAGGAATTTTACAGAAGGAAGAAGGAGATTCAAACCAAATTGGTTTCGAGGAAGACTAATACCACTGAGGGTGACGCTAATTGGAAGATCTAACCATTTTCTCACGAATCTTACCACAACGTTATCGAGATTCTCGATGACCCATGTCTTGGAAAGATTGGCAACAGTTAGATGCCAGGACAGCTTAGAAAGAACGTAGCGTTGATAGAGGAGAAGTCTGTTTTTGGGAAGGATGCGTAACGAATCGATTAGTTTCAACATGTCGAGAAGAGTTGAATCAAGGTGGATTTTGTGTTGATGGTTGTCCATGTCAAAATTGAAGAAGCGGCCGAGATATTTAAAGGTTCACAATTTTTAATTACTGGCAAAAGTTCGGTGTTGATGAAAAGTTTAGGTTGAAATTGTAGAGAGCGGGAAGAGAATTTTTTGA
The DNA here is from genome assembly GCA_964026355.1 of Pseudorhiza aurosa. Taxonomy (NCBI): domain Eukaryota; kingdom Metazoa; phylum Cnidaria; class Scyphozoa; order Rhizostomeae; family Lychnorhizidae; genus Pseudorhiza; species Pseudorhiza aurosa. The sequence continues at coordinate 511,487 of OZ032120.1, forward strand.
TTCCAAAGGTGACGCATCTATCAACCCTAATAATCATGTTTGCCCATTGGCACCATTTAGTAAAACAGTTTAAAAGGAGTTGATTTTCGCGCTCGTCAGTTGTAACGACCGCTGCGTCATCTGCGAATTGGAACCAATGAATAGGGTTAAAGAGACGATCAGTAGAATCATGTGTAGAGAAGCCGAGTTGTTTGTATTTCTCTTGCTTAATGACTTGAATAAATGTATTAAAGAATATGTTGATAATGATAATGATAATGATGAATACTTTAGCATGGCCAAATATGAAATGCGCAAAGATATCATTTTAACTGCTTTAAACAATAGTTAATTTCATGTGTTCTTATAGACCTTTTTCTAAATCTAAAGTGCATACTCCATTGCTTACAGATACAGTACAAGATAAGAGTGGTTGTTATTCTGTGATGTAAAGCAAATTCTCACAGCTCGTTGGATAAAATTTTTTACTATTTTTGCGCCACCAACTTGCATGACCACAGCGGCCGCCATTGGATTGATCGCTTTCAGTGCAGCGGAGGAGCAGACAAAGGTCGAGGGAATGCTGAAGGTGGTCGTGCATTGAGGATGTGAGCACGACGGAGGAAGCGAACGTCTACGGAGGTCGTGCGCATCTTGCCACTTGGTGACGTTTAGGCGATTCGAGAATTCTAACAAGAAAAACATTGGTTATATTTGATGGATTCAAATTGATTGATGATTTTGACGCCCAAGAATCTTGCTAAGCCTTGCACTAAGCCTAAGTGAATGTCAAAGGGGAATGTTTTCATTTATCAGGATAGGCCAAAGGCTGAAGAGCCAACATACAGTTCGAAGTTTTTATTCACAGTTTGAGATTTCATTTATTCGAGGCTGAATACTATGTGTTAAGAATAGATGTCACCGTCTAGGTTGTACGGAAGAGTTAAGTTGATGTCTCAAACAGGGATATGGTTTTTCCCATCGTTTGCTGCAGTCTTCCTCGTTAGTTTGTTGGGCTCAGCTGAGAAGGATACCAACAATATACAAGAAAGCTACATAAGTCATGGGAGGATGGCAGATGAAGGTGCGATTGATCATTTGATACAAAGGGTTGAAAATATTCAAGGAAATACAGCTGAACACAGCTTGCAGTCTGGTGATGGAGATAAGGATTGGATAAAAGGTATTTCCACATTGAAAGAGCTCAATTTAACGACGAGCAGTAAAATCCTGTCAAAGGGAAGTTATACAAATGAAAATGAGTCAAATATGACAATGAATCGAGCAGCAAAAAATGGAAAGAAAATATGGGTATGTACAAGGAAGATGATTTAGAAAAAGTATTGCTGATAAAGAGATTAAATGTAACAGTTGTGTGCTAAATCACGAATTACTGCATCAGCGTATCCCCATCTGTGATGTATCCCCATTGGAAAAAGAGGCAGTTTTGAAAATGTTTCATTTATGATGTAATCATGCAGTTTCTTCACTGGAACAATGCATGTCATAACCACAGAATTGGTGGGATGACCTCCTTGATCACTAGGACATTTGATCATTGAGTCTGTGGTAAGCAATCTGGGCTCTAGTTTAAGTGAATGAAATGTAGATTTGGATGAAAGTACTTACCTGCAACCAGTAATTTCAAGCATAAAATGAAGATATCTGGTAGCATCCAGAGGAGGGATCAGGTACTGCTTGGAAATCTTATGTGAGCATCTGTGAAGTCCCCATCTCAAAACGTCCTTTCCTTGCTGGAAAGAAGCAATTGAAAATATAATAACAGCAGCAGTGGTTTGCAGAGTCAAATAAAGTAACAGTGCTTTAATGAACATGATTGCAGCTGTGGCTTCAACCATTCACATTCAGTTTGCCTTTTCTTTTCTGGCTAGAAAACTATCTTATAACATATTTGATTTTCAACATACTGACTGCAAAATCTGTGATGTTGAGAAATTTTGGCTATCCCGTTATTATCAGCCCAGTCAAATGTCCAATTTGTAATTTTACGCTATCAATGACAGATTTATTGTTGACAGACCTTTGAAGTATGACCAGATTACTTTGTTGTCAAGTTTCTTTGCTATTTTTTAGAGAGAATTTGGAAATCAAGACATCAATGAATTTTGCTATAGCCCATCTGATGTAAGTTTTCATTGCTATGTTAAAATAGTACATTCTCCTTTAAAATATTTCATAATAGTGTACTAAATAGTTAAAAAATATGATATCTATATAACAATGTGTACTGTCTTAAGACTTAAAATTTTGCTGCCAATCTTGTTACGGTAAGTTAATTTCATGTTGCTTTTACATCAGCAATATGCATATTCTATTTCAGAGTTTAAAATGCTACCAGGATCCAATATTTTGTGAAACATTCCATCTAAGGTTTGTTCTTGATATTTTCCTTGGATTTGATAACTTTTGGATTCTGTTTCAGTTTCACTTCTTCATTGCACTTTATGGCTGCTTTCACTGCTTACACAGGGGCTGGTTGGCAGCTCTCAAGTTTAGTCTTTCCCATTTTTGTTTGATCTCTTGCAACTTTCTTGTCAGCCAACATTCTTTCATATCTTTCTCTGCTCATTTACTCCACTCCAACTTTGGCCTTTCTCTACCTCTTACACCTTCCACCTCAAATGCGGTAACTCATTTTACCCAGTTACAATCATGCTTTCTTAGCACATGCACCAGCCACCCAAACAATGCTTCCTTATGTCCGCAAGCACTGGCTTAACTGGTTTCTGTTCAAGCTTCTCTTATACTAGAGATGCCACACATATCCACTGGAACATTTTGATATCCCATCGCTAAATTCTTGCTGATTGCTCTACATTCATGACTCATGCTTTCCTTCCCTACGCCATTAGGTTTCTTACACAGATAGTGTACACCTTTCAGTTTCAGAGGCATTTCATTATTTTTCATATTGCCCTGGAACGCCCATGCACAATGCATCTCAACACTGACCCTGAGTCTGCCTCTCCTTGGCATTTAACATATCCCATAGATAGCAAAACCCTTAGACCTTTCTCAAATGCAATGTTTCTGAAAGTGAACGCCTCTAAGATGCTATCCGTTTCACTACCTGTAGTGTCACACTTAATATACATAACTCCAGTCAGGAAATCTGTCACACCTAAGCATCTTAAATGGACCAAACCACTAGATTTTGAACACCAAAATAAGTTAGGTCCAACATCTCTTCTGCATGCAGCATATTGCCACTGTCCACATCTCTCAGTTTCATCACAATCCTCTCTTGAGACCATCACCTTCATTTTGCCCAAATTAATTTGCAACCTCTTAACCTCCAGAAAATTCTTCTTCCTAGTTATTTTCACTTTCAAACGTTGCATACTTTCATTCATTAATACTAGGTCATCTGCACGCAACAGTTTTCACAGTGAACTTTCTCAGACCTCCCGCACTGATACCTCCATTGCAACAGCAAACAGCCATGGACTGAGCACTGATCCCTGGTGCACACCAACCATTACCTTGAGCTCCTTGCTTCCCCCTTGCTTTGTGCTCACAACCATCTTTGCCCTCTCATACATTGATATCTTCATGAGGCATTCTTCAACAACAAACTTTTTGTAAAATACCTTCTCTCTGCCACTGTACATGTAATGTAGCCTTTTTTCCTGGGAATGTACTTTTTCTATAGTTCCTGTACCATGAATATGGCATTCATCGGCCTTTTCCCACTTTTCTTCTTAGCCTCCTTTCTAAGCCCTCTCCGGCACCTTCATCGAATGTTCGAGCAACTTTATTGCTGTGTGCGACTTGCGAACTTGTTTCTTTCTTACTTCTTAATATTGTGAGTTCAAGTCCATTACCACTAAAAAGCTAAAAAGCAAACAATCGATTGAACTCAACTGAAATAACGGCATTATGGCAGAATTTCAGTATCATCAATACAAAAATTATATACAATGTTTGCAGATGGTATGCAAGAGCTACATACTGTTAATGAAATTACTTGAAGAAGGAAGTCTATCAGAAGTCACGCTAATCAAGGAGTAAGGACCCATGTTTGAAGTGTTTTATTGTACTTGATTTTTTTCACGAGATTATAACATAAGAATAGATGTGCCCTGTTTTTTCTACTAGTCTACTAGTTGCCATCGAATGCGGTAGGTGTCCTTTCAATGTTGCCAATTCATAAAAATTTGAATGAAAATCAATTTCTCAGCTACTTTTCTGTAAATAGGTTTAACTGCTGTGTTTTCTATTTTAGGCCAAAGGTATTAACTGTGTAATGAACACTAATTGAGATATGTTGTTTTTTGTATCTATGGAATGTGATATTTTTTACAGTGGAAAGAGAGAACTACAGTGGCCTGCATATGGAGAATACAGTTTTCTACCCCATAAGCATTGGGTCAAAGTGCTACAGGTACATTGAATTTAATTCTATTATTATTTAACCATGGTACAGCACCGGTCTGATAGTACTAATTTTCAGGAGACTCTGCCATGACTTAACAAGTTAAGATAATATTTGTAAAGACACTATTGCAATCAAAAATAGAAACTGGTTTAAAGCGTTGTCTTGTTACAGAGAGGGCTTGCTCTGCCTTACCGCTAAGTTCATTCTAGATTTTGGCTCCTCAAAATGCAAAAAATATAACCAACTCTAGTTGTCATGCTTTGCTCAGTACCTGTATTTGTTAGACTGACAATAATGGGTTCACAATTGCCTATAAACAGGCATGCGAGGTTATCAGGAGCAAAATCATTGAGAGAATAATGTCAATTTTGGCTGTCTCACTTTGAATCATGTCTTTCATAGTTGGCCATGGCAGTTCTTTAGTCAAAGCTTTCGAAGGGGTATTGTAGGTGCTATTTCTGACGAATCTATTCACCCAGTTTTGCAATTTTGTTAAGTTAAGCTAGTAATCACTCATAACTGCTCCCCAAAAAATAGTAGTAGTATAAAAATGGGGCTCAACAATACCACTTTGTAGTTTGTAAAATATCTTTTTGCCGAAAGTTTTCCATGTTTTGAAAAATTGAATGAGCGAGAGACCTTAGGCAAGCAGATTTAAGTCGTTCATTACACACAAAGTACTTCTCAACATCGACAACAAGATACTTGTTTCTGTTATTGAGATCATCGATGGGGTCAACAGGGCAGTCATTGATCAAGTCAACAGCGGAGTCATCGATGAAATTAACGGGGGAGTCATCGATGAGTTCAGCAGGGCAGTCACCGATCAAGTCAACAGCGGAGTCATCGATGAAATTAACGGGGGAGTCATCGATGAGGTCAGTAGGGCAGTCATCGATCAAGTCAACAGCGGAGTCATCGATGAAATTAACGGGGGAGTCATCGATGAAATTAACGGGGGAGTCATCGATGAGGTCAGTAGGGCAGCCATCGATCAAGTCAACAGCGGAGTCATCGATGAAATTAACGGGGGAGTCATCGATGAGGTCAGTAGGGCAGTCATCGATCAAGTCAACAGCGGAGTCATCGATGAAATTAACGGGGGAGTCATCGATGAGGTCAGTAGGGCAGCCATCGATCAAGTCAACAGCGGAGTCATCGATGAAATTAACGGGGGAGTCATCGATGAGGTCAGTAGGGCAGTCATCGATCAAGTCAACAGCGGAGTCATCGATGAAATTAACGGGGGAGTCATCGATGAGGTCAGCAGGGCAGTCACCGATCAAGTCAACAGCGGAGTCATCGATGAAATTAACGGGGGAGTCATCGATGAGGTCAGCAGGGCAGTCACCGATCAAGTCAACAGCGGAGTCATCGATGAAATTAACGGGGGAGTCATCGATGAGGTCAGCAGGGCAGTCACCGATCAAGTCAACAGCGGAGTCATCGATGAAATTAACGGGGGAGTCATCGATGAGGTCAGTAGGGCAGTCACCGATCAAGTCAACAGCGGAGTCATCGATGAAATTAACGGGGGAGTCATCGATGAGGTCAGCAGGGCAGTCACCGATCAAGTCAACAGCGGAGTCATCGATGAAATTAACGGGGGAGTCATCGATGAGGTCAGCAGGGCAGTCACCGATCAAGTCAACAGCGGAGTCATCGATGAAATTAACGGGGGAGTCATCGATGAGGTCAGTAGGGCAGTCATCGATCAAGTCAACAGCGGAGTCATCGATGAAATTAACGGGGGAGTCATCGATGAGGTCAGTAGGGCAGTCATCGATCAAGTCAACAGCGGAGTCATCGATGAAATTAACGGGGGAGTCATCGATGAGGTCAGCAGGGCAGTCATTGATGAAGTCAACAGTGGAGTCATCGATGAAATTAACGGGGAGGGGTCATCGATCAAAAATGAAGTAGAATTTAAAGATTTTTACTCCTTCAAGGATTGATTTAGACTTGGTTTACGTTTGCTTGAAATTGTATTACATTGAAAAATATCGATTGCCCTGGAGCCATTCCGTCAGACTTTTCAAGTCGATATGAAGCGTTGCAGTAAGATGATCAATTAAATCAGAGGAATGAGCTGCATGATCAGAAATCACAAGTTCATTTTCGTCCACATAATCATATGGTTACTTGTAAATGAAATTTCCAAAGAGTCTTGCTTAAAATGTCCGTATAGAAATTGGTCCATGATTGGAGCTTTTATTTCTCAACTTCTACAAATTAGGCTGACTCATGCTGTCTTCCAAATATCAGGAAAGGCACCTGTTGCAGTGTAGAGGTTCAAAATGTCACACCGCGATTCTGTTATGACGGGTATCCCGATCTTTGAGAAGTGATTGCCATAAAAATGAGACCCTTAGACGGACCCTAAGACTTTTTCTTTTTATTGAGGGTATATTAATGGTTTTCCGTGTCTTTATAAGGTCACATGATCAAAGACAATCTTGTCAGTTAAAAAGTTGCACTTTAAATCTCTGTTTGATATTGTAACCCTGTTTCGCGCCTGCTTGTTAGCTGCCATCAACATTTTAGACTTTAACCATACAGCTGCTAACTTCAGCCCGTATCTTGCAACGGACAAACATTTGAAAGTCCTGCTCAACCAGGGGCTAACTTTTCCCCGAGGTCATGTTTATCTACTGCTAAATGACGAGATCTACATTGTCAGTATTAAAAACAATTCTTTTTCTGTGAACTTGCCTTAGATCACTAAGAAAGTCTTCTTACCTGACGTTTTCCATTTTGCTCATGGAAATATTTTTATGCTGCTTTTCAGCGGTGTATCTAAAACGTTGGTCATTGTAATGGTCTCATGAGCACAAAATTTTGATATGAAAGCCTTGGAAGTCCTTGTGATATCATCAATCAGAGTTGCAGTTGCATGGCTGTCCCTTGCTCTTTATTAAATTAATTCTTATAAGCCAAAAATTGCTAATATTAAGCAAATTCTCCGAATGTTGTAGAACGTTTTCGAGGGAACAGGTATTCTCAGGATCCAAAATTATTGGTCGAAAATCACATGAGACTCTGCCAGTTGACCAAAGATTCGCCTCGCGGGCGCGTCAGAAGGGCGGTAGCACGAAAGAAGAAATGATGCAGCTGTCATGGATTTTCAACTCAGTACGTGTACCTTCAAAGTTAAAAAATGGGAGACCCTTCCTGACCGTTACTTTGTATCAAAAGATGCATCTTACATACACATTGAGCGACAGCACCACCCTTTCAATTTCCCAATTTGATCGAGTTGGCCTGAATACGGACAAGATCATATTTTGATTTGTTATCAACATCAGTCGCATTAACGGGCATAATATGAATGTCAGGATCTAAAGGGCCTCTCCAGTTAAAATAATTTTTTTCGAATTAGATTTAGTCGAGTTCCCTGATTTCGAATCTGCAATTATTTTTCTGATATCTCTTACCGTGACTTTTTAGGTAACACCAGTTTCAAGGTGTGCGTATGAAACTGGACCTAAAAAGCTGCTGTTCGTTTCAACCCACATGGACGATTCTTGCCTTGCGGTCTTGTTTAACGTGCAGAGAACACGGAGTCAGAGAGACGACGATTAGCGCTGTTGTGCTTGAATGACTGACTAACTTATTGAAATGAAATACATGTTTATATAGGCGACTCACAAAAGAGATAATATTACCAAACTCATCGAATAAGAATAGGAGCGGAAGGTTGATTGTGAATGACGCAAGTAGATGAATAGATGATGAGCTGATGGGAATTATGACAGGAAATAACAATTGATTGGATGAATAGAAATGTATTGTTAAGCAAGGTGGTAATGGCGGCATAGATGGAGATTTATGAGGGTAGAAAGCTGAGTCACTACAACTTTAAAGTTAATTTTGGACTTCAGAAGTTTCTCAAGGAAAATTATCGGACATCAAAATGACGTACAGCATTTTCTTGGTCATTCATTTTTGTCACGGAATTCATCGGATTATGACAAAAGGACGGATTCAATTTTCGAAACACTGACGCCACCTTCGAATGCCAGTCGCTTAAAAAGGCGAGATTCACAAATTCTCGTGGTTTATTTGTGACGTCACTAAGTAGGTTTTTTTTCATTCTTACTCATTTTTGTGTCGGTGAAGTCTGATTCAAACCGCTTATAGCTTGGTAACAGTACAAGATATCAGAAAAATAACCCCAGATTCGAGATCAGGAATTTGATTAGACCTTATTACAAAATATAAACTTTTCACCAGAGAGACGCCTTTTAAGAAGAAGAAGAATCTCTTCAATCTAACCTTAGGGGATGTTCACCTCAATAAAGCTATCAACATACCCTTTTTGAAACGTAGAGCTTAATTGTTGTTGGTTCCTTAGTCGTGGAAGGGAACTGACGTAGAGGTCTTCCTAGTGGCCGAGTAGTCACCCTCTTTATCTGTTTGCGCTCGTGCAGTAATAATCGTATGATGGTCGCTCTATAAAAATCTCAGTACAATCTATAATGCAGACACAGTCTTAAACTTCTTGTGGAGGGACAGGGGTAGGTTTTGCCTTTATGTTGCTCTATCTGTCCATATGACGATATTTCTTAAACTCTGAGATAAAACTGCCCACCATACGCTGAAAGCCTTTGATATTGTTGAGTGAGGCTCACCAAACCTATATGCAATATCTTTGTAAAGCAACCCAAGACGCAGTCGCATTGAGACTATCAGAACAGGGTCATTGCTTGTAAGCATTGAATGACACCAAGATGCTTTTCAGACACAAGTTCAGCAACCCATAGAAATACTCTAGCTTTTGGAAGTCCTGTGAAGAATTGGATATCATCATCATTCTTCAGTGCCTCAAAGGAAAATTTTTTATTGGCTTCTGCCAACCTTTTGTTGGCATCTCTTAACTCGTGTCTTTCAGCATTTCTTGCAAATCGTCCTGCCTCTAACCTCTTCACTAGTGCCTCTCCGTCTCCAGCAACTTGGTCAGTGTGCGAGTCATCACATGCCACACTTTTGGGTTCCATCAATGGGCTTGTAGGTGCAATAATGTTTTCAATATGTAAATTAGAAAAGTCATTGCAAAAGGCTTCCCTTCCTTGCCTTTCAAACTCGCGAGTCTATGTCTTTCACTGTGTGCTTGCTTTGCAGCGGCAATTGTAATTGCATCATACTCATTGAATTGGAATTTTGTTAGGATCCAGTCAATATTCTCAGGGTCATCAAATTTTTTCCTGAAAATGAGTAAAGGATTGATCATAATAATCATTCATAATAATGAAGCTTACTGCATGAGCATTTTCTTTTAACACATGTCAGTAGCACCCTACTATTGTGCTCTCTTTAGTTTTCCTTATACAAGTTAGCTGATGCTTTTGCACGTTAAACAGGCACAAAACAATACATAACATCACTAATGTTTTAAAGAAAGCTTATAGAAGCTAAAATTGGCTGATAATCACCTGATTTGAAATGGTCCTTCGCGCTTTTTGTTCTTATATCTTTTCTCCCCATTAAGTTTTCCAGTCCTCATGCCTAAGCACTCGCATCCATTCTTGGCAACGTCTCTTCCCAATCGCAGTTTTGTTGGAAGGAATGCTATTAAATGGCAAATCTTTGCTTCTTCCATCTCTTCTATTTGTACAATAAACTCCACAACAGCTATCTGGCATTTCTAACGAGTTTGAGAAATGAGGTAACAAAGTGCTGATTTCTGTTGCTATTGATAAGCTTTTTGCCTGTCAGTATGCGAGCGCATTTGTTGTAAACAAAAACAGTGGAAGGGTTCTATAACCTCAACATTATGTAATCAAAAAATTTATTCGCCAAAATAATTTTTGCCCAGAGACTTAGGTAAAGTCGTTTGTTTGAATGTATTTTAAGGTGGTTGATATTGTCTCATTTCTTATGTGACGCCTTTTTTAAATGTGGACGAATCATTCCATTCAAACTGTTCTGAAGAAACTTTCATGCAGTTAATCTAATCTTTCATTTCTCATCTATTTGTAGCATGGAGGTGTAGTTTTTCTCTATCACCCATGTACAGATAATTCTTCGATCAGTAAGTTAAGAAGACTTGCAGATTCATGCATGCATCGCTATGTTTTAACAAAGTGCAGCAAGCTCTCTCCAGAAAAGGTAACACCTTGAAATCTTATTGCAAATAGGCGACAGATGCTTAGCTTGCTGAAATCAAATCTATAGTTGATGGTATTTCTGAAATTGTCCGATGTTATTTGGTTAAACTTTCATGGTGCATTTTCATCTCGAAGTGGTTTAATGTGTGTGTTTAGTTTCAAAATGTGGATTGACACGGAGAAAGGTACCCAATGAATAATTCTGCAATTTTTTTTATTATTGATTGATTATTGATTAATCTATTAATTGACTTTTTCATTTATTTCTTGGTATGGTTATTTTCAGCCACTGGCTTTGGTTTCCTGGGGATGCTTTCTTCTGATGAAGCATGTTGATTTTAAGAAATGTAAAGACTGGATAAAGTCGCATGCGTACAAAGGCCCTGCATCCCACATTCACAAAAACGGTACCTATGAAAATAAGCTGGTAAGGCCTGCTAAGGTCATCACAGATATCAAAGATACAATGCTATGTCCTGATGAAGAGGAAAAGGTATTTTTCTAAGAAATTTTGGAATTCTATCGTTACAGTAGCCAGGCCCATTGGCCAACTCAGTATTTGCAGCTCTAAAGCCACGTTGTTGACACCTGAACCGAATTGATATGAAGAGTACTCTCACTGCGTCAGTTATTGGGGACCTTATTCCACGAGGCAAACTTTGGTTTGTTTATACTGATCAGCCTTACTTGTAACAAACATTTCAATGAACTGATGGGTTAGTGCATTTTGTAACGATTCCCCGTATTCATTATTAAAGCGGCAATTTTCCTTCATTGCAAATATAAGTGACGTTCCTTTCCATTGGCTGAAGGTATCTTATTCCAATTGCAGGCGGCTCTTTTTGCAAGTATTTCAACTTTTACTGCAAGAATTTCAACTCTTACTGCAAGAATGCCAAGCATTGTACGAAACAAGCACAAACATGTTGGAGAGGAAATAATTTTGAAACGCTTGGAGAAAGCAAAACATAGAACTGTCTCACGTCTGGTCCCGGGGAATTATGTTAAAGTAGATACAAAAAAGTCAATGGCTGCATTTGGAAGCTTGGTATTCCTGTTTGTTCTCCTGCTTGTGCTGCTGCTTTATACAAAGCTTTGGAGACCAAAGTTCCCTTTGAGAAAGTTCGCATACACGAAGTTAGGGGATTTGGATGCACAAGCCGAGGGCAGAAATTATGAATCTAGCTTCAGTTTACTGAAAACAGGTCAAGCTTTCATCAGTAGTTTAAAGCATGGTCGAAGAGAGAGAAAGCAATATCGCCCTTCAAAACTGTCACTTCTAGCACCTATCTCTGAAAATGAATATGAAATGGAGGATTTTTAATTGTAAAGTATATGCAAATCATTACTAAAATGGATTACTGTAGTGTATTTGAAAACCAATGCTTTCAAGACAGGAAAATTGTAGAAAGCTTTGGTATCGATCAAATCGTTTTGTAATTTTTAAGTAGGCTGCAGAGCGAGTTATCTGACTGACTGGTTCTGTGCATCTCAACGTAAAAACATGGAAAAAAGATTTTATAAGGAATTGATAGCTGTGGAAATGTTTTCAAGGATTGAACAGGAAGTGAAAAGACAAAAAAGGCTGCTGGCTTGTAAATTTTGCATTACGAAAGCAATCATGAATCAGAGCGTGTTATGGCAAATATACGTAAGATGTATTAATTTGAAAGTTGAATGAATCAAAAAAGAAAGAAATAATTTATTAGAATATTTATTATGTATTATTTTCTGAATGAAAGGGATTTTTTATTCAACCAGGGAGAAGAGCCCTTCAGCTGGAGCTGATGTACATAGTTCCCTCTACTTGAGATTTTAACTACAGTATAGAATTACCAAAGAAAACTTAATTATGATACACATTACTACGGAAGAACTTCATTATGCTGGTAATGTACTAAGGCAAAAGTTAACTGCAATGTCAAACCATAATACTAACGGAATTGATAGTCAAAATTAAGCTTGATTCACGTAGTCAGTGCGAGTGTGTGGGAGTGCCCTTTCAAGTAGGTATTGTCCTGAGCGACGACATTGATTGGTAGGGTGGCAAGTTTCTTCCCTCATCCCACTTTATTCTTAGTTAGACGCCAGGCACCCATTTACTTTTCTATTGACAGATAGGGGGGCACATTTAATGGGCACCGGCATGGTGCCAGCAGGGGATTTCAGTGCTGTATGGGTGTGATTCAACAAATATTTAAGTCTGGGAACTCATAATACAGATTTCTTGGATTCAAGCGCTGCATGTTTTGCAAAGCAGTATTGTTTAAGAAAGCTATCGGTAAGGAAGGCAACAGAAACGACCACTTCCCTTAGAACGCCTGGAAAGCCAAACTGCGTTTTCTGGTAAGATCAGAATCAGATGATGTGCTGCCATGTATGTCATAAATTAAGTATAGAATGCTTTGACGATCTGCAGTATAGTTATTCCAGCCACTTGGTCAGAATATGTTGTTTTATTTAATCCCTTAAAGCAGATACATCTGTAAATGGCATGTTCCCATCTTTTGGCCATAGCTAGAAAGAACTCAAGACAATCATATGTGTTACGGTTGTTTAAGTTAAGGAAAATATAAAAACATTCCTTAGCATATCTTAATCTCAATCCCTCTCTTCATATCTACACAGCTTGACAGCAATCCCGTGCATGAATGGGTGCTCTTAAGGGTGTGTTGATGTCACTTCTCTTCGTCCTGCTCAATCATTCTTACATGAAGTAGCTGTTGCGGATCAGTCTTAATGGCTTACTCCTAGCAACACTAATGGCATCTGCTAAACAATCTTCATCCAAAGATTTTGAAGGAGTTCTCACAGGTAATGACACCATTTCAAGAGTAAGAGCCCGTTCATTAAACAAGGAAAACATAAAAGAAAACAAGAAATATGGTATGACTATGCATGAGTATGACTGCGTCTGGCCCGGGTTAGCGCCAATTCAAGTCAAACTAACTATATGACTAGCAGCTATAGCGCACTGATATCTCCTATCACTAGACATTGCAATGTGGCTGCCAGCCTCTCGCTTGGTCCTATAGGATCTCATATCAGTCAAAGTCTTCTATTTAATAAAATTGGCACAATAAATTACAAAAAACTCTTCAAAAGTTGAATGAGACAAAACATCTGAAAAAATAATGATGATCATGCAGTCTTAAATCTCTCACCAGCAAGTGGAATTCTCCTCTCCGCAAACATTCTTAGTATGCCTTTCTTACCCAAAAGTTTACTTTGACTGCTGATTTTTTACGATTTAATTGCTTTAAATTTAAAATGAGAATTATCTTTTCAATCAGCAGTATTGTATTTACATTTGGAATCATAATGGATTTCGTGCAAGACTGAAAGAGGTGCTGCAATTCTACTACCCTATAGAAAACAAAAAGTAAGTTGGCTGCAAAAATTTTGCCTTCAAAGTAATCTGCAATGGCAAATTCTTGGCATTTTGTTTGTGGCCTGAAGTAGCATTGCAATCAAAAGTTCCAATTTGTAAAAAAATAAAGTATCTGATAATGTGTTAAAACCTTCCTGATTGCTAAGAGACTACACTGTTACGTACCTTGTTGATATTCAAATTTTGTACAAAAATAGCAACTCACAGCAGTTACCACACAGAGTTATAACGGTAGATAAGCTGAGTCTCCATTATACGGCAAGGTTCACAGTTTGGTCCATTAGTTGGTCCACAGTAGCCATCACAGAAACGGTTTTTTGTCATCACAAGCCTTCCACAATACACATGCCCTGTCCTTCTACTGACTCTACATGCACAACCTTCTCTGTTCATGTACCAACCTTTTGGCAGCTTATTAGCAATCACATCCAACTTCATACAAGAACTACAATTGCAGCCATTTGTTGGTCCACAATTTCCATCACAACAACTGCATCTAGAAGTTAAAAAGAACTAATTTAATGAATTTTGCACTTGGACCCTTAAATGCTTAATGATGGATAGCCAAGGTTGACCCGATTATTTAATAATACTTAGAAACATGATCATTTTATCATCGTGGGCATTTACTTATTATACAACAAATGTGTCAGTAGCTGGTACTATCCTCTCTGCCACAAAATCAAACAAGGATTGTTAGAATAAAAATAGTTCCTTCATTCTTTAATGATTCAGTCGAAACAATGCAACGATAATGAATGTTGACATTGAATGAACATTCGAATAATACCTCTGACCATTAATTCTGTTTCCACAGTAAAACTTTCCATTTGATCCTAAGCGGCAACTGAAGCCTCTCTCATTAACTCTTCTTTCGATTCTATCTTCATTTTGCACCGCGGGAGGAACATTTGAAGCAACTCCGAATATCTTATCAGCATTGCTCACCAACTTATTCTCATGTTCAAGGGCAACGTGCATAGCAAATTCCTTGCGCAAGCCTTCAAAAAGGCATCTTGGTGCTGGGCAAGCATGCAAGCGATGCATGCAACCCAGTTCGTGATCCTTCAGCTCTGACCTCATCACTTTCGCATTGCAGCCTTTAACTGAACAAGTAACAGGCATGCTACCAATAATTCGACGTGATATGTGAGAGACCTGCATAGTGAATGGTTGCCGACATTGAGGGCAGGGCTGATTCCCAACCACTGACAAACAATACTCGCAGTATACTTGGTGACAGCAACTTGTTTCTACAGCATTATTAGCAATTTCAAAGCATATTGGACACGTCATAGAATCAATAAAATGCATGTCCATGGCTGACTATTTTGTCAGCTAATTTACTGTTCCTCTTTTGTGACCTCGGTATCAGAATGAGACAACTGAATGGTCAACAACAGATGCATCAGAAGATAAAAACTGTCGGCAAAAGAGGTTTCTCAAATACGTACAATAATGGCTGAAATCTACCTTCCAGCTGGTGTAGACAAAAGAATACTTTACCCTGGAAAAGGAGACATCCCTATGTTTCTGGATGGTACAAAGGTAATAAGAATTTCGTATTATAGAATGGCAGCAATGTTTCAATGGTAATTTAAAAAAGGCCAACATTCCCTCGCAGGATTTTCATGAATTACTTTGAGAACGACTGATTTATTTGAGCACAGAATAAATGCTCCATGAATAGATGTATGCATCCTGCAAAGTGAATTTTTGATATTAAGTGTTCTATGAAGTTAAAAACATTTTTGGTTAGCTCATTAGGTTACGTGTGGAAAATTCCCTCAAGGGCATAAAAGTATGATTGAAGTATCAATGATACTAAATTATTTTCTGTAAAAGAAACCATTGTATACAGTTTTGCATATTTTGTATATCCTTAAAACTTACGAAGCTTCAGTGTGCAGATAGTGGGTTTAGAATTTGCTCTCAGAGCATTATTTGCAAAATATCTGCAAAAAGGAGGCAAATTTGGCATATTTCTAGTTCGTATTCTTATCACACGTATGGTAATCCTCCCAGAAATAGCAGAGCAAATGAACCAACGTAAATAATGCTGGGATATTTAAAGGTTGTGATTTTCCTAACTGAAGTTTTGAATTTTGTGACTGATGTTTTCATCATGGCAGCCATAAGATTGATTTGCGCTAATGTCTGCATGTTTTTGTGGTCGTTTACAACAGTCAAGAAGTATGCATTTTGCACTATTGACTCACTACCTATCATGTAAAATAAATTTTATATGGAATAGCATTTCTCTGAAGCTTTGTTTGTTCTTCGCTATGTATGCACCAAAAAAAGGGTGAATTACAACTTTAACAGATGGGCCTACTTTTATTCAACCAATGCTCCTACTCTGTGACGATATTAAAACATGCCCAGGCCCATCATGTATGTATCATTTCTTAGAGAGCTTTAGAAAGACCAATTTTCTCCTCTCAGCAAGATTTGCCTCTTCATAGGATGATGAAGGGCAAGCTAAAATTTATGGCTGTAATTTTATTGCAAAACTAAGACTTTCAACCCAGGATAAAGTAGTTGTTATGGAATACACGATGTCCCATATAATGTAAATGTCTAGACAATGATATTTGTGAGAACAATCTTAAAAAGCTTAACTATTTAAGCAGTACAGAGAACTATTAAGGAATCATTTTAGTTGGAAATTTTGATTTTAATGTTATTTCTATCAAACTTTTAGATGATTGTTGTAAATACTGCAATGCTTTTTTTGCAGCTATTATAGGTTTTACTTTCTTTTTAATTCCTTTACAGGACACATACTGATAACAGCATATTTTGCTGAAATGTACTTCCTGTATAAAGATTTGTTATATTATTATATTCTTTTATGTATTACTGAGCCCTGTCCTCTGCTATGTGATGTCATTGGTCATCGTCGATCAAAACAGCAACAACATCAACAAATAAGGCAAAAGCCCAGAGAAATAATCTGCAGAAATTCTTCAAAATACAGTACTCTTCAATGGCAGTATACATGCATACATAGCCATATACACATAGCCGTGCATACATAGCCAAGTAAATGGCAATACATCCAGCCCTCTTTTTTGAGGACCTAGAAGCACAAAGTTTCAATCTATTCTAATCTATTTAGCAGCATCTGTAAGTGAAGAATTGAAAATTGTGAAAAGGACTGTAACCCAAGCATACACAAGCATGGTCCAATTGTCAAACAATGAGTGAATGGGAGGTTTTGTCCATGGCCCTCTGCACAGCTGAAAAATTAGATAAATCTCAGGCACCAGCTCCGAAAGCACGGCAATACAAGGCCTAACGCACAAACATTGCTTTCCAAAAGAGGAATACAGTTCAATTATGCAATGAGCTGGAAGGTCTGAAGTGCAAAAAATCAGTAGGTACTGATAATTTTCCAGCTAAAATGATAAAATATGCAGCCTCTGTTCTAGTCTTAAGTCTTTAATCCAGAAGCTTGTCAGTGCTGTCAATCCGCAGCCAAAGGACTCCCCATTTTGTAGCTAGAGGAATTAATTTCCTCATCAGCATCTCTATTCAAACAGGTCAGTTGCCATCAAATTGGAAAATAGCAAAAGTAATCCCAATATTCAAATCAGGAAACAAATTAGACTTAAATAATTATAGACCCATATCAATTTCACCAACTCTGTCAGAGTTATTGGAAAAATTTGTTCAGAGGTAGTTGATTTCATCATTTGGAAAATGGCCGCTAAGGAGGAGCTGTTCAACTGCCAATTTGGTTTTTGCTCCAAGCGCTCAACAGAATGAGCAGGGCACTATTGGCGGATCATATACGAGGGGAAGCTAATAAAAGCTCCCTCACGTGGGGCCATTTTTATAGATTTATCAAAGCATTCATTCAACACAGCAGCAACTCAAATCTTCTAGACAAGCTGCCATCCATTGGAATTTATGCTTCTAAGTTATACTGCTTGCAGTACATAACCTATCTAAATAGGAAGAAATTGTTGCTAAGTAGTGGATGCAAATCTAGTATCACATCAGTTATTTATGGAGTATCACATGGATAAATCTTTGGCCCTAGCTTGTTTATAATGCGCTTCAATGAGACCTATGCAGTGCTACCAGTTCAAAAATCGCAACATATGCTGATGAAACTGTCCTGTTTGTGTCAGCCAGCTCCTTAGGTGAAGTTGAAAGAATGCTGAATAAAGGCCTACCACACCCAAAAGCCTGATTTGATGAAGCGAACTGCTTGTAAATTTGAAAAGGGAAATTCCGAAACAGTAGTCTTTGGCACAGCTAAACGACTAAGTAAGTTAGAGAAACAAGAGACAAACTTTTGGTAAATAGTATATCAATTCCAGGGACTTCAAATTACAAACCACTTTGAGTATACATCAACCAAGCGTTGAACTTTGCAACCCACTTCGACAAGATTTATGAAAAAGCCACCGGAAAACTAAATCGACGTCGACAAATCAGGGGTTCAATTGAAATTGCAAGTGCTGAGAAGATCTTTCGTACTATGATAATGCCTGGCCTTGGGTACTGCGGCTCGCTTTCTCTTGGATGGCCTGCATCATATAAGAGGAGAATTAGAAATATTGAGCATAGGGGAATACAGTTCATTGATGGCAGTGATGTCATACGATCAACCAGGACTGCACCTATCAAATTACATGGCCCTCCTGATATGAAAAGGTTGTGATCAACTTAACAGGCATTGACGCTGAGTTAAAGAGAGGCCCTGTAATTTTAGTTTATATCTTACAAGGCAATGCCTGTGATGCAATGAAGGTCTGCTTCGTTATTAAGGCGCATGGGACAAACATTAGAAACGACAAACAGCTAGGAAAATTAGCTCATGTAAGGACAGAGTTTGGACGCAAAGATTATTTTCATCTGGCTGGAAAATAATATTACGATTTACCACTCAATGCCAGAAAGATCGAATCAATGATACTTTTTAGACAATTTTTAGAAAAGGATTTTAACATGTGACACTAGATTCTTAAATATCAGGACCTTAGTGATAGCAGTACTTATATCTTGTACTGATTGGTTATCCTGATATAACATTCACATTTTATTATTGTCTTATGCGGAAGCCCAAATTAGAACTGCCTGGTGTACGCGTGATAGAACATGCTCGGTCCATTGAACCTGTATTAAGAAGCGGAGGTTTTAATTCCTAACATTTTTTCACGTATATTTATCGAATTAATCATATATCTTGCACAACTTTTGACCTTCTTTCAGGCCACATTCCACTTCAGAACATTTATTAATGACGATGAAAGAACAGAAATCGATGACAGCAAGAAACTTGGTGAACCGTTTACACTTCTCTTTGGGAAGAAGTTCAAGTTAGAAATATGGGAAAACATGCTTGAAACAATGAGAGTTGATGAAGTTGCGTCATTTCATTGCAAATATTATGTAAGTTAAATTCAGGTGCCGTTGTATTTGATTGAACAGAAGAGGACAAAACGTCAAAACTCCACAGCTTCTTTTGCTTTGACTATAAATTTATATGGCTATTGCGTTTTATTTGATGCAGTCATGCCCTAGATATCGCATAAAAACATTTGATGGAGCATTTTTATATTCATATTGCATTTTTGCAGCATGTTAAAGCATATCCAGTTGTTGCTCAAAATCTACGAGATTTGAAGAAAAAGCGAGAAGGAAAATCAAAGGAAGTTGAAGGCCATCACCACACATGTGCCTTTGATGCGCTTCATAGGGGAGTTGGCTATAAAGACCTAGACAACATCCTCAATAACAATATAGATGTCATATTTGAAATATCGTTATTAAATGTTGATCCACCAGGAAGCTATGAAGAGGAGTCTTGGGCATTAAGTATGACAGAGAAACTCAAAAGAATACCAGGGTGGCGAGAAAAAGGTAACAAACTATTCAAAGAGGGCCAGCACATTGAAGCAGCAGAGGTATACGCACAGGCCCTAGGTTGTTTAGAGCAGTTGTGTCTTAGGGAGAAGCCAGGGGATCCTGAATGGTTGAAATTAGACCAAATGAAGGTTCCATTCTTGTTAAATTATGCACAATGCAAGCTGCTTGATGAGGATTATTATCAAGTGATAAAGCACACAACAACTGCATTGGAGAAAGACCCCAATAATGTAAAAGCTTTGTATCGTAGAGGAAAAGCTCACTCGGCTGTTTGGAATCCTGATGAAGCTGTCATCGATTTCAAACGTGCACTTGGCTTAGATCCTTCATTAAAATCATGCATCAACAAAGAACTGAGGAAGTTAGAGAAAGAAACACACAGAAAACTAGAAATAGATAAAGCAAAGTATAAAAATCTGTTTCCACCAAGTGATCATGAAATTCAAAATTGCAAAAATAAGTGAAGGATGGTCTATTGGTATCGGATAGTTTTTCATCTGAAGAGCAGATGGGTTAAATGCAAGAGAAACTCTTTACTCGGTTTTACTTCAATACACAATCCCTTTTAATTGTAAGTCTAATAAAGCTTAGGTCTGTTGCCAAAACCACTTGCTGTTAAGAAAAAGTTTCAAGCAAATCAAATCAAAATTGAAGGAATAAATCAATTTCGATTGAGCCCAATGAAAACGACGGGGTAAGGGGAGGGGGTTTTCTGACATCATTATTTTCGATCCACAGCAGTCAAAAGCCAAATTATGGATGAATTGGCCTTGTGGTAGAGTTGGTCTATGCTCGTGCGGGTAGCGAGACTAAGTCCATCAGTTATAGCATACATTGCGATGATAATGGACTCGATGATACATATCAGAAATACCAATGATGACCAGAGTAGGATCTGGAATGAATTGTACACGCACAGTTTTATCACTTGTTTGTGATATGTGCTGCTAACGTTTAAAAAGCACAATCCCAGGATTTTTCACAAGATGGTTAATGATGGTGGCATTGTGACTTGTTCAGTTTCCTTGAAGCAGTTCTCTACCAAGTTGCCTTTTTGACTGCATTGATCAATGGTAGGCAGCATAGGCAACACCGACCGTCCAAGTATTGCGAGGTCTATCAGTCTTAACCGTTGAAAAGTTCTGGAAAGCAATATGTTTTGCAAAAGAAGCCTGTGATGTTTGGTGTGTTTAATAAAGCCTCGTAAGTGTTAAACTTCACATTTGTCTACAGCATCTGGCTTGCTGCTCTATCTATGAGATCTACCAGTCTCTCAGACTGGCCAATCGTGATTATCTTACGAAGAAAAGCTTTTCCCTTCTGTGCCAAGCAATTTTCATTATGTCTTCACCTCCTCCTCCCAGTGTGTTTTCACACTGGATTCGCAAATATGAAAAGGTCGACTTTGGCAAGTATTAAAAGGGATATGTCCTCCCTAGGCTCCTCCCGTGGTGCCGCCACTGGTTGCAGTGACATGTCCTTGTCGTAATCGGTGCGCAGTTTCAACGAAGATGAATTTTGCTATTGAATTGGCTTTTCGTGCATTACATTGTAGTCTGTTGTTTAAAGTAAGGAGAAAGGTCGAATCAATAATCTTTTTCATCATTGATTTGAATCGAAAAATGCCGTAACCTTCCCACAGATATTTCTACGCTCAAATGAGCATGGAGAAAACAGTGGAATTGGGCTTTAGCTTTGATCAAAGGCCATGTTTCATTGTTTTCAATTCGTTTATCTCCCATCGGTGAGAAGATCCCGCAGGTCATTGTGGGATTTATTTTACGAGCTGCCTATCACAACAGTTAAATCCAACCTTTCGATCCCTCAATATGGCTGATAAAGTTCGGTAGGGAGGCAGCTTTCTGGCTATTCAACTTAAGGCGAAAAAATAATGTATTCAAAAGCTTGTAGTGAAAAATATAAGGAAAGTACAAAAGAATTAGAAAGTAGTCTGCTCCCTTCTTTGCTAGGCAAAGCCGTCATGCAAGATTACTGTTAAATTCTTAATTTGGTAGCTCATGGTTTATTTCTGAATTTCCGGGAGACATTTACGTATAACAACTGCATCTGGTACCTAGGATGTGCAGGCATCGATCAATTGCATGTCATTGATATAGAATGTGAGAAAGTTAAATTTGTAGAATCCTTTTTTGTCCATCAGCAAACGGCAAGGACTTATTTAAGATATTTGATAAGGAACTTTGTTTTATTTGTCGTTAGAGCCAGGAGTTTTAATTGGTTACCTGGGGCGTTCTATTACGCTTTTTGTGAAGGGGGATTGGAGGGGATTTATGCATGTAGCATCCTCGCGGATAAACAGTTCCTTGAGATGATAATCTGCTTGAATCGGTTTTTAAATTGATTATGATGTAACATGCTGGTTCACTCAATAGGCTCTCGCTTAAAGATAAGCTGACGGACTCGGATTCAAATATTCGATTCCATCCATATCGCGGTAGCATGATACCTGGAGTCGTTTCTTTTCGTGGCAGCAACAAAGTCAATTTCGACATGGGCTTACGTACCCTCTTGTAGTGTGGTGTATAAGGCAGACAAATATGTTAATTTCTTACGGCTTTTAGCAGATAGACGGGCTGAATTTAGTTTTAATGTTTTTGGGTTGGGTTACTTTCTTCCTTCCATATAAGCCATGCTCCTTATTTGATAACGAATGATGAAAAAACATAATTGTCATTAATTTGCGGCATGTAGATTCTGCCTCTAAAATCTATGTCTTACATTCGTTGAGTGCTGACAAAAGCATTTGATTCAATTTTGCGATGAAATGCTGCTCGTTGCATTCGTAATGAAGTTATTAAGGATAGCGACGGGGCAGAGGTGGGAAATTTGATTGTCTCCAGAAATCCCCATTGTCCTTGAATATATGTTTATATAGTAGAACTTTGTTTTAGCAAGCTCTGAAGGGACCAGAAAATTTTGTTCGCAACAACGGAGAATTCATGGAAAGTGAATTTTTTAAAAACAGGTCGAAGAAATGAAAATAAGCCGTTTTGCACCTTTGCCCTACTGTAGCTTTAATGTCCATAATGTTTATTAAAATATACATCAATTTTAGTCTGTTCCTTTTGGGACTATGTGCTATTTCGATGAATTGAGCCAAAGTTTTCGAGATGACTTTACATTTTGTCTGCGATTTCCTTCAAAAGGCTGCAGTTCTTGATCATTCCGCACTTTTATAAACTTCACATGGAACTGGTTTCATCAGAAGTTCATCTTCATCCAGCATTTCTTGACTCCCATCATCAACATTTCCATCAACACTAACATCCGTGTTTAAGTCCTCTAATTTGAATCTTGACTCCCATCCATCAAGCCATCCATTGGATAGATTAAATTCATAAACTCCAACTTCTTTTTCATAACTAATTGCTTTTTCCCAAAGGATTGTTTCATTTAAGGGTAGGTTGTTTGCTCGCATCCTTGTAAACCAGTTCAGAAGCACTTTTTCTTAACTGTTGTTACGACCGATTCTAAGGTTTTCCTTTCATGCTGATCTCTCCGGCTCCGAATGCACTTTCCTTCGTTTCAATCCATGTTGATATTGTATTACTTGGAACACCATATATCTATCTATCTTCGATGGTTTTACACAAGTCTCCATCTCCTTGACAGCTCTATGATTCTCCCCAAAGGGCATTCCTTTCCTCTTGACAGCTGGCATTTTTCCTTCAGAGAAAAACAGTGAACATAAGGATTCGAAATTCGAACTTTGAAAATTCGATTTTAGAATTCGAATAAAAGCACTTCGGTGTTTTGAAAAATTTATTCAAAAATATTGCTATTGCAATAGAAAAGTTTGACTTGGTGACATTTTTGTTCGCAATAAAAGTATTCGTCAAAAGTGACCTCGTTAAACGGGGAAATTTTAAGAGATATATCTTTGAAAAAATGAAGGGACTGGGTTTTATCGTTCGGTATAATGGGGGATTCGCTGAAAGCCGTGTTTGCTAAAACGAGGTTATACTGTAATGTAATATTGGATGTAAATCCATGTTTAGCTCAAATCCCAGATTCCGAAGGTAGAACAGAGTTTGAATAGCGCAATGATTTTTCAGCTTTTAAAAGCAACTTTTATTCTTAAATTTTCATGTAATCCAAATTTTCTTGCCAATCTACGGCTGAAAAAGTCAGATTGTTGCATCAATATATTCATGCTTGGATTTTCTGGTTGCAGATTTTAAGCTAGACTTGTTTATCATCATCTTTCGCTTCTCTACATCCAGCAGATTACCTACCATCTGTCTCCGCAAAGTTTCATCTTTGACGGTAGTGTTAACTGGTATTGTCCACTACAAATGTAGATATTTTCTCTTAATTGTTTTCGTCATCCTCTTTTGGGAGATCTTGCACACACCAAGAGGAGCGCTTCGGATATTGCCATAGAATTTCAAAACTTAGATTTAGCATTGGACGTGACGGAAGTGAGTGCTAAAAACAAAAAATGTCTTCGCTTCCTGTAAATGCAGAGCATTTTTGCTTGCCACGAGTCTCATCATATGAATTTGAAAGGCAACTAGTTTTTTCATGATTTTGAAGTCCAGTAAACAAAATGTTGTTGTTCAATGTCCTTTAGTTTTGCTTTGTTTTTGCTAGAAGCTCCGCGGTCTAGACTGATGCGGGTTCAGCGGTGATAGATCGATCATTGTTCAAAGATTTCGTTATTATAAGTGTTAAGTTTAAGACTTGTGTTGATTTAGTCATTTGTCATGCGATTGGTTTTCGATACGTTAATTATCAAAACTTGGCAAGTGTTAGTTAATTTCCTATTTCCTTGCCTCACGCAACGTAAGTGTTGATGAACTTGACGAATCGTTTATGCTATGATCACAAAAATTAGACACTACTTCCCACTGTGACTCACGAATCATCGAGCCCTGCGAAGGCGTACAGATTCAAGCAAATTTTTTTTGGTCGATGCAATTTGAGCATGATAAATTAATCTTATTGATGCCATATGCCTCAAGGACAATGAGAAGTGAGGTAGTATTGTGTTCTGTCGAGGTTTACGAAAGGTGAAAAAGCTCTCCAACATTTGATTGGGGCTCTTTAGAGCCTTGAATCTAGCCTTCTATCAGGAGTTAAATGACATACATTAGAACCCAATATGTCTTCTAGAATATTCATTTGTACATACTAATTCAGCAAAGAATTCAACTCTTCACTATGTTGGCTCCGTTTTGATGCAAATTTCCCATCTCCACGAAAAATTTCATCATTCCCAAAAACACAGAGGTGGTCAGCAGGTGCAATTAGACGTAATGAGCAATATCATTTTGTACAAAAAGTATTACGGCAGATTGGTATTTCCCTGCAATAGCAAGTCAGTATTGGTTAGGCCGTTTGAACTAGCCATCATTGCTCTAATGAATAGAAGAATATTTGAAGTGATATTCCGCTTCTTGGCAGGCCTTAATCGGATATTTCATTTCAAAGAACTTCATGCAGTATGAATGCTGCTTTTGAAAGACGCTTTTACAAACTTGTATTTAGAGAACAAGTTGTGACTACAGCACAAGGAATACAGGACAGCTTTAGGTGGAGAAACTCATGAGTCAGTCCATCTCCTGCTACGCAATGACATTCTGAGTTGCTTTGCTTGTTTGTCATGGGTGATAAAAAGGAAGGAATCGCAATGAGACACTTCGAGGGACGATTAACCGCCAGAAATGAATAGTTTGTAAGCGTTTAGATTACGCGAGGAAAGATGTTTCATAGAAGTTTTGCCACATATTTTTATTTGCTGCTACTTAATGTCTTCGTATTTCCAGTTGCAGAATCAGACGGTGAGTGAAGTTTACGTTGTGGCCTAAATGAATTTCATGCATGCAGAAATACAATAATGTACCGATCCAGTTGCAGCTTGAATTGCTAACCTTATTTTAGGAAATTTGCTTAAAGCTTTCACTATTTTTGCATTAATGATCGCTACAGAACAGTGCATTTACGGGCTACTTCTAGACATGGTTGCTATATGTATATAGCTACTTTTTGTACATTAAACACCGTCCTGTACGTTTTTCCTTATTTGCTTGCATTTATTCCAAGATCCTTTGCTGCAGTTGAAACCATTTTCTAATTTTCAGTTTAAGTTCATTTATACAAGTTAATTTTCTAATTCTCAATTCTCAAGTTCATTTATCTGATTTGGTTTTTGGATCGGTTACTGAAATTTTAATTGGAGGTGAGCTGCAGGTATTGCCGCCCATCAATGCAGGTCAAACATGGCGAACATACTATTCTTATTTGCTACGGCAGCAAAAGGCGTAGAGAGTCTTCACCTCCTCGAAAGTCTCCAATAAGAAGAACAGTTATCTAGCTGAGAATTCTTAAATGGAAAATCCTTGAAACCATCTTTATGCGGAGGAACTGTTATGCGATTGTTGAATTGTTTCGAATTGTGAACGCACTGATTCGTCAATGTAACGGTGCTAAACTGCAGGATATGGTCACAAGCTTGTGGCTAGTTTCAAAGAAAGATTTAAGAAAAATTTTTTAAACCAGGATAATTTTTCGTTACGGGGAGGGGGGAGGTGTATCAGTAAACACCCAAGTAATGTTATAATGCAAGGATATTGATGACATGAGGATAAGACAGCTGCGATATTGTCTATTTGTATGTTCTTCGAATTCTTGATGATTTCAATGTTTCTTGTTTTGCCAAACACTGCAAGGATGCAGTTTTGCCATTATTTTTTGTAACTGGTGTTTTTGAGTCTATAGTATATGCTTGATGTTTATAAATTTTAATGTTATTGCATTAGCTGAGAAAGCTAAGAAAAATTACAGGCATCTTTTAAGTCGGAAAATATTGATTTCAGCGTGGTTCAGAATATTTTGATGTTAACAATCTTTAGTTTCCTGATAGGGCTTGATAGTAAAGCATAAAATTATTGCATTTTTTTTGTATTCTTACTGAGGAAGTTTATTTTTCAGATTCATATGGAGATTTTACTGTAAAGCCAGCTGATATTCTGAAAGTGCAGATTGGCAGAGAAGCAACCTTTAATTGGCAATATAACCCTCCTGGCTCAACAACAGTGGTACTGGAGAAATGGTGCAAAATAGACCCAGTGAAAAATCAATGCACATCAAATATTCTCATGACAAAGAGGTTACAAAGCCCAATTCCAGTAGTTAAGCGCTCCAATACAGAATATGCATCACGGACGATTGGGGAGGCCCCTTTAACCATGAAGATACGGGATATCAGATTGACAGATGATGGCTTTTTCGAGTTTTCTGCTATCTTTGATGATGGCACAACATATTATGACAGGGTCCGTTTAATGGTGTTAGGTATGTACTATCAATTCCATTCTGATTTAAGTTTAGTACCAAAGTTTCAATGCCCTGTCCACAAACGCTATCCCACAAATAATCATTCATCCCAAGAACATGTAACTTATGGAATGTCTTGCCTCCTTGCTTCCTGAATCCTACTACAACTTGCCATCTTTCAAATCTAAGATGAATAAACTTGACCTGATCTCCCTCTCCTCTTACTTCACTTCATTTTTCTCTTTCTTCCATTGTTGGGCTTTGTATAGGTTACCATGGCCTTTCCTCAACATAATTTACTACTACAGAGACAGAGTGGATTTTGGAGTGCCACCCCAGAGTATTGCCAAAGCAAGGATCAAACCCAACAGTCAAAAGATCATTTAGCACTCTGTGGCTTCTGCTTTCTGACAGATGGCTTTTCTTGACACATAATAAAGAAAAGGAAGGGAAAGTGATGGTTTTTAATGAAAACAATATAATTCCTAGGTGCAATCTCCAGTTAAATGATGAGGTAGTGGATCAAGTGAATTTTTTTTAGCACTCTAGCTAGTATTTGCAGAAATGATAAGGAAATGAAACAGAGCATTGCAACCATAAAGACTAATTTATGGAGAAGAAAAGTATCAAAGAGACATGTATTGGTCGGAAAAGTAATATTTTCTGAAGTGTTCTTTTTGGTCAATTTATTTGATGCAAGTGGGGCATGGAATATTTGTATAAATATGAGAAGAAATCATAGTCATTTGAAATTTGGTGCTACTGAAGAATGAAAGGATACCCTCAACAGACAACGGAAAGAGTGAAGATGTGTTTGAAAAAATTAGGAACAAAGGCAAGTGATGGAGAGAACAACCCAAAGACAACTGAGATTTCTTCGTCAGATTGGTAATTTTGTACTTAAAATTTACATTTGATAATCAAAAGCCATGTTGAAGGTATGAAAGACACTTGAAGATATAAATCAGATGAAGCATTTCTATGTAAAAGTTTATGTTACTTCTGTTTTTAGTGAAACCTGTTATCACCCTAAAAACAGTTGGAAACAGAGTTGTTAATGAAGGAGAAAAATTGAAATTTGAATGTGGAGTGGGCACTGGCAATCCAAAGCCATTTACAATTGAGTGGTGGCACAACAATGTTATGCTTACATCAAGACAAAGCAACTTTGAATCGCAATTGGTTCTAAATGCTACTTTAAGAAAAGACAAAGGTGTTTATAGATGCATTGCAAGAAACGATGCTGGGCAAGACAGCTATGATATTGACCTTGATGTCCAATGTTAGTCATTTACTTTTCTAAACTTTGTGTCTTTCTCTGCTTCTTTAGATCCTGTAGTACACATTATTTTACTCAGTATATCTAAATAGAGTGTCTATCCTATTTATCATCAATATTATTTCAGATTTAATTGCATTTCTTTATTCTAGTTTATTGCTTATGAAAAGAATTCTAAAAAAGTAACCTTTTTTGAGCACATTTTGAAGAATATTTTTTCTTGCTTTTCATTTTGGTGTTTTCAATGTCTTTTATATGTGTAATTATTCTGATCATTGATTGCCTCCCACATGTGACTGGGATATTTTAAATGCCAAAAACTTTCGCTTCTTTTTTATTATTAACTAGAAGAAATTGTCCCTTTAGATCAAAGGGTGATGTTTTGGAAAACTGAGCATATTTCATTAAAACTCTCAGAAAGGATTTAGATAACCATTTTATAGACTAATTGAAGAGTGCCTCAATTGTAATCAACCTTCTTTGAGAAAGTTTTTAATCTTTCTCAGAATAAGCACTGTTCTAGAAGATGAATCTGACTTGTTGAATTTTAGCTTAATGTCCAATTCAATTGGTAGAGGTAGATTGCTTTGTTTCTTTGTCATTAAAAATCTTGTCCCAAAATATTTAGTTATCAGAGACTCAGTATTCTGTAGAGAATGTTAGATGTTAGCAGTTTTCAAAGGTATTCAAGTATACATCTTTTTTCAGATCCGCCAGAGAATTTGCTCATAACACCTTCAGCAAATGGAGTAGTGAGAGTGAGGGAAGGAAGTAACCTTACATTGATTTGCTACTCCAATGGTTCTCCAAAGCCAACTTTTTCGTGGACAAGAATCAGGCAGTTTTATCGTGAGAAATTAACAGAAAACCAGGTTAAATCGTCCATTCATTTCCCATATATTGATAAAACACAGGCTGATCAGTATGAATGTGCAGCTGTGAATATCCGTGGCAAAAGAACTGCAGTTGTTATTATGGATGTCTTATGTATGTATTTATTCTATCATTTCAACATTTCAAGCACGTTTGGCAGAATTTTTATCTACATATTTTTGGATAGTCATTTTCTATGTTAGACTTCAGTACTGTTTTGTAAACTTGGTTGATGCCACTATTCTAATAACCATTGAATCATTTTACCCTCTTTGCAATTATTTGATGTTAAGGCCCTAAATAATTATGTTATTCAAAAAGTTTAATTATGTATTTATGACTTTCATATTGTATCTTAGATCGCCCAGAGCAAATGGACTTTACAATCAATTCCAATAACTCCATTGCTTATGTAATGGTTGGATCTAAAGTGAATATGAGTTGTTCTGCATTGAGTAGCCCCCCAGCAGACTTTCGTATTGGCTTCCAAGGTGCTGCAACAGCAAAGGCAATTGGTCAAACATATATAATAGAATCAGTGCAGGTCACTGACAGTGGCATTTATGAATGCTCTGCAAGCAATGGCATTGGACAAGTTCTTACCCAGTTAGTTCAACTTGTCCCTGTTGGTAAGTTCATGCCTCCCTCTTGCAATTCTTGGCCTCTTTGCAGTTACTCTTTGCCGTTTTTGTATTTCTCATTCACCATTTTGATGAGGCCCAATGGTTCCTAATGGTGCCTAATTTTTATAAACTGCTTGTCCATGCACGCACTTGGGTCATTCACACTCATTTTTATTTGGATCTTCTTTGGCTGACGTTTATAATTTTTGTGGTGGTCATTGGTGCCCCCCCTCGTACCAAATTAAGCCACAGCTTTGCCACCCAAAATTACCTTCCCATTAATTTTATTTGCCTTTGTTTCCTAGACTCACATCTAACTCATGTAAAGTCTTACTATCCAACTTTTAAGTGCCTCAATGTTATTTCCATTTATAATTATTGTTTCTCACTATTCCTGCATTTCCGCTTCATTTGTTTCTCTGCAAAAAGCATTTATTTGTGTGCTTCTTTTCAGTTGCTCCTTCAGACATCAAGGTGACAGGGAATCCACCAAATCGTATACTGAATGCTGGAATAGGCCTGACATTAACCTGTGAGATGAAAGGCACCCCCCGGCCGCATATTTACTGGGTTTTGAATCGTAAGATTGTAAGTTTTGATTCATTTCGTCGTGTTTTCAATGGAACAACATTCACTGTGGCAAGAGAAAAGATCTACTTCTCTAGAATCGAGTTTAGGCCATTGAGACGATTCGACGATGGTGAATACACATGCTTTGGTTCTAATTATGGTGGTGTCATTGAAAAGAAGTATTCACTAGACGTCAATTGTGAGTACTTGAATCATTCACCTTTTTCTATTCCTTTTCAGTTGTTAGAAATTATAGTATTTCAGACTGGAGTACAGTTTTTTTCTAGTTGTAGTTTAGGTAACAACCTTGGTATGTGAAAAATCCCAATTGACCCAAATTGGTCACATATATGTATGTGTATTTGCATCATAGTACCACAAGCTTTTTCTCAGCTCTTCTGTTTTTTTTTCTGTCCATTGCAGCCTCTCCCCTGTCTGCTATGCCCATTTTTATTTCTTCAGCCTCAATTTGATACCGTTGTCCAGATTAATTGAAGCCTGTTGCACTTGCGGCCCCCCCTGTTCTCATTTTGATGCTCGCACAGGGGACATTCCTGTCTGAGGATGTGCCCAGTTAGTAGTGCCTCCTCGTTCAATTCTGACTCTAGTTTTTTCTATGTTTAAGGCCTTCATCAGTTCTCTATCTGGGATTGTGCTGAGATAGGCACTCCACGTAACCTTCGGTAGAATTTCTTTCAAAAATCTTCAGGCTCCCTGGTCATTCCTAATTTTATACAATTTTTTGTGTAGGTGTACATGTTGAGGAGATTATACACTGCTAATAACATAAATGTTTCGTTTTATCAATTACTATATTCCTTTGGAATGCATATTTTGCTTTCAATTGGAATATTAGGCAACTCTATTAAGCTGAATTGAAGCTTAAGTTAGCATCCAGGTTGTTCAGTAAACTACAACAGGGTATGAGGAAAGATTTTTGATAAAATTTTCGGAATTCTGAAAAATAAAGTTGTATTTCCCTTTGTAACTTTTGATAGTAACTCATAGTTATATGAACAACACAAAATTCAAAAGACAAACTTCTTTTATATGCAGTCGTGTGTGCGCCTGTTTGTGCGAGTGTCTGTGGGTGTGTGTGTGCAAGTGTGTAGCAAGTTGTATTTAATTGAATCTTTTAAAAGGCAATTCCCTTCCATATCTTTAGACGCACCTTACATAATGATATTTCCAAAGAATGTTACGGTGATGGAGTATGAACCAGCTGAACTTTCATGCAAAGCAGTTGGAAAGCCACCTCTCTCATCCTACATATGGAAGCAAGATGGACGCTTGAAATCCACAGAGACTTCCGAAAGGATTTATTTCCCATCAGCAAGACGAACAGATGGTGGACGGTATTCGTGCGCTGGTATAAACACAGTTGGAGCAGGGAGGCCGGCATTCGCAAACCTAATTGTAATGTGTAAGACCGTTTTCATTCAGTTCAATTCATCATTTCATACTTTTATCAAAAGAGTGCGATGCTCAAAAGTCAATGAACAAGTTGGTGGCTTTGTGTATCATTTTGTATTTCCACTAACGATAGCTGAGATAGCCTTTTAATAGTCACCATGGCTTTGATGTGACTTGCATAGGAATGCCTTCTTTTTTCTGAAATTATTGCAGAAATATACGATGTCTAGAATGCGTTTATCAAGCCGAAATGAAATATTTAGTTATATGATCCTACCGCAGGTCTCCTGATCAGTAAATTATTTTTCAATGTTTTTTCTCTAGATAAGCCCGAATTGACTGTCATTCCGAAATTGTCCCAGACTATGAATGAATCGGCAAGTATTAGACTTCAGTGTAATGCCACTGGTGTGCCAAAACCGCTGATATTGTGGACAAAAGATGATATTGTGTCAAACAAAGTGCTACATTATGGAGAGGTATTGTGGCTGTATAACATTGGGTACCAACAAAAAGGAACATATTATTGCACAGCTTCAAATAGAATTGGAAACAGCACTGCAAAGTCCATACTGCTTGTTAATCGTAAGGAAGACATAGTTAAATTTCTTTAACGCCTGTTCATTTACATAAGGAAAGATAGAACCAATTTCTGGAGGACTAGTATTAGTTTCTTCATGTGTAAACAGTGCCAGTGTTTAGATGCGTTGAATCCAGTTAAATAAGTAAATAAACCTTGCGCTTATTCAATTCGGAAAACTTACTGCTACCATCAACGAAGAAATTTCCTGGCGACAAAATGCTTTGTTACATGCATACAAAAACAACGTTTGAAGTGAGGAATATTAGCACCATCAAATTTGATTAAACATCCTCTTGCATTTTTTGAAATAGGCTGAGGATTATTTATTTTTTTTAGCCAAATTTTTTCATTCTAAATTTTGCACATTGTAAACAGCTGTAAATTTAACCAGTTTCCTCTTACTCAAAATAATTTTAAAAACTGGTCTTCCTGTAACGATGTTCTCCAGACTGATTCAGCTGCCGTGTAAAGATAATGAAAAGTGAAAAGAAGTTCTTCTCTTCTCCATCCCCTGCTGGCTGTATTATACGGAAATGTTGATAGAATTTGTATTTGATTTCTGAATTTCCTGGCCATACGTAGATATACAGTGCAAAGTAACAGTTTCATATTTATGTAACTATTCTATATTGAATTTTCTTGATTTTGATTTGAAGATGCACCAGTCATAACAACGAAAGACCCTTCATCAACTAAGGTTGGTGCTGATACCGGCGATACTGCCCCTCCTGTGCAGCTAGTCTGCACTGTAGATGCTTTCCCAGAAGCAAGAATCTCATGGAATCGTGGAATTACCCCAGTCGTTAGTGGGACCAATGGTTTGAGTGTGTCTCAAAGTGGAAGTACCAGCACATTGACAGTGACAATGACTGATGACTCACGTAGAGGAAGGTACACATGCAAGGCTGTAAACAGACTAGGAGAGATCAATCAAGAGTATGAAATCCTTGCAAAAAGTATGTTTTTGTTTTTAACTGACAATTCCAGGGCGTGAAAATTAACGGCGATATTCTAGGCCCAGTAAACAGTCTTTGGTGAAGTAGCTCTGCCGTGGTCCGCAGGACTACAGATTGTTCTCAGACGAGTATCAGCTTATGAAGTGCTTGGTCGCCTGAAATGAAAGCGTTCCGATTGGTCAGCATTGTGCTGTCACTTACTTTTGATTTTTTCATGAGTAGCTTTATTTAAGATTGTCTCCTGCTTTCCTAGGTGTTCCAGACCCTCCGGTGTACGGTAGTCTTAAAGCAACGGATATATTGGAAGAGAGCGACCCGCCAACATCCAAAATTGAGCTAAGATGGACCCCTGGGTACAATGGGGGTCACACCGTGACTTTCCAGTTATTCTTTCGCGAAATTAGAAAGGACTTTAATCAAATAAATATTGGCCCTGCTCCCGATAATCGCTATACGTTAGTTGGAATGAAAACAGAAACTACTTATGAGTTCACAATGAAATCCGTCAATACAAAAGGTGTGAGTGGAGAGTATCAACCGTATCTCAAATTCACCACACAACGTATGTCACTTTTTCTTTCTGTTTTTTAATCGTGATTATTTTTAAGCATGATCTTAATCATGATCGTCATCGATCAATCATTCAAACAATACCGCGATAATGTATTTATAGATGAATATCATGAAGGCCGCCAATTTTTTTCCATTTCCTTTTGCATACTTTGTCATACATTTTTCTCTATCCGTATTTATTTCATCTGTTCTCTTATTAAGTTGCACCTCCAAAACGAGGATCTGCCTCAGTTAGACGATATGGAACCTACGGTACACAAGTGGAAGTGATGTGGAATATCAAAGATAAGTCTCGGGCAAAAAGTGTCACAGTAAGGTACAAAAGAGTGATCGATAGTGGATGGAGACAACAAACGACAAAAGAAGTCAACGGCACTATGATAATTTCAGCCTTGGACAATGAACAGGTTTATGAATTCCAGGTTTTCATTGTCTATAATGATGGAACAAGAGGAATGCCGATTAATGCTGGTGAAGGTAGTGCAATTTGATTATACTTGATCTTCACTCACTATCTTTGCTGTTTTTACAAATGAGCACTTTTTAATAGTCACGGACATCTATTATCAGAGATGGTCTACCTTTTGGTGGCGATGAGCCTTTATTATCTCTTTTTTACTATTATCTTCTCAGTAGTATTATTAGGACACCTAATGAAAGCAGCATTTGTTGTTGACATGTTATTCTTTTTCATTCTTTTTTACTCTCTGTATCCGTCATATACTTAGAAACAAGCTTTTCCACATAAATCAATTAGATCTATCCTTTCCTGTTTTGCAATTCCCTCCAAGTGAATTTTTTATACTGTCCAATGATTTTTATGTTATTCAACCAAATCAAATTGCAAGAATTAGTTTTGTTTCTATGAAAATTTGTTGTTTCCTTGCTGCCTTTCTATTCTTTCACCATGCCTGTTGCTTACTGAATGCTGCCCAGTACACGTACTGCCTACTGGTGATTCTGCATTGCTGTCGATCTGTGACTTTCCTAAAGAGTATTTTCTTTGTCTTTGTAGTTGCTCCAGGTGGTGGTGTAACCTCAGGCGGAAGATCAGGCCTGAAAAAGCAAGACATTATAGCCATTGTAATTGGTGTCGGTGGCTTCCTCTTAGTAGTTATTATTGTTTGTACATTGATTTTGCTGAAAAGAAACAAGAAACGTGGACTGGGTAAGTTCTAAAGGATGACAAGGAAATTCGCATGTCAAATGTTCCCCGTCCAATTTTGTACCTCAAAGTATAGCTGCATTTCACTACACGCGCCCTATTTATACCCAGTCTCTGATCATTTTGATTTTCATAATGTTTAGTGTTTGACTAACCTTTTCCCGAAAATTTCACGGTGAAATGCACCGTTTTATACTTGAGTTTTTTCACTTGCCCAGTTGCAGTTTTGTCATTTTGAAATGCAATTATTCATGATAAAGAAAAGCTTCTTATTTCCAAGGCTGCTCTTGAAGACAATTTTTGGTCGTTTCTTTGGTATTAGTAATTTTCTAATCTAGAGTTTTAGCAATTCTTTTCATTTTAGGTGGGTAACGATAATCATTATTGTTTTCGTTTTTATCCGTCTACTGTCATATTGTGACCATTTTGTTCTACGAAAAATTGCAATTTGTCTTTCGGGTGGGGGGAGGCAAAAGGGGATTTTTGTCTGCATTATGTTATTCTAGACGCATACAGTATGTTATTCCTCAAATTATGTACACAGGGCCCTATTTTGATTGTGCAAATTGCATTCTTATTGATCTCATTTCCTTTCAGATGGCCATTTCGAAATGAACAGTGAGGGTCGCGGGAAAGGGTATGTTGAGTAGGTTATGTGGCCTATATTTCTCAGCAATTTTCATCATCACCATCGGTCATCATCATCACCAGTTACCATAGATCGTCATCATCGGTCATTCGACCGCAAGCAGCTGCTTGTGACAACCCTTCTCTCCACGCCTTTTGCTCTAAAAAGTAATTTTAGCTCTGGTGAATTCTTTTGAAGAATTTTGCGAGAGAATTATTATTGTTTGATCATTTTTCTTGCGTTGAGTTTAATTCATGATTATGCTGCTCTTGATCACTCACCTGTTCATCGGCTATGAATTCACCGACTTTTTCACTTTGGTTGCCTTAGCATATCAGTCTTATGCCAAGAAGCAGTATTATCACGTTGTAAATATATTGTTATTTGTTCTAATGTTGAAAGTACATTTTGGTCTTGTTGGATGTAATGTTAGTGGTATTCTGATGCTAGTGGATTCTCGGGATACTCGACGGGCGGTTCAGATTTTATCAGAGCGGCTGGTGTTCGCAGTGAGGACCATGATGACGAAGACGAGAATGAGGAGGAAGCGGAGGAGCAGGAGTACAGTGCAACTGATGCTTTGCAACAGAAACCAGGGCGAAAGGATTCACCTCCATCGTATAATGGTCATTGTATGTATCTTTCTTTCTTCATGAACATCAAAAGTTTTATTTATTAGGCGAAAAAATCTTGAGGAACAAGAGCCCATTTAGGAGTACCATATTACTTTAAAATATTGTCTTGAACTCATGCTAATACATTTACATACGATTATCCCTTCTATCCTATTTGTTACGTTGACCACAACGTCATAGGAATGACTTATATTTGCCGTATAATTTTTAAAAATCATTGTTTTGTATCATTGTCCCTGAATCTTTTTTCAAGTAATTCCAATTTGAGTTTGCGTCAACTTATCTAGATATCTAGATATGTATCTGATTGCTTTGATTGACACAATTTTCCCTTTAGTCTATAATCAACGACACGAAATATCCACCAATCAATCTATTGCACTTTCTATTACAGTCAGTTACTATGATGGCACGGATGAACAGAACACTTCCTTCCAGCAATCAAAGCACCCAGTTGGTAATACTCCAGCTTATTCTTCATTTAGTGCTTTGTCAAATCCTAAAAGACCTCTCCTACCAGGTATTATTCTTCGTCATCATTCTTAAAGCATCTCTGCTCCCTTAGCAGCATTTTTCACTTGGATTATTATTTGGTTTGCTGAGTTAACATTTTGTTACTAATGTTGGATGTATTTTAAACTACCCCATTCAGAGTTACTCTGTGTTTCCTCCCTTTATGTTCCCTGCCTTGATGTTCCCTGCCTTGATCTTCCCTCCCATGACGTTCCCTGCCTTGATGTTCCCTCCCATTACGTTCCCTGCCTTGATGTTCCCTCCCTTGATGTTCCCTGCCTTTATGTTCCCTGCCTTGACCTTTCCTTCCTTGATGTTCCCTCCCTGGATGTTCCCTCCCTTGATGTTCCCTCCCATTATAATCCATTTCATCGCTTTTTTTGCTCGTTTTTAGCTACTAATAAAGCTAGGGGGTAATTTGAGCCTGGACCTTCTGGTTCCATTCGTTAGCTTTCGTTAGGATTCTATTCTGTCATTATCTTTCTCTTCCTGTCAATTGTCCTTCATTTGTCAAGGAGGCTCTACCGAAATGATTTTCGGAATGTCTTTGTTCATAATTTGATGCTAATCTTATTCTATCTTAAGTAGCACAATTTAGATAGACTTGTTTTGATTTTTCTCAGGTCTGTAGTAATAATTTGATGGAAAACATTTGCCAAGATTATGGGATATTGTCTTTTTACCTATATCATGATTTATTACAAAAAGCTTTCCTTCTGTGCAGATGCGGAGCCTGTGGCGAAATCCGGCTCGAGAACTTCACTTACTGGGCGTGCCGCTGAGATTTCACGCAAAACTAAAAATCCATTCGAGAGCATGGATTATCGAGGTAGGTCTCTGCACATGAGAATAACAGTGTAGCCTTGAGATGCGAAACATGTTTATTTGAAGCCTATTAGCGATCTTTATTGGCGATGACATAGTTGATTTTGCTGCTGTGTGAGTTCATAACACAGGTTTCTGGGTTTCGCACGTTTCACAATATGACAATGTCTAAGCTGAGTATGCTCTGCAGTTCATCTCAGAGATTCATTTCCCTAGAAAACTCGTAGCTCTTCTCTTGTATCTGCTGCGCGCGAAATGGATTATGGTATGTGGTAGCAATCTTTATAAGGCGTGATATTGATTTGGGGTTCTTATAAACACTGAAATTGATTAAATGTGCTCAGAAATGAATCTACTTTAACTGGTATGTTCGGGCAAGAGACACTATGACAATCAATCACGATTTAATGATTCAACCTTCAATATGTGTTGATTAGTGATAGCTTCATTTCTTATCACAAGTTGTTGCAGATTGACGGTGGTAGGTAGTGAATTTTGATACTCCTGGATAGATATATAGATATATTTCTTGATAGGGAGAAGCAATGGTGACCCATATCGTGACGGTCGTGATCGACAATATAGCACAGAACCGAAGCAAAAGGGCGAAAGAGGTAGCAGCGCAGGAGGCCTCTCCACAGGTAAATCCATTTACACTATTCTTTTCGTTGCAACCCAGTCGGTTTCTTCACATCGCTCAAGAAGCTTTTTTTATGCTATTTTTAAGCTATTTTAAAGCTATTCTTAAGCTACTTTTTAAACTACTTTTAAGCTATTTTAAAGCTATTCTTAAGCTACCTTTTGAACTACTTTTAAGCTATTTTAAAGCTATTCTTAAGCTACCTTTTGAACTACTTTTAAGCTATTTTATAAGCTATTTTCAACCTATTTTAAAGCTACTTTTAAGCGATTTTTTAGCTATATTTTAAGCTATTTTTTAAAGCTATTAGATAGAAGATTATCCATAAGATAGATGTAATTTATTAAATTGCAAGAATTCTTGATTTCAATAGATGATGATCTTCCTTTGCCACCACCCTTCATGAGAGACATGCTTACCAATGTGCATTCAGACAGTGAAAGAGTTCCAGGGTCTCTTGGAGACAGACTGGGCAAAAACCGGGTAAGCTCATTAAAGTTTTAGTAACCAATTTCTTACATCATTAATCTATAAGTGGTAATTCCACATCATCAATTCGAATTTTAGCTAGTGCATGTGATTTTGTAAACTTGGACAGGCACTGAATGGGAGGATCCTTGGAAACAATTTAGGCTGAAGGGTTACCTACCTTCATTAGTGCTCGTTTTATGACTGAATGTAAATTAACCTGGCAGTAATGGCTCCCAGAATGGTGCGTAGTTGAGCAGAGTTGATGGGAACTTTGATGGTGTCTTCACAGCCCTCGGGTGCTTAAAAGAGTTGTGAATATATTGTTCTAGTGCTGATTACTCACAGAAACAAAAGTGGTAGAAGTAGCACTGGAGGCACAATTCACAAATGATGCTTGTGAAAGTGTGTGCTTTTCTTCCTGTATACCATTTGTCATAATTTGTATATTTTGTTAAGTGCCAAACAGTGAAGAAATCCGGTAGTTTACCTTCTCTTCCGTCATCTTTTTAGAATTCACGACCATCGCCCCAGCACTCTCCATCTTCGCAGAGGTCAGGCGCATCGTCAAACCAATACCGAAGCGATACAGAGTATATTGAAGACGATGGTGATGATTACGTAGGGTACCTTGTCTAGATCTGCAAGGCGCAGCTTTTTGTATGAATCGTATGCTTCCGAGGAAGATATTGATCCAGTTTGAAAGGAAATGTGTACTGATTATGAACCGTCCAGCAGATGAGCTTTTACTACGTTGAATTTTAGAGGCTCATTCCACTTAATCACAAGGGACTTCGTATGCCTCCTTTTATTGGGCAAAGTGACTGAAACATGATTTGTCCTGAAAGAGGCTTGGCAACTGTCGGTGCATTTTATTCCCTTTGTAAAGCACATGATATATATAAAATGTTATTCAATGCTGGTAGAGAACGATGCACGTAGGTTAGAAGTAGTTTTAGATCAATCTTATTTAATTCTTGTTTTATTTCTCTATTTGTAGAGACAACCAGTTATTATTAGCATTATTGTTTGCAGTAGTTAATGACGTCAATGCTTCTTTCCGTCAACATTCTTCACCTGATAATTTTTGTTACAAGAGATGTTTTTCAATGTAAGGATTTGTTAACAAAATTGAAACTGCATTGACTCAAACAGTATATGGCCAGATTTTGATGGTCTTTTGCTACACGAATGAGGCGAGAGTTTCATCAGGCCATCATTACATGTCTCTAATACCAATTTTCTATTCAATTTATTTTCATCATTAAAATGGGCAAAATTAGTCGCTTTTCTGATGACTTATTTTAGGGCAATTTGCATATCTCAGGAATCCAGCTCAGCAGCTGTTTAGGGCGCCTCTTTAAAGCTCCTATTGCGGAAACTATGCTTCGGTAACTTTGATCATTTTGTATTCCAGTCTATTTCCTGTCCTTGACCATCATGAAACATCATCAAGTACTCTTGTAATACATGGCTTAGTAGCCAATCGATTTTTCAAAGGAATAATTTTACAGATACAAATTTTTGTTAAGTTTTCTAGCGCCACTGATAGATTCAACTTAAAAGTACTCACTTTTGACATGGTAGCTTCCAACCCCACCTGAAACTGGGGTTACAGAGTGACTGCCGGAAATTTGAAGTTAAAGGCTGCTTGTTT
Organism: Pseudorhiza aurosa; assembly: GCA_964026355.1. Lineage (NCBI taxonomy): Eukaryota > Metazoa > Cnidaria > Scyphozoa > Rhizostomeae > Lychnorhizidae > Pseudorhiza > Pseudorhiza aurosa. Next base: position 551,946 of record OZ032120.1, read on the forward strand.
TCATTTTGTAGCAAATTGATTTAATTACGAAAATCTTTATGGCACGATTAGTTCGTTTTCAGTTTGATGTATCATGGCCGTTTTAAGAAAGGACTCCTGTTATGATCATACCCTTGTTTCTCTCTCTCTCTCAGGGTCTCTCTCTCTCTCTCTCTCTCTCTCTCTCTCTCTCTCTCTCTCTCTCTCTCTCTCTCTCTCTCTCTCTCTCTCTCTCTCTCTCTCTCTCTCTCTCTCTCTCTCTCTCTCTCTCTCTGTCTCTCTGAGTATCGATCTCTATCTCTCTCTCTCTCTCTCTCAGATTCTTTCTCTCTCTCTCTCAGAGTCTTTCTCTCTCTCTCTCTCAGAGTCTTTCTCTCTCTCTCTCTCAGAGTCTTTCTCTCTCTCTCTCAGAGTCTTTCTCTCTCTCTCTCAGAGTCTTTCTCTCTCTCTCTCTCTCAGAGTCTTTCTCTCTCTCTCTCAGAGTCTTTCTCTCTCTCTCTCAGAGTCTTTCTCTCTCTCTCTCTCTCTCAGAGTCTTTCTCTCTCTCTCTCAGAGTCTTTCTCTCTCTCTCTCAGAGTCTTTCTCTCTCTCTCTCAGAGTCTTTCTCTCTCTCTCTCAGTCTTTCTCTCTCTCTCTCACTCTCTCTCTCTCTCTGTCTCTCTGAGTATCGATCTCTATCTCTCTCTCTCTCTCTCTCAGATTCTTTCTCTCTCTCTCTCAGAGTCTTTCTCTCTCTCTCTCTCAGAGTCTTTCTCTCTCTCTCTCAGAGTCTTTCTCTCTCTCTCTCAGAGTCTTTCTCTCTCTCTCTCAGGGTCTCTCTCTCTCTCTCTCTCTCTCTCTCTCTCTCTCTCTCTCTCTCTCTCTCTCTCTCTCTCAGATTCTTTCTCTCTCTCTCTCAGAGTCTTTCTCTCTCTCTCTCTCAGAGTCTTTCTCTCTCTCTCTCTCTCTCAGAGTCTTTCTCTCTCTCTCTCAGAGTCTTTCTCTCTCTCTCTCAGAGTCTTTCTCTCTCTCTCTCTCAGAGTCTTTCTCTCTCTCTCTCAGAGTCTTTCTCTCTCTCTCTCTCAGAGTCTTTCTCTCTCTCTCTCTCTCTCAGAGTCTTTCTCTCTCTCTCTCAGAGTCTTTCTCTCTCTCTCTCTCTCAGAGTCTTTCTCTCTCTCTCTCAGAGTCTTTCTCTCTCTCTCTCAGAGTCTTTCTCTTTTTCTCAAGCCTACCATCATAACATAGAAAGTTTGCTGCATTTACATATGATCAAATTTGATACTATCGATCTGCAGATTTATATTCACATGTGATTAAGTTCCATACCAATTCATTTTCTCTAATAGCTATCTAAAGTTTCAAGAGCTAAGCTTTGAGTCAGAGATGGGTGCAATGGGAGATTAAAACTGTTGTTCAATACACTGAGAATGTAATTTTAAAATGCACAAAGAGTTAGGATGGCAAATGGATTAACTGTCGCTATCTCACATATGCTGAAGACACAAGAGGCCATAATGCAAAAGCCTTAGTCATGGCATCAGAGGCCAAAGGTCACATTTCACATGAAATCCATAAAATTGAAGAAGAGGAAGAGGAAAAACTAACCAACAGAAGAAGCTTATAATTCAGCAGTGAATAAACGATTTCCTGCTAGAAAGCAAACAAATTAGAATTCTTTGACAATTCACTAAAGAAAATGAATGGCGCTAAGTCATTTTCATGAAACTACAGAGCCAGATACAGTCAATCATAAACCAGCAAGAACACAATTTCTCAGAAAATTTTTCCTGCAAACAGAAGAATAAGACGCAGAGAAAGTGGAAACTAGAAAATGACAAGTAGAACAAAAATGGGAAGGAAATGAGGCTGTATAAAAGCCAGTTTGTCAAATCACTTCTTCAGTAAAACATGATAAGTTGTTACTTGATGAGGCTGCTCAGGAAAAGTCTCAATTTCAGAATGAGGTTGCATCCATGAACCCAAATGCCATAAATGCTCTAAAGCCAAAGTTGCATTTGTGGGATTAAACGTCTAATTGAGAAAGATGTGTTTGCAGATCATGATGGTGACAAAGATCACAGAAAGGTTCTGCAAGTGTCTTCACGAGCAGATCTCAGCAACAATGGAAAAATGAATTGAAAAAGCTAGAAGATCGAAGAAGCCTAAGAATGAATCATTACCAATGTTTTCAGAAGGCAAGGATGAAAGCACCAGAAGATACAGAAATGTTAGAAACTGAAAACAACAGTGAATGTGATATTGATAGTTGCTACTGAAAATTGGCATTATTAATTGAATCTATCCAAATCTTTTGAGCAGATGATTTTATAGCCCATGATTATTTTTGAAAATAATTTACTAGCCCATTTTCCACTCAGGAGTTTTGGTGACCCTGCTGAATCCCTTTCACCCCAGTATTGTCCATACTTTGAGAGATCCCTTATTAATGAAAAATACAATAAGAAGTTTCTGGACATAAGGACATTTGACATGGTGCCATTGGTCACAGTATATTTACGAGTAAAGCATTAAATTTAATCATCAATATCTGATGTCATTTTCCAACACCTTTATAATCTAAAATGAATGCATTCATGAACTTTCTTTAATACCAAGTGTCAATGCAAGGTTGAAAGAGGAAACAGGCTGTACCGCACGAACGATCAACGTTAGATAAGAGTGCAGTCAGACATAACCCAATACAATAAAAATACTATAAATCGGTTCTAATATCTGTATTTTGTTGAGTAGTCTTTCGGTGAAACAACGAGACCTCTTCCCTTCCTTGCACCTCGATAGACAGTTTCAATGATGTCAACCATTTCTTGCTTGTCTTCCAATGGCCAGTTTATTTTGTTATTATTACCAGTGCCTAAATCAATCATAATGTGCTTGTTTCTATAAAAAAACATCACCGTACATGGGTCATATAACTCGTACATCTTATTAAAATCTGGAACCTCAGAAATATCAACAACATAAATCACAGCAAAGTTCTTAACTTTGTCAGCGATACTGAATAAAATCTCGTCAAATTTCATGCATTGAGGATCCCAGTCATGTCCAAATCTTATCACTACAACTCTGTCTTCTTCAGTTAAAATTGCTTGATCGACTTGCCAGCCATTATGCAGATGTGGTAGCATGTAAGACATTATCAAAGCTGTTTTCTTTGAGCCAGTATTTCCGAGCAGAACGACCAGGAACAACGTTGAAGCGATAAATATGCAGTACGTAGGGTTTTTTAGGCCTGTCAACCTCGTTATGATGATAGGTATTCTTGGCCCTACCTGTTTACCAAGATGGCTGCCGTCATCAGGGAAGTTCGTAGCGTGGAGAAGTGGAACCAAGAGTGGGAATGTATGGAAGAGGAAATTTCAGGCTTAAGGGTAAGGCACGTTTATGAGAAAAAGCTGGAACTTGACAGTTTCTCAATCAAATAGATTTATTTGATCGGTTAGGACTGCACGCTGGCGGCGGGCTGCCTTTTATCAAGAAGCTTCTTTATGGCCTTTTAAGAATTATTAGCCATAACTCTTGGAAGAATGGATTGCAGTGTTTTAGCATCTGCCAAATTTACTTTGTGGCCGTAGAAATTATGCTTTGCCATATTATGAAATTGGGGCAAGTCTGTCTGTCCGTCGGTCGATGTTTTTTCCTGTTTCGACGCAAACCGCGGATAGGCTGCCATGAATTCCTCCCAATTCTCATAATATCTGGCCGACTAGGAAAGTTCATGAATTTGGCACATTGCTTTCTCCTTTCTCTGTTCCAAAAAACTCAGTATAGAGGGTGTTAATGAAGCATATAGTAAGGAATGTTGCCAAAATTAACACAACATCTAAAAATAGTTGAATTTTTTCTGTTCCAGAAAAACCAGTATCAAAGATTGCAGAAGTCATTGGATGAGTATCATGCAGCACAAGAGGCTCTGCAAAAAGGACTGGATGGGTCAGAGAAGAAACTGAAAGCATTTGCATTTTCTGTTCAGAAGTTAGTTTATTCCTTTGCTTTCAGTAAGTTATTTGATTAAATGGTCTTCAAGGCATCATTTCAAGTACAGCTTCTTTTGTTTTAATGTATGGCTTATTTTGGACAGGATTCAAAATCAGGACAAAGATACTGACAAAGGCAACATAGTTTTGTTGACAAACAAGATTAATAACATGGCAAGAAACTTTGATGACCTTAGACAAGGACTTCCAAAGAAACCAGGGTATACCTATTTTTGTCTAATCATTTATGATTTGTGTATCCAAATTGCCAAGCTTTCATCTTTCAACTGCTTCTAGAAAAAATTCAAGTACTGAAATTGAACCTGTTACCAAAGTCTGCATAGAGCATGGCATTTTTGATCAGTGAAAATTCAAACAGAGTGGATTGGTGAAGTAGCTGTCATTGTTATTCTTGTTATTCTGGCTAGAGTTTCTGATGTGCAGCATTTTCAATTTTACTGGTACAACCTCCAGGGTAAAATGTATCCTAGTTGTGAATATGTAGATTTTTGCATCTTTAATTTCTTTCAATTTCAAATCTAAATTAATGCCATGTTTTATGTCAGTAGCCATCAGGTTTTCATTTTCTTTGCCCCCCCCCCCTGTGATATCATCATCATAGCGTGTAGTTGTATTGTAATCAACTAAATAGAGAAGAATTTTAACACAATAGTTGTTACATTCAATGAATATATGCCCATTTAGCTTAGTAAAGTTTTTCACGCATATAAATCGTCTGGTTGTTCTTCTAGGTGGTTTCTAAGAGCTTGCCTTGGATCAATCAATGTTTCCCTCTATTGGGATAAGTGAGTATCTTCTTACTTGGAAAATAAACTGAAAATATGCCTCTTTCTTGTGAAATAGTTATACTGAAGCTCTTGAACTGGGATTTCAAATAGTCCCCTTGGTCTATCTTTTAGGTTGCAATACAAAAACAATTATGAGAACTTCAAGTTAAGGATGACATGGATTTCAATGGCCTTGACAATTTGCAACTTGCTCATCTTCAAAAAAAGGTGTGCATTTTGTTGAATTTTTAGTTCTTTGCCTTCGTGTGGGGCCAAGTAAGAACTGAAAATATTTATACTGGATGAAACACTTTAACTTTAGATTAGCTGTTATCAATGTGTGTCTAGTGCTTGTGCCCTCAGAGTTACTTCTGAGTACTCATTTACCGACCTCGGAAGGACAGACAGCTGAGTTGACTGTTGGCTTGTGGTAAAATGGTCCCAACTGTGGGGCTCAAACCAAGGATAGAAGACCTCCCAATGTTCGCAACACTGCGTCTTAACCACTCGGCCACACCACAATAATTTATGCTAATCAACTAGTGTAGGAAATTGCTTATGTCCTCCCATTCATTGGGGTGCAAATCAACTTCATGGCTCATGCTGGCCCCATGCCCAGGTAAATAGGAAGGATTGGTGGCAGGAATGGCACCCATCAGTAGAATGGAGAAGCTCTTTTTGCCAGACTATACATGATGCAGGTGAAGATACAACGCTGCTCCTCAGCAGTGATCCCAGTGATGTGGCTTTGATGTCAGAAGAAGAAGGAGAAGAGGAGCAGTTATGCCAACAGACCAGAGTTTCACCCATTTTAAAGATATGATAACCTGGACCTTAAACATGATTATTCTAATACACTCCATGCTTATGTTGAGTTCATTTGCATTCTTCTTCAGCAATGGGTTCTTTGTCTTTTCAAATTTCCTTTACTTTATCATATGAAAATCCTTGGTAATGGCAACACATTCTTTATTGTACTAACTTGCCAGTTGCTAAAGAGCCCCAGGAATGAAGGCTCTTTGGCAATTATAGTATAGTAGATTTCATGGCCTTATATTTCTCAATGAATATGCAAATAATCAAACCTTAATCCTAGATTTTTTGATGCCATATTTCATGCAGTTCTTGTGTGGTACTACAGCTCTTTGACATTACAAGAACATATTCTTATTGCAAATGGGTCAAGGTGAGACCATAAAGCTCTTCTTTTTTCATTAATTCTTGTTGAATTTATTGGGTTGTTTTTTAGCTATTTAAAGCTACTTTGAGCCAACTATGTGTGTTGTACCCAAGCAAGGCACCCCTGGTTTAGTGTCCCTTCTGAAGGTGGATGACTTGGACCATCAGGCTTGCAAAAAAGTCACTGATCTGGTGTTGGATTTCATTCAAATGGGTGGAAATGCAATCTTATGATGGAATCAGTTTAAGTCAATAGGCTAGGCCATTCACTTGTCAGGCCCAAGCATTGCTTGTATTTACAGTGTACTTTTAACAGGATTCGATTTTCAGAAATGAGTCTCAATCAGTATTCTGGTATGATTTCTAGATAAAAAGGTTGCTTTCAAATGGCTTCAATTGTTACACGTTTGCAGGACATTTTGCACTGTGTACTTTTTATGATAAATCATTATTAAATAAACTTTTCCATTTGATAACCACAATGGCTATCATTCTCCACCGAATAAAAAGTAGCTTGACTTTCAAATCAAAAAATAATTTGAAGCTGTAGGATGGCCTGATGGTAGAAGCACTTGATTACAGACCAACTCGTCGATGACTTGAAGTGACATCTACGCTTAACTTCTGCGTAGAGTAAGAAGTCATTGGCATTCTGTAATTCCAGGTGTATAGATCACAAGGTTTGGTCCCATTTAGAAGAAAGTGCAGGGTACTGCTGGATAGAAGTAGATCCGTAGTTTGGTAAATCCTATCTCTCTATGCTGGGTAGATGAGTCATGTATTGCTTTGCACGAAGTTGTTTTGTTTTCAGAATGGCTAACCGTTGGAACCTGTATTGAACAGGAGGATTAATATTTCAGCAACTTTAAGTGGTTATTTCTATCAATCCTTCTTTACAAAATTGCCCCTACCCTTTGGCTTGAATTAATGCTACGTTCAACCACGTGACTACTCTTGCGTTGCAGTCTTATTGTCGCCAACCATCGGTGCTCATCAATCGCTACAGGTGCTTGATTGATTGTAAATCACTAGTTGTGAATGACGCATTATGATTATTGTTGTTTTCTCTCTCGATGCGGTTAGGTGCTATGTTTTAGTTTCATATTGTTGCTGTTCAACATGACGAATTAGATTAAAGCAGATGGATTTTCGTCAATCCGTTCTGCCTGAGTTGATGAATTCGTCAATTATTGCTGTCAGCAAGGCTCATGCTACATTCAATCGGTGGCAGTGGTTTTGCTTGAGTGTTTTAGCGCTGTTTGCCTGTATCGTGCAGTTGTCATTATCACTGCTAATGCATCACAACATTGAGGCCTCAATTCTGTAACTCTTGTGTGCCACTTTCATTGTTATGATTCCGCCATACTATCATGGAAGGACCTTCATCGTTTGATATAATTTCACTTGCGCTGTACTCACCGGAGAGTCATTTTTCTCGTTACCAATGATCTGTTCACCAACATGCAAAAAACTATCGATGTGATGTTTTTCATGTAACATTCCCACGTGACCTCTTTCTTTATAGCACAGTGTCTGAGGAATTTAACATACCAACCCTTGCTAAGGAGCACGTGGTAGCAGCCTCCATGTTGATTGGTCATGGGTCATGGCTCCAAATGATTCGATTGCATGCATTTAAACATTCTATCTGCTTCAGTTTAGTGACGTTTTTTCGAACTGGATAAAGATTCTTAGAATGGTTTCCATGCTTACTACGCATACTCGATAGATTGTGCTTTCGACTCGAATCAGCCTATTTGTTGCTTAACTTAAGTTGATTGGATACAACAGATGTCGTTCTTTGCTTGCAAATATTGCAATCATGAATTGTTTGTTGCCAATATTTTTTCTTGAGATGTATGTTTACGAGTCTATTGATTTCGGACATCGTTGCATTCCTGTATATCGCTACCTTATTCTTGCGTCGCCTAACGACTGCACATTCGATCAATAGTTTTGGATAATGCGTCGGTTGTGGTTGCTGCTGCTTCGTATTAATTTCGTTGAATGTCAATTGATTGAGATGGAAAACATAGAAGCCAGTGTTAATCTCAGTGAGGATGTCTCTTCACACGACTATCGATTGGTGAATGCAAGAGAAGAATGGGCGTTAAAACCATATGCAGATATTGCTGAGAGATTATTGACTAGCCTTAAAACGGAAGCACCATGTGATTTGATCAAAAAAGTGATCAAGAAGTTAAGAGGAATATCGCTTTCTAATGAAACAGTCAATGAGGCTTTCTTATCTTATAATAAACCGTACTTGGCTTTATTAATCGTGTTTACTATTTTTGCTGTTATTCTTTTTGGAATCGGAGTATCTTGCTGTTGCCTTTCCTACCTGGGAAAGTGCAATTTGTTGCCGAAAGAAAGTGATCCAGCCGTTGTTCAGAAGAGCTGTCAGTTCATTTACGTCGCTTGTCTAGGCGTTTGCGGAGTTGTCTTTATCATTTCAGGATTGATCATTGTTTCCGGGAGACAGAGGTTCAATGAAGGTGTTACATTAACACGCACTTTGACTGATAATGCATTTAAAAACCTATTGCAGTTTCAGAAGAGGATATCGAGAGACTTGAAATTCATACTCATCACTCAGATGGATAGGACTTTCGACGAACTTATGGAAGCCATTCGTGAGTTAAGCAGAGTGATTATGGATCTCACAAATAGAAATCAACCATGCACTTTAGCTGTTACAAGCTCATTAATTGATTTAGACGAAGAATTGCCAAGCATGAACCAGACTGTCAGTCGATTATTTGACGACCTTGTTAAGGTGCAGCAGTTACAAAAGGAGAGTTTATTAACTCTAAATAAACGAGTGAATGAAATCAATGCAAACTTATCAATAACAGAAGATTTGTGTTTGCAGAACGCAACGCTTAATTCTTCAGGGCTTTGCCCATCGCCGGACTTCTCCTCAACCTGGCAACTTCTCGTGAATATGTCTACTTTTGAAAAAGTATCGAATTCGTTCGTCACCTCTCTTGCCCGGGTAGCTGAACGGAATCTGACTGATTTAGCGAGAACCTTAAATTTTACGGTCAAAATTTACGGAGCAACTGTGCACAGGCGAATTGATTTCTATCGAATTGCACGCATCCTAAAGCATCGTCGAAACTCTACTTTTGAGGAGATAGAAAGCCTGTTGCTTCATAAGATAAGCGAAGCCGTTATATCTAAGGAACAGGGGGTATTGAAGGAATTTGAGAATAACGGTCTCATTGGGATGATTGTCAACATAGTGAACTCAATCATGTTGGCATCATTGATTTACAGTTTGGTTGTTGGATTCCTATTGATTAACTGTGTTCTTGTTGGTGTTCATGTTATGATTTCAGATTCAAGCGGAAAGCGAAGAGGTTTTTTGGCAAAATTCGCATATGGTTTGACACTAAATTTGTTTCATCAAATGTTTCTATTCAGCTTTCCAATGGTGATCATTCTAGGCCTAATGGTAGCATTTTGTGGTTCCCTTACGCAAATCTGCATTGGCTTGAAAAACAATTCAATTTTGGAAAATGTAGGGGATGATGCGGAAATCTGGGGAAGCAAGCTATTTGGGCTGAGGAAGATCGTTCCCAATATTCCTGACAAAATAGAAACTATCCAATTCATTGATGCATGCGGTCAGTCAGACAATGCTACGATTTGGCGTGCTGCTAGAATTTACGAAACTTTCAATATCAGGAAGAAATGGCAACTGGATAAACTTGAAGACCCGATTAACTTTTTTAGATTGGGAACAGTTTTTGATGCAGGCGATGCACTAAGCAGGTTTTTAATATTCAAGGAAAGTGTGGATAATTTGACAAAAGGACTTTCAGATTTGAACTCAACCATGATGTACACAGGGCCTTTGCTCATTGCTAATCTGGAGGAATATGGCGCAAACTTAACAGTGTTCTCAAAAAAGCTTCAGCTTCATGACATGGAGCTCGCCACAGTGTTTGATTCATGGAGTAGAAAAGTTGCAAATGAGGCAAAGGTTGCAGGTGACATAGCGGCAAGGACTGAGAAGGAGACAATGGGTGCTTTGAATTCATTAATTGCCAAAGGGAAAGATGTTTTAACTAAGGTAGAAGATACTGAAAAATCAGTAAGACCAATTACAAAGTTTATAAAGGACGTGAAGCAAAAGTTTATAAGCGGGATGAAGAAAGCTGTGCTAGTGATTGACCATTTTATAGGCCATGTTGAAAAAGAAATTAATGAAAATGTTGGGAAGTGTGGATTTATAAAAGAAGCTTACGTGAAAGGCCGGCTCGTGTATTGCTCGTACGTTGTTGGCGGGTTAAACGTCATATGGCTTTCACTTGGAGTAGCAGCATTTCTATTCACGGCCTTCTTGGGGTGTTTTGTGAAGGTCATCTATTACCATCGAATGATGATGCTTAGAGACGGGGCCGCAGTCGCTGACGTAAGAGGAAATTGGGCTTCTGGAAAAGGAAGCTTAGCACAAGTTGCAGATCAAAAAAATACACATGATATACCTGTGGAAAATAAGAAAGAAAGCAAGGACCACTAAAAAACAAACATGAATTTAGAAGCAGTCAATTGTTGGAAAAAGTTGTGATGAAATTGCAGTTTGTGAATTTGAATTCATGTTGCGATTAAAGTATATTTTGTAATTTGATCTCATTCTCTAGTGCTCCTCTTTTCACTCATGTCAACCTGTGCTGAATTTTTGCTACAGACAAATTCTAAAGAAATATAGCAGTTTTATGGATCTGATGCAGACTAAAGAAAGAGAATGAACTATTTTGAAAGCATGATTTCCATTATCACTGCTCTCCAACATAATTTCGCGTGGGAAAAATACGATGAAGCTTTGCTATGCCAGTGGTCACATCTTTTAGTGGACAGTCTACTGCAAATTTAGGCCTAAAATCTCTGGATTTCGTTAACTGAGAACAAGTAATCGATAGTTTAAAATTTCGGCTGAATCGGTCAACGTTACAATCAGAATTATCAATTATCATTATCATCAGCCGCTAATGGCACTCCAGGCAAATGGTCTCGGCACGCTCTTTCGTTTTCCATAATCTCTCCATCAACTTCTCAGCTTCCCATACTTCCTCACTCTTCCTTTTCTTCCTTTTTCCTCTTCTAGTAGGATAGATTGAAGGCAATTTTTTGGTGTGTCGTGATGATTTGAAATGTTACATCCGATTAATTTAAACAGTGGGTACTTGCACAAATTCATCTAGTTGTGGTTTAACCGAACCAAATGCCGAACCAATTCAATGACACAATTTGCAATACTTGTGTAGGAAATGTTCCTTTTTTTCAATTGATAAATAGTTTCATATGCGAAAATTGTACATAATCATTTCTATTCTTAGTCAGTGACTTGCACCTTTAATTTAGCTTTCAGCTATTTTATTGCATATGTTTATTCTGCCTATTATAAATTATGATGCATTGACAATTTTTCTTTTCAAACTACATTTCATCAGAATATTTACAGCTGCAAACCTCTCCAAATACCTAGCTAGTTTACATTCGGAAACTTAACGACAGCCAAGATAACAAAACGAGAAAAAAGCTTCATGAAACTAACAAAGCTATTCACAATGCCATGACAATGTCATGAATTTAGGATCGTCCCAGTCCCATTTTGCATCTCAAAAGTTCGGTTTCCTCGCCAGAACCCGTGGGTTTTTCTCATCTTCTCACCTTCTATCTATGTACAAGTCCAAAATCCGTCCTTCTTTAGAGTACTGCTCCTACGTCTAGGGTGGTGCTCCAAAATCTACTCTCTGTCTTCTCGACAAATTCCAGTCCAAAGCCATTCGTCTCATCGATAATCCTAACCTCACCAAATCGCTCCAACCTCTTTCCCATCGTCATTTAGTTGGAGATCTTTCCATCTATTACAGATACTTTAACGGACATTGTTCTCAGGAGATCAGGGATATTGTTCCAGTTCCTCTGAGGCGTGTCAGGACCACCAAAAGCTCAACTCATTCACACCCTTTCCAAGTTTCACTGCCTAATCCACGAACTCTATCTCACAAATCATCATTCATCCCAAGAACATGCAACTTATGGAACGTCTTGCCTTCTTGCTTTCCTGAGTCCTACAACTTGCCATCTTTCAAATCTAAGATCAATAAACTTGATCTTATCTCTCTATCCTCTTAACTGCTCGCTTTCTTCTTTCTTCCTTTGTTGGGGCTTTGTATAGGTCACCATGGCCTTTCCTCAACATAACCCACTAAAAAAAAAAAAAATAAAAAAAAATGCAATAGCATTTTCCTGACAACATTTCAATGAGTCTACCAACAGGATTAGTAAATGAGATACGCTGGCATCTCGTATGATGAAGCATGTTATCAAAGTATACGGTATTTGCAAGACCAGAATTGAATTGCAACTAACGGGTGATGAATATACGTTTGGAATTGATGACCAATTTTCATGTTATTCACAGGATCAAAGGATGGTGGGTCTTGCATCATTATTTATCAATTCTTCTCTCAGGATTCCTCTTAATCTGGTAGGTTTGCTTTCTCATTTGAAATCAATCACTTTTACAACCTTAAATCGTTGACATTGTGTTGTAACCAGATGCGTGCACTTGACAATCATTAACTGATTCTGCTTTCCACCAATTTCGCGCTCCAATACATTGGACCAAGTCGTGTAATCTTTGGCCTAATAGCGTATCAATTCAATGGGACGGAGGCAAATTCAATGACACAATTTGCAATACTTGTGTAGGAAATGTTCCTTTTTTCAATTGATAAATAGTTTCATATGCGAAAATTGTACATAATCATTTCTATTCTTAGTCATTGACTTGCACCTTTAATTTAGCTTTCAGCTATTTTATTGCATATGTTTATTCTGCCTATTATAAATTATGATGCATTGACAATTTTTCTTTTCAAACTACATTTCATCAGAATATTTACAGCTGCAAACCTCTCCAAATACCTAGCTAGTTTACAGTCGGAAACTTAACGACAACCAAGATAAAACAAAACGAGAAAAAAGCTTCATGAAACTAACAAAGCTATTCACAATGCCATGACAATGTCATGAATTCAGGATCGTCCCAGTCCCATTTTGATGGCAAAAAACTTCACAAGAAGATATCATTACCATGGTCATGAACTTTTTGACTCGGTAATGCCTGATTTTTTCGTGGAACTATAAACCTTAAAACCTTTTTCAACAAGTGCACGGAGGAGTTGTCAAAAGCACCGAGCGTGCTCACAGCGACATTAACGAATTTAATTTTTTTGTATTTAGATTTAAAACTGATTACTAGGTCTCAGGTCTTTGTTTCTTTGTTTCTTTCGCTTTGCATTATTCTGAAGGTTTTTCTCAGAATCCACCATCGATTTAATAATGCATAGAATATGTTTTGAAGTTTAAAGTAGATTATGTAAATTTGAACTGTCTCCTGTGAGAATTGAGGGATTTAAAACATGGAAGAAGTCAGTGTAAATGGTAGGACTCTTGACAGACTGGAGAAATGAAGCAATGAATAGTAGAACGGAATCATGTGTCAACTAGAAATGATAGAAAAGTTGGTAGGCAGAAGAGCAATGCGTTGTCGAGGACAGGTTCCAAATTGAAATATTGGGATTTTTTGCTATAGCGCTGTTTATCAATGATAATAACAATGATGGTAGTAATGTTAATGAAAATAATTATAGCATAGTGCTGTAGTCTTTTGCAATTTCTCCTTTCATGCTAGTGTTTTAATCGTCTTCTGTCTTGCAGGCCAGAGAGCTCTTCATACCAACTATTTCGGAGCCAGTTCTATTATTTCTCCATCTATCTAAGTAAGCTTCGATTTTCAGCTCATTTTATATCATTGTTAATTTGATTTAAGTTTCAATTTCTTTACTTATTTGCACTTGATTCGTTATTTGATCAGCCTTTCATAAACTTCTTCATCTTCTTCTTCAAGGCTTTGTTCAGTTTCTACAGTACTATTATCAAAGTGGGGTACTATACCGCCTTCGTGCACTTGGTATCAGCACCACTATGGATACAACTGTTGGTGAGAATTCGTTCCGCACTATTGAAACGTCTTTATTTTTTGCTGCATCTTATTGAAAGCGACGTTTTTTCCTCAAGAAGAAGCAGGCCTATTAACTTTATTTGTTCCATTATTAACGGATAATCTTTCTTGCAATAGTTATTTTGCAAAATTCTCTTCAAGTTGGAAGTGTTTAATTTGTTCCCTTGCATATCTTATCCCTTTTTCTATGCCGTTACGATCGATCACGTGGAATGACTTCGTAGGTTGTACCATCTCCATTTCCAAAGCTATGGTCACCTTTTGTGACTAAGTAGATTGTCATTAAACTTTTGCATCTGATTATTTCAGAAGGTTTCCGTTGGTGGATGTTTAGAGGACTTGGGTTTCTTCTTCCCTTTCTGGTCTTTGGATATGTAAGTCTCAGTTTTTTGCTATATTCTCCTTTACAGTTGATATTCTACTGTAAATCAACTCAAACAGCAAAATCAATCAATGAATCCATTCAATGAGCTACACAACTCAATCAAAACGTCATATCATTCAACAATTCAGTCGATGAATCATGCATTATCACGGTGCTAGTTAATAGATGGTCCTAAAAAGATTGGAATGTGTTTAAGCTTAAACACCTGTATTTCATTGAAGCGAAAGAGACGAAAACTAGATAAATACATTGAGGTGTACCCTTTTCGAAGCATTTAAATCTTTGTACGACTCTCCTGTTTGGGAAGTGCTAGCAATAGACGTTGTCAATTTTTAATTGAAATTGAAATTCTACTAATTTCATTCGGCTTATGCGGAGATCGAATTTTCTTTTTCAGTTAGTTCAGATATTCAATGCATACACATTGTATAATATTAGTCAAAGGTTAGACTGCAGAGAATGGCAGGTGATGATAAAATTGTCATACTTACCTATCAGTACTTTGGTCATCCCTTTTTGATGTGAAAGCTTTTCGCACCCCTAGGATTATGGCAAGCTACCGACTCTCTTCTCTTTAAGTGAAAGTCCAGGTCGAAATCAGGCTTTTGCCATTGACCATTAGATCCACCAGCAATGGCCTTGGCTACTGAGCTGTCCTTACACTAAATCATTACAAAGGGTAGTAAGAAGGAAAACAAATTTCTTGAAGAAGACAGCAGATTGCACACAAACACTATAAAAAGTGAGGTGAATTGGGGTCACTTCTTTATCTGCTCCGAAAAGCTCCAGCTAATCTATCTAAAATATTACCGGTTACCCAGATTTGCAGTCATATCTAAGTTGTGTTGCTTTTACTTTGCACCGAATGATTTCTCGTAGATTTTTCAGTCGTGATTATTATTATTGTTATCATCATTAAGTTGTTAACTGAGATGCGAGGCATTGCGTGAATCAATCTTTGGAATTTTTTCTCTTGCATGGGTAGAACGGCATTTGAATCAGACGCATACGGCACTGTTTTTACAGCAAGCTTCAAAGCAGCACTGATTTAACCAAATATCCAACTCATTAAATTTGAGTTACGCATAGAAAATAGCATCAGGAAATTCGCATCAGAAAAGTTTCGTTTACAACAAGCGAACCGGGGCCATGCATTTTTGTCTGATTCGTAAAATACTCTACTTAGGCGAATCCGACTTACGTAAGTTATACTGCATTATTGTTATTTTCGTTATTTCTACTATAAGTTTCCAGTGCATAAACTGGCGATATTGTGAGGATTAAATGACATTGATTTTGGTAGGAAACGAGCTTGTCCTGTTCTTATCATATCGCATCAAATGTCATTGTTTGATTTTGCTTTCTATCATCGCTAGGTTGCTGCCGTTTCCTTCTTATTTCTTCTCCTTGGCACTGGCAACTTATATACCTTGATATTGGTGATGAAACAAAAGGCTTCCTCTTCCGGTTCAAGGACAATCACATGGCCTTGTAGCTAACATTTCCTCGCTTTGATCACCTCAATTAGCATAGTTCTCTTATATTTCCTAACAATGAACATCTAGAAAGACGGCAAAAACGATTCTTTATCATTGTAAACTTATACGACATAGTAATTTGAATAGCTACTTATTGAAGCTGCTCTTACCTTTTGTGTTCGGTAGGGGCGATGAGTTTAGATGAGGCCCGGTTGGGCCGGAGAAGAAATATTACAATCGCAGATAGGGTTTTCTTTGTGTGCATACCATATCATATGTGGCAATTTTCCAGGGTAAAATCAGTTAAAACATGATTGTCATATTATGTCTTCATCTCAGACAGTTCCATTGATTAGCAGCGTGAGGCATAACTTCTTAAAATGGCAACAAATGACTGCGATTCTTATGTTGAAATCAGCTGTGGAGCTAGGCTGAAAGCGGAACGCTGACTTTTCGTTGTACACTGGCATGCAAAGTGCCACCTTGCGTTATGTACGATACATACTACGAGGGCATTAAAAGAATGCAATGCTGCAGAGCTGTTCTTCTTGCCATGCTCAACTTCTGTTGACGGAAAATCCTCCGTTTAGGAGGACGAACCTGTAGGGCTCGTTAGATTTAAATCGTTCCGCAGGACTTTCTACATCAAGCTGTTATAACATGTGACTAATTGAAAATGTATGGGAATAACGCAGCCTCGAATAAGCCTCTCGGATTTTTAGTTCAATGGAAACTGGATAATTTCCTATACAAATAGAAAATGATTTGTGGCAGCGCAATCGGAGGAGTGTTTTATGAAGTCAATGAAATGGGAATTAAAAACGATAATGAGTTTGTCAGATTATATTACTAAACGTTGAGACACTAGCTAAGCATTTCTTGGAGAGACAAGAAAGGTGAATCTCAAAGATCATGCAATAGGTCAGGTTCAGTTGAGAGTATTTTAACATAAATCATTGAGTTCAACTGAATCCAAATAACGAAAAACGATTTTGATTGCAAGGGACGGTTGTTAACTGGCTGATTGCAGATCGTAGATTACATGGGAATTCAGCTAATCAATTGATTAATGACAAGGTGGTGCCTGCAAGAAAGTAATTACATGATCCATGTTGCCATGTAACTCTTTGGATGTTGCTGGTGACGGTACTATCTATACGATAAAATCAAACGGACGAGCGATTTATTATAATCCAGACACTAGCAAATGTACACGCTTCAAAAGTAAATCTCAATGAAGAAACCATTCCCACGTCTTCAGTTACTTTTTCAAGGCAATTGAGTTGAAGTGAGGTTGTTTATTTTCTCTGGATGCTTGTTCTCAAAATGTCACCCATTGTATGCGCTCTTCTCCTAATCATCCTGTCCTGCTTGCAAGCCAATGCGGACATAACTTCGGATACCATACCAAAATTCAACATAGGCCAGCTATTTTCGTTTTACGATGCAGATACGCTGTGCAAGTCAAAGACCCAGTTTGCTGTCGCTAAGAAACCAGGAACGGGCAATTGCCAATGGAAGATTGCGGAAAATTTCTCACGAGAAAAATTGGAAAACGAGGGCGATTTGCCTGTGAGAGATGTCAAAGGCAACTGCTTTTTTGCCTGTGTTTGGAAGACAGGCAGACCACGATTGCATACCGAAAAAGTGATCAATCGAAAGTTTGTTAGCGATGGAATACAGCGGTCTGATTTTGATATGTATACATACCTGGCACCCTGTTCGAAATGCATCAACGGTCCAGCAACTGGCGGAGAGACAGCAGAATTTGATGAATTCAGAGCGGTTTTTTACAGTAATAATGAAGAGGGAGGTGCTACAGTTGGAAGTGAAGTGAAAAATGACGAACTTCTTCAAAAGGATTTGCAAAAAGGACTTTCTGCCATTAAAGAAACGACAAAAGTTGATTTGGATGATGTAAAGAAAGAAGTTCAAGATGGGAAAAGTGCCGGCAAATCGAAAGAAGATATCGTTAATGGAGTGGAGGGAAAATACCTAAAAAATGCCGTGCAATCTTATTTGGATCAAAATTAATTAACATAATTGTCTCGCGAAATGTTCAGCCAGCCAAATTTTATCAAATTTAAATTGAAATGAATAGTACTAGTGGTTTACTCCATGCAATCAATGAAGTTGTTTATTCTCACAACAAACCTGTAATCGATGTATTTTGTTAAGTGAAAATATTGAGTTCAATGTTGACTCTTGTACCTATATCTGCTATATTTCGCTTCGCGGTTTAAATTTCTAGTCATCTTGTCGTGCTGGAATGGCCATTTTGGCCAATTGGGGTTCAGCCTATGAACTCAAACCATTCACCTTTTTAGTTGATTGGGATCGAAGTACAATGTGATGAATAAGAAGTGCAGCGATAAACAATCAAGCGAATCTGGGGGTTTTGCTACTCTTATCAGTTGCGTTTAAAGTAAAGCATACATTCTAGGATAATGGACCGAAATGAAATTGGGTTCCTCCTGTGTCGACTTAAAAGCTAAAAGATGGAATCTGCAAATCAAATAGCCTGATTGACTTTGAGCCTGTCGTCACATGACTGGAATTTCAGCCTTTATAGCTGAGCTAATAGTTTTGTAACAAGGCGCTTTCTTCCCTTCAGATGGATTGCAGGAAGGGAAGGCTGAATACCTACAATGAAACCCATAACCATATGACAATAATTGGAATGGAAAAATTCAAAGACCAATCGTTGAAGTTTTTTAGGGTAACCACTGGGCAACCAGTAAGCAATGGCCGGGTGAATGTGAAGGGGTAGTGGCTAGAAGGGCATCCGGCCGTAAAATACCCCCACCAAATGCCAAAAAGGAGACACTGGAGCAAAACACAGCATGACAAGGAGGAGCGCAGAAGATGAGTGAATCGAGGGTTGGCGTGAAGGAGAAATCTGGCAATCAGCATCTAGTAATTTGAACGGTTTGGCCGTTGACAAGAGAAATTGGAGCAGATAGAGGAGTCAAATTATTTGGGATCAATAAAGCAGCAAACAGGAGGTTCGGAGAGAAAAGTAGGTAAAAGTATCCAGAAGGCTGGGCGGCAGCGTGGCACAAGATCACAGGAGTGATGTACGACAGAACTGACACGAATGAGAGGATCCGAAAGATGAGATAATGTGACGGGTTTTATTCGATGGTATGGAAGCAGCTGCTGTCATTAAATGGTAGGAAAAGAAAATAGAAATGACCGAGATGAGAATGCTCGGATTTGGCAATGGAGGGATAGAGATGGACAGGTGAGGAACGAGCTAGTACGATAGACACTGAAGTAGGGGCATCGAGTAGAAAGTTAAGAGAGGTATGATGGTTTGAGAAGAGAGGTGGCGAGAAGAGAGGACGATTGTTTGTGGCAGGGATCGCAGTAGATGGTAGTAGAAGGCAAGAGAAAGAAAGAGATTAGAAAGTTGATGGGCAGATTGTGTGTAGTAGTATGGTGAATGCGAAGGAGGCGGACGCCTCCAACAGGGATAAATAGAGGTGAGGACCCACACTATTGATCCAACGTAGAATGGTATTAAACCCAGATGGAGATGAGCATTTTTTAAAGTTTCTGCCCATTGAACGGTACACTTAATATCGCTGTAAGGCGAAGCGGTGTAAAAATATTTTGGTCATCAGAAATAAGGCAGAACTTGGCACAGAAGCAATGAAAAAGAATGCAACAGAGGTATGAATCGAATCTTTCTTGAGCTATTTCTAAACTTATCCCTTTTAAAGTTGAGCAAAATCTTTTAGCATGTGCTATTTTTGATGATGCCTTTTGACATGCCATCTAAGATGTGACGATGTAATAAACGACTTATCACATTTGTCACAGTCGAAAGGTTTCTGTCCCGTATGAGTTCTTTCGTGTGCTTGCAAGGTTCCATGCTGGGTGAATCCTTTGGGACAATACGAACATTTAAACGGTCTTTCACCTAGAAGGATGAAATTTGCGAAGTGAAAATGAATGAAAATAGATTTCCGAATTCATCTTAACTTTGAAATACTTAGACCAATGGTCGAAGAATGGTTCAAAGAAGGATTTTTTTACAGTTACCTGAAGTCTAGATTGGTTAGCAAATGTATAGTGTATTTTTCGTTTCAATCAACTTTCGAAAAGCTATGCGTCATCACAAATATACAGAGCCAGAGGAAATTATATCGACACAGTTGTCTAGAATGCCATCAAGTGTACAAGCCTTTGAGATAAATCTGAAGATGGTGTATCTAGCAGCATTTTCATCATCATGCTTCGTGTTAAGCCTTAGGGATCCAAGGCTCGTGCACGCCTTCGTAGATTGTATCCAGAGGGTAGCTGCTAGACGTTTTTAGTGACGTGATGGCGGGCTAAGGCTGCATCTTTTAGAGCATTGTAGTCCATCCCAGCTCATTCGAGGATGTTGGCAACCATGCGGGTTCTTGGACGGCCAGGCCCCCTACGACAGCCGCTTGGAGAACCGTTTAGGAGCGCTTCCACAATGCCACCCGCTCTGATTACGTGGCAGCACCCATATTTCTTTACGTTCAAAAACAGTGCCTGCAGAGAAAAGCCACCGTTCTCTTGTCACGTCGCTAAGCCGAGCATTAGAGACGTGGTCCCGCCAGTTGATATTTAAGATGTATCGCCGGATGTAGCGGCCAAAACTGTCTAACCTTAGACCATCACCCTTGTTGATGACCCACGTACTGCAGCAGTAGAGGACCTTGGATAGGAGCAAAGCTTGAGCTAGGAGAATATTGATATCTACACTGAGACGACGGTCGCAAAGTATGGGCCTTTGTGAAGAACAGCTTTCCCCATTGCCATTCGAGTGCGGATTTCTGTAGAATCGTCCAGGTTGTGGTTAATCAAAATATTTGAAGTGGCTGATCCTTGGAATTTGGTCGCGCCGCCGGCGCTATTGTTCGAGTCAATAACCATGTATTCGGTTTTCCAGGGTGTATTAGAAGGCCGTATCGTTGGATCCTGGGTGCGACGTTAAACTGCACCCTGGGGCTCCCTTGAGTATGGGATAACACCCTATTTGCTCTCCGTGTCAGGGTTACAGTGAAGCTGTCGGCAGCAGGACAGTGGATGTCCCCTTGTGGCGTGCACCGGTGCTACTGGAGCAATCGGCACGAGGACACTTCCGTATGGCGGAAGCCCAGTTCAATAGGCTAGTGGCGAAAAGTGTGCGACTGGAAGGAAACCTGTGAAACTCCGAAGCTTGCTGAAACTCGGCACCTGGAATGCCAGGAAAATGAAACAGCCAGGGAAGCTAAACACTGTGTGCAACGAGATGGAACGATATGACATACAGATCCTTGGGATATCAGAGACAAACTGGAATGGTCAGGGAAGCTTTCAAACGGAGGACAAGCTGGTACTATTCTCTGGAAAGGAAGAAGGCTACAGCCACGGAGTCGCCTGTATTCTTGATCAACAAACAAGCAGAGCACTCATCGGATACAGCCCAATCAATGACCGCATCATGAAAGCCGATGTTGTGAGACTGCAAGCCAAACCTCACAACATTAGCATCCTCCATTGCTACGCTCCGACGAGCGCGGCGGACGACGCGGAAATGACAGACTTCTACAACGCGCTTCAAGAAGCAATTGACACAATCCCCAACAGAGACTTCAGAGTAGTGATGGGAGACATGAACGCAAAGGTGGGCGCTAACGTGGGTGCTGACGCCACCTGCGGGCAATATGGCCTTGGGGAACAGAACGAGAGAGGTGAAGAATTGGTAGAATTCTGCAGAGCAAACAATCTTGCGATCATGAACACCATGTTCAAACATCACCCCCGCTACCTCTACACGTGGACCTCACCTGACAGAAAGACCCGCAATCAAATAGACTACACCATGTTCAACCAAAAATGGAGGAGCTGCGTAAAAAACGTCAGAACCAGACCTGGAGCTGATTGCAATAGTGACCACCAACTACTTGCTACGGACCATCAAATCAGACTCAAGAAAATTGAGCGACCGCCGCCACCACTGAGGCTGGACTATCAGTCGATCGACGATGACTACAAAGTGATGGTCTCAAACAGATTCTCGGCGCTCCTGATGTGCGAAGAGGAAAAATCGGTGAACGACTTGTGGACTGAGGGAAAGGAAATTCTGCTTGATACGGCAAAGAAAACAATCCCGAAAAAGAAACAAAAAAATGTGCCATGGATCACAGAAGAGACGCTGAAGGAAATTGAGGAAAGACGAGAGCTGAAAGCCAGAGGCCTGGAAACTCCTGTCGAGCAAGTGAATTACCGCAATCAGAACGCCAAAGTCCAGAGGATGATGAGGAGAGACAAAGAAGCTCACGTCAAAAAGCAATGCGAAGACATTGAAGTCAACTCTGCCACGAACTCTACAAAGGACCTGTACCATTGGGTGAGAAACCTCACGAACAAATTCAGACCGTCGAACGACTCCATTAAATCTGAAGATGGCACGGTTCTGTGCGACAGGGAGGATGTGAAGCTGAGATGGATGGAATGCTGTGCCAAACTGTACGCCAAAGACCCCAACACCCCTCCAAACCCGGTGAACTGGGAGCTAGAAGAGCTCGGACCACCCCCTCTACTTGAAGAAGTTAGAGAGGCCATCAGAGAACTAAAAACCGGCAAGAGCACGGGCCTAGACGAAATCACGGCAGAACTGATCAAATATGGCGGAGAAAATGTTGAACTTTTCTTTCACCAACTCTGCACGAAGATCTGGAACAATACAAGCTGGCCTGAAGACTGGGTAAACTCCATGTTCGTGCCAATTCCAAAGAAGGGAGACACCCAACAGTGCAGCAATAATAGAACAATCGCCCTAATCAGTCACAGCAGCAAAATATTGTTGAAAATCATAGCCAAGAGAATGAAAATGAAGTTGAGCGAGGAGATTGCAGAAGAACAATGCGGTTTTAGACCTGGTAGAGGGACGAGGAATCAAATTCTCATCCTGAAGATGATCATTGAAAAGAACAGGGAACGTGGTAACGATTTATTTTTATGTTTTATTGACTATGCTATAGCCTTTGACACTGTTGTACACGAAACCTTATGGAACGATATACGAGCAAAGGGCTTCCCAACACACATAATTCTTCTTCTCAAAACCATGTACGACCAACAGAAAGCTGCTGTGAGAAATACGTACGGACCGACTGATTGGTTTGAGATCGGACAAGGTGTTCGTCAGGGATGTGTTTTATCACCCCACCTTTTTAACACTTACTCAGAATCTATCATGAGGAAAGCGCTGCACGACTCCGAAGGAGAGGTCATGGTAGCCGGCAACAAAGTAACAAACCTGAGATACGCCGATGATGTTGTCTTGATCGCTGCGAGCATGACTGAGCTTCAAGAACTTGTGGACAGAGTGAAAACGGAGAGTGAAAGAAGTGGGTTGTTTCTGAATGTAAAGAAAACTAAAGTCTTGAAAATCCGTAAAAATCCTGATATTGATGACAACGACAGTCACATCACCGTAAACAATGATGCCGTAGAAAATGTCACTGATTTTACATACTTGGGAGTGACCTTCACGGACAATTATGATGACTCGAAAGAGATCAGAAGATGAATTGGTATTGCCAAAAGTGCAACGACAGCTTTGAGCAACATCTGGAAGGACAAAAGCATAACTTTGGCCACAAAGAAGAGACTACTTAACTCACTGGTGTTTCCCATAGCAACTTACGGTTTGGAATGTTGGGTAATGAAAGCTTCTGACAGGAAAAGATTGGAGAGCTTTGAACTATGGTGTTACCGCCGCATCCTCTGCATCAGCTGGACAGAAAGGAAAACTGATGAATTTGTCCTAGGAAAAAGCGGCCTTCAATTTCAAGGCGACCGACTGGCCAACACTGTGTATGCCCGGCAGCTGGGGTTCATCGGCCATGTACTTCGGCACGAATCTCTCGAGAAAACTCTCCTGATTGGTATGGTTCTCGGCAAACGGGGAAGAGGCAGGCCGAAGACGAGACTCTGCGACCACTTGAAGACCACCACTGGCATGAGCATGGTTGAGATGGAAAGGGCGGCTCAAGACAGAAACCACTGGCGAATGATCGTGAGGGAGGCCACGGCCGCTCGGCAGCGAGCAACCCGTTGACGATGACGATCGTTCGGAGACTTCCCCGAGTACATTCAAGCAAATCTCTGCATCTTATGTAGTGGGCGCTGCCATAGCTAATTCATCAGAATAGCAGACTTTGTTTGTTGTGAGAGTGATCTTGTCTGTCCACCAGCGCATAAGGCATTATGTGTACAAGCTCAACAGAACTGGCGGCAAAGGGCAGCCCTGGCGTACACCGGCCGGTGTGGCGAACGGACCTGATGTTGTATTCTCCCATTTGATGACACCGCTTGCGTTGTTGTAAAGGTTTTCAATGAGCTGTAGTATGTCACCAGGTACTCCAAGAAAGCCCAGATTTTCGTACGACAAGGCATGGTTCACGCTGTCAAAAACTTTTTTCATAATCCACAAATACAAGATGAAATTGCTTTTTGACATAAATATAAGCCTCGACGAGACCCTTGACGTGCGGAATGGCATCTATCGTGCCCTTACCTTGCGTAAAGCCATACCGGTTGTGGCTAAGCTCAGCATCGGCGCTTCGCCAGCCGGGATTGCAAAATGCTTTACACGATCTTGCTCGCGTCGCTAATCAGGGCAAGATTACAGTAGTTGCCGCGAACACCTTTGTCATTTTTCTTGTGTATGGCAATGTGTACAGAGGAAGTCGTTGATGGAGGTCGCATACCCGATTGCCAGATGCTGCATACTGCGTTGTGGAGCGCGCTCGTAATTTCAGGATCTTTTGCGGCTTCTTTGATGCATTCGGTAGTAATGTCCTCTGCACCTGGAGCTTTGTTGTTTTTGAGTTTAGATATCGCCAGTTCAGTTTCCGTAAATGTCGGAAGGAGTATTTCATGATCAATAGCGACGCTTTGCGGTCTAGGGCGGCCTGAGTCAAAAAGTTCCTTTGCCTATTCATATCAGCAGGAAATTTCTTCCTCAGTTGTACATAGTGTAACACCATTTCGGTCCTTCGTGTTGATAGTAGGGGGTCAAGATTTCAGTAGCAAGTCATTGACAGTGCTGAAAAGCGTGCGAGTGTCGTTGGATCGAAATGCAGTGTGAATGGTGTTTGCATTCTTGCGAATTCACAGCTCCAAATACAAAGCTCGGCGAGAGAAACGCAAGTGGCGACCGCCTAGTTGATTTCTGCTCTGCTTACGACCCTTACGTCGCATCAACATGGTTTCCTCGTCGTATGGCCCGCAAAGTTACTTGGGTTAGCCCTTCAGGTCTTATGGAAAACGCTATTGACCACGTCCTTGTGAGCAGGACTGACAGTTCTCCTTAACCAACTCCACATCTTTTAATACGTCGTTTGACACTGACCACCGACTTGCGCTTGCAAATCCATCGCTCAAATTTTCGTCCCATCGTACAGCAACAAATCGCCTTGCGAATATCAACCCCAAGGCCCCTATTGACCCAACGACAGCAGCATCGTTTCGCTCCAACATCAGCGAAAAACTACAGAACAATATGCCACTTGATGAGTTAGTGACTCTTATTCACTCATAAGCTCTGTTGACATGCGGACGCCAAAATGTGGTAGCAAACCACCACTATCTCTGTCTCCACTTACGCTGGAACTTATTCAACTGAAGAATGCTGCTGTTGGCCAACCCAACTTCAACGCACTACACAACCGTGTCCGTCGTGCATGTAAACGAGATTTGCAGCAGCATTGACGCATGGTTTAATGAGTTTTCGAACTCAGTTCAAACAACTTAGGTTTTATTCCACCAATCTAAATTCTGCGCATCTGAAGTAACAATTCTATCTAACCGGAAGCTGTTGACTTATGAGACTGGCTCATTTCCGTACCCCATGTCCGCACCTGTTAATCAAAGATAATGTATGAACTCATTGTCGATAAAAAAATCAGGGTGCAGACCACTCACCTGTGTGCTTGAATATATGGGTCTGTAGATTCCGATATTGTGTGAAAGATTTCGGGCAGAACTTGCACTTGTAGGGCTTATCACTCGAATGAATAAGTTTATGTCGTTGCAAATGTCCATAACGTATGAAAGCAGAAGGACACTCCGTGCACTTAAATGGCTTTTCACCTACAAATTCAATCAGCAATATTTGTCAGTTGCACTAATAAAATGATTAGTAAAAGAGCTTTGTCAACCAAGACACGTCAACGAAGAATGAAAACTGCATCAAGCCGAATCAAAAAAATTTGTAGCTGAAATTCACAGAGAGTGAAAGTAAATGATGCTGGTGGATTTTGGTATGCTTCATTATTTCGAAGTGGTCAGTAGATCTTCAATGTAGCAATCATAGAACAGTACCTTTGTGCATATAGGTGTGTGCTTGGAGTTCATCTCTCCTTGTGAATGCTTTCGTACATGCCTCACATTTGTACGGCTTTTCCCCTTTGAGAGAGATAGAGCTCTGAGCTAGAGTACAGATGCATTTTCATACACTTAACAACATAAAATTGTTGCCTAGCATCGAAATTGCTTTACCTCAAATTGTATTTCGCCGCATCGTACGCCGGTTTCATTTTATCATTATGCCTTTTATCTACACATAGATTCACATACCGGTATGTATTCTTAGGTGCATCTTCAAAGCTCTTGCTGTTGTGAAGGCGAATGAGCACTGGTCACATTTATATGGCCTTTGGCCTGTATGCATTCGAACGTGCGTGCGTAGACCACTCATTCGTGTGAAAAGTTTCAAGCAGAGACGACATTTGAACAAGCTGCCATCTTTCATTACGAACTCGTCCTCGTTCATTTGATGGATCAGCAACGGGTGCAAGCTTGTCTGTCCGGCTCCATGAGTGAACATGTGCTTTTGAAAGTTACCAAACCAAGTAAAACCTCGGTCACAAATGTTACACATGTATGGCTTTGTCTTCGAGTGAATGAGGAGATGGCGTTGCAAATCACTTGGTCGGTTAAACTCCATCGTGCAACATGAGCATCTGTAATGTTGATCATTATCCAACTCTACCGAATTGTGCTTGTCAGCTGCTTTGACTTGATCTTGGTTAAATTTCACATGGAGTTCTTGATTGTTTGCTTTCAATTTGTGGGTCGGTTCAATCTTGCTATTTGCAGAAGGAGCTTCTTTTCTCGAAAATATTGACATGCAGCAGGGGTATTCTTCCAGCCGAACGTTATTCCGCTGTTCACTTAAGACGCATTCATCAACAATGTCTTGTTTTGAATTCGTGCATTCTGTGCCACCTGTTTGAGCCAAAGATTTTCAATGACTAAGCGTTTTTAGGCCGATTGATATTTTTAGATTTTTAGATTGTAGAATGACTCGGAGCAAGGCAAACTGCTTCAATTAACAATGTATCTAGCGAGCCGATTACATACTCAAGATGCAACCAATAGTTCTCCTAAACTACTCTTGGTAAATATTCTTTTTGATTCGGGTATCACTTAACAAAATACACACATGAACTTTATTACCCGTCCGAACATCAGCCAAGATTGACCCCTTTCTACTATGAATTTGTACGATTTTATTTAAATTTGTCAATCTTTTGTCAAATATATAATTTCCATGACATTTTCTTGCTTTGACCGAAGTAAAAAGACTTTGTAGGATCTTGTTACTATTTTAATTTCTTGAATGGATCTAAATACGCATTCGTTTAAAATCTTGAGTATTAGATGATGTATAACACAAAAAAGCTGCATAGTTTTAGATTTATGCTTTCTTACAATAACTTCTTTGCTTGTGTATGCTTGGCATGTATGTGCATGGTGTGTGTGTGTTTGTATGCTTGGTATGTGTGTGCTTGGTGTGTGCATGCTTGGTATGCGTGTGTGCATGCTTGGTGTGTGCATGCTTGGTATGTGTGTGCTTGGTGTGTGTATGATTGGTATTTGTGTGCTTGGTGTGTGCATGCTTGGTATTTGTGTGCTTGGTGTGTGTATGCTTGGTATGTGTGTGCATGCTTGGTGTGTGTATGCTTGGTATGCGTGTGTGCATGCTTGGTGTGTGCTTGGCGTGCGTGTTTGTGTGCTTGATGAGTATGTGCGTTTCTTCTAATGTCACAAAATTCCTTATAATCGTGAATTTCTCCAGGAATGATCATCGTATCAACAGGATGCAATAATTCCCAACTCTTTTCATGAAATTATCAACCGTCAACGCACGCAAATGATTAATCTTCAATTCAAAGCAATTTCCCACAACTGTATAAACCCTTCCTGAAAGTTCACCTTAACTGTCACGCAACCCACACATTTAGAAAGGCATTGAAGGAAACTTCAAATGTAATTGCCAATTTTGTCAATTTAATTTTCAGAGGTGAATGATGATTTCGAAAAGCAGATGGTCCTCAGCATTTGATTGCATCGTTTCCTCATAGGCATGTCTCATTTAAATTCTGCATGCGTCCTAGCGTCGTTTCATTAGCAAAAATAAATCGGTTTTTCCTGTTTCAAGCACGATTTATCCTCATGAAGGTATTATTTTTTATCTTTCTTTTTCTTGCACCCTACTTGCCAGCCATTATGACCATCATGTGTCTTTATCTGATCGCCTAAAAAGTAGGCCAACCTGGCTTGCTTGTTTCATTGAAACAACGGCTAGATGGTGATGATGATTATTGGATTCCTCGTGCCTTCCTTTTTGAGCCATGGGCAACCAATAACCTTGCTCGCTAAGCATTGGACAAGATTTCCATTTTTATGCTGTTCGAACAGAACACTTCTAATTCTATCAGAACTATTCGATACGAAAGTGTGGGTTTGCATATGCCTGAAACGACTTGAAAGGCGTCTTGTTGAGAGACTGGCTTCTGCCTCTGATTGAAAGAATTCGTTTGATTTGACCGAAAATGCACGGTATTGCTACTCGCAAATTGCCGAAATTAAGAGTAAATGCAGTCAATGCAAAACAGGAAATAGGTAATGCTTCTTGGTTTAAGAATCAATATAACTGACCTTCAGACTTGTAAACAGCATGGCCTTGGTTCTCGTTTTCGACTCGGCTGCTTTTACCCACGTCATGATCGCTTTTATCTTCATCAAGCCCAAGAATTTTGCGTATGAGAAACGAACGAGGCATCTTCCTGATGCGTTTTTTCAAGAATTCTGGAAGAATAATGAACTGTCGCTAGCAATCAAATCTGTAAAAGAAAGCGTAGCAGCTCAATGAAAATGTATATGCTATCTTAACTGAGGAAAATTAGTTGAAAGTTTTGATAGCGTACAATACTATCGAGATTTGACAATATGACTGAATGCATCCGTTCAAAGTACAAATTTTATTTCAATAGGACTGAAATGCAGCATACCGTCTATTTGCTAGTATTACAATACCATTGGTAGTGTCACCTAGATTAAATGCAATGTCCTAGCGCTTAATACCAAACAAGAAAATCTTTGCTACCAACATTGATGTGTGAAGGGATGTGAATCGCTTTGGGTCGGTGTGTATGCTATCAAGGAGACTGAGAAATTTCAGCCGTTGAACATTAAAACAAAATTTGTAATTTCGTAAATGTTTTTAATTGGATCCGAGATGAAATTTGGTTGAATGGTGTAACGCTGCTTTAATATAACTACCAAATTCAGTGTCTTTCTATTGTATTTGCCTACAAAAGGGCTTCATTGCTTTCCAATGTATCGATGAATACAGAATGATAACGGCAATTTTTATAATATAACAGACACATTCATACAGGGTAAACCTTCCCAGTACTAAATCTACTGTAATCATTCAGGCTCTGTTTAAAACGAAAGCACCAGAGTTCTTATTTGCTCTACATATGTTAAGTATAAATCTTTTTTTAGCAGCCAGGATTTATGCCACTTAATAAGCCACAGACCAAGGCTAAAAATCGAATGTAGCCCGTAGATGAAGCGATATGAAAAATATTGCATACTTAAAGCGTTATTTGCTTGGCAGTCAATTGTCCTTGTTAGGCCTGAAAGCTGGGAGTGACCAGAAAGCGTGATTCTCCCATATACACTGAAATGCTTACCTTTTCCTTCTGATCTTTGATGATAATTCGCTCTCTAAGCAACTTTCTAACGAATAAATCTACTTTGTTCAACCAATGTGCGTTATGCCAATCAATCAACTTGATGAAGCCAAAATAGCCGTCTTGGCTTCCTGATTTCTTCTCTAGATTGCACTGCGGCATCGAGTTATACCGATTCACTCACTAGTTATCAAGCAATATCAGCACCTAGTATTTGTTAGGGACAGCTGCCGATAGCTATTTAGGGCTCGTTGCGATTTTACAGCCAATCGCAACTGAAATATGAAATTAACACTGCCCTATCAAGATAGTTAATATAATTTAAGAAGTACAGAAATGGTACGAAAGCTTCAAAGGAAATCACCCCAACCCATAATAACGCTTTAGGGTGCAGCCCATAAGCATGTGTGAAATGCGATGGTTAGCAAAGTAATTTTATTCTTCGATTGTCTTGTATCTTGGTTTGCAAGAATCACTATTCAGATTTCCAAGAATTCTTGCTAGTAGATTAAAAAGGTCATTTTCTTTGCAATGGACTGTGTATAAAGTCTTTAAGTATAAGAGATTGTAAAGATGAATAAAGAGGAAGTACGCCATTTGCCAACGATCTCTTGCATGGAAGAAATAAACGCAAGGCAACAAAGAGAAACATATATTGCTCGTGCTATGAATTGTCTAGCTGGGTCAGGATAAACTGAAAGGTTTCAGTTTGTTCATCGTTGTGTCAATTTCCAAAATATTTTTCACTTGCAAAATTGCTCTGTTTAGCTTTGAACTCCTTAGAGTAATTTCAACATACAATGCAAACAATATTGCAACGTGTCTCGAGAAGCGTAATTTTATACAAAAACTGGCAAAAATCAACTACAAATTTATGCTCAATCAGTCATTCGGTGAAATGATCTCGTTCTCGTCATGGGTATTTCCATCCTTCGATAAATCCTTTATGCTGACATTGTTGCTTTGAATTTTAGCAATGTTTTTGGTTCCTGTTGGCAATGTTCTGCTACTTCCAGTCATATCTGAAGATGGGATCAGCTTTATCGATGAAATTGGTTTGATACTATGAATGCCATGCAGTGAAGGTATTTCAGCCAAAAACGGAATATCTGCAATTTCAGGTATGGCTGGAGGGCTGTGAAGATGGGAAATTGGTCTAATTGGGGCAATGAATGGGGTTCTTTGCCCCATATACCACTCAGTGTCCCTTACATGGTCATATGATTCATCATTATAACCATTGCGATTGTCATCATTGCCATCACCATCACCATCACCATCATCATCATCATCATCATCATCATCATCATGATAGTAAAAGTTTTGGTAATACAGACGATTGATTGCACTCCTCCTCACAGGCATTACACCTCTTTTTGATTTACTCCTTTTGTTTCCGTCTCCGATATCTTTTATTTCTGGAATGGGCTTTGGTTCAGGAAACCTGGGGTAATCCTCTATATCTACTGGTTTTATTTCCTCAAATTTAGGATACTCCGTAAATCTTTTTAATCCTTTTTCAAATCTGGGAAATTCTGCTGTTGGATTCGCAAAGGGGTATCTTGGATATATCGTTAACAATGCAGGGTGTATTGGAAAACGATGCAATATTTGATGCTCCTGTGGACTCAACGAAAAACGAGGGTATGTCGAGAGAGCCGACTGACTTATCGGGAATCGTGGATATTCGTGTCCTTGGAATGGTGTTATAGCAAATCTCGGATACTCATGGAAGCTTAACGCTTTTTCAAAGTAATTGTTTATATTTTGTATCCGTCTAATGGGATTGATTTGTTTCCCTTGAGACTCTCTCATTCGCTTGAATGCTCGTCGGTCTTTTCTTCTTCTCTGCTTTTTCCTTGCTGCTTTCATAGACTCTTTTTGATCACTGTCGAACAATGGGTTTTCAATATTACCTCTTTTTGCGCTCTGGACTCGCTGTGTTTGATCAGTAATGCCGTGAACGGACAGCGAAGAGGTGGAATTGTCGATCACCTCCTTGTATTTTTGGTCCTTCGATGTCAAGGAATGATTTTTGATTTGATTGGATGATGGAAGCAATTTTACCTTCCTCTCTCCTAAGTTTGTCATTTTATTGATGGACGTAATTCTTCCGTGATATATAATTCCAATCCTTCTCTCACCACCCTCGTTTTCTAATGAATGTTTCCTTGCGGTTCCGAATTTTTTCCAAAAACGAGTGAACAACGATCGTCTCTTCAAATGTTTTTCAATAGATTTCACCACGTTGCTTGGTTCTGTACTATTGCTTTTAGTCCTTTTTATGACATGGTAATTGACAGCTGATGGCGGAATAGGCTCAATCGATTTTTTCACACCTGGCAATGTGATTGCCTTCTTTGGGTGCAAAAGAAGCAAGCCATTATTAACGACATAGAATTCGGATTTTTTCTCTCCCCTTGCTGTATTTGCTTTTTCTTTATTCAATTTTGCTTTGTTGCTGATTGTTTGGTTTGAAGCGGAATTTATCAATGTTTGGGGCAGTGTTATATTATTTCGCTTGATCTCTGCTTTGACAAATTGCACTTCCCCCAAAGCCAGTTTGCCTCCTGACACTAAGGTGGAGAGAGTAGATTGGAAACATGAATAGCCTGCATTGCTACATGTACTGTAAGACTAGCTTTTTTATATTCACATAGCTTGATTTTGTATTAGATTATGTTCTAGAATTTCGTTTAAATTTTCTGGATTCAAAATTGACTGAGTAGCCAGCAGTGTGAGCAACGGAAGAGATGACAGGAGCGAGCATTTTTCGCGAATGTCTAAAGTCCATGAAGTGCGAAACGGTTCTTAGCAAATAGGAGCATTTAGAATGATAAAATCAAGTCACTGTGAACCCAAAATTGCGTTAAATGGCAGATGACTTTGGGGCTCAAATATAATTGCTCATTTAACAGGAAATCAGTAATCGATGTCATAAGCAGCTCTGGGATTTAAACTCTTCCATCTGTTGCTAACCGTATTGTATCATTTGTATGCGATTTTCGCATTTCCGAGACTTGAATTTCCACTTACCTTATTTCCAAGGCTTGCAAATACTGAAAGCATCGCAAAAACAATTTGTGTTACAATTTGATTTGAATGAAAATGCAAACTGTGCTTACCCAAGAAGAAGCAGAAAGCCATTATGTGTGCACACGACACTCTTACCATCGTTCCGTTAACATTTCATCCCAAAATCATCTCTAAATTTCCAAGTAAAAAAGGCAAACATTGAGTTTTGAGACATTATAGGCCAATATGCAACAGACCATCACAATTGTTTGGGTGTCTTTGAATACTGTTTTGGCGGGTACGTTAAGCAGGTAGGCTCAAAGGGTCAAATCTGCTGAGATTCTCTTCTTGTCTAAACCAGGATATATAATTCAAAGCATCCTTTTTAGTGATTTAAAGATTTCAATTTGTTTATTGCTTTTCTCATTTATCGGAAAGGTACCAAAGCATTAAAGAACTGAATATTCCAGTGAGATTTAAATGGTGGCATCAACTGGAAATTTAATGTCGGTTTCGCCAAAGTTACTTCCATTAAAAAATTACGAAACTAATTAGTATTTAGCTGCCTCTTTTCTACATGTCTAATTTTATGTAATTTCATGTAAATATCTAAATTTTTTTGCGTCGTTAAGTACTCAAGGCATTTAAATAGAAGTCTTCAGAATTCATCTTGGTTTCAAATGAATTGGAACAATATCTAAATCGGTTTATTCTTTTCATCAAGTTATAATCAAGTTATGCTACGTCCCTTTCCATAATCTCTGCTTCTACGATTTTCCACCTCAACCAGTTCAAAAATGAAGCTGCTATTGATGTAGGATAATATTTTTTCAAGTTCCATCATGAGATGGATACCTTTCTCTGACTGAAGAGATGACGAGGCACTCTAAAAGCTACTTGCAGAATGCCGAAGCAGCAAGGCTGAGAAGAATGATACTTTTCACACTAAATATGGTAGATTTTTTACTTGCGGTATCTATATATTTGGTAAAAGAAAGCATTTTCATAAACCTATGCTCTTTTAAAAAGTGGCATCACCAATGATGCCCTCAAGCTTGCCTCGTACCGGCACAAGCCACGAAACTAAACTCGTTGCAATCAGCAATGTTTTGAAACATGCCGCAAATCTTCTGATCACGTGCATACAACTTTTGACCTTGAGTTAAAGCTCCCTCGGTTCCAGGTGTTTTATTTCCATTTGAGCTGGTACAATTTACGATGTGCGTTCAAGCGGAACGTACTTGTTAGAGTGTTTGGTCGTTGCATCCCTGCCCTGATAAGCTTGAAAATAGTTGCAAGGAACTTAATGCAAAATAACACGTTCACAGTTATCAAATGATGGGGATTTAGAGAAGTATGCCTTCATTTCTTCAAGTTTTGTCTTTTTCATCTGCATTCAGTGAAAGAATTCCACCAGCTTGGCTTGTAAAAGTTGATTATAAAATGGTTACAAATGTTTGCATCGAAAGGCCTTTCAAGAATTCTTAGAATTTTTAAGAAAGTATCCATTTTACGAATGTATTTTAGTAATTTATAGACACATTACTTAACCAATGAGTTCTAAGTAGAGTGTGTCAGAAGACTTCAGCAATCATTCTAATTGCAACCTTAAAAAATTATCCTTAATTGATCAATGTAAACTAATTATTTGAGCGATAGCTGTCTTTGGTTGGCCTAGTTGTATTATTTTGATCTAAATCAATCTAAATTTGAATATGCTGAAGTGTTAAAAATGCAGTAATAAGTGACACAAATGAGGCTCGAGTAATAACCCATAAGAAACCTAGAAGGTTCTGGGTGCAGAAGAGGCCCATTTTGCATGCAATGAAATGAATGACAGAAGTCGTACCTTGCATGGTAATGTTTCGCCAAGGATAAAATTTAAACTATTTAAGATGCTGTTATTATTTCTTTTATTAAAGAAAAAGAAGGAAATGGACATCGAGTTAATATTGGTATTTGCAATTTATTCGTCTTGGTTTGGTGTAGATCCAAGTAAGTTATCCAATCAAGTATTCGTTTGCTTTCCCACAGAAAATCGATTGTTTGAATCATTTTCAACTCAGCCTTTGCAATTGAACTCTCTTCCTATGCAACGACAACAACACACTAATTCATCAAATCACTATGGAATCGTAGCTTATTGCGTGTCTTATGGCGAATTGAGATCTAATAAGGTAGCCCAGCTTGCCAATTCACAACGACAAGGAGGGGGGGGGGGGTTGGGAGGGTTGGATGGTGGTCAGTTTAAATAGCGCACACCCAACAATGGATTGGTGATCAATTCACTTCATTAGAAATCGCCTCTCTAGAAGAAAATGCTGAGCTCTGTGTCTTGCTTTTGCTAAGCTTGGAATCAAATGTGCCATACATAATATTTCAATAACGTACAATTACCTTCAATCCAATTTGAAATGCTTTCTGTATCTGTTTCATCGATTATATTATATTATATTCAGGTAATGGAGAGCAATTCAAGCTGAGCAGCTTGCCTCATTTGAAAAAATGGGAAATACCTAAAATGCCTCAAAAGTATGCATTGAGAACTGGCAGAAAATTCAAAAATATTGACCCTGTCTTTGAAGGGGGGAAAAAGCGAGGCTCTCATTGGTCGATAAAACCTGAGCTGAATTTCCGAGAACTTGAATTCGAAGAAGATGCTGAGAAAGTGAAGCTTGATCAGAATTACAAGGCTTTTGTAGAAGACGATGATATTCAAACTGGAAATGATAAGCAAGACGTTTTGGATGAGGGAAAATTCATAAGAGTTTTAAACCAAAATATCGGAAGGACTGAAAAGAGATCAAAGTTGAAAAGTTCAAAGCAAATAAAATTTAAAAGAAAAGAAAGGAAAAATCTAAATTTACAGGGGAAAAGATGGAAGAAAGAAAACAAAGCTGAAAGATCTGGGAAGAATGATCTGGCAAAAAG
Organism: Pseudorhiza aurosa; assembly: GCA_964026355.1. NCBI lineage: Eukaryota > Metazoa > Cnidaria > Scyphozoa > Rhizostomeae > Lychnorhizidae > Pseudorhiza > Pseudorhiza aurosa. The sequence goes on from OZ032120.1 coordinate 587,737, forward strand.
TAACAGAAAAGTAATAGTACAAAAGCAGAATTTTGGAAAGTCAGTTAACGTAAATGCTATGGATAAAAGCCATTTTCACCAAAGTACCATTGCAAAATCACCTTTAACAAAAGTTGAGTTATTGGACTCGAGTGCAGGACAAGGAAGTAACCGATTCACTACTGCAGATATCAAGTCAAATATTCAGCCAATTCAATCAATGCAGCTTGTTCAAGAGGTCAAGCGAGAGATATCTATTCAAACTGAAAAGCTATCTAAAGTTGAAAAGGAAGAAAACTTTATGAAAAGATCTATTGAGAACGATATGGAAGGGAATTTGATGTCACAAAAAAATAACCAGAAAGCATTAAACGATGCTGTGATGAAAGCAAGGATGGCTGTAAACAATCTGCAAAACAGACAACAAGGCGTTGGTAAAGTCACTAATCGTCCTGGTCAAGTGAAGACAGCAGTTTTGGGATCTGAAAAATTGCAACATTATGACGAAAGAGATGCGAATGGGCGCAATAAATTGCAACAGAGGAATCTGCAGCAAAGAAGCTTGCAGCAAAAAATTGGGCAGCAGAAGACCTGGCAAGAATCGAGAAATCAAGCAATGAGGCTTTTACGAAACTCAGTGAATCCTGGCAAAGGACCAAGAAAGAGCGGTGAACTGGGAGATGAACCTTCAAAGAAAGTCTTAAATAAAATGAAGAATCTCAACCAAGTACAATCATCTATGAGCCCCAGTAATCATGTTAAAGAACGCAATGTGAATCCGATGGCCCTGCGCACACCAACTCAACCAGCATTGATATCACAAAGAGCAAAGATCGAGTCTCCGCGAGCGGACATCGAAAAGCCGAAAGAAAGCAAGGAGAAAATGAAAATAATGCCTGCTAACGTTGCAAGAGCCGTTGCAATGGCGATGGAGCAGCTAAAACGGGACAGAATGTGGGGTAAGGTATTTGTGCATGTATTACCGAGTGGCAAGCTGAAAGTGATGGTGCAAGAGACAAAGAAAATGCCAGATGAATAGTACGTAGTAGATGTAAAATTTAAGAATGAAAAATTTGTTAAGATTTTTAAAGTAGCTTTTAGTTTCGTGATAATTATACATTTGCTGTTATATACATACATGTACAACTCTATAAGTGCGATATAAGTATTGCAATGATTTCAATTTTATTATTAATTGGCTTTTTCATTTTTTTCTCAGCTACAGCTTTTTTGAATTTAATTTGATCTTCTCCTAAATACATAACTTCCTTGTATGCATACTAGAAAACATATGTTACCTTATGAAGAAATTTGCTAACTAAATTGCCTGCGTAAAAAATCCTTACATTACAAAGGAGGAAGGACCCACAATGTACTTATTCGTTTCTTTCTTGACTTTTACATAAATTTTATCTCCTAGATGTCTTCGCTTGAACCACGTTCTCTCCTCCAAAGACACTTGCTTTCGTGTCTGCATCATCAATCCGCTGTTTCATTTACCATTTTCCAATCGTCTGATTAATGCATTGAATAAATGCCATTTAAACATTTATGTTTCACATGCAAATCATAAATTCATTTATAATTACTGTATTCATGCAATGAATTATGTTTCCGTCGTTACTTTACTTGCACTTCATCTTTACAGCTTTATAATAAGAACTTTGTTCTCATTTATTTCTACCAAAGCAAAATATAGCTGATACGGGATCTGATTACCTTACGGACGAACCGAGTGTGTGGAATCTTATCCAAAGCACTTTGGAAAGCTATCAACTTTGAGGACGGTTGAAAAAGTTGAATCGCATACTCAAGATGAACTTGCTGGATAGCACCTTGTCGCAGATGCGTCGTAGATGAGATACACCATAGCATTGCGAACAAGATTGGCTAATTTATTGTCTCATTTCCCCTAATCCTAACGTTGCACAAGGTGCCCGTTTACTGCTGCCGGGTTGAGAGATAGACGGCGTTCGCAAGAGTTAACGAGCGAGCCTCAATCATGGCGAATTCAGCACACTTTAGGGTACATGCAGTTTCTTCTCTAAACCTTCTGACAATTAGGCCCGGGTGCGGATAGTAGACCCCAATAGGTTGGAGCAGTGAGTTCTCGTCGAAAGGAGGAGACAAGTAAACGAGGTATTCTATAAACGCAGTCGTCTTTGCCAATTTCTAAAGTATGTCGTCACTTGACTTCTACATTTGACTTCATCCTTATCAATGATGACTTTAAAAACGTTTACTCTGACGACATCTTTTCCAGATCATCGCTCAAAATGCAGAAACAATCAGTAGTGTACCCTGCCGTCCAAAATGAATGTGCAAAGTTTTGAAAGCTCATTAAAAACTGAGCAAGGATGGACTAAGTTGTTTAGACACTAAGAGATAAACAATTTATATATTGAACTTTTTCCTGAAATTTTGTGTCCTAATCAAGCGTAAAAAGACCGCGTGGAATTGCACATTCAGTCAGTTTAGAGAACTCAATTCTCATCAACATAAACTATTTTCGTGCTGCGAATGTGTATCGTGCATGCTGATAAAACATTCATTTTTTCCCTCTATTCATTCCATCCATCCTATCATGTCTATTTTCATTATTCATCCAACCACACAATTTGCCACCGGAACAGTTCTATGTAAGCCATCTTAATAATTCATACTTATTTTTGTACCAATCAGTATCTCTCAATACTTAACAATAAATGTTGCATAATCGAGCAGAAAGGAAAGAGGACACGCATCATTTCGTGAAACTGCAAGGCTTGGAAAGATCAGTTAGTGAACTGACGATCATCACATATTGTAGCTATGTTCCTCTTCATTCTGATTGCATGGTAAGTCTGCATTTCCACAGAGCATCTCAAATCACTCTGATTTCACTATCCTTCGACTAGATTCATTATCAGTTTATCTTTGAGATTCATAGATAAGTTTACCTTCCTTCCATATTCATGTGGCTACCTTCTTTCTAGGGCAAAAGCTGCATTTGCACAAGAAGGACCATTAGTGACAAGCGCACTTTCCATAAACATAACAAACTCGACTTTCCGCTCGAGATTTCAAGTTCCCGAGGATACATTTATCTCAAGAGATGGTACGCAAGCAAGCCTTCAAATTTACATTTACGAAAAAGATGGAACTGACGTTCCAAAGACTTCTTGGATATACCTGAGAGGGACTACATTTCTACTGTATTCTTCAAGAGCCATTTTCAATAGTCAACCTCAACAAGGCTACGTTATGAGATTGAGTGCGATCGATGAAAATGCTAAGGAAAACCATACTTCATTCACCGTTCGATTTCTAGGACCAATAACCCAACCAAATTACATAAGATCTTTGGTGAGTTATTCAGATATTTATCAAAAGTCTCATTGAATCTTGTATTTCAAGCCACTTGCTTCAATCAAAACTTCTCCATTCAGGAGATTTTGTTCTTAATTGCGCATGATTATCTCCGCTCTTGATTTCTGGAGTTTTTCCTTCATTGGGTGGTACACCACTAGAATAGATTGGCATACCTGTAGCGTATTTGGGTTGGCTAATGATTGGTTGTGACCATTATGTTTTTATTCTATTGAAGGTATGCTGTACGTTTGTGTCATGTGTATTTTTGTCAAATTATCATGCCAATGTTTCCATTTCTGATGTCGTTGTCTTTTTGATTTGTCATCTGAAGTTCATCAGGACCCTTTTGTTATAGCTCATTATATGCGTTATTTGTTGAATCAAAGTTTAGTTCGATTTATATTCCATTGAAGTCAAAGCTAGAGTTGGTTCTGTTCTTTAGCTAAGGCCTAAGGGCCATAGCCATTGCTTTTCCCTGTCATCGATAGAACCCCGGTATCGTTATCTATTAGGTAGAGTGGCTTGTTATTGTGCAAGCCAGTGGTATAAGTTTACAGAGGTAAAACCTACTTGGAAGATGGATGGTATAGATTCTCAGTAAGTATGCTTGCCAAGGAGGAAATATTCTCGCTTTCATTGCAGAAACTCTCCTCGACCACAAGTGTCCTCGTTACAACGTATAAAGATGTTGAAGTTCTCTTCAGCCTACAATCAAAGCTCGCCACCTATCTCGACATATCACCTGATGACATTTTCAATGAGTACGTGAAAATTGAGAGACTCGGTGTATCTTCTCTTACGTTCGACTATCAGTTCAGTACAAGATACCTTATCGGCTCACATTGCAATGTATCAGCTATTATAGGTCTACGAGAAAAGCTAGTAGGAGTGCAAGCAGAAGAAGGCCTTAAGCAGGCACTGCTACCACAGTTTGGTGTAATTTCAATGGAAGGGGAAGCATATCAACAATATTGTCAGAGTTTTTCGAGCAGCCCTCCAGAAGTAAACTCCATCTTTGGCAAGAGAAGTATTCAAATGGGCCAATTCTTTTCATTTCCGATAGCGGAGACACTTTTTCTGTCACCTAATGGAACTGAAATGCCATTGGAACTGCAGCTCCATTTTCAGAACGGCACCATGGTGCCCTCTAATTATTGGCTAGGTCTGTCTGGCAAGTACATACATGAGAAAGTGTCACTAAGGGGAGCTGCTATATCCCAAGTGATCACTTTTAAGCAACAATTAATTTTTCGAATTGTTGCCATTACTCCTGTGCTTTCAGAAGCATTTCAAAGTATCCAGTTGGATCTTGACAGCCATTATTTTCCGGTTCTGGTAACAATATCCTTTTTCCAAGCATCATCAGTGACTTTACCATACCCTGAATTTGCGGAAAAGTTTACTTTGTTCTTGAGTTCGTTTCTGAGATTAAGTCAGCATCAAATCATTCTGCTCGGGTCTTTTTCTTCTTCGGAATCTTCTGTTCGATGGACGTTAACAACGATGTCTTCCGTTCCATGCAATTTCACTCAGTTAAGCAGTGTACAAGATAAGATCATTGACAGTGAAGGCAATCCTACACCTACTTTAAAGTCGGGAATTTACAGCACACTTGGATTCTCTTTGTCATCAGTTGCGTTAGAATTTTCTGGTAGCTGCGGTCCACCTAGAGTGAACGTTACGATACCCATATTGTATGTGCCTCGGTATGACACATTAAGCTATGTCGTGCCCGAGCATGCCTTCATTGGAGGAAGAGGTCATTTGCAGCTTAAAATGTTGGAAAGTGCTGGTAACAAGTTGGCCACAGATTCTTGGATATGGTTTGACAACAAAACTCTAATGATGGCTGGTTTTCCAACATCAATCTCAACTCCAAAGACTTTTCATTACTTGTTGCGTGCTATCGACACCACAGGAGCCTTTGCTGATCAAAATATAACTGTCAAGCTGAACTGGACACCTCCTGCGTACAATCTTGCTTACCAAATTTCATTCTCGTACGATGGATCAATTCTCCCAAAAGCCAAAGTTATCGCTACATTCCTATACAGATTAAAATCTTATTTCAATCAATCGTTGGTACAAAACATCATAGCATTCAATATTGCATTCTTGGCAAACAACAAGGCAATTCTACGCTTTCAAAATACAACGATCTCTACGGATTCCTGCGATATAAAAGGCCACAGCGATATTCTTGCAGAGTTGAAACTTTCACCCACTCTTTCGACTCCGAATGCAGCATTTGTTTTAGCAATGCAGCCAGGTTTAGTTATTTCTAAGGTAGAAGAATTTGTGGAAGGAAGCTGTGGTGTTTTGAATCGAAAACCACCGTACTTCAACTTTTTCGATGGTGACGCTGTCAATTTTGCTGCAACGATTAAAACTATACCGTATTGCACTGTAGAGCACTACCTTGTACCAGCGACATTGTTTATTGACGAAGAAGATGGAAGCACAAGAAACCTTAGGCTTAATCTAACTGCTGATAACAAACAGGCTTTGTCTTTGAGTAACTGGGTGAATCTGAACACAACGTCACAAACTATCATTGGTGTGGCAACTGATGGAGCATTGCCCAGTCTATCCGGTCCCTTTATACAGTATCGCTTGTATGCATTTGACAGTGATGGTAAATATGACTACGCACCACTTAAATTCAACGTCAGTGGCCCTGCTCCGACTGGTCCTTACAATGTGACAATGCGGCTCAAAGTACTGAAGGAATTGATGAACCAACCATATGCCCTTCACTTAGCCAACCTTTACGTACCAATGAGTAATGTTTTTGATAATGATATGAAAATTCATACCAGATCATACAAACTAGAAGAAAAATCAGGTGAAATGATCGCAAATTTCATTTGGAGTCCATGCAGTTTCAGTGAATTCAGTTGCAATTTATCAACAATCGCCTTCATAAGAAGCAAAATTTTTCAGTCCGGCACCAATGAAATTAATGCCCAGCTGAAAACGTATTTTGAAGGAACCTTTTTCAGCATATTAAGTGCTTCAGAATCTTTGGGAGATAAATGCAGAGAGGAGCCACCGACTGTAAGACTCAAATTGCCGGTCTTAGACATAAGATTTTGCGGTCTACTTGCATACAAGATTCCTGAGAATACCTTCTATGACAAACAAGATGGTGGTACTTCAAAGCTGAAATTAAAATTGCTTCAAACTAACGAGCAAGCGATTCCAAGCGGATATTGGTTGCAGTTTGATGCTGTATTACAAACAATCAAAGGTGCTTTGACACAGGCTCAGAACTCGTCTGGTTTTGGTAAGGAACAAGCGTTTATCCTTGTGGCTACAGATTCAAGCAATCTTTCATCAAATACAACAGTGCTCATTAGAGTAAATGGAAGCATGGCTCCTTACAGTCATACATTTACCATTCAAACCTCTCTTTCGAAACTACCAAGTGATGGAATCCCTTATGAATTCTCTAGAAAGTTGCAAATTTACTTTGGAGACTCGATTAACACGATCCAGATTATCAGTGGAGAGACTGTATTGGAAAAGACGGCAATCCTATCTTGGACGAATTGCTCATTGAGATACAACCCCTGTGACGTCATTGGAATTGAAAAGATTCGCTCTGAGATGAAACTGATCAATGGAGTATTGAAATCAGAATTCTTTCAAGCAATGAAGCCAGAATTCACTCAGCTCATACTGTCTGAGAACAACACAGGACCGTGTCTTACTGATGAGCCACCAAGATCGTCCTCTCTTTTTGGTCCAGTTTCTGTTTCATCTTGCCAAACATTCAGTGCAAGAATTCCCGAGGAAGCATTCATAGACAACGAACAGGGAAACGCTAGAAAACTAGATCTGAGTCTTGATAGTCACGGTTACGAATGGATCACTTTCAATCCAAAAAGTCAAGAAATCCAAATTCTAGCTACAAATAGAGTAATTAAAAGTTTATCAGCAAAATCAGTGAAGGTGACTCTTGTGGCAAAAGATCTAAAATTGCAACAGACAAGCCAAGAAATTGCGATAAATTTTTTTAATCAAAGTCAAGCAGCCACGCATAAAGTGGTAATGCAATATCTCATTGCAAATCCATCGGAATTTGGCGGCTTTGTCGAGACGTACAGTGCAATGAGGCAAAACATTACTCGATATTTTTCAAATTCACTGGATGTACTGTCGAGTGTTGAGTTTGAATCATTGCCATTAAGTTTGGTGGCAAGCTCTGTTTTATCTGCAGAATGGAGCAGTTGCTCTATGCTACGATTCCCCTGCAATCGCTCAGCCATTGATAGGCTTTCATCTAAGATTCTCACTAACTCAGATGTTGATGCGGCGTTCAAAGATGCTTTGCGGCCGCATTTTCTAGTGACATCAATTGATGTGAAGCTTGATCGTGTGTGCAACGAATCGAACGTAGCACCAATTGTGTTGAGCCCCCTTTCTTTGATAAATGTCAGCTATTGTGGCTACACCGAATATAAAGTACCTAGCAATACATTTTATGACCAAATCGATGGATTTACGCAAAATCTAACCCTTGCGTTTCTTAACACGACGGGCCAACCAGTCCTTGAACCTTGGATTGAGTTTGATGCCTCAATACAAACATTCCGTATTGTTCTAGCTGATAATTTATTGGTGAATTCTCACACTCCACGGCTCATTACTTTTTCACTCAAAGCCACTTCAAAGCGAGGTCTCAGCGTGACTGACAAGGTACGTATTCTGGTTTCAGAGCAGCCTCGTAATGAAAGCATCAAAATAAAGATTAACTTCGCATGGGTAGAGCCCAGACCTCCCCTACGAAACAAGATATTGATCACTGTAGCTGAAAGGTTTGCCAGATATCTTGGTGGTTTGTCGACTGACATACATTTCGTCCAAGTTCTACAAGAACCCCTAAGTTCCTACCCTTACTTTGTACTGAGAATCGCCAACTGCAGCATTCCCTACTCACCATGTCACAAGGAGTATTTGAGAGAAACCATTCCCAAACTGCACAACAAGCAAGGGACGGTGCCAGAGTTCAAATTAGCTTTGGGTAGTGAGATTTATGTGACGTACCTACAGGTCATTGAGCATGGCCCTTGCCTTGAGAATAATTTACCGCCATATGTTAACAAGCCTTTGGGAAAAATTCATGTTCATCGCTGTTCAGATTTCAATTACACTTTGCCACCAGACACGTTCCGTGATGAAACAGACAGTATCCTAGGATTAAGAGTTACCTACGTGAACGGCATTCCCATTAGTGGAAATTATAGATGGCTTCGTATGGTTTCAATTGACCATTTGCTGGTCGGTGTTGTTACTGCGAAAGTTCTGAAAGAGCAGCCGCTACTAGGCTATAATGTCACCATCAGAGCAACGGATAGCAGAGGCCTATTTGCAGAGACACATTTGATCATCCAAGTGATCGGGGAGGAGCCGCAAGAACTGTATAAATTTTCATTGCAACTGAAGGCAGAAATCTTAGGAGAACAATTCTTAGAAGAGCGAGAGGTTATTCTATTGTTAAACAGCTATTTCCAGTCTCGATTTACGAATCTTCTGTCATACACGCATTCTTCATCTTTGTCTGCAGTCATCACTATCAAATGCAGTATATGTGTTCTTGAACACAGATGCAACGAAGCTGCAGCAAGTTCGTATTTCACCAAGATAAGCACAGCTGATAACAAGGCAACTGTTGAATTACAGAACTACTTCTCATATAAGTACACGATCATTTCAGCTGTGGTATACAGGAATTCGTTATGCTTGCAGCCTCAGAATCCTCCCGTCCCTATATCGCCGACGTGGACCATTACTGGGTCTTACTGCGGAGGAATTCATGCTGTCGTCCCAAGTAATATGTTCAGTGATCCTGAAGAAGGAAATACCAGAAACCTCTCCCTAAATCTTTACTTAGGCGACAGAAAAAATGTACCCGGTACAAATTGGCTTCAGATAAACACGACTTCGCAAGTTATCTATGGCAAACTAACGAGATCCCAAACATTGAATCATTCGGATATTAAAGATATAGTTCTAGTAGCAAAGGACAAGACAGGCCTTGAAGGAAATACAAGTATCAAGTTTAAATTTACATCCCACCAAGAGCCAAGATACACGTATAAGATTGCTTATCAAACTACAAGAGTCTATTCATCTATAGTTAGTGAACTGCAGGATTTCTCTCAGAAACTGCAAGCATACCTCAAAGATTCATCTTCTAAGAGCGTTGGATTAATACAGTATTTCAGCCCATTATTCGGTTCTCATACATTTCAATATGCCAACTGTTCAGTATCCTACAATCCATGTGACACTGCAAGTCTTAATGAGGTTAAAAATTTGCTCTTGACAAGTACAAATTTGCCCACGGATAGTTTCAAGCAAGCTATGAGAGGATTTCATATAAATTACGGTGAAATTCAGAGATTTAGCCCGTGTCGTGGTGGCAACCTTAACCCTCCATCAGTGCAAAATAGAATCCATATGCTGAATGTATCTATTTGCGGCTTGCTTTCTTATACTATTCCAGAAAACACATTTTACGACACTGAAGATGGCAATACAAGGAGACTTATTTTGGGCTTAAGAGATTCATTGAATAAGCCATTACAGGCAACATCTTGGTTGCAGTTGAACAAGACTTCGCAGTTACTGTATGGCTATGGTACAGCTTCACTAATGAATGAACAGTATTTGAAGCTTAACTCCTTTGCTCTTACTGCAACTGATAGTACAAGTCTTTCTGCATCGAACAGCTTCTTAGTCAAAATCAATGGACCATCGCAAATAATTATAGATTGCCAAATTCAACTGCTTTTCAACACAGCGAAATCAGCTAGTCTTAGTGATTTCCATGTTATTCAGAAGATCTTTCAAGGCTTGCAGTCTTATTTTTCGCTTAGAGATTCAGAAATTGGCATAGCTGATTTCACACGACATTCAAACACACAGTGCACATTGGCATGGAGTTACTGCTCACCAGGTTATGACATCTATTCATCTTCAATTACACATCTTAGTTATCATGAATACAAGCAATTTGCTGTTAAAGTGCTCATGGCTCTTTTTGAAAATGATCGCAAAACAGTTAAAAATGCTTTTTACTCAGCTTTCACTGGCATGACAGTCCTGTCTGTTAAAACAGCATTTTCAGGCGTTTGTGCCAACATTCCCCCGATCCTCTTCAATTTAACTGACCTCCGTCTCAACGTAAACAGTTGCGGCTACCAACATGAAATAATCCAGGAATGGTGGATTTATGATTATGAAGATGGAAGAACATACAACTTGAATGTGCAACTTGTTGACTATTCAAACCAAAGTGTGGGTATTGAGAGTTGGATCAATATAGACAGAGTCAAATGGCGCCTACAAATGTCTCTCCATGATAAACAAAGATATTCGCCTGTTTCGAGATTCTCATTCTATCTCACTGCTAGGGATTCGGGTGGCAAAAGTGTTGTTATCCCTGTGTACGTCAAAAAATTACCAGCAGCAACTAAAAAGTCGCCGTTTTATATCACATTTGAATACAAGATTAAGAAAAAATTTTCAAGAGACGTGTATGTGAATGAAAGCGGAGTTTTGAGCGACGTCACATCTCGACTGTTCTCCCTTGGCTCAAGCAAGAATGTCGGGACATTTTCCTACACAGCTCAAGTCGCTCCCCAAGAGACACGAAGTTTTACATGGGTACCTTGCCAGTTCGAAGCATGCAGCCTCTCTACAACTCTGCAAACGACTAAGCAACTTCTTCTTCCAGACAGAACACTTTTTGACTCCTTTAGAAAGGCTTATTTGCCAGAATTCGAGCTACAGCGTGCTTACCTCATATCGTCTTGTGGAGTTCCTGGTTTACCACCGGCCACTCCCGATGGTTCGCTTCATAAGAATATCACAATGTGTCAGCCTTTCCTATTTCAGCTGCCATTATCTACATTTGTTGACAGCTTAGACGGTGAGATGCGGAACTTAAAAGTGCGTCTTCTGGATGGAAACAAAAGGCCAGTTTCATCGTCTTCATGGCTGCAGCTCAATACTGCAACACTTGAGCTGTATGGAATATTTCAAAGTTCGTTTTTCTCATCTCAGTCAGGGCGATCAATGACATCTTTTTCATCTTCATTGAGTAGTTCTTCTACCGAATCGAGAGTGTTTGACTTTTACCTGGAGGCAACGAATAGTCTTGGATTGAAGGCATTTAATATTTTCAAGGCAAACGTACTTAACTACCCGTACACGAGTGATTGCTACACGACCGTAACATTGAAACGGAAGTTTGGAGGAGAAAATGTGCTTCAACTGGATGTTTTGTATAAGCTGGTCACTGCAATCAGTCAATTTTACAATGAAAAAGCTATTCACGTGAAAGTTTACAACTTTACTCAGCTATCAGCCTCTTCATATTCTTTAACGTTTAGCAATTGCTCATTCGTGTTCTCCGTAAGAAAGGCTGCAATGTGGGGTTTGGACGAGTCTCATCGCTCTTCGATAACTCGAATCTTTTCAAAGATGGTTGAAAGTAATGGCACCGCAAGAGACTCCTTCGTCAAGTTTTTGAAATTGAGTGGATTCATTCTTGAATCTATCAGCAACAGTTACAGCTGCATTGAGGAGGAACCTACTTCCAAAATAAAGTCCCTTAGGCCATATGCATTTTTATGCAGAGAGTTTGATGATCCGTTGGCCAATGATTTATTCTCCGACAAACGTGACGGTTCTAATCTTATAATCAACCTTTGCTATGAAAATGGTGCACCTGTGTCCCCAAATGAATGGGTCCAGATAGACACGACTAGAAGAACCGTATATGGTAGCGTGACTTACATGGTGAAAGAGAGGATTCCCTCATTTGTTGGGTACAGTTATCTGCTCGTGGCAACAGATTCTTCTGGGCGCACAGCCAATGTTTCCTACCAAATAAAGATAGCAAATGCTCCCCCCTTGCAAGATGTCCGGTTCGCATTTGGTTTTGACAGTGTGTTCACACCCTACAGCAGAACAGCTGATATATTTCTAAATGTCACTCGTAAACTAGCAAAATATTTGAATAACAATGCCCAAGGACGTGATGTAATCATTTATTCATATGACGCGATCAATTTCATTTCATTTGAATTATGCTCCTTCGAATGTACACCTGCAAGGATGACCTCAACTCTTCCGAAGCTTCAGAAAGATATGTTTATGTCATCACCCAGTGAAACATTCAAGGCAGCAATGGCTCCAGAGATTATTCCGCGATACATACTTGCGAATGGACCGAAATGTGTAGAATCTACCACAGTAACAATTGTTGTCAACTACTTGATGGTTACTGATCAGCCCATCTGTGGCTTTATAAACTACGTCATACCGGACAACGTTCTAAGAAGCTCATTAGGCGAAACAACCCGAGATTTGCTGCTGAATTTGAAGACGAGCGCAGGGCATGAAGTTGAATATAGTTCGTTGATTCATTTTCACCAAGACATCCAAGCCATTCATGGCGTAGTGGTGTTTTCAAAGCTTTCCTCGTCACTTACATACGTATTGACAGCATCTAGCACTCGTTCGACCTCTCAAGCAACAACTGCCAATGTGCGAATCAATTTTCCAGATTACAACAAGTACAAGAAGGTTGAAACCAGCGTCTGTAGTTTATTAGCGACTGTTAAAACCACATTTAACCCTGCATTAACTGACGTGTATATCCTCAGACAATTCATGCAGAAAATTGCAAGTTACCTTAAGAGCGACACACAGCAGGTCCAAGTTTTGTCCTACACTAGAAGCAGTACATATCCCATTAAACTTACAATTAGATTTACAAACTGTTCATGGCTTCATCTTTTACAAAGTGCAACATCGACTGGCTCTTATTATCAACATATTGAATCAGTGCTGCAATCAATATTCAATTACAGCGGAAAAACAGTTACAGACGTTTCAAGCAATTTCACAAAGTCATTGCAGCCGGAATTCGCTCTCATAAATATTTCCAGGAATGTGACTAGCTGTACACCACCGATTGACCGACCACCAACAACGAGGCGTCTAACACCAATAATAATCTCAGCGTGTGGTGAGTTCACTTATCGCATTCCCGCCAATCTTTTCTCTGACGAAGATGGCAACACAAGAAACCTCCAAATTGAAGTGCTGCAAAGTGATGGCAAAGAATTAGCATTTGACAGTTGGATCGTCTTTAACAAAACAACGCAAGCCATATCAGGTATGCCGCTAAACGCAACGCTGGCTCAACAGCCACAAAATGGCTATAATTACAGAATAAAGGCAACAGACAAACTCGGCAAATCAACATTTTCAGAGTTGATCATAAAAATTGATGGAAAACCGTATCAGAATTATCCAGATATTGGATTTTCATTCTTTTACGTAGACAATGTTTTCAGTAGGTATAGCATGAATCATATTTTGGCGTTTACTCGTAAGGTTTCAACATACATTGGTGATCCATTGAATCGGTTTCGCATTGTGGAATATACACTGACACAGCAGAGAATCTCAATCACTCTCATGAACTGTACTCGTTGTAATGCTTTTGCGGCCATGAAATATTTTGCTGTACTGCATGCAAAAACTCATTTTAATCTCCACATGGCACCAGAATTTCCAGTTTCATTTTATTTGAAAGCAGAGGGAAAATGTAGGCCTTCAGACGATGCTTACAGAAACGTAACAGCCGGAAATACGTACGATGTCTTCTTTTGCCGAAAATCTGAATTGGATTTTGTTAAATTAAATGGCCTATCGCGAATGCCACCTGATGTAAAATTCATCGTTAATAGCGATGCGAAACAACCACTCCCTGTCAATTCTTGGTTCTGGTTCAACGAGACTTCATCTATTTTAGAGGTCTTTCCTTCCGAATCCATTTGGAAGAGCCAACTAATCAATGGAACCGATTTTTCAACAACAACTGCTCTCATCTCCACTGGTGAAAGGCTTGGATCGTATAGGCAAGATTCACTGCGTATCGCGGGGCTGCCTCCTTCTTCTGGCTTGCAATATACAGCAAAATTCACCGCAACAACAACATCAAAATCGATCATTGATGCATATTTGATAAGCCTCGTATTCAACCCACTCTATGCTTACTTGGGTCGTGAAGATTTGCAATTTGTTTCCATCACAAGGGACCAAGCTAATGGATTGAAATTTGAATTGTCATTTCTCATTTGTGGTCTTTCAACTGACTGTACAAATGGGTCTGTAAAAACTCTACACAATAAAGTATTCGAAAATCCTAGCAAGCTAAGGGCTCAGTTCACTGCAATTTTCTCAGGTCAGATAAAGATCACTTCGATGACAGACAATTGCAAAGACAACCCACCGATGATACCGAATCCGGTTCTCAATATTACTGTCCCAGTATGTGGACTCTCTCGGTATAAGTTGCCAAAGTCTTTTGCAAATGATTATGAAGATGGAGATGCTGACAATTTGTCAATTTCCTTGCGAATGCCTGATAGTTCATTGCTTGGCAGAGATTCATGGATTCGATTTAACGAAACAGCTCGTGAAATCTATGCATTTCCTACTGAAGGCTTCGTGCAAACTCAGCCTGCCAATGGTTGGGAATTCTTGATCATTGTCAAAGACAAAGGAGGCAAGCAAACCTCCGCTACATTGAATGTTTTCCTTATTGGAGACAGCACTACTTACTATAGACTGAGTATGTCTTTCCAGACGAACAACATAAGACCAACCACACCATTCTTAGACATCCAAATACGATTTCTTACCATGCTTTCCGCCTTCTATTTTGATGAATCTCTTTCCCGATACAAAGTTCTATCCTTCACAAAGACAGGTAATTTGGCTGCAAATGCAGAGTTATTTCACATCAAATTTGGAAATTGCTCGATAAATCAGGCGATATGCACAAAGTCTGATGAGCAACTGAGATCATCACAGAAAGACTTGCACACAGTTTATTCGGATGAAAAGAACGAATTTCATAAATTCATGTCAACGTATTTCATCATAACATCAGTAAAGAATGAGTCAAGTTACCTGGTGGACAAATCGCCTAAGGCTCTAAGTGCAACGAGTGTAGTGCGATTAGAAAGCTGTGGTATGTATGTTAACAAAGTTTATCCAGGAATATTTTATGACGAGGAACAAGGCACTAATTTGAGGATGACATTGACGTATGAGAATGGCAGCAAACCTGACTTAAATCACTGGATTCAGCTGATTAACAAACAACTATATATCGTGCCAAACATGGACATACAGAGTGGTATCTATCGCATGACTCTGTCTGCTTATGATAGTTGCAATCAGGCTGCTAGCACTGCAGTAATGGTAAATTACACAAAGAACCATCAAAATTCACCGTATCTTTTTGATATAGAAGCATCCGTAAGCCCAACAATGCCTAGCATTTACTACTCGTCGCAAGTCATATCTGCATTTAAAAACCTGTTTTCCGATTCTACTTTCTACAGTAGAATTAGCTATTTCGTGAGGGATAATACAAAATTGAGATTACTATGGGAAAACTGCAACATTGAATGCAATCATGTTGAGATAAAAAGAATGAGGAATGAAATATTTATTGCTGAATATGTGATCCGCCCGTCTTTGCTCTCGTCACTGAATTTCAATGCTACCAACATTACTGAACTGTATGCAAAAAATTGCTCAAAGCCTATCTCAGAGCCTCCATTTGCAAATCGAAGTATTGCTTTGAAAGTTCCAATTTGCAGCAAACTAAATTTTTCAGTTCCATTGGATATATTTCATGACGTAGAGGATGGAAACACGAGGAACCTTCATCTGTCTTTGCTCACAGAATCGAAACAGGCAATAAACTTACAGAGCTGGGTCCAGTTAGATCAGTCAAGACAGGTTCTGTATGGTTATCCCAGAGTAGACAGCAGTCGGCCGATTCAAAGGACTTTCAAATATCTGTTGGCTGCAACAGATAAATCAGGATATTCCACAACGACGCCAGTAAACGTAGAAATAATAGGGAATGACCCTATTATCTCCTACAAGCTCTATATGAAGGGAATAACTTCATTCAGCCAAAATTCGCCACTTGTGCTTCAAGAGATCAATCTTATAAATGGCATTGGCAGCTATTTCAATGATTATTCTATCAACGATATGTCTTATACTCGAAATGGGGAATCATTTCATTTTGTATGGAGCTTTTGCTCAATGAAAACGGACATTTGTGACTGCTTTAGAATAAAGCGCGTGAGGCAATTGTCTCTCTTTGTACAGAACATTCAACAGTACATCGGGAGCGAGTTTACTGTAACAAAACAAATCACAGACCAGATGACTGGCATCTGCTCTCATACAGAAAAGCCCGAATTGAGGCATGACCTAAACGAATTGAACATCATAACTGGCCAATATTTTTCGTACACCTTAAGAGAAGATAAGTTTTTCGATTATGAAGATGGCTACATAAGAAATCTTACCTTATACATATCTGACAGCAGTACTTCTGCATTGAGCAATTCATATTGGATAAAAGTACAAGGTTATAAGATATGCGGCTTACTGACACTTACAGAAGCAGAGAGGCTAAACGTGATAAAAGCGTCATCAAAAGAGTATAAAACAGTTGCAAGGGACAGCTGTGGTAAAGAAACAAGCGATTCATACATTGTACGCATGACATCAGAAGTGACAATTTTGCAGTACAAAATAACTGTGTTCATAAAGGAAAGCTTTGGAAAGAATTGTTCTCAGATGAATTCATTCGTTGAGAAAATCTCATCTTTCTTGCAAACTCCGGTTGGCTATATCTATGTTCATAATTACACTTCAAATGGCTTGGATAAAAATCTTACAGTTGTTGTTTGGGGACTGAAGAACATCACTGAGAGAAATTGTAATAACAGAACAGTTGGAATGCTTCGAGAGAAATTTGCTGATGATAATGGAACGGTTACTCAAAAATTTCATGAACATATGAAACCACAGTTTGAGGTATGTTTTCTAGAGTTTCCTTTATCGAGAAGCCGTTCTGAAAAGTTTTGGATGAAACTTCGCATGAAATAGATAAACCAGTAATGACGTCTTTGACATGCTTCATAATTACCTATATGTAATATGCGGTTATGTTGATAACTCCCGTTTCGTATCTTAATTTCATTAGCACAAATTTCTTCTTATTCCACTTATTTTGCACTGTAATCACTGAGAGATATCAAGCTTCATTCCAAGTATAGAAGGGAAGACTTAAGGGTTTCATGTGCTTAGGGATTTACTTATCTTAGCAACTATGACCGTCTTGTCTTAATGATATAGTCAATGGCATTGACCATGGGGCTGCTTTCTTGCAATAGAAGCCATGCTGCTATCGGTGACAAGTCAAAACTTGAAGAACACCGTTTTAATAGCTTTTTGTATGCTGTGTTGATAATGACCAAACCAATGATCTTATTAGGTAGTCCGTGTGAAAGATGAAAAGACCGAAGCATGCTCAAATGCAACCATCGTCGTGCCAATAGTCCCAACCAGAAGCGACTTCCCATGGTGGATTCTTGTTTTGATATTAATCCTCATCCTGCTCTTACTACTTTGTTGGCTGTGTTGGTTATGCATCCCGAGATGCTGTGCGAGATGGTGCCTCAGATGTTGTAGTGGTTGTTGTGGAAAGTCTTGCGGGAAGTACTGCATGCCGGGAGGAAAATATGCCTCGTTGGAAGAAGAAGAGGGTGTCTCAGGTAAGAAGGTGCAGTGAGAATGAGTAAAACAGGCAGCCAGCCAAGTAGGTCACATTATAGCCTATGAGGGTCAAACGCCATGCAATGGCTGGTCCACCACGAGGAACCGTGATGGTTGGCCTAAAATTCATGATCTAACTATATATTTGGACTTAGTGGCTAATTTAAATGCGTGCTAGATATCATTGCATTTTGGAGCCATCAAATCCACTTTTGCTGTAAAAGTAAGTTGATTCTTGTAATGATAACAACTTTCTACAATCTCAGCAAATCTTGCTAAAAATTTCGATATTTTCCACCAGTTTACCTCAGCTATAGATTGATCATCACAGATAACTGCAAGTTCTATATTCAAATAAAAGCGAGTTCATTTGACACCCCTTCATGTCGATCTAAGGTTTGCCAATGACCCCAGAAGAAGACGAGACTGTCAACAAAGATGGGGATGGCGAAGATGACGAGATTTTACGATTTCCTCCGCCTTATTTGGTGCCTGATGACCCCATGGGACGTAATTTTGGTTTCGAGAATGATGGTCCAGATGAAGAAGATTCTCCTACCACTGGTGGAGATTCTCCAACTGATAACGGAGGAAAAAGGGATTTTCCAGGTGATGATTCTTCCGGGTTTCGTGAAGAGCTAGAAGATCGCTCGGAATATGATGCAAAAGCGGAATCAATGGACTCTGGTGTCATTGAGCAAGAATTGGAGCAAGAAAATGTGCAGCTGATGGAAAATGTGCCTGCAAATCCCAATAATGTAATTGTACCACCAATGTATTCAGCAGCCAAAAAAGATCGAAGGAGTTCACAGCATGATAACAATTTTTATTCCGACATGTTAGGGGAAGCAAGAGAGGGAGCAGAAGCTTCTGAAGAAACTCATCAGAATCTTGGGTTTCGAAATGATGGTGGTAGTCTCAAAAGTGATAAGCTTGCTAGCGCAAGAAGAGAAGAGGCGGACGGAAGTAATTATGAAACTATGGAAGCATCACGAAGGGGAGAGGGCCTTTCTTTTGATGATGTATATGAAAATTTGAAAGATCTTCAATCTCTTCCACAGACAGAATCAATTTTCAGTCGAAATTTTGATGGTGTGCAAGAATCCCTCCAACAAAAGGAGAGAGCAAAAATATTTGATGAGACATTCGACTCGTACATTCGGGAAAATGCGCAATCAAGTTCTAAGGAAAATAAAAGTTTCGAATTACAGCAAGCCATCTCAAAATACCCGAATCTTCCTGTTCCAGATTTTAGTGGGCCTAGAATATTGCCAACACCTGCAATTTCATATGCAAAGCAACAGCAAAGCTCAACAGTGCTTAACGATTATTCTGAAACGAGATACTACACGAATGATAAGAGCAGCTCTTCTCAGTCTTCGAAGATGGTAAATGAATATGAAGATTTTCTTAGCAGGGATGTAGACCTTTCTTTGCCATCTGCAGGTTTGCATAGGGTAAGTGTTACAAAGCCGGTAGAGTTGACGCTTCGAAGGAGCGCATATGAAGCACTGCAAAAGAGGAACAATGAAGGAGAATTTGGATCCGAAGCCAAACCGATCAGAAGAAATAGCATCCCGATAATAATGGATGGTCCTTTTGGCAAACAAATGAAGGAGATAAGGTTGAAGAGAGACAACGCATTTACATCCACGAGATCAGAATTGAATAGGGATTCAAGCACGCTCCTTTCATATAGAAGCTTTGAGGACATTTCAAAAAAAGGAACATTGTTTAATGAGACTCTGGCAACACGTAGGAATCTAAGTGAATCAAACCTAATTGGCTATGATAAATCAATCGAGTCTAAAAAGCAAAAGGTAAAACACTTTCCATTTTCGCTATCATCTATCAATTCTATTTCATTACCTTTGAATGATTCAATTTCTTCATCTTGCCACCCTCTACGCAGATATCATCATTGAAGCACTGTTTTCGTCTTCTTAAGCTGGCTTATTGCAGTTTGATTTGGTGCCGTAGTTTAAGTGTTAACCCTGCCGGCCTATAAAGAAGGTTCATGGGTTCCTGGGCTCATGGACAGCCTATCTTTAATACACCATTGATGTTAAATGCGACGGAAAATGACCTAACAAACTCCACTCTCCAAGCAAAACTTGAGAGTCCTGTCTCGGTATCAGTGTAATACGTTATTGATAACCAGTAGAGGCTGCCATTTAATTCACTAGGCAAATTGAATCAGTTTTGCCATGATCCTTTTAGGGGAGAGAGGATGAGAGCAGCGATAACAGCTCCATCTTTATGAATATTGACAAGGTGAAGACAGGGAATGTAGAACGACGATACTCATATGCAAAATATGGAGATGAAAACCATGAAAAAGAAAGTATTATTGGGTCTTCTGTGTAAGTGATTGTCATAATTTCAACATTCATTTCAATCTTAATTTCAATTCATACCTACATTGCGATAATGATTAGATGGTCTCTCCATTGAAAAATTTTCTTCTTCGCATTAGATTCACTCGAGAACCTAGATTTTCAATCTGCAATTGTATTTCAAATCTCCAGTACCGGTTTCATTTTAAAAGAGTTTAAAGTTCGTATTCGAGTATAGAACTTGCTCAAAAAAGAATTCTCGGAGACCTATGATGCCAAAAGGACATACAAAGCATTCTCGGTCATTCTATTTTCTCACGGGAATTCATCGGATTATGAACGAAATGACGGATTTAAATTCCGATACACTGGCACCACCTTCAAATGCAAGTCGCTTAAAATGCCGAGATTCACAAATTCTCATTACTCATCGTGATAGAATTGGTGGCGTCACAAAGTGGCTTTTGTGTTTTCGTTTTTTCTGGTTTTTTTTCGGTACGTCTGATTTAAAACGCTTATAACACGAAAACAAGATATCAGAAAAATAACCGTGGATTCGAAATCAGGACACTTGGTTGCACCTTATTCCAAAACAAATATTTTCCACTGGAGAGGCCCCTTAAGTTATAATAACATATGTGGTAAAACGTGTTTTTTCGTCCCTTTGAGGTTATGAATTATAATCTAATTTTCCCTTCAATTAGCTGAGGGTGGGAGAAGCGCATCCCAAAACGTTCTAATATATTATTTCATAAAAGGCTTTTCTCAAAAAACCCCAGTGTCAATCCATAAATAGAATGAAATTGTGACCTGGGAATTGATTCTCGTAGTGGCTACCATTATTCAATGTCCCCCGTGTTTATAAGTGCTGCTTTTTTCGTACCCTATGCTTCGCTAGGAAATGGAGACTAGCGTTAGTATGAAGCTGCATGACTGTGAAGCTGGTAGGCATGTGCTGTATGGTTGCAAGCCTAACCCTCATTGTCGTTATGTAGCCCATTTTAATCACTGTGCTTCCATCATCATTATGGACGTTCTAGGAAGCCATAAAATCTTCAGACTGTTTGGCTTCGATACCCAATCTCCACCAATAGAAGCGAGCAGTCTATGACCATGATTCTCTCTGTTTTAAAAGTGACCCAGCAGGAAGATTTCCATGGCAAAAGAACTTGCATCAAATAGCAGTCAACCGGGTCGAAAATGACGTGAACAAGAACAGTCTTGTATTACCAGAGAGAACAGTAGCACTAACAAGTAGAACCCAGAGATCTTGGCAACCTCGACCTTCCCCCATCACTCCAACGGCTGGAGCCAATGCCGGAAGAAGTCAAATGTTCAATGAAAACGAGATTCATTCGCTAATTTCACGAGAAATTGGTCGTTCAAGACGATGGCATGACGACAAGGCTGACAGGTTAAGGGAACAGAAGCGACGAAGGCAAAGTGTGGAAAGAATGATAGGTGACTGGAAAGAACAACAGCCATATTATGATGAATTTAATCAGACGAATAAAAGCGAGAAGAAGGAAGAAATTTTGCGTATAAGCGACAAAATGCAACAGAAAGTCAATAGTAGAGAATTTTTTGAGTCTAGCGGGAAAACGAGAGAGGATAAATCGTTCTTGGATGGTTTTGCTTATAATGAAAGTTTTGGTGATACGAAGAATAGGTATGAAATGCAAACACACAGAGAAAGAAAGATGTATCTAAATGAAAATCATGACGACGATTCATTTGTATGAGGTGTTAATTAAAGTTTGAATGAAGCTGTATGTATATTAGATGCACTATATGTTTAATTTAATATTCCTTTTTGGGGTAAATTAGTTTCTTAGACTATGCTGACTATGTTGATGTTAGTTGTGCTGGGGCCTGACGAAGCAAAATGAACACGCTAAATGAAATTTGGGGAAGCTGAGTGAAAACGAGTTTCACATTCTTATCAGTCTCCGCGATTAAAAATTCTTATCAACCGGATCAACTTTTGTGTTTAAAACTAAATCGATTAGCAAACTTAGCCAATTGAATTTGTGTGAGATTGTGTGATTGCTACATTTTTATCAACAAAACTGCCAGGTTCCTTCTCAACATCTATGTTTTGCTTCTTTAATTCTTTTGATTCTAAGTTTTCATCATCAAAGTTAACATTACTTTAATTGTGCTTTGTGCTTTGTGCTTTGTATTTGATTGTTTAAATTTGGATTTTAGATAAAAATGTTGCACTTAAATCAAATTTAATCGCTAAAAGCGAAAGAATTTTCTTATCTCATTCTCATATATGGCAAAGAGTGAAAGAAGGATCTGAGAAACGACTCTTTTTTGATCAATTTGAGGCAAAGGTCACTTAAATTCAGTAGAATGGCTGTCGAATTTTCCTCTGGGCCACCAGGTATTTACCTGAATCTTGCCCATTTCGATCAAGTTTGGCTAATTTCTACTGCTTTACCTTTTTCAAAGGGAATTGCTTTCAATTTGAATTGAAAATCAAATGGAAGAGACCAGTTTATTGAGAAATTAATCAAAAAATTCTTACCCAGAAACTGCTTGCGTATCATTGTAGAAGCACTTGTGCCTAAGCATGCGGACTCATAACACAGGGATTGTCAGTTCGATTCCTACATGTGTCACAATAAAAACGACATTGGTGAGAAAAGCAACGGAAACCAGTTCATAAAATCCATTTCCCTAGAAATTATTCAGGTCTCTGGTTTCTGCTACGCTCAAGTCGAGTATGCAATGCAGTAGAATCATTGCAGCAACCTTCAGGCCTCCTCTAAGGATGTATGCATGCTGAACTTTACAGAAATATACTCACACAGGTAGGAATTTTGAAAAAATTGCTGTCTGATTTAATTTTTAATTTGCAAGAGGTGTCTGCGATGCTTCTTTCAATGGTTGTCGCTTTTGCTGTTGTTTGCTGCTTGAATTGATTCAAACTTATTGCAGGAAGAGCTTTTAGTAACTCTTCTTGCGACTGAGTTGACATAAAAGAATTACTAATATAATTGTTTATGGAAGGATTTCACCGATAAGTTTCGTTACTTCTCTCTGGACTTGTTCTGTATTGCTTCTTTGCCGTAGACCGAAGAGTCGAGTGAATACCACGTTTTGGTTTCGTTTATTGATTGTTGTTTCTAACCCGTTGGTTATCTTCTTACTAATGCTCATTACAACTTACTGGCTATATACTTGTTGTTTACAATTGAGTTGGTTGAATGGAAAGGAAGGGTTTGTTTGTGATATAATGGTTTGTAAACAGATGATTCCGGCAAGGCAAGGCTTGCACAATGGTTGCGCAAACATGACGTAAGAAAAGAACGTGTGACTCTTATGGCAAGGGAAGTGATTGTGCGTATTGACTGGGGAGGAAAAAAGATGATTTGCAGAATGAATGAACTTGACGGAGAATGAATGGGAGTGTGAGGAAGAAATTACGTTAAGGTGGATGTGTTCACTACAAGCTAACAACGAAACCAAAATGATTGAAAAATCCTACCTCCGATTCAAGGAAGGACTTAACGTATATTTTAAGGACTGGTTATCTTTCACACCTTTATTAAGTTGTTGAATTTTCTATCTATTATGGACTGAATACTTTTTGGCTTCTTAAATTTTTATTTCTTTAATCTTCGCTTCGTTCGTAGGGAAACAGGGCCTCTATTGCCAGCAGCAAATGCATCATCGCTGGTGGAACTGCACTGTATAAAAACTTCTTATCATTTTGCATTATAAACTTATTATTACTATTACAGGTCCTTGATTGACAACAGGATCTCTATTCTGAACAAGCCAACCTGGTTAAATATTACTTATTATTATTGAGCAACATCTTCATTTCCAGAACAAAGTTCGGTTTAAATTTACAGCTTCCTTCAACAAAATTCATGCAATGTCAGGTAGTTTTGCGAAGCTCTCTAAAATCCTCCATAGACCAAGTAATAAAAGACCTTTGGAAGTGTACAAGTTCGAAAAAAAATTTTCAATATGACACATGTCGACATTTTAAGGACGTTTTAAAGACCTTCAGAACTACGCAAGAAGAAAGGCTTCAAAATGATATCATATCTCAAGGTTCTTTTATTTCATTCATAATGGACCAATCTCTTTCAAGCTTGGACCCTATTTGGTCATCTGTGCAAAGTCAAATGCCAAAAAACATATTCAATTTTACTATTCGATATATGAATAATACATTTGCCGCTCAAAAAAATCTCGCTAAAATAAGCTTAACTTCGGAATGCTCTTTCTGCTCACTACCTGAAACTCTTCTTCACATCGTTGCTGGCTGCAAGAGCTACCTTGATCAGGGTCGTTATACATGGAGCCATGACTCTGTTCTTATGCACATTGCCAAATCTTTCAAAGCTCTACAGGGCATAAAACTTTTTCTGATCTTCCTGTCTATCTTAACCCATCTGTAGTTTGCGGACCAATTCAGACCTGACCTTCCCTTAATTTCACCCCCAAATTGTATGTAAATACTCAAACTGACCGTCGGATACGAGTCCAACCTTGCGTCAAATTTGATTAGGAAAGAAGAGAAATACCACCAGTTGCTAGTGGCGTTAAAGCCTCAGTGCAGACAAGCTAAATTCGTGAATATTTCTATGGGAGCACTCAATGCGATGAGCAAGTCATAGAATTCTTTCTTAGAAACGACGAAAGAGCTTGACCTTGACGAAAGCAAGAGGAAGTTCGTAGTAAGAAGATTGATGAACATTACCATCCGATCGAATTGCTGTTTTTTGCTGCAGAATCAAGGACTGGTTGTATCTAGAACTGTTGAAATTGTAAGACAGATTTTAGACGATACCTTTATATAACATTTATTTATTTTTCTTATCAACTTTTACTGTAGATCTTATTTCAAATTTTCACTTTTATATGCACATTTATTTTACTCAGGCAAGCCGTGTGTAAACTGCCTAATTATAAAGAGGTTTACGTTTGTATATCTAATATTTTCATGAATAAGAAGTTTAAAAGAAATGAAAAATTAATTATTTATGAATAATTATAGTTGTTCGGATTGCCTCAACTCCACAACAACAGCAATTACTACAACAACAACTGGCGGGGCTATTCGCAATGGCCTTTAAAACCATGTTGTAGTGTTAGGACTGGCTAGATTTACATTTTATCAAATTGATTTAATTTTTCTAATGCATTCGACGTAATTCAAAGAGACAGTGAATTAAGAATTTGAAGCATTCAATTTTTAGTATAAAGAAGTGCACGATCAGTTGGGATTCTTCATTTTTCGAATGACTTCGGCCATTCTCAGAAGAAGGCATTAGATGGAGTGACATGCAAGTCTTCGCCATGAAAAGAGCGGATGGACCGAAAGAATTTAAATTATAAGTATTTTAGTTATTTTTTTATCTTTTGAAAACAAATAACAATGAACATAGTGCACAGACTTGCAATTTGTCAAGTAATAAGAAAGTATAAGTATAAATATTGATGCCCGATGCCTTTTCAGCAAAATAAATTGAAAAGAATTTCCAACCTAAAGAGCTATTCTTCCTAGGGGTTGTGCTCGGTTGCTACTTCCCACCCCACCTTCTCAAGAGCTGTTTCGTTTCCTTTTTGAAGCGATTTAGAGATAGGTAGTCTCTATGTTGTTGAGGGATCTCATTCCACGTCAAGGCTCCTGTAAATTGGAAACGGTTCTTTGTCAATTCTAATCAAGGCTTAGGTAGATGCAAATTCCTGCTGTTTGTAGCTGAATAATTTGTCAGTTCGTTTTGTTGCCATTAGGACGCAAAATTGTGAAGGGGGTAAAGGATGTTGAAAGCGCCTGACATGAACGAATCAATAATATTCTTTTATCTTTGATGAGATCAATATAAATTCAATTTTAGTATGCCAATTATTTGTTTTTCTTTAAGATGCACCAAGTGCTTTGCCTAACTTCAATTGATTTGTTAAAAAGAACACTATATGTAAGTAATATTTGTTTGCTTCTATCACACCCTTAATTGTTTGCTGATATCTGATTTGCCCATCATTCTCTTTTTGATTGACACATTTTACATTTCTGCATACCTTTTTCATGTGTGTTTCTTTTCATTTGCAAGGGATTTGTTGAGCTCCATATCCTGCCATTGAATCCAAGCCTCTCCAAAGTCAAGATTAATAGCAGACAATGCCGTATCATTTCTTTTGTCCAGTTTTTTGTCTTGCATTGCAGCAGTTAGTTGTGAAAGCTCCTCTGTCATAGAAAATCTGATAACTCGCCAAATAAGTAATTTGGAATGTCAGAGGGACATAAGACATCAAATTTGTCTTTTTAACCATAAAGCTGTACAATTTGATGAAGACATTTGTAAATGTGCGCAGTTTTTAATTAGAAGTGATTTGACTCTTTTTTATGTTATATAAGAATTGAGCTACAAAACAGAGTTGTTCCTATCACCCAAGTGGTTGGGAAAAGTTAGACCCCTATCTGATTTTGTTGGCCAATTCAAATTTGCTAACGTTTTTATCAATGTATCTAGCTGCTATGGGGAGATTTTTGCCACAATATAGGTACACAGTCACGTTGTTGAAAAATTGATCTTTTTTACAGTATTCACTGCTTTGGTCCCATTGTAGGGTAGGAAGCTAGGCCATATCTAGTTGTTTTGAATTTTGTGTATCAAGTCCTTTAACCCATTCCGGAGATCAACGGTCTAGGAAAACAGAGGGTCTGATAAAGAAGTGGCAAAGCGAATACAAGTAGGGTAAGCTGGAGAAAAGTAGCTGGAATCCTGTTTGACCGTGAAGTAGACTTGACTGTGAAAATGCGCTTGCACACAATCATAGTGAGACCTGTAATGATGTTTGGATTGGAAGCAGCAGCGCTAATAAAGGCACAAGAAAGAAAGCTGGAAGTTGCCAAAATGCGGATCCTAAGGTGGAATTTAGGACTGACAAGGAAGGACCAGGTAAGAAATAATCAAATGAGGGAAATAATGAAGGTGGCACTGTAGCACGAAAAGCTGAGAGAGGGAAGATTGCGGTGGTTTAGGCATGTACAACGAAGAGACCAGACCTATGTGGGAAGAGAGTGGAGGTGGGCTGAAGGAAGCACGGAAGACCAAAGAGAAGAATGAAAGATTGCTATGAAGACGATATGAAGAAGGTGGGGGCAAACACCTGCGATGCTCTCGACAGGGGGAAGTGGAGACGGAAGACACACACCGGCGACCCACATTAGTGGAAAAGCCAGGAGAAGAAGAAGTTGTCCTTTAACCAATATCCGACAAGCTGGCCAACGTGCACCATTTCAGTTTTCTGCAAAAGCCAGTTTAAGTCTTTTGGCAGCAAATTCATCTCAAAGTCATGAATGAAATTTAATTATTGTACTCTAAGACTCATTATTTCAAGACTTTTGATTGCTTGAAATTCTTTTATTCCTCTTCTGCATTACAGTTATACGAGAGCCCTTTCTAATCTTTCCCCATAGAGGTTTTCAAGGACTTTGTATAGATTGTTCCTTCATCATAAAAGCACATGAAATCTTCCTTAAATGAAACTTCAGAGGTTTACAGAGTTTCAGTCAAAGGAGCTGGATTTCCAAGATGGCTGGAAGCCAATTTTCAGTTATCTGACAATGCAAGAAATGTCTGCCACGAGGGGAAAAAGTTTGTACTATATTACTTGTAATTTTCAAAGTTCTGTTGCCTTTCTATTAATGGTAGCAAAAGCATTTTGAGTGAGAAGCTATTCCTGGCAATAAAAATGAAAAAATTTTGTGATATTTGTTCAGATGTGCAAGTGAAAAATATCTTTGTATTGGAATCATTTCAGACAGGAATAAGTTTACTCGTACAATGCTTTAAAACCATGTTGTGACCGTTACTCATGAAAAAGAATTTGCAGTTTTGCTGTTGATGTTGCTGTTGCTTTTGTTGCTAGCACCAAGCTGCCTGTTTTACACATTAACTTTACTGTCAACTTTCAACCATCCCTTTATTAGGCCAATGATCTATATTAAAACCATACCGCTCACTACATCTCTGCCCTAATTATAACATTTTCTGTTGTCATTTTAGGCGGAATTCAGATTATTTCTATGCAAGTTGGCAGAACATTGTTTCCTCAACAGAAGTTAGTGAGGGTGGTGGTGAGTTGACTGTAAAACTCCCAAAAGAGGCAGCTCCACTGGCAGCAGGTTACAAACAATGTTTAAAATGTCATCTTAGTTTTTTAGTTGCCAACAATGTCAATTTCGCATTGATTAATTGAAAACCACAATTTTAAGCGGAACATTCAAAATCTTTGTCTCTCATTGTTGGATATTGTTTTATTTGCAGCTGGAAGATTTATCCGGATAAGTGTTGAATTTGTGTTAGCAAATCCTAGTGGAGGGATCAAGTTTGTTGTTCCTTCAGGAGAAGGAAGTCCAGCAGAGGTTTTAACCTTTTTTCATCTACATTTGACCAACAGTTTGGTCAGTTACAGAATCTAAATGTGATGGTTATGTTTTCCAATGATGTGGAATGGATTTGATGCAACTCTTTTCTTTGCGTTTAAATGCTAGTTTATGCCATAATTTGTTGATTTTTCTGATTCCTGCATTTCTTTGAACTTGTGCCCTTTGATGAAATGAAGTCTTGCTATATTTTTCTTAGTTGCCTGAGTTCTTAGTAAGTATTTCTATCAAAAGCTGTCTGACTAAGCAATTTTTTTTCATTCATTTACTGCATGTTGACTAAGTTTATGTTTTATGGACATGAAATGTCTAAAGCCCTTTTTAAAATAATTTTGCCACATGTTTTGGGCATTGATTCAAATATGGATTTAATTTCAGAAGCAAGCCCATGTTTTCAGTTACAATTATGGAAACTCCTCAAGGCATGTTTCAGTTATACTTACATTCACCCTTCGGAACTTTTTGAATGATGAAATATATGCATGGAAATTTGCAAAGGGAAGGAGATCTTCCTTCAGTTGTGCCATTTTGTTCTAGTTTAGGGTGTGATTCTTGCACAGTTCACAACAAAACACAATTTAGGAACCGGTAGCTACCTCTTAAAGACACTTCTCTTTAGAGTTCTTCAAGGCCTTTCACAGGTTTCTACTGCATTTTTAAACTGAATATACTATGAGGCAGAAAATGTGCTGCAATATCTGAACCAATGGTTCAAACGACAGATGTTAGAATCAGGGGATGCGGTTAAGACTTTGGGTATTTTTGTTGTCAGATGAATCAATTAATTGAATTGATGAAAGGGGGAATTAGAGAGCAAACTTAATGGTTCTTCATGAAGAATGACTATATGTGCATAGAAATTCCCACATAATCGTAATTAGAATATCAATAAAATTTGTAAAGATTAGTATTTTTCTTTCATTGAAAATATTTCATCCATTTGATTGCTAAAGCTATTTTATCCCAAACCTCTAAAATATGCACTAAGCAATTATCATTCTCAAAACTTGTCTCTTCTTTGCTTCAATGTACTATCTGTGCTCCTGTGACATAATCCTTCTAATTTTAGACTTTGGTTTCCTTGCATTGATTCATACAATGATGTGTGCACTTGGAAAATTGATTTTACTGTTGAAAAATCCCTCATTGCAGTTTGTCCTGGAGAGCTGCAAGAAAAAGTATTTGAATTTTGAGATTTTTGATATGTTTAACCAAGCCTCTTATGTAATACATTGCTAGATTATCAGCTTGTGTCTATCCAATATTTGGGAACTGCCGTGAAGCTGTTGGAATAGTTGTATGTTTCTTGAAGAGCACAAGTGACTGCTAGTTGCTGCAGCTGACATAAGACATAAGACATAAGACATAAGAATTTTCATTTTCAACCAAAAGAAGAATTACAAGGAATTGTAATCAACAATACGTACGATTAATGAAAACCGACTTAAACTAGAATGAAACTATTGAATGGAATAGAAAAAAAAACAACAACAATTGAATGCCAAAATTGAATGAAGAGAAAGTGATTACATCAAATTTTATAAACTAAATGGTTGGGAAGGGATCTTATAGCAGAGCTAATTTTTAGACCCCCACCTGGCTGGTACGGCTGATCCGGCCGACCCAGACGTACTGACCAAGTGCCTAGTTGTTACGTGTAGCTGCTACGAAGGAAGAAACTGCTATATCAATAGTAACGAAGTATTTTGTGATCAGAGCTTTTTTCACTTTTTTCAGTAAGACTCAAACGCCAGATTTGAAAATATGCGCCTTAGGTGTCTTTTATTGATCATATTATTGAAGACAGGGTCACTTTTTAGACAATTAAGTGCTTTGTTACCACTGTATCGCAGAGAGCTTAGCCCATGGGTAGTGGTGTTGAATTTTTGTGTATGAAGTCCTCTAGCAGATGAAAGACGAGTCAGTCGATTGTGCACATTTCCGATCCTCTGGAATAGCCAGTTTAAGCCGTTTGGCAATTGATTCTTTTCAAAGTCGTGCATAAAAAGTAATTGCTGAAGCTTGAGACTATCATTTAACTTTAAGATTTTTAAGTTTCGGAAATGCTGTGATGTGTGGTCGTTGTATCTGGAATAAGTTATTGTTCGTATAGCCCGTTTTTGGAGTGTACGAGCCCGATTAAGTTAGACATCTGTTGCAGTTTTCCATCGAATGCATCCATATACAAGTGTGAGTTAAAAAGACTGTGATAAAGGTGTTTCAGAGTTTAGCTCGTTACAAAATGTCTGATTTTACTTAGCAAGCCAATAGCTTTACCTAGCGTTTTTGTAAGTTCATTTGTATGTGATTTCCAGTTTAATTTGTTACCGATAATAATGCCTAAATACTTCACATGATGAGATTCGTATAGAGTTTTGTTATTCAGACGGAGAGTGAACTTAAAAACCTCGTTTTTGCTCAAATTGTTTCTAAAGAGAAGAAATTCCGCCTTCACAACATTCAGTGAAAGCCGATTTGCACAAAGCCATTCATACAGAGATTTTAGTTCTTCATTCATTTTTAATCTAAGATTTTTCAGACTTCTATCGGATACAATAAGGTTGGTATCATCTGCGAAATGATGCACGCGTGACTTTTGAGTAGCGTATCTTAAATAATTCATATAAAGTAGAAATAATAGTGGTCCTAATATGGATCCTTGTGGCACACCACACGATATTTTCATCAATCTTAACTCGACGGAGGCAATTTGAACCTTTTGTTTTCTGTCAGCTGAGCAAATGGTCTATCGTTTTCCGCTCCCCTCCGTCACATACTCCTGAAGTAGCTCTTAACTCATGCAACTCATTATGCTACCAATATCTGCACCAGGGCTAGCCTCTAGCTGCTCTCTGTAGCATAACTGAGTTGCCTAGTTGCAGGTGGTCCCGCCTGTTCGATGCGTGCTTCACGACCAGTCAAGGCATCTTGTGGGGAACTTTGTGTTTATCCCTAGCCCCAAATGGCCAGTACCCTGGTTCCAGTACTTGTCGGAAACGGGTAATGGACATTTCCCAAGGACCCCTCTATAGTAACGGTGTCTAAGTGCTGCTTTAGATCCGTAGATCACCCCTGTCAGTTGAGTTAAGCGCCAATCTAAAACAATACCTAGATATACACATATATTTTAGTAAAGTGGCAGACAATGAGCGCTTGTTTAGATCTCTGAGTTTTTTGTTTATTAATCGCCAGCTGAAGATACTCTTATGAAAAATCAACAGACTACATAACATCGAAGACCCGAAGAGGCCATTCCGAAACGAGCAAACCTTGTTCAAATATTTTGAAGAAGTTCCAATTATGTTTAGTGGAAAATCGAGCTATCATGTCATGCCCCACCCAAACTTGTTCAGAACTTGTTTCGGAATGCCCCCATGTCACCAAATATCTCCTGGACAATGAAAAATCAAAATATTAAAGTTTTAGTATTTGCTTATTTTGTTTTATCATTCTATTATAATTTTCCGGTCATTCTTTTGCTTGTTAGGTGTCCCATTCATATCTTATGTAATCTGTTCAGATTTCATTTGTACGTTAAGCTGACGATTGATGAAATTGAAGCAATGAAACTCAGAGTTCTAAACTAATGCTTATTTTCTCTTTGTCCCTGTTATAATCGCTCTAGTTGCACTATTTGGTACTCTCGCACTCAAAGTGATTTTTCAGTTGTCCATTGGACATCGTCACGTACGCTTTTATTCCAATTCTCATTCAATTGAAATTTTTCCGTTTCCATCCAACTTCCAATGTATGATTTTGTTAGCATACTGTTAATCAATCGCATTTTCCCTCTACAGGATTTTTTTCACGTTGCTTACAGAGCAAATATTTGTTGACTATAAGCGCATTTTTCCAATTTGACGTATTCCAATTGATATCATACATACTTCCTTCATTGTATTATAGGTCCTTTCACCTGATGAAAAGAAGGTCACTTATAGATATATAATCACAACTCCCACATCAGCACCCAATATTGGCTTTGCTATCGGGTATTTTTCAACATTTTTGTTCATCCTTCTTAATTCATTTTTCAAATGGACCAGGCAGGACTGGCTGAACATACAGTGACTTGCTGTAGTTCTTGTCTCACTCTTTCCTGTTTGTTTGCACCGGAACTTAACAGTGTCACTCTACAATCTAATGTAGACTTCGTGCAGTACATGATGTCATTACACATTTCTAAATCTTTCCTGCTCTCTATTTTCACACTCTTAAATAGCTTTGAACAGTTTCCTTGACATTTTGACCTTTTCTATTTCATTGACAGGAATTTTAATCCTGCTGAAGGATAATATTATCTTTATTTCTAGTCCATTTGAAGTTTATATCGACCCAAACATGACGGACGTCACCAATTTTTGTCTCCCTGGATTGCTTCCTCTCTTGAAGCATTCAGTGTCTTTTCTTTCAGAGGTAGTATTGTGCAAACTGATTTTCAATTTTGTAGCTAAATCTTGTGCCGACATCGTATCATGTCCTGCTTTGTACTTCACAATTACATTTCAGACAGCCCATTCGATTATTTTTCCAATGTTAGATGTTGGTTAAAGATAGTCAACAACCTAAAGTCATTACACAACGGAATGCTCGGAACTGTCAAGATTAACGGAGAAACCACTGACAGCTTCCCAATCTCAACCGGTGTCAAGCAAGGATGCACCATCGCACCCACTCTCTTCATCATCTACTTCGACACCATGCTGAAGGAGGCACTCCAAAACTTTAACGAGGGAATTTACGTAAGAGTCCACACAGATGGCTCACTGTTCAACTTAGCAAGGCTAAGAGCCCAGACAAAGACGAGAATACAATTGGTC
Organism: Pseudorhiza aurosa; assembly: GCA_964026355.1. Classification (NCBI taxonomy): domain Eukaryota; kingdom Metazoa; phylum Cnidaria; class Scyphozoa; order Rhizostomeae; family Lychnorhizidae; genus Pseudorhiza; species Pseudorhiza aurosa. The sequence continues at coordinate 621,321 of OZ032120.1, forward strand.
CAATAACTTCTCTACGCAGACGACTGCGGCATCTTTCGCACACTGTGAAGCCGACCTTCAGAATCTCATGGACAACTTCGTTCGAGCTTCGTGTGGCTTCGGCCTAACAGTCAGCATCTCAAAAACGGAAGTTGTGTTCCAACCCTCTCCGGGAATGGCTTACAAGGAACCACAAATAGTAGTGGATGGAACTCCACTGAGGGTCTCAGACTCGTTTACATACTTGGGTAGCAGAATTTCCAAGGATGGCCAACCAGGTGCTGAAATTGATGCTCGCATCGGTAAAGCAAGCTCATCCTTTGGCAGACTGTACTGTAGAGTCTGGAACAGTCACGATCTAAGACTAAAGCTGAAAATTGACGTCTACAGCGTGGTAGTACTAAGCACGCTGCTGTACGCATTAGAAACGTGGACTATATACAGCAGACACATGAAGAAACTAGAGGCCTTCCATCAACGCTGCCTTCGAAGAATCATGAAGATAAGCTGGGAAAGCCACACGACGAATCTTGAAGTCCTTCAACTAGCTGGAATGACTTCCATCGAAACAGAAATCCGGAAGAAACACCTAAAGTGGGCCGGCCACGTTACCCGGATGTCTGATAACTGACTACCGAAGCAACTCCTGTACGGAGAACTACAAGAAGGCTCTAGGCCAAAAGGACGCCCAAGGAAACGCTTCAAAGACGAACTTCTGGTCTCACTTAAGAAGTTCAACATCGATGATCTGAAGCGATGTACTGACCTTGCCCAATGGCGTTCCTTAGTGCACAATGGAGCAAAAACCGCAGAAAACGAGCGAACTGAGAGAATCATAGACCGTCGAACCAGACGGAAAGACCCTTCTCAAGCAACTGACAGAGGCTTCAACTGCTAATGTGGAAAGAAATGTGCTTCAGCAGCTGGACTGGCGGCTCACCAACGCTGATCCCACTGAACTGAACTCTTCCCTCCGTCGTGACCGAAACCGGTCTGACTTTCAACAACATCGTCATAATAATGATTATTTCATAACGTGCTTTGTTTCTAACATGTATGGAGTTTTCTATACAAGGAAGTGATAATTATAATCTGCAAAGCTGACTCATTTCCTTTTTGATTTTGCAATGTGAGCCTTGTTCCTCTAGTGTGACGATTATGCCATTTTTATTTTCATATAAGTAAAGTTCTTTCTAGTCAGAAATTAACACTGATGTTTCTTTGTTCCATTTGTTGCTAGATATTCTATTTCTTCGAAGAAAATCTCAACTCGCGCTATCCGTACAATTCATACAAGCAAGTTTTTGTTGACGAAACTTCAGCAGATTTTCAGACCTTTTCCTCTTTATCAATCTTCAAGTAAGTCCCGTTAAGTCCAATCTTAATCTCAATTCCAAGAGAGTATACTACAGCTTACTTTCTTTACAAGGCGTAGCATTGACAGCAATGCTAACGAAACCATGAGCGTTACGTAACTGTATCCGACTGAAAGTTTTTCCGTCCGAACCTCACCAGAGTACGAATCGTTGGATGATGACCAATATAAAACTATGAAGCCCATGTCCAGTTATCGATTGAAAAGTGTCGTTTCGATGTTTTGCTGCCTGTTTTGGACCTCTTTTCACTGGCTAATGCTGAACGATATACTTCTGCATATTTTTTTTAACGGAAATAAAAATAGAAGTGTTAGATTCTTTGTCTGTTTTCCTAAGCCATTCATATCACGATGTGCATCGGATGAGAATATCTTCAAAGAGATGCAATCACATTTCCCCCTACCACCGAAATACTACTGACTTTAAATCGAAGAATAGATTCGATCTCTGTATGCTCAATTTATTTCGTTCTAATTTTTCGCAGCACAAATCTGCTTCACACGAATCGGATCATCGACCAAACAATTTTCACAAGGACCGTTTTGGCCCAGGCTCTCTCAGAACAGTTTTTTGGTTGTTTCGTTGTCATGAATTCTTGGTAAGAAAAATGAAGCCTGAATCAAGCTATTTTGTACCTCATCAATCTGATAAAAATGACAAGTTAAAACTAAAATTACTTTGTGTAGTTAATTGTTTGTTCCATTTCGAACCGTAAGGTAGATTCTAGTTGGATTGAGTAGCTAGAGGTCGGCATCAGGTTGCCAGCAAATGATGCTATCTTCTTTTTTTCGTTCTTTGCTTAAAAAGGAAAGTTTGCTTCGCTGAAATTGAAAACTACGCCTAAATCCTGATTTGCCGGCGACTGATATCGGCCCAAGAATGTCAGTATCCCAAATTGTGATGGCCTCCATTGTTTTAGGGATGAGTGAAGTGATCACAACGGGACGCTAGTTGGATGGATCAGATTTGTCACCTTTTTTGGAATAGGAAGGCTGTGGGCTAGTTTCTTTGAGGGCAAAAATGTACCAATAGTGTAAGAAATCTGAAAAAAGTTCGTGGAGATTGGAGGCAAGTTCAGGAGCACAGCTTTTGAGAACTATAGCTGGAATGTCATTTAGGCTTTTAATTGAGAGGCGTTTGCTGGTGTTGATTGCGTGAGACTACACTACCACATCTATTATTGATTTCTAAATTGGAATAATTTCACTTTGTATTGATTCCATGTGAAATTCAGTTCATCTTTTTGACAGGAATGATCATTGGTTACCTCTGGGAATATCCGAATATCTGACCGGTCTCTTTATCAAGAAAATCTTTGGCAATAACGAATATCGGTACAAAATTTACAAGGTAATATTATTGGGGAAGCAGTTTTTACTAATATGAAAGTGATGCATTTCTTTGATTCTCTTGAAAAATGGCTTCTTTAAACCCAATACCTGATTAATTCTAGGACATGGAGACACTTTGCTTATATGAGGTTGATGGCCCTGGTCTGCCATCGCTGTTTCCTGTTCCGTTGGCTGCAGATCCTCGTCAGAACCCTGGCGATTTGGGAGCTCCTTCGATGCCCGTAATACCACCAGGCGTGACAAAGCATCACCCTCATTTGGTGTCTACAAGACATTTGGAAATGTTTAGGATAAAGTCTCACTTAGCGATCAGAATGGTTGACAGTAGAATAACACAGGAGCTTCTCCTTCAGGTAAACTTTCAATCGTTCGAGAAGATTCCTGGCAGCCATTCCTGATGAATTTTTGTTGTCATTGAAACGAGAGTACCTGTGATAATTATGTGGATTAAGGGCTGAGGGAAATCACTTTTAGTTTGATGTGAGACTTCGCTAATCAGAAGTTAGGGATAAGAAGGCATTTTCTTGAATGATAACTGACTTGAAAACTTTCCTCAGCCCAAGCTAATTAATATCCTGTACCTGTTCTAGAGCTTATCTAGAGGTTCTATAGGGAATTTGTAATATTGCATAATATGATATATTGTGGCATAGTATGATTTATTGTAATGTGTTGCAATATCGTGCAAGCATATTGTGACATAATGTTATATGATCTAATATGATATATGATATATGATATATGCAGTGACAAAGTATAGTTTGGTATAATTTATGTAAGAAAAAGGTGTATCCAGAGGGCTTCTAGGCAACCAGAGTCGATTTTTCATTTGCAAAATTTTGCTTTCCATTGCTCTGTACCTACTCTTCATTTCAAATTTTTTTTTATTCAAGGCGTTGAATAAAGTCCTGTCATTAGCAAACACAGCCGCAGCTGCAAGCCATTCAGAACACATGACATGGAACAATCTTCTCATATCAACCATTGGTGTGCGTACCCAAATTCTGCATTTTTCAACTACTTCCATCGGCTCAATGCTTAGACATCTTACCTGATTGCTGACATATTTCCATTGCCTGCCCCCTTCCATCCCTTACCTATGATTCCTTTGACAATGACATACATAATCTTGGGCCTTTTTTATTTCTTTTCATGTTATTTTACCTGATTTTCAATGTTCTTTAGTCACACGGAAGGATGATCGTTTTGGTCCATTCGTATGCAGAAACTTCGCTTAACGGTCGGAATAAGACTATTAAACGTACACCCAGATGCTTACGTTGATAACATGGGTAGGGAGAAAGCTACTTTAGTAACACTGAAAGGACGGCCTGAGGAAATTGCTACGTGCGAGCTGAAAGCAAACTCTCTCTCTTGGACTGGAAGGTCATTGCTGACCAGCCGTGACACCCTTCACGAAACTTCGCCGTTGACCACGGTTTTGCGCCAATTTGTGTAGCTTCGTCAGGCTGTTGTTTGCAATTTCTTTGATGTTGTTTCTTAGTCTTGTCTTTGGTCTCCCTCTTTTCTTGTACCAGGAACTGTTCTAGTAGTCTAGTAACCGTCTGTTTGCGACGATCTTCTCCAAAACCCAATCATTAGTCCGCCTGTCTGTCCAGCTTACACGAAGTAGTTTTCGGTAGCACCAAAATTCCAAGGATGAAATTCTTTTCTGATCAGCCTTCTTCAGCACCCAGCACTCAGCACCAAATGTTGCTATTGCGAAGACGAATGTCTGCAGGAGTTTCTTGTTGGTCTTCAGTGATATGGATCTGTCCTTCCAGATGTTGGTGAGCGCAATCATGGTGGTTTTGGCTATTGCAAAGCGTCTTCTGATCTCTTTGGAGTCATCTCCTTCTTTGGTGAAAAGTGCACCCAGGCAGTTGAATTCAAACGAAATACAGAAAATCAAACGGAATGAAAGCAAACGGAATACAGAAAATCACCTGACTTACTTCTAGATAGAAATCTGAACATGAATTATAGTTTTAGATCAGCCAAGGAAAATCACATGATTCATAGCTGCTTCTTCTTTTTTGCAGTTTATAAAGACCATATCTTCCGTTTCTGGTAAAGACATCAACAACATAATGGACCAATGGATGTATCCTCAAACATGTGAATTTCAACGTTTGATTGTTTAAAATCCCTATACAAGATTTGCCTTTTTATCGAATATTTATACCTTTCCAGAAACATTTTGATTGCTATGCTCTGGTTTTATTGAAATAAGAATGTTTGCATTATGCATTATTCAGTAGTTTCCTGGTCAGCCTGTGCGGTAAATTCCTTGACTGTTTCCCAGTTGCCACTCAGGAATAACGAGGTTCACCGGAAGCTTTACATTCAACAGGAAGCGAAATATCGTTGAACTTGATATCAATCAAGAAATGGGAAAAGGATATCAAAAATATGTTGTAAATGATATTACTATTATAATTATGTTATTATTATTATTCATGGTATTATTTACTTCAATCTATTAATAATGATAATTACACAAATTTGCACGCACTTTCACAAGGTCACTGAACCAAAAGTGAGAGAAGTTTGTGCTCTGCATGAAGGCCTTTCATAAAAAGTAATTCATAGAATCTGAGAACATTTAGACATAGATTTGGATGACAAAATAACTGAAAGTCAATCGCAGGCAGGGGAGGTATCGAATGGCTGTTCTTAGAGGGACTGATTCGCAATTTGTATTGCTGATTCGTGATATGTATTGCTGATTCGTGATTTAAATTGCTGATTTTATTTCAAATACGACCAATCGGAATATATTTTGTAGCCATTTAGATCAGCTGTTTGAATTTTGTGAGTTCTTTTCGGAAATTGGCTCTTTAAAATTTGCTATCTAAAGATTCTGACTACGCTATCCCTACTTTGCGTAATGAATGTCATTTCTGTTTTTGAAGGGTCCTCTTATTGTATCGATACAAGAACTTGATGGCTCATTCATGCATACAGTTCAGATAGAAGATTTTTTCAGCCATCATGAATTGCCTTGTCATTCAAAAAGCAGAAGGTATAACATTTATGCCATCACCAGCTATTTCACTTCAGTCATATTTCGGTCGTAGCAAATGGAAGAAATTTGCTTTTTAGAACTTTTGTCCAACTTTCAGGTGTAACATGGAATGGGTAAGGCATTTGCTCGCAGCTCCTATTGTCAGTACTTTGTCCTCCGTCTTGTGCTCGACCTTCAGCTAGCGGGAGGAGGGTCGCTCAATGTTATCACACAACGTAGCAACTATAACTATACGGGGGTGATCACATCTAGAAGAGAGACCAGGGCTCTGCTTCTGTGGGTGCATTTAAATCCAAGGACCAACATTTGGTGAATTCGATCGAATGATGATGAAGAAACTTTTCATATATTTGAATATTAAGGAGAAAGGTAGAATGATGTATAGTATCAAGGTGGTGCATTGCATTTGTATTTAATGTACCGTAGGGTTTTTTTGCGAAGTGGTCAGAGCAGGTCCACTTTGCTTAAGGATTCGTCACTCTTTCCTATTTCTTGATGCCCTCAATCTATCCAAGGGGTACCCAGCAGCATCCAATGGGTACCCAGCTTTAAGCCTGGGATGAAGCATGGCGAATAGAGAAACTTGTCAACCCAATCACGATGCTGTGACTCTGGATGATACCTCGGTGGCAAAGCGCTCCCCTATTATCATGTAGAGTTCCGAGGCAACCTTTACAGTGGTCTGTTTAATGTATTCTCTGGCTATTCTTTGTTGCGGGGAATGATTTCTTAGAAAAATCTGAAAGCTGCGAACCTCGTGATGCAAATATATTATTAAATGTGCTGTTTTCTATAGAAACAAGAAGAAAAAGATACCTTTGGTGACTGGGGAAGAAGTAGACATGGATCTCAATCAAACTGTCGAGTAGGCATCCTTTCCATTTTACGATTTCTTTTACAAGCAACATTCAACTGTTATATGTCCTTCTCGTCTTTTGTGTCATCGCTGATACTGCATTTGGCAAGTTGTATTGTGATACGCACTTCTTTCGAGGGCAGAATTGAGGAATCGGCCAATTTCGATGGATAGGTTTTGAAGAAATGCTTTCCTTCAATGGCCTCTTTCTCGCCTTCCATCATTTTTTTCGGTGAGATTGAGTTTTTCGATTCCCCGTTTCGTGATCAAAGTGACCAAAGGATCGCAATTCTCTTTTCATGTTTTACTGTTTCATATGACGTTATTTGTTAATTGTTAATGCTGTTGTAGTTAGTACTTTCCAATCTCCTAGCTTTTTGTGTGGATTGTTCTGTTTAAAGGACATTTTTGCAAGAAATGGGATGCTTGCCATCTCCAAAATGTCCAGTTGTTTTCAGGGGGCATAGCTGCTCCAACTACGGACATACATGAAGTGCATAGTTTTAGCTCATTCATCATCATTGAAATGGGCTGGTTTCTGTTCTAGTACTGATTCTCCCGTGTTATGGCTTCGTATTGATCCTGATATGACGTGGACGAGGCACGTGGCTTTAGAGCAACCAGATTACATGTGGCAATATCAACTTCGATATGAGCGCGATGTCACGTCACAACTTGAGGTATTCCACCATTTTTTGCACCCATCTCGATCTAATCTTTCATGGCCGTCCAATATTTACAGATGAAAAGCTTGCTATCTCCTTGTGATCATTCTCATTTGACCTAGAATACCCTCTCCCTACTGTTGATTTCATTTCCGGTAAAGGGTGCAAAACTTGAATCATCTGGATCTTCAATATTTCATAGCTGAAGTGGAATTTTTAAAAATAATTCCGTTAGCAATACTGCCCTTTGATCTAATTCTATCAATCTCTATTACAGGCTGCAAAAGCTTTGCAAAAATTTCCCAGCATTCAAACAAAATCTTCCATGCTTGACATAATTGCACAGCAAGAATGTTTTCACAGAGTAAGGACGCTAACCTCAGAATGTCTCGTTAAAGTGAGTTTTTTTAGACATGCATATTCGTCGCTACAAATATCATTGCATAGTTCCTAACGCTGTCATATCTATTCTTTGCTTTCTTGGTAAAGTTTTGGGAACACTCTGCCGTATTCAAGATTTTCATTTTAGATTCTTTCGGATGATCCCGACGCTTGGGAAGGCGAAGAAACGTTGGTCACATCTTTTCAGAGGCTATTTGGCTCCCCTAGTTGTCTCAATTTGCCCAAATTCAACGACTTCTCAAACTTTATTTCATATTATGTGCAAAAGGTAAGCTTTTGTGTTCAACAGGTATCAAAGTAATTCATAAACCAAGGTTCTAAGGATAGCTCTACCTTGCATTGTGTTTGCTCATAGATCATCGTATGGTAGGGTGCTCAAACCCAATCTCCTCGTTTCGATTCCTGGCGTAATGATCACGAGATGTGGTCGTATTAAAAGGAAAGGCCAACGTAACTCAGTGCTCGATAAAGATCTCTTCTCAGTGTCCAAAAATATGCCAGCGTATGTCTTGTAGAAAGCATTCATATATCCATATGGTATATCTATCACCCGGTTCCTATGACATAAAAGCTGATTGTCTCTTTTTCCAGGAACTGCCAAGAAATCTGACGAAGTATCGTAATTCACATTACCAATGTCCCCCGAAAGTTTTGCAGCTTGTCTTGGATCTCATTAAATACAATGACAACAGATATAACAAGGTGAAGGAAGGACTTATCTAGGGCATACACGGGCAACTATTAGGAAACACAGTTGTTCATCTTTTAAAGATTTTGGTATAAGTTTAGATGCCAAGTGTGATGAAGTAGTTCAGAGTGAAAATTCATTACTAGACTTAGAATTTTAGTTCAAAATTTTGGCTGGATAAATTTTATTAGTTGAAGATTTTTTCTAGTTTTTTCAGAGTCCTATATTTCATATCTTTAACTTTTTTTCCTTCTTTTTCATTCATATATTGGCTAGAAGTGATCCTTTTATTTTAAAGCATCATTTAAGTAGCTGTTAGTAATGGGGCCCCGTGATTATCCCAAAGGTCCGTAAGCAATGCATTATGGATTGAGAAACTGCATAACAAAGGTGCATGCTTGAAGCTTGAAACGTCCTGAATGCTTTTTCCAGAAGACATGTCTACAGCTCTCTCTTTTTGAAGATAAGCAGCACTGCGCATTGCAGTGCAATCAGTGTTGCGCAGGCTTCAACAGCACACACTGTTTTGGGCTGGGCTATGCTTCCAGCTTGACCTCTTTGATCCGGCATGCGCATAGCATCATGCAATCGTAGACCAGGATCCTCCAACACTGCTTAAGCACTGGTGGCAGGAAGTCAAATCTAGCATTGATAAAGATGCGATTTTCCTTGGGTGTATTGCTTTGGAGGAGTTCTTATTCATTCTAAGCACATTAAACGATGCATGTACGCATCAAGGGCAAAGAAAATATCCGTTATGGCCTCAACTCTGTGCACAGTAGACTGCTACACTGATCCAGGTGCCTCAGCAGGTCAGCATCGCGTTAGATGGAAGACACAGGTCTGGGTGAGTGCTCTTCCACAACGTGCTGCATTATGGACCTTTCTAGAATATCTTTTTGGTGACGATCAAGTTATTTGACTTCTTCTTATGTGCCGGGGTGGCTCCGCAGAAATGATGCAAAACATGGGCGCTGGAAGTGACATCCTGCATAGGAAGGTAGAAAGAGTGGAAGTCGTTTCCTGCTTTCTGTATGTTGATTGCCGCATCGCTGACGAGAAGTTTCAGCTGGTTGACCTTGAAGTCTGGGAACAGCTCTCGATTATTATTATTATGCATAGAACGGGCAACTGTTGTGCAGTGTTACTGCTCCAAACAAGACATTTGTAGCATGTTGATCACGGTTTTCATTAGTTTCATAAGCACCAGCCTAGATTGGAGAGTCCTGCTCCTTCTTGATGTCCTTAACAATCTCCTGAAAAGCACTCACTGAGGTAGAATCTTCCCAGTGTAGCCTCATTTTGCAGCTTCAATGCAAGGTGGTTCACTAAAAGAACAACTTAAATGATCTCTTTTTCGCTTTTTTCATGGGATTTCTGAAGCCAGCGTGACAACGCAGAGCTCCTTACTGGTATCATTCGCTTTTTTCCGCCCAGCTTTGTCTGCATGCTCACCTATTGAAGCCTGATATTGCCCTTTTCAGCTATTGTTTTTTAGCAACAGCTGTACACTTCTCGCCAGCCTTTACACTTGCCTTGCCGGCAAAAGTGTCCTCAGACATTTCCGTTGAAAGGCTCAATATCAGCATTAAACTAAGGACTGCAATAATTAGGACAGCGAAGCACAGCTTTCAGCACAAATTGAGTAAAGTGACTAGTTTTAACGACAATAAACAAGAGTGATTCAGTTGACATGTTTCTGTAGCTGACATAATTTTGTGCGTAAAGATTGATTGAGGAAAACTGCTCGTGTTGGAAAAATTGGTGCTCAAAAGTAGCACACTATTTTGTCTGCTCAAAATGGCAAAATGATGGAAAAAATAATGTAGTCTTTTCAGCTAAATTTGGAACTCTACTCAAAATTCAGAGGTAGTGTGGTCAATCCCCTGCATGATTCGCATTTTGGGAATTTTATTTTGTTCGAGATGTGTATTTCATCTATCCAAGCAATAGGGCCTGCTTCACAATAATTGGTGATGTGCCAATTTTTATCTGAATCTATTTTTAGTCGTGTATCGATTTGTTATCCTCATTAATTTGTATTGTGATCATATATTGAAAACAAAGCAAATTTAAAAAATGTTCACTTTTCTAGTTTTCAGATGGTTGTTATAAGAGCTGCCTAATGGATGCTTTAACAAATACCATTTCGTCAGCCGTCACCATGGTTGCAACAGACAGGTATATGCATTATCGCCAATGGCTGAAGAAAACATGGAATTGGCTAAAGCTCCCAAAAGAATATGAATTACTTGCCTTTTCTCGATACTAATGAGTCGTCTTCTTCTTCTTTGGTTTGAGTCCGATTTAAGTAGGCTCGCTATTCTGGATAAGCCTCCGTCTGTGTATTTTGCTGGTAGTATGTATGGCGTGGGATCAACCATTTGTCCATACTTGAAATGTTTGTCAAGATTTACCATGGTATAATGATCTTAGTTAAGATAAAATTGTGTTGCATTGTTGCGTTGCCAATATCTTCTGATCCATGTAAGAATACGAGAGATTTCTATAAGCGCTCTGTAATTGGCTAGACAAGGGGTGGCCAACCTGTCAGAGATGAAGAGCCACAATTTTCCATGTGCTGCTGCAAAGAGCCACATGAGACATGCAGGCACACATGTACAAAAATAATCTGTACATTTTTAATGATAGTATATATTAGCTTAATTCATAATTATCTAATTATCATGTTGTAAAGTTAATGGAAGGCCCCTGGTAAACTAGCATTCCCTCTTTTTTCATCGAGTCTTTCCCTCAAATGTGCTTTGAGGGAAAGTGGTTTCAGAATCGGTTACGAGCCGACAAAAATGAGTCGATATCACTGGCGGTCGATATCCAGGGACACCAACGTGGAGGCTTCTGCATTGTCCCCTAGCATTCACTGAAGAGTCACCACTGCATATCTTGTGATGGCGAAGTTCAGCACCTTTTGGAAATTCCTGGTCGTAATTGCATCATGAAAATTGAGGAGCAGTTATTGTTTAGATTTTTTTGGAGATGATATTGGATGCCGGCCTTTAAGAGCCGCAAAAAGCCTAGCGAAGAGCCACATGCGGCTCGCGAGACGCGGGTTGGCCACCCCTGGGCTAGATAGATGACTAATTTTTGCAACTTCGCTAACTTTTTGTCGATTTAACATTCTTGCAATGTTGACTTGATTGCTGTTTGGGAAGTCATGGCTGATGCAATCCATTGTGAGGATAGATTAAGATGAGGAGACTTCATTGTTTCTCTTTGGATTTCATTTTCAGTTTGGTTTGATATGATGATGAGTGTTTATTTTGCACACAATATTTCTCTCCTCAGAATACCTCAACTTTCCGTTTTTAACCGCGTTTTTGTTTCTTTATGCAGTGATGGCAAACAGCTGATTCCTGCCCAACCAGATGCCCAGGTATGGCTGCATTTGTATCTATCGATGATCTTCTTTTTAGCATAATCGAAATGATACAAGTGATTATTACTGCCATGAACGTGTAGCTCTTCCTTTCCTTTGCAATGACCCAATCATACTCATCAAGGTTTTTCCTCTTTATTCGTGCATTGAGCAAAATGAGAATTTTACATGACTTAACGTTCTTACGACATTAGCACGCTCATATCCTATTGTAAGATATTGAGTTTCGAGCACAACCTTACTAGATGTCCAGCACCAGCTTAAGCTTTCCGTGTGCTCGCTCAGGTGCATGACCCAAACGCTAATGAAACAGATATTGGCGTCGCCACCCTATTCGCCAAATCACTGTGGCAACTAGTTTTGAATTTTCACAAGGCCTTTTTCTCGCATTCCTGCATACCTTACTTGTCCGAGAACCCTAGTTACTTGTCCGAGAACTCTAGTTGAGCGATACTACAATTGAAGTACAAATGCCGGTCAATGTCTGTCGTGAATATCTTGGATAAGGGCATTTGATTGCAAACCAACCTAGTAAGGAAGCTTCTCTTATCGACAACTGTTCTTTTCTCTTCTGCTCATTTAAATTTTTATTGCAGCTTATTCTTGCTGAAGTAGTTCGGCATTTAAACTTGGAAAAGTTATTGCCTACATACCGATACACTTTAACTCAAAGGTAAGAGAAAATTTGAGAAAATGTCATTAAAAAAGAGATGCTAATAAAGGAGGCCAGAAATGCTCTTCTTAATTTTTCGGTCACAAATTTGATAGATGTTAATCACTTCTCCATTTTTTCAGTTTAATCTTGACATTTGAATATGTGGAGTTGCTCTATTATGATCCTTCGAATCTATGATCCTTTCACTTGTTCAAATTAGCTGTTTAAAAACCATCCGAGCTTTGCAAGTCAATGGCCATATTCCAGCTGAATCAGCAATTTTTGCTACATATGCAAGGTATGTCTCTCTTTTGCATCTGTATGTTTGCTCCATTATTGCGTCGATTGATATTTGTAACCATATCTCATCTTTGGGTATTATTCCGCAGTTGAATCGTATCATCAAGGGACATACAGGAGCACCCCACAAAGCGGACAAAGCTTCTCTTCTTCGGCATTACCTATTACATTATGTAGATTAATCGTAGTCTATTCTACCACTTCTCCTGTCTCCTACGTTCTTTTTTACACACCCACTGTTTTTCAATTACCCCCATATGTTCTTCAGCTACCTCCTCACTGTTTGCCTCTTCCTTCGTCCCCACATCTCCGCCTCTCTATCAGATCTACGAGATAGGCAAGCTCAAATTACGAGCGATTTCTCTTTGGTGACTTTTTCCTTGGGTCTTTTGTCTTTTTAATTTTTGCCTCTCTATTTTTGAATAAATTGTGTTTGGTCCCTCTATTTTGATCACTTTTGCGGTCGTTTTATTTCTTATTCTTAAGTCCATTCCATACTGCAAAATATCTGCACTCATGGCAAAAGACTAATAGAATGATGATTTGCTTTGCTTCAGGTATAATGAGTTCATAGACACTCGAAAAGTAGCAATCGACTGCATTGTTGATTTTGTAAGGGGTAAGACAACATTTTTATCAGTGCTAACGAAAGGATTTGAATTTGGTATCACCAGAATTTTCTAGGTTTCATTAGAGTGTCATTCCTTTGAAATATATCAATTGCATTTAACATATTGCACAGTGTAGTGTAGATCATAAATGGCATTTTAACAGCATCGCACTAAGGTTTTTCGTAGTAATTTTTTGATTGTTTTTAGGACGTTATGAATTTATTTTTAATTTTTTTGTAAACAGCAATGATTTCGAAGGTGGCAGTGGAATTTTTGAAAAGTTCCTCATTTCTCAAAAAATTCACTTCTTACTTGCATTTAACTGAGTGAAACTTAATGCAATTTATATAGAATTACTCTGAAATGTCTATCATGCATTTTCTCATTATTTTCTGCTTATTCCAAGTTGAATCGAGTGAAAAAGATCTCCGTTTTCTTCTGGACTTAGTCAAGCTCGATCCAGTTCCTGAAGCCAAGTAAGTCTTCTCAGCAGTAAATTTAATGATTTTCGCTTTCATAATTTCGCTGTTTTTTTTGCTTCAGGTCATGCCAGCAAATATTTGCAGCCATTTTCTGTCAATTTTTCATTTCCTTTTTACAGGTGCCATATTCTACGCTCATTGTGCCAGAATCCTCCTTTCACAAGAAAATCAGATTCAACTTTGAACTCATTGTGGTTGGTGGAGCGATTATGGGAGATTTTAAAGTAAGCATCAACTTCTGACTTTTTAAAGCAATTTTTTACAGCATAAAACTGCACATGTATGTACGCATGTCTAAGAGGTGACGACTCATCCCATTCACACATTGTTTTTAAATGCTATTGTTGCATGCAAGTCAGTAACAACGTTACTTTTCATCGGCTTACGCCTTGTACACAGCATAATTAACCGATAGAAGAACGTATTTCTAATCTAAATCATAATTAATTGATAAATCTTAGAGTTTTCTGCATTTTACTTTGTTCTCAAACGTATTGGCTTCATCTTCTTCTCTCGGCAATGGTCTTGATAAGTACTTTTTCAGCAAAATACTGCTAGGATACTTTTTCGAATGCAAACCGTCACATAAACGTAATGAGCTACGGAATGCAAAAATTTATATCTTCCTGCAAGAAGAATTATGTAATTAATTGTGTATTTGCCAAAGATATCTTGAACGAATTTTGGCCAATATGTTTTCTGAAATTGCTTTCGTAACCATTTAGTCCATTCTTCATATACGTTACTAGCCTTTGCATTCTTCTGTAGCATTTACAGTGCCTATGATTATCAGCTAAGATGTGAAACCATCGAACTATACAATTGTCTCTTTGGTCGGGTGACTCCATCATGTGTACCATCTCAAGGGGTATGTAACATGACGTTCTGCTATCAAAATGTTTCCCGTTGCTTGGTCCTTGTATTGCTTTCCTTTGCATGATGCTATTCGTATCTAATCCAGACCAATGTTCGACTAAGTATTGTTCGTATCTGCGTTGCTTCTCTATCGGAATGGTCAGGCATTTAGTCAGTTGGTTAGTAGGCTACTAAGTTACCTGACACGTCTTTATTTTATTTAGTCAGTCAGTCAGTCACTCTGTCACTTATCACTTGATGAGTCAGTCAGTTAGTCGGTTTTTATCACGACTTTTTAAGTTTCCAAGCCATTTGCGCATGTCTTTTCTCGACCATTTGAATAATGCAAAATTTTTTAATTTAACTCTTATCTATTTCCCATTTCAGCTTGGTGTTGTGATAGACCTTCGTGAAAAAACTGCTACATCAAACATGTCTCCTTTGCCTCCTTCCTCACCTGTTTGTGCCATCAATCTTCCTTTTTTTGTTTTCGCCTCATTTCTTCATGAGATATTTTACGTTGGTCATCATGCATTAAATGTTTTGGAAGCCCTGGAAAGAGATCCTCTTCCCACACACAAATGATTTTTTGCTAATGGAACAACTGTTAAATTCTTTAGAAGTCGATGTTATTATCAGGGTACAATATAGCCTGAATAGTTTGCTGTTCAAACCAAGAAAGATTTTGCAACAATCTTTCCCAAGATAAATACACAACGCATGATGAATTGAGTCTATTCAAATCCAGTTGTACATTGGCTCCCTATGTCAATTAGCGGAGTTCCTCTTTAAATTATGACCAACCTTTGCAAGGCTTATCTTTTTTCTTTAATCTTTTTTTAGGGATTTTACCCTGGATTTGAAGATGGCATTGTCGGACGAAAATCACAGAAAAGAAAACAAACATCTCGAACATCTTCCCCATTGCAACCAGGTTATTCTCTACTATTTCTACCCATCAGACTTCGCGTAACATTATACCACGTTTTAACTACATAATCCTCATCGTTCGTATGGCGTATCTCTCAAACTCACGACCAACTCTCCCCCATCTAATTCTATTTAGCTGGTAACTTCGTTTCCTTGCATCTTGCTTTTAATGAGATGGGTAGGATTCCATTTCGTCACTCAGGAGGAGACACCAGAGACATCAACTGCATTGAAATATTCTCAATCAAAGTCTTAATCTGAAAGGTCTCGTTAATCTGAAAGGTCTCGTTAATCTGAAAGGTTTCGTCGATCTGGAAGGTCTCGTTAATCTGAAAGGTCTCGTTAATCTGAAAGGTCTCGTTAATCTGAAAGGTCTCGTTAATCTGAAAGGTTTCGTCGATCTGGAAGGTCTCGTTAATCTGAAAGGTCTCGTTAATCTGAAAGGTCTCGTTAATCTGAAAGGTCTCGTTAATCTGAAAGGTCTCATTAATCTGGAAGGTTTCGTCGATCTGGAAGGGGACAATCTTGAGGGTATCAGTCTGGAAGGTCTCAATCTGGCAATATCACATTGTGGAACCTTTTGGAAGCGTCTGATTGTTCTTTCCCCTTCCGTTATTCCATTTTATTTCTGCCTTAAAGATTTATCTAAACGAGGGCCACTTACAAGATTCGAAAAAATTTGACTTTCTATGCCAACTACCAGGATGTCTTCCCAATTTCTTATCAGTGGTGATGACCTAAATCGTGACATGCACATCGAAACATCGGATGGTGTTCGATATTTTGTTGAATTCAGTTTTTAAGAACGTCTTTTTTACTAGCGCCAGGAGAGTCCGTTAAATATTTCAACCATCTGAATCATTCATCGTCCAAATTTTTATTCCTTGCTTAGTTTATACATAACATCAAATAAAGATTTGAAAGATTGGTAGTCATTATCATCATTATTAGATCAATTTTTGGATGTAATGCTATAGAATTGCGACAAACTTGCACTGTATCTATAGCAGTCGGTGGTGAATAGATAGATAAGAAAGGAAAAGGCTATTGTGTCATGGGACAAGAGTAAAAATGTAATTTGTCAACTGTTCAACGTATCTTCAATTTTCTTCATTTGCAGATCATTACGACTCTCGGCCAGCCACTCCAATCAATATGGAATCAAGTCTAGCTGCTGGTAGCAAACTGAAGCTGAAAATAAGGCTTGGGGGAGACGAAGGAAGTGGTCCAGAAAGTGGTGCAGAAACACAATCACCTTTGGCAGTCAATGATTTGGGCTCATCATTGTTGCTTAATGAAGATCCACTTGGGAAGAGGATAAAAAAAAAAAAAAAGAAGAAACACAAACACAAGGATCGCAAAGAGAGAGATTTTGACTCAGATAAATATGGAAGATTGAGCACTGACGGAAGCGTGCCACCGTCTCCATTTGATAGTGTCCTGTAATATAAAGTTCGCTTTTTTTAAACTGCTTCTTTTGTACTGTTTATTTTGAGGGAAGGGACAGTTGGCATTGTGGTTAGAGTATGTCCACTGCAATTAAATTCCTGGCCTCAAAGCAGTCTCATTCATGTGTCTTCCACTCTATTCTGCTTTGAATGGGTACAAGGAAATGAAAATTAGCTGCCCACCCAACCTCGCCATGCCATGCCTTAGAATGATGTCTCTATAGTTTGAATGTCAATGAAACAATGAATGTTGATGAAACAATGAGATGTGACATGTGACACTGCTTTCTAATGCATTGTTTTTCCTTGCATTGGTGACATCTACATAATACTATTACAATCATTAGCTGTCTTCATATTGATAATAACACCAGAAGCTGCTTGGTAAGCACAGCTTCTTATTGTCTTAAAAATATACCTTCTCTTTCCGGTAGAAAGCATACATAGAAAATGTCTGTCAAGCTTGTTTAAATTTTGCATAAAACTATGATGCAAGCAAAATCCAAGCTATTTCCTTTGATTATTCATGAACCACTTTTTAAACATTAATAGGAAAACGGGTGTAAGTAGGATGCGACTTTTCTGTATGTCACTATCGCAAGAAGCAAATCTTTCCTCGTGAAATAGAATTCAGCTCTTTTCCATTTAAGCAAACCAGTCTGTAATGGCAGTACTCAATATCAAGATGAATGTGTGATCTTCCTTAAGATATCTTCATTCACAGCTTGATGATAATGTACACGAGTCTCTTAAAAGTTCACTTTCTGAGCCTCAAGGATATAAGGAACAGCCCAGTCATGACATTCCCAATCGTTCAGTGCTATAGTTCATTTCCATGAGTAGCTTTTATGTAATTTATGTCAATCCCAATTTCAATGTCAACAAATATTAGGTAGCCTCAGTCAAAAGTTTCACATCTTATCCAGGGGGGTTGCTAGGATTTTCCTGACAGAGGGCTAATTTCCCCAACATGGGGGCTAGATAATTAATTCACAGAAGCCTGCGTTTGGTAAATATTAGTCATAGATTTGACTTCCCCAGGTGAGGGGCTAGCGCTCCCCCTCTGGTGCCACTATTTTATCACTTAGAAACATTCTTTGATGAATGTTTTTGTTAGATTGGCATTCAACACTGATTCAAAATTCAGTATAAAACCTGTAAAGAAGAACTGTGTTTCAATTGTATTGACCTTGTTTGTTAATCAAACAGTAAGAATAACTGTGAGAAACAAAAAATACTTTTCTAAACGTGTCTAAGATTTTCTTAACTGATTTCCACCATTTTTGGCAATGCTGATTCCAAAAATAACATCACTCTCTTTATCAGGTCAGGTTCACAAACCAAAATCGAGTCTAAAAACAGACTTACTGATTAGTTCATATGAACTGCTTAATAATTGTCTTTTCAGAGAGGAGATCAATGACTGAAGCGGTGTCGCCCAGCGGGTAAATGCTAAGAAGACTTTCCATCATAATTCATCTGTAGAACTGCATTTCATTCTTAGGATCAGTCCACCATTTTTCTCTGACAAAATCCAGTTTTGTAGATTAGCTTCACAACACAACAAGCCATGTGCGTATTTGAGTGTATAACCCATGAAAGCCCCAAGGCAAGTAACATATCCACCTGTTGTCATAATTTACATTAACTGCTTTCTTCTTTGTCAGTTGAGTGTAACAGTTTCTCTATTATTCCCAGCCGCACATTTAACTCTTCTGCTCTTCTTTCTAGCAATTCAACCTTGCTGTTTAACTTTCTGTTTTCCAGAACTAATTGCTTTCCACTTGAAAATGATGATTTGGATGACCAGAAATAGATGAAAAGAAACACCAATGCTGCTCGAACAGGGTAACTGAATAGAGCTTCAAGTAAGTACCAGCTACTTCCGGTTAGAAAAACCAACCTATGAAAATATGGAAATGACATGAAAAGAGGAGGGTCTACTGTCTGCACTGGGTGCCTTACAAATCAGAGTGCTTGGAGAACAAAGTGTGACTGACTGTTCCTAGTTATGAGTCAAATTAGCATGGCCTTTTTTCAACCAACTCAGGTGGTACATGAAAAAGCCGGATGACTTTAATGACAAATCTAATTGATCCAGCTAGTCGGCCCAGGCAGGTAATCTGCCAAAATCAGCAAGATAGCTTTCTAGCAACATTCGCAAGACAGCATTCAAGTTTGATTGCCAAACCAATAAAACAATATTGAGACAAAAATCTCTAGGCTTTGGATATTTGAAGACTCCCAGCTTTCAAAACTTTTATCAAAAATTATCTCTCTGGGCTCTTGTGTGGATAAACAAGTCAGTTGATAGAAATCAAACAGCATGCTTACCATCTAAAGCATAAATATGGACCCCCAAAAACAAAGGCCAGGTAACCGGCCGCAGTCAGGCACAGCAAATTCCAAAAGCTAAAAAGCTTGGTGAAAACGATGACTAATCCGATTGAATAGATTAACACAAAATATGAAACTGTTTCTCTGTTTTGCTTCGCTACATTCCATGGGTGCATATGAGCTGCAAAATAAAAATAAAATTAGAGTCATTAAAATCATAGAAACATATATGTGAGGTGGATTGGCAACGAAGGGACAACATCGGTATTTGATGACTACAATTCTTTCTGCCCAATGCAATTCCATAAGCTACGCTTCTAGGCCTAGTACGACTTATTCGGCTGTAATAAATTTTCTCATTTTAGATATAACAACATTTAGAACTGCATAATTTTTAACAGGTTACAGTACCTTTTGGGCCTAGGAGGTTGTCGCATTTTTCTCTGGTAAAGTTCATTACTCGTAGGTAAAATACTGTCCAGCCTTTTTCAGCATGCATTAAAACTCGATAAATAGCTGGCAAAGTTGTATTGCTCAGAAAAGACAATATCACGATTGCATCAAATTGCTCTGCTTGCAATCTATTCCAATCTTCCGCGAAATTGTCGTATTGTTGTGCTTTATGCCAACTTTTAGATGCTTTGGCCCTGAATGGCTCAACTGCATCTTTAATGCCAAACTGGCTTAAAATTTCGTCTATAGACCAATTTTGGTCTTTTCTGTGACCATCTTGCTCGGCTTTATATTTCGCCCCGTCTTCTGCACCAGTCATCAATAAATATTTACAAAATATCAAGCCAAAACAAATTGCACCTACTCCGCGCGCCATTTTCTTGCCAGTCTGCAGTTGCCATATTACTCAGAGAAAGGTAGTTTGGCGCGTACTCGCGCGAAAGCTCGTTACAATGCGCGGGACAGTCATTGAAGGTCGCCATCTTCGTAATTGGAGCAGTGACTGTGCCCCGATGTTTTCAAAAGGATATTTTCTCAACATTTGAAATGCCGACTTTTTCTTCTAGACCTGAGTTTCAAGAAGGTTTATACTACGTTAAGATTTGCTGAAGTGAGTTATTGCGGTGGGATGCAGACATGAAAATTAACGATAAACATCTGACGGCCTATGGAACTTCACCCGAAGGTATCGACAAGGAAGGATTTTTAAACAAGAAAGGAGAAGTTCATAAGCTATTCCAAAGAAGATGGTTCGTTTTGAAAGGCAATTTATTGTTTTACGGTGAAAAGAGAGGCGAGAAGCCCAATGGGGTAATTATTCTAGAGGATTGTAGTGTAGAAGTTTCGGAAGCTGATCGTTACTCTTTCACCATATCGTTTTTTGGTGTGAAGACTCGAGTTTACATTTTGTCAGCTGACAGTGAGGATGACATGATCAGTTGGATGAAACGTATATCTACCGCGCCATTTGGATATGCAAAAATGGTCATGAAAGAATTGGAAAAGCGGTATGAAAAGTTAAAAAGAAACGAATTGGAGCTTCTTGCTAGGCAGAAGGAGGAATCTGCCGAGATATCTCTCAAAAACGAGAGGTCCCATTTGAATGATGATGCAGTTGAAGGCGGCAATATTATTGATCATACGGACGACTTAATGAATGAAATCAATAAGTTATCAGTACAGCATGAATTGCCTAACAAAAGGAGCCAGATAGTCCAAAAGGCAAAGTTCACCGCAAACAGGAATACGATCGATGTTACAGGAAACCCGAAGAGCTTCAACAACCTACTTACAGTTGTCAAAGCTGGCAGTGCGATGAAAAACAACATACTTCCTTATGTGAGAAGGTCGAAAAGCTCAGAAAATCTGCATAAATTGACATCAAAGTCACTAGCAGTTAGTCCAGTGCCTCCTATGCGAAAATTTCATCAAAGTGTCATGAGAAAGAAGGCACAAAATGTGAAAATACAGCACAATATTGATACAAACGTAGTCCTTGATTTAGTGCCAAAGGCTCTTCCTGCTTCAAGTCGCAAGGATACTTTGCCTAAACCTGAGGCAAAGAGCATGTTTCATATCTTGCATAATCGTTATGCAGCCTCAGTTTGGACATCCATTAGGGAATATGAATGTGAACCTTGCAATGATCTTTTAAAGTTTGACTAATGCTACTATTTCAAAAATTTATATACAATTATTTTCATATGATTGTGCATGTGTAGGTACTAGAACATATTTGAAAAGAACAATTCTATAGTGGTACCAAGGGTTTCAATGAAAGAATAGTTTTTATTTGTAGAAACATTAATTAAGGAGTAAATTTATCCAGAAATTAACTAACTAATGAGCATATCGTGTGGTTATTTCTATGATAATACAAGGTGCCCCCTGAGGCTCATATTCAATATTTGCCTTATTTTGTCCCATACTCAATTTTGAGCTTAGCAGAAACCAGAGACTGAGCTCTGAGTTTTTTCTAAGGAGGTGGAGGTTATCGTATGATTTCAGATTGCCTTCCTTGCCACTGGTGTTAAATTGTGACACATGGAGGATTCAGACTCACAACCTCTGTGTTTTGAGTCTGCACCACAGCATTACTAATATTTGCCTTATCTTTACTCTAATGAAATTGCCACAAGTAGGCTATCTATATTTACCATGAATTTTGAAAGTATTATGTGAAGAACGTGTGAGCCAATTTTTTATAGTCATACCCAATTTCACCACTATTGTAGTCTTTCCCCAACTTTGTGCAATATCAAACTCAAATGACTAATTGACTGTAAGACAATGCTAGCCATTTTCTGTTATCACTTTTTTCAGCTTCATGTTTTTTACATAGAGAATTGCATATTTGATGCAACTTGGTGATTATTATATGCAGACCTGCAGTCCTGTGGATATTTCTGCAGAATTTGTTATCTACTTAGTGACAATCAGTTTGAATTAACTAACCTTAGTTTTATGCGCCATTTACTTCTTGATTTCCAATCTTCCACTGCTGATTTTTGCTCTTTTCAAATGCAACCACACCATAAAAGTGACTTCCTTTTCACATTAACTGCACCACCCAACCACTGTTTCTTGAATGTGACAACTGGGCTTACGACTTATTCTTATTCACCTCTTTGTTGTGGATACTTGCTACTTCAAGTTAACTACCATCCTAAATCTGACACTTCCATTACTTGCGATCCAGGTGCAGAATTCTTTATTTCTAAGTTATGGTACTGGTTGAGGGAATTATTCCCAGCTCCCTTGCTCAATGAGGTCAAATTTTTCATAAAAATGATGGTAGTTTGCCTTGATTACTTCGCAACTTTTCGTAAATACAACTACCATTCGACAGCACCTCAAGCCTATTTCTCTCTCTGGCATGTACCGTGATCTTAGCTATGTAAGGCAATGACGTTACCATCTGTTGTACGAATAGCAGCAAATGCGAGTATAGGTCAAGTCCCAAATTTATGAATATGATCTTATTTCCCTCTCTTCCTCCAAGCCTTTCCTTTCTTCCTTTGTTAAAGGACATCTGATTAAACACAGCATCAATCACTCACTTCCATTTGCAACTGTGTATAAATTTGGTAGTCTCATTTTGCTTTAATCTGATGGCTCATACATGAGGAGGGTCAGACAATGTGATCTTCGGCACGCATATTTTGTGCTATCACCTCTCTTTATAATGTCAAACTTTGTACATCAAGCAAGTTGTTTCCGCATATAATTTTCCCTTGATACGAGCCATATTCGCGAGGACTTTTCAGTTTCCCAGGTGTCATAAAGAAGTTACGACGAGATCAGATGAGGACGACAGGGAAATTAATGTGGAAATGCTTCTATGTGTAGTCTAAGGCCCAGTTGCAACGTCATCGGGCAAAACATGGTAACAATTAATCAGACGTAATAGATGCACGCGAAACCAAGAGCTGGGTGGGTATGGCAAATGATCGGCTCGGCGTAGGCAAGCTCAAGGTTGGGAAAGTAGATAGTTGTGCACGGTGTTGTATTGCCTAGCATGGTAGACAAACTGCACAAATATGCCAGAAAGGGGAAGCACAAGAAACTGGATAAAGCCCTGAAGTATATTGGCGATGTGGATGAATTGGATAAAGAGGGAAAGACAGCGTTGTACTATGCAGCCAAGGCTGGCCATAAGAAATGCGTCAAATTATTACTTAGTTATGGTGCCAATGCTTTTAGGTATAGTGCGTTAAATAATTTTTACCATTTTCCAATTCAAGGGATGACAAATCAAGGTGAGCGAGGGGAAAAGCGCATAATTGATGACCCCCCTTGCCACTTGGAATGGTCTGCTCGACACTCTCATTGATTGTTGCGCCGAGTGGAAGCACTTCATCTGGCTCGAAAAGCAGATGAAGGCATGAAGCTTGCAGTTTTAAACCTGAAACTTTGAGTATAGGCAAGAAACCAAATTGTCATTCTTTTCTTTTTCTAAATATCTAAACAGGATGGTTGTTTCAGTATATACATTGTACATATTTACAACATTATGCTCATATCAGGAGAAATAGCGAGTATAGCAACAGAAGAGAAGCGGCAAGTACTAGCCCAAGGAAATGGCCAAAGCGAACCCGGGCAGGGGATATTTTTGCGAAGAAAAGTGCAGAGAAAATCCCAACACCTTGTTTCTCTATCATTATCATTAATAATGTTATTGTCGTTGTTATTATTTTCATTACCATTATTACTGTTACCATCGTCATTTTCTATCCCTTGATGCTCATTGGAGGGATTTTAAGTCCAGACGTCCCACTTTAAATTTCGAACGAACGATTTTCGAATTAATGGTAGGTTTTGAGAAAAATCTTGGAAAGAATATAAAGCAGAAGAAGCAAAATTGCAAAAGATGTGTTGATAATTTTCAAGTCTAAATATAAAAAAGCAAAATCCATTAATGCTTTTGTGAGCACGCTCGACGGTGTCTTGGACAACCCTTCCGTACATTTGTCGGACCAGAACAGCGGGCTATTATAGAATTCGACAAAAAAAGCTGGCATTAAGCAGTCAAACCGTCAATGCCATTTAAGAGAAGGACTTCTTATTGTGTTTTCTTCCATAGAAATAAGGAATAGATTTAACCCGACTCCTAGAAGTGTATAAAAGTTTCATTCGCTTCTTGCCGTTTTTTCCTCTTTTTTCCATTGGTTGCCTTCAAATGGCCGATTGCAAGCCATCTATTAATATATGTCTTCACTTGTATATTAGTGGATATTTCGATGAAATCTAGTCTGAAAAAGTGTCCATTACTGTTGTTAAACATTGCTGCAAGTTATCACAGTGTTAGGAGGGCAGAGAAAATTTGACTATTTTGATGATTTCGTTTTGTTATAGTGCACAACATCCACACCTAGCACCAAAAAACGCTTTTTATCTGTCTGCTGCATTCATACCAAGAGCTTTGTATAAGGATGTGAAACTGGAAGACAACTACCGATTCGCATGTGGGAGTTTGATGGTTTACCGCAGTGCATTGTGGATGAATGAGCCTGCCACGGTGAAATACTCCAATGATTTCGCAACAAGAAACATCAAAGATGTGCGGTGGATACAGCGAGAATTGCTAGAAAACGAATTGGACATCCTTCGGTATGGCTTTTTATTATCATGAGATCTGGAGACCTACATTGTTGAACAGGTGACTATAGGAGATCTTTCAACAACTGCTAGCGACCATAATTAAACCATCAAATTCTTACTTCGAGAAATGGCTTCTATTAGACTCTTCCACGTCCATTTGTGATGCGCATTGCAAAATATCCCATCACCGCTAGAATTGTCTTGGTGGAATACAGAATAAACTTCTTTTCAAACGCCTCCCGATCCTTCGACTGGTTCATTAAATAGTAACTATATGGTTCGTGTGTATGCTGTCGCTTGTTTATAAGCTACTGATCTTGAACAGTCTACCATCTGAAATAAAAGACGAGAACTTGATTCGTAAGAATTTATGAACAAAATGGTCACTATGGTCATGACTTAAAAAACTTAATGTAAATGATATTTGTCTTATTATTTCGTTAGATGCAGATCCTTCAATTATAAAAGCTATTATTAGCTCACTAAGCAGACCTGTATAGGTAATTTCACCTTATTATTATTTGCATAAATTCACAGACGTTATTTTGTTCCTGGTGCTTTCTTTCCCAAAAGGCTGGATGACAATCGATAATCTTATAAATTATTGATGGCTTTTCTCCTTATTAGCATTCCAGAGCTTTCCCGATGCTTATTATCATTGATATTATAATGACGATATTATCAATACTTTTGCTATTATTCTTAGTCTCATAGTCTTCATTGTTTAATCATTATGTTGCATCTTTTCTGTAATGAGGCCATTGATATGTTTGCAATGCATTCCGGTTTGTTGCAGAAAAACTCAGCACCCTAATTTGATACGAGCGAATGGCTTTGTTCAGCCTGAAAGTTTGGATGGATCACTGATGCTAATATTTGAACCAATGTCAATCAACTCCCTAGCTAATATAATCTACAATAAGGAAGAGAGGCTGACCTCACCTCAAATATCTGAAATATTGTTTGATGTAGTCGTTGCTATGCAGTATCTGCATAGTAAATCGATCGTGCATAATTACATCAACGCACAAAGCATATACTGCATGGAAGCAAAGTCAGTTGTTGGCGATCTGCAGTACGCCCAAGACTTGAATGTAAAACAAATGCCCATATCATCTATCACATCTCAACTTCCATGGATGGCGCCTGCGCAAGCAGAGGGAGCAATGCCAGATGTTGCATCAGATATATACAGGTATGCAAGCTGAAGAGATGACGATTTTAACACATATAGTAGCAATTGCTTGATTTGGTTGACCTCGTGAGAATTACCTAATAATGCATGAAATAACTGAGAAAGGCCAAAGAATATCATCGGGTTATTGTAAATACATCGTGACTGCGTGCATGCAATGTTTACAAATGCCTTGATCTCTGCGGTATCGAACCATCCTCACCTTGGAAGCTCTCTTCTCATCCTTTCTCCTGGCAGATCCAGCCTTAGACCCTCCTCGAAAGGACAATCTTTCCAAACAAAGTATCAATAGCGTTAAAGTCTGTTGGAATTGTGTGCGACCGATGGAAACCACAGCAGACTCCTCCAACGCCATAATTTTAGCTTTTTGATTCTCTGGGTACAGCCATAAATTGGATTAAATCATTGATTGCTTTTATTTCCTAACTTCAATCAGATCAAGTTGCTAATTGCACCCAATCCGTTTTTATGATGTTTTTGAGCCTCTGTCTGGGCATGGTCTTGCTTTTGCTGTCCACGTTTAGTCCTCTGCTTTAGATTCGCAATGGTGACAGCAGAGGGATTTCTTTTGACTCTTTCAACGCCTTTTACCGCGTCTGTTATCAGAACTGCAGATTTTTGGTCTCCACTGCACTCTCATTAAAGGGATTGGTAGTTTTCTCTCTGGTAGGTCGATTGCCGTTGGAGTGGACGGCTTTCTCTCTAATCTGCACTCAATCAATGTTGGTGTGCCCCAGGGCTCTATTATCTCCCCTGTGCTCTTCATCCTTTCTCATAAATGATCTGCTCTCCTTTACGTTTTCTAGCATCCACTTTTTGCTTTTTCTGCATGATTCTACTTAGATATCAAAGGAAGCGTTTTGCTTGTCAAGCAGTGTCCAGGGCTTTCCTCTCGATGTGGCCACACTTTGTGATTCCTACGCCTAAAAGGCGACTCTCCTCCCTCTAAGGAAAAGTTTAGCTGAGGGGAACTCAAACTACTGACCTTTAGATCAATCCGCAAGAATCTTACTACTGAGTCACCCTACACTGAGCTATCCTAACCTTTTTGCTGATGATACCTTTATAATTTCTTCTTTTTCATTCGACTCACAGGACCATGCCCACGACGATGTCCCACCCCATAGAATCATCTTAGTTTTCCTTCTCTCAAATGATTTGAAATTTATTGAGAAATGGGGTGAATTCAATCTAATTTCATGCAACCAAAGCAAAACGGCACATGTCATCATTTTCAGGTAAACGCAACCAAATCTTTCCAAATGTCCTCATGAACGGTGATGAACTGGACATTTCAGCTTCTTTCACACAACTTGGTCTTTTTCTTTCGGCCAATCTCATTTGGAAACCACACATCAATTCCATTGATGCTAATGCATCTTAGAAGCTTGGTTTTCGCTCAAGACTCCGTGGATTCTGCTCATCGTCTCACCAACAGACTACATACAAGTCCCAAATGCATCCTTCTATAAAGTGCTGCTTCCGTGTCTGGGGTGGTGCTCCAAAATTCACTCTCTGTCTCTCAAAAAAATCCCAACCTCACCTGATCTCTCCAATATCTTTCCAATCGTCGTTTAGTTGGAGATCTTTCCATCCTTCATAGATGCTTTCACGGGTATTGCTATCAGGAGATCAGGGATATCATTCCAGTTCCTCTGAGGCGTGTCCACCAGAAGCTCAACTCATTCACACCCTTTCCAAGTTTCACTGCCTAATCCACGAACTATATCCCACAAATCATCATTCATCCTAAGATCCAGCAATCTATGGAGAGTCTTTTTCTTTTTTATTCCTTTCCCTAAGATTTTCCCTCCTTCAAGGCAAAAATCAAAATATATTATCACGTCTCCTTTTTTCCTTAGCCTTTCACTTGTTTCTTTCTTCGTTTTGGGGTATTTCATAGGCCACCGAAGTCTTTCCCCAACATACTTCATTAAAAATTCTGTGCAGAGGTTTTGTTCAGAGTGGTGCTGCAGGCGAGCAGCCACTGCCATAGTGCACTGATGGCATATGTTGTCTAATCAAAGAAATATCTTCTTTCCAATCTTTTGTTTGAGGACATACAATATTTTTGCATTTTCTTTTAGTTTCGGTGCTTTACTATGGGAAATTCTTGCAGGACGCCCGCCGTGCCATTGGACTGAGGCAGAATGTAATGCTGATGATGAATCTGTATTTGTATTTCCCTTCAAAGACGAATGGAATGTTGCTTTTAGAAATATAATATCGTTTTGCATTCAGTCATTAGCAGAAGCAAGGCCTGACCATGAGTTGCTTATCGATTTTCTCAGCGACGAAAAGCAAAATCTAAATGACTCTGTTGGAGCGTTTGCTGGTGAAGGGGAAAATGAAAACGGGACTACATCTGGAGTACTATTGTCAGCCTTGCACAAGGATGATTTGCAGCAAATTGAAAACGATGTAAGTTTAATTATGGCTTCTAGGCATTTGAAATTTATTTCGTCCCATATGTTTCTCTTCTCTCTCGTAATGTGATGTAATGTCAAGATTCCTATAATGCATAATTCTTAGGGCAGATTCTACGCAAGGTTAAGTAGACTGGTGGAGCATAGACCTGCTTTTTCCTCTCAATATGACCGTGTTCCTCAATCCCTCTGCCTGGCTGGAAATAGAGAGTGCTTGAAATATACACTTTAAGAGCCTCTCCAGCGAAAAATTGTTATTTTTCGAATTAGGTTCAGTCGAGTGCCCAAATTTTGAATCTCAATTATTTCTCTGACATCTTGTACTGTTTTATTCATAAGAGTTCAAAGTTTGTTTTGAGTTTAGAATCTGCTCAAGAAAAATTATCGGAAATGCACTCAGTGACGTCAAAGTGACGTGCAAAATTTTCTCAGTCATTCGTTCTCCTCACGAGAAATCATCGGATGATGAATGAAATGGAGGATTCAATTTTTCGATACACTGACACCACCTTCAAGTCAATTGTGAAAAGAAAAGATTAAAGATAATTTGATAGGATGTTATTGACTGAATTAGATTTGGATTCCTTAAAAGAATTTGCATATAAAGAACAAAAGGACTGTTGGAGGGCCTCTTGAAAGGCAGCCACGGCTGAGAGGCCGCCCTCCTTAAACATTTTGATAATGAAAAATGAAATTGATAACTATACAAGTGTCAAGCGCCGCAAAATTTGAATCACATTCCAATAAAGAGCTTTGCAGTGCTAACTCGCTTTTCTATTCTTGCATTTAAGGACATCGACACAGAAAATACCGAATAAATGTGTTTTTAATTCTTAGCATACAATTTCGTAAAAAAGATTGTTGCTTGGAAAATTGGAGAGCATGACCCATTCAATCCCCCCCCCCCCTACTTACTTCTGACATCCTGCATCAGCATGATGCTTTTTGTTCTACAAATACATCTTATTGTGAAGTGAATCGAGCAAATGAATTCTTTAACAGTTTATCTCATGCAGACTGACCGTACCAAAGGCGCAAGAACTGCTACGGATTTCAAAAAGGTATACAAGAAAATCGTGGGCAAAACTGTCGTTAGTAGCAAAGGGTGCAGAAAAAGTTGCATATAACAGTTGTCTACCTATAACAAGACAGAATGCTGCCAAAGCTATTATTCGAGGTATGGAAAGAAAAAAATTCCAGATTGATTGTTTTGCTCTCTCGAATGATTTGCTGTTGTATGCATCCGAGTCCGCTGGGGAGCTGTTCTTATTGACAAGCGCCTTAATATTTCATCTCGACGTGACCAGGCAGGTCAGGTCAGGTCAGGTCAGGTCAGGTCAGGTCAGGTCAGGTCAGGTCAGGTCAGGTCAGGTCAGGTCAGGTCATGTCGGGTCGGGTCGGGTCAGGTCGGGTCAGGTCACTCCCGTGGCCATATGGCCGTTGGGAATTTTGATGAGCTTACGATCCTTCGCTATCCATTGCGGTTCCTTGCTAGTCTGACACAGGGGAACACCTCACGTAATTCATTCGTGACTCTCCTCAATCCAAATGAAATTCACCTTGGCCCCGAACCACTCACCACAGCATCGGTGTGGCAATACATTAGCTATTCTTAAATCTTCTGTAGTTTTCTGGTGCTTTTTGACAAGTAGGAGGAATTTGGAATCATTTTGATATCAAAGCACTTCTGCCTGTGGCAATCTTTCTGTGTTGAGCCTTGGCTTCACAACGTCACAGCATAACAGCGTCATTAGCATAATTTTCAAACTGAGCTGAAGAATTCATGTCATTATATTGTATTGGTTTTGCAATTGATTGCTAACCAAAGTGAATCTCGTAGTTCTGAGTACATTTCGTTAGATCGCAACCTGGACTGGGCTATCTTTAGCAGGCAGTTGTTTGCACTTGTGAATCATTAAGTGGGCTTTACCCGATTTGCCAAACAAAGAGGTTCCAGAATTAACTGCCACTCATTTACCGACTTTTGAAGGGTGAAAAGTCGAATTATGGTTATTCACCACGTCCCTTGTTAGTCTTAATTTGCTTTGCAAAGCTTTTTTTACCTGTTTCAGAATGTCAGTACCCTTTGCGGAGAGACATTGGGGTAATATCTCAAGGCTATGACGATGCCGGTGAATTTTGGTCCAATCAAGAAATGGAGATGTTTGATAGCGACAGTTGCTGCGACCAAACTGATCCTCGCGTTGGCCACAAATCAAAGCATCGTCGTAAGCAGTGGGCCAAGGTGCAAGCACATAAGAGGCTATTACTTCTAAAGGGATACTGTGACGACATACCGAGAATTGAAAAAGGACAAGATACTATAGCAAATCTATTACAGTAATTATCCATTTTTTTTATTAGAATAAACGCATTAAGACAGCATTGTTCAAAAAGTTTTAAATCAGAAGTCAGTCCACTTCAGAATTGGATGAAAGCCAATAAGTTTTGTTTTTGAATTCACCTTTTCAGGAACCCTTTTTGAATGTACTTTTACTTGCATTAATTTTATGTATCTTTTCAGTCATCGCTTTCCTTTCAATTCCCATTTTAGCACGTCCATTCTCTTGCTTCATTTTCAATGAAGCATCCCCCGGTGGATTCTGCTTGGAATGGTCATCCAGTTTCCTCTTCATTCATGTCTCCGACTTATCGTTGGTGCGTGGCATTTTCATAATCGATCCCTCTAAATTTTTAGCTTTTTGTCTCTGGTACATTTATTTACAAGGTCTCTTTGAAACTCCATCGGCGACTTTTTTGTCTATCATTGTAACTGCACCGTTTTCTTGTTTGTCTTTCAAAGCTGCATTAGGTGACACTCTTACCTTCCTCAGTCTATCACATCCTACCATTTTCACAATACATCTACACAGAGATTGGAAACGCAAGCAGTAGATGACAAATCGTGTATTAAGATCGAAATAATGGATGATGTTTAGATATTCCCAAACTGCAGTGCAAGTAAATGTTGTACAACCGACAAATTGTTGTATCAAAAAGTACAGTATCAATGGGAACAAGCCCACGCCAAACATGCAGACTATAAGAATCAATGATTTTATTGATTTATAATGCTCGTATATCTTTCGTGCTGTTGAGTTTGCTTCTCGCCGCTGCTCTCTGTCCTGTTTCTGGTGTTGCTTGCTAAGTAGCATTAAATATACGTTGCATGAAATAATGACGATGAAGCAGACAAATTGGATGGCCGCTTCAGCCACGTCGATTACACCTCGAACAGGCGTGCAGGTGTAGCCAGGTAATATTCTTTTAGAATCCAACCAGTTCGTAGCACCCCATGATAAAGATAACACCCATACTGTAAATATCAACAGGAAGGATCTATATTTTGTAAGATAGTTATTATACTTCAAGTGGAAAATACATGCCAGCACTTTATCAACTGACATGCTAATTAGTGTAAGAGCACTGGCCATTTGCTTAGTATCAAGTATTGTTTTGTATGCAGTTGATATGTGGTAAGCGTGGGAGACAGTCAGACTTTGATGGAATTTCAATATCAAAAGTAATGGCAGTCCAATGACAGACAGCATCATGTCTGATGCGCAAAGGTTGGCAATTAGTTGAAAGGTGCTGATCTTGTTCAGCT
Source organism: Pseudorhiza aurosa (assembly GCA_964026355.1). Classification (NCBI taxonomy): domain Eukaryota; kingdom Metazoa; phylum Cnidaria; class Scyphozoa; order Rhizostomeae; family Lychnorhizidae; genus Pseudorhiza; species Pseudorhiza aurosa. Next base: position 653,463 of record OZ032120.1, read on the forward strand.
CTGATGCCAAGTAAATTGCACGAAGGATCAATCCACTTCCGATAATGTTAATTGGAGCAAGTGCAATCGGCACTGTCACTCTAAGGTTGTTCATTCTGGCACAAAAGTCCTCAATTTCAAGAGAATGATTTCTCTCAACCATTTCTTTTTCGCATCAATTATTCCTTGATGCTTATAAATGATTAAAAGACGATTTTTCCCGATTAGGCCAATGTGAAAATATTTGTGGTGACACGAATGCTGCCTTTATTTCCTAATACTAATTAAAAGAGAATTGTCTTCAGCAACTTATTTATTCATTCATTTATTCACTCATTTATTCATTCATTCATTCATTAGAAACAGCCAAACGCATTATAGAACGATGTTGATTAGTTTAATCAAAGTGCCCTCTAGCTTGATTATGCACAACGATGGTAGCAGCAATCTTTTTCACCGACTTGTTGGGCTGATACTCGTCCATTCTCAAGTTGAAACCGTTTCACCATTAAGAAAAATAAATCACCTCGTAAGCATGCGATTGCACGATGCCTTCCTTTGCATCAAACAACTTCATTGATCATATACCGGGCTTTGCATTACGAATTTGAAGCTCCCTTAACCAGGTATCGTTCAGTGCAGAATATATTTCCTCCCTACTTTGTGACAAGCTTGTCAGTATCTCCGCCACTCGTATCCATTTTCTGTCAGGTCACAGCTAAGAATATACGCAAAAAGTTCGGCTTTATTTATAGACTAGAGTGACAGCAAGTTTTTGTGACATAGCATTAGCACAACTAATCAAGCCAACCTTGCTACCACGCGGTAAGTAGCTGTACCAGCATCTTCTTGAATAGCTAGCACAGATGGTTAGTAAGGAATACGAGTTAATTTACCTAACAACTTTGTACAGACCGACGAAGACCGACGAAGAAAGGCAATGTGCACTTGTGCTCTTGATTTTTCAAGTTGTTCCCAATCAACCGAATTTTACTGTCTACCTTCCATTTTCAAATCAATGGCAACTTCAGTCAAACTCAAATGTACTTATTCAGCAATTCTTTCCTGAAATTTCTTCGAGGCCATTTGTTGCTATCAGCTGTACAACTGTAGGTATGGTTTTGGAATGGACTGTTTACAGCACCTATATCGATGTGTCGTTAAGGTTTTTTGACCAAATCGACCCTAATTATGCATTCTCTTATCTTACTCCAACCCCGAAATGCATTTTTGTGCTCATTTTCAGGATTTAACAATTTCTACGGACCCTGAGCTCTCATCCTAATTCACTGTGGCGGCTTTCGCAAAATTAACACGGTCTGTGCAATAGAAAAGCGCAAAATCCGCACAGATTTTATGGCTCTGCAATTATTCATTCCTAGACATCTGGCAATCTTCTGGATACGAACAACGAATGCAACCTAAAGGCAAGTTTCTCAAGTAGAAGCGACACGATTCAGGCCAGATGCCATTCTTTTGAGCAGTATTCCTTTTCTGCGGTACCCACCATATGCACCCAATTGCTTATGAGGTCGCAATCCGTTCGTTTTGCGGCAGGAGCTACCTCGAAGCCAAGCAGATACGTAGCCATAGATTGAAACAACGTAAAGAAGCGCGCAGTAATCATAAAATTAGCGTAAGCTTTCTTATATTCAGAAAGCCGATGCTTTTTGTTCATTGGTATTGGCTGAATGCATTGTGGCTTTAAAAAACGACGAAAGCTTAACGAAAGATATCTCAAATACATTAATTCAAAATCTTCAAATCAGTAGCTAACATCAATTTCTTAAACTTGCAAATCAATCAATGGTAGAACCAACATCCGTATCACTAGCACAGTGGATATCCATGTCTTTTGTTGACTCAATTACCTTTAACTTCAGCTTCAATCATTAAAAAGTTGCATCAAATCAAGTCAAGATTGCCCTTCCCATATTTGAGAGCTGTGGAACATAGCTCTTTGACTCCTCTCTTTATCTGCATCCCTTAAACCAAGAACAAATATGCAAGAATTACCAATTCATGTTGTCACCTCCAAGTCATAGGATGGCATTTGGAGTTTCTCCGCTATACAATAACCAAATTAACTTGTTATGCTAAGCGGCCCAGTATTAATCAGACCTGTTTCAGATTTTTAATGACTTGAAAGGGCAAGTTTACAAGAGATACGATAATTTGTGGTATTCTCCTTAGAATACGGTTCATATTTACCCTTACAAGGTTCATATTTACGATAAATATTCAAGCACTTTGCCTAGATTCCTGCAGGCATTAATCTTCCCAAAATGATTGATTCAGATATCATGCTCAAAAAGTATACTTGATTGAATAATTCAACATAACATCATAAAAATTCAAGAGAAAGAAGTTTCAAAATGAAAATTTTTTGGATGCCATCTATTTGGATTGGAATACCATTTATATATACACCAATCTATTAAATCAAATTTGCTTAACATGGTTTACAAAGAGTTGATATTTGGTCAGTTTAGTTATTATTTTTACAGAAAACAAAGGAAGCTAATTGAGCTATGGTAGGGGTTTATTTTTTTTCATTTTTGATGGCATATAAGTAAACAATGCCTAAGAAAAGCAAGTATTTGAATATGTTTCTGTTGTCAGAAACTACTATAGAGTCGACTATGTTTCCTTGCACTTTCACTCCATAGACTATGAAAAATGTCAAGAAAGGAGAAGGATAAAATTGGGCAATATCCATCTTATTTTATCATTCCACCCCGATATTCTGTGCTTTATGGATAATAAAATTGGATCTTTAGCATGATAAAACAAGTTGTGAATCAATGAATTATTTTTGCATCATGAATTGTTCAATGAAATCATTCTGTTCTGCTTCTTGCTTTTGAAGAAATTCAAGCTGAATCCTAAATCTGAAAATTAAGGCAAGAAAGAATAATTGAATTTACAAGAAAAGAAAAATAAACAAGTTAGATGATTATATGTGCACAATAGATTCTTAAAGTGTGAAAAAATAAGGTGCCTGTGCTGGGAGGAAATCTGAAAAATTGGGTCAGTGTTCACTGCAAAATACTTAGCTGACACACCAAAAAGATGGTGATTTTAATCATCACCATTATTGAAAAGAGAAATAGGGGGCCACCCATGTTTGTTAGGTGACAAGAAACCCAACCATTATCGATGATATAATGCTCAACTGCAACAACCATCTCTTCCTTTGATGATGAATCAGAGTCAGATGAAAAGTTTGACAGCTTCACCAGAAAGGGAGGGAACAAGAGGATAAGGAGGAAGGTCCAATGGAATGACAGCCTTCTTACATAAAGGACTGATTACAGTGATTACTTTAAAAGACAACTCATTTTTACAATTACTAAGCATCAGAAAATTGATATATTTATGGCAAAGTGTTAGATGAGCTGAGGGAAATTGCCAACAGCAGGGACAAGACTGTGCCTTTTTCAGCAGCACAGCTTGGAAATAGATTTAAAGTGTGCTGCTGAGGGCAAAAAGTAGTCTTGACAGTAAAGGCAGCTACAGGTATCAAGCACTTTATTGATGAAAAGCAATATGAATTGTGTGTGGTTCAGCCAACTATTTGCACTGATAAAAACTAGAGATTCTTGCCAACCAGACCAGGAAATTGAGCCATCTGCAGCTAAATACAATTCAGTTATACGATTCAGCTCAGTAGATGGATTATCAGTAAGTTTGCAATTCAAAGTAAGGTACTTCATGTAAGAGTTGTCATTCTGCCAATAATTTAGAGTAACCTAATTAGGTTCAATGTTTAAAACGGGAGTCACACCAAACAAGCTCAGTTGCTGCATCAAATTGAGTAAAGATTGGTACAAGAGAAGTTTGACGTTTGAAGCGAGCCTAAGTTTGGATCAATCGCAGGACCCTCAATAAAGCAAGCAAAGGTCCTAACCAATGTGGCAGCTATCACCAGGAAAGTGCAATACATCACATGAATGTCAAACCTCTCTAGCTGGGTGTGCTTCTCTGAAATTAGTGCCCTCAGCTGTTGCTGTTGGGACTCTCTTTGCTTTGTCATTGATTCTAGCTGATTGCGCATTCCAATAGCCTTGAAATAAAGTATAGTATAAAAAACGATTATCAGAAATTGAAAATGGACAATGTACTTTGACAGAATAATTGGCTGATAATGATTTCATTTTCCCAATAAATCTAGGATGAATTGAAACACAACATTTGAAAGAATTTAAATGATCTTACACATATCTAAACAATTTCATGTTCACTCTAAGCAATTCGCAGTGTACCACACAGTAGCAAGATAAAATTCATAAACAAGTCGCACTTTCATTTTCTCTGCTTCTACTTCTTTGGCTAAAGAGTCTACCATCTCAAGAAATCCTCCCACTATTTTCTGGAAGTCATCAATCTCTAAAATCAAAAATAGGCATTAATGTAACAAAATAACATGGCAATTAGAATTGTCCTATTGAAGAAAAAAATTTCCCCACAAATGTTGTTCCTATTGCTGCTAAAAAATACTAAAATATCACTCACTTCCAACAAACTCCTTGCATTCCCCTTTAAGTTCCTGCGTTTGCTGGCTGATATCTGGCTCCAACACGCGAACTTTGGATAATTCATCGAAAAATATTCCGTTCGGTGCATCCGCCATTTTGTTTTATTTTCTTTGCTTGACTACGAACAAGCAATTCTCCTTCGCAGCTTATTTTCTAAAGTTGTTGCTGTAGCATCTCTTTGATTGAAGTTGCCCCTCAAACATGGCCGGCCTGAAGCAAGAAAATTTAGAGAAATATCACTCACAGTTCACATTCGATGATAAAAATATCCTTGCCTTAAACACTTGTGTAAAATATGGTCCTCAAGAAATTTTGCACAGCCGAAGTCACCAACAGTCGATAAGCCATATTTTTAATCACAAGGTACGAATGGACTACGCAGCTAACTTTTTGCTTTTTCCAACAACATGAATTGAATCTCTATTTTTTGCAATATAAAGCACATCTAATCATCGCGAAATTTTTTTTCATCCAACAATGGTGACACGTGACTGTAGATCAAAAGTGCCATACGGATATCCGCTGCGTGACTGTAGGCTCAATGTGCGATACGGATATGTGTTACTGCATGAAAAGCGAACGATCAAACTTGCAGCCCTGTCTGTGGCAAGTTCAAATTCAAGATTGAAATGCAGTTTTATGTGTGCAATCTTACAAGCATTGTTCCTGCAATTTTGCAGTTCAGTTCTATGAATAAACAGCAAATTTTTCTCATGATTTCACAAAAATGTAGTTATGAGAGAATGCTAGAATCTTCACTGGAGAACTTAAGCTTTGATGTTTGAATAATACATGTCAGTGCTATTTTTTTTTATCTAATTCTAGGTCACAGAAGTAAAGCCAATAACAAATCAGAAGTCTTCAGGTCGTTGTTGGATCTTTGCACTGTTGAATGTGATAAGACAGCAATGTCATGGTGCTTTTGAGATGGATGAGCTTGAATTCAGCCAGACGCATTTGTTTTTCTATGACAAGATTGAGAGATCCCACTTTCTGTTGAAAACATTTGTAGATATTGCCAAAGCACATGAAGAAATAGATGGTCGACTATTCATGTTCCTTATGAAAAATCCAGTTGATGATGGAGGTCAATGGAGCATGCTTGTCAATTTGGTTGAGAAATATGGGCTGATGCCAAAGTCAAATCACTCTGATGCATTCAGTTCAACAAGTTCTAGGCAATTAGGTTCTATATTAAATGACAAGGTATTTCTGTCTTAAATACATAATTATGTGGTGATAGATGAACTTCATAGAAATATCAGAGATAGGTGATTTGTAGAGTAAGTGTATACGTAACATAGATCAGCAAATGAATGATCAAATGAACAGCAAGTATATTAAACAGATTCCTTTTTGTTTAGAAAATTGCCAGTTATTAATTTTTGCATGCAAGAAGAGCAAATTCCTTGCTGGCTAAATCTTCTTCAGGGAGCTGTTACCACCTCATAAATGGAGCAACGAATGCATCATGTTGGTGTCCCTGGATATCAACCACCCAAATTGATATCAACTTCTTTTTCGTTGGCTCATAACCGATTCTGCAACCATTTTCTCTCAAAGCACATTTGAAAGAAAGACTCTATGAAGGAAAAAACCTGCATTCTTGTCACGTATGATCTGGCATGATTGTTCTGTATTGTGCAGAGGGATGCCCTACTTGCCACCAACATTCATTTATCCCGACTTGGGATGGAATGATGTGAGATGTGGAGTATTAGGCAATCAAATGCACTTTGTTATGATTAGGTATTTACTTGCTCTGATCTACGCAACACAAGCATTGCCCAGGAGGTTACTTTTAATCTTTTTTATTTCAACAGTTGCGAGAATATGGTTATCGTTTAAGAGAGATGGTTGTTGCTGGGAAAGAAGACAAGGATATCGACAATGAAATTGATAGGATGATGAGCGAGGTGTGCTTCCCTTTTTTTGATATCATTTTAACTAGATTGGTTTCATATCTGGTTGAGCATCAAATCATGAATGAGTTGTTATAACATAGTGCAAGGAAGCTTGACATCTTGATCAATTCTCCTCTGGTCTTTGATTAACAAGTTTATCTGTGACAATCTCTTGTTTCTCCTCCTTAAGCATTCATCAAATGAATAGATCAATGATCAAATGAGATTAAGATCTTAATCATTAGTCCCTCTTAAGAATTTTCTTTTTATGGTTAGAGGAGAAGCATCATGGAGCACAATAATAATAATAATTTCCAATCTTTTTACTGAATGAAGCAATTACAACAGATATCAATTACATGTTAAATTCAAGACAAAATTGAAAGCATAGTTGCATAAAAATCTAATTAGTTTAAAGTTTGAAAGTCTGTCGACTTAGGTCATGATGGTGACCTTCGAAAGTCCGTCATGATGTGTCATGATTAATTTTTTATGGTTTCCTATCTGTAACTTGTTTTTCTCACCCTTGGTAGCACAATTTCACTATTGTGTCTCAGACTATGAATAATAGGATGGTCGCAAATAATTTCTCTTATGAAGGCAAGGCTGATATTTTTCTTTTTTAAAGCATATTTGTAACGTGCAAGAGTCTCCCGAGAGTCTTGGGAGACGACTCTTATTTCAATTTTATGAACCGTTTGTGTTTTTATGCAATTTGGGACCCAGGGGAGTTAGTGTTGTTTTTGGTTTGGTCGAGGGAGCACGCGGGGAAGTGCAGAGATAGGGCAAGTATTGCCAGATAGGCCGTTGCTCGTCGTTAAGTTAGATTTATAAGTGTTAATTGTATAATCGTTGATGCGTATTGGTGGTTCGTCTGTGGCATAATATTTGTGGACACAAGAATCACTTTCCGGATGTCGGTTAATAGTTTCCCCATAGTGGCAAACAGATTGTAAGTTTTGAATTTTGTTATTCTTTCCTTGTTTTCGCTGTTTCGTTCGCTCATTTCGTTTACAATTTATTTTACGTTAGGGTATAGTTCCTTATCTTGTATATTAATTCTATTTTATCTATTGTTGTTTTAGCAAACCATATCTCGAGTTCTCATAATCACAGAATTGTTTGTTTGTTCACTGTGTTTTCTGCGACTAGTGAGGCTTGGGAGTGAGTTTGTACCTGTAGCCAATATTCGATGCTACAATATTTATCAGAAGAGTTTGCAGGCTCCTTAGACGATCCTTGTGGGCAATTCTGAGGGTGATCGAGGAAAATGGTTTGGTAAGCCACTGCGGGTCAAAACCTACCTTTCTGTCTTTGATAAGCACGGAGAATGGTTGATTTGTTACTGCAGAGAAATTAAGTGAGGCTAATTAAGCGAAATTTTTAGAATAGACTTTTCACAAGTTTATTGATGATAAATATGTACATCAGAATATAATATGTGTGATTTTTTATGTCCATTGTTGAAAAATATATGTTATTTATTATGCATATTTCTAAAGCCGGCCAAGCTTGCAATGGCATTTTGCATTTTAATACTGTTTTTTGTTCAGATTTACAGGCTAGTGGCAATATGTCTTGGAATACCAGCAAAGACCTTTGACTGGGAGTACTATGACAAGAACAAAAAGTACCACTGTATCAAAGGCATCACTCCCTATGACTTTTATCATTCACACATCAAGCCCATATTCAATCTTAAAGATAAGGTTGGCCTCTCTCATTCTTACTTCACTTATCTGTCATATTCTTGCAGCATCCTAGTTCCTTTACTTATTTCACTGCACTTTCTTGACTTTGACCGTAGCTTTTTCCACATCAGGTTTGCCTTGTCAATGACCCAAGACCAGGTAATTCTTATGGCAAGCTGTACACTGTGCAGTATTTAAACAATATGGTGAATGGTGGAGTACCTCTTTATGTCAATCAGCCAATGAACGTCCTTAGAAAAGCTACAATGAAATCATTAAAGAATAATGAGGTTGTCTTCAGCATTTTCCATTTATTTCTTCTAATGCAATTAATGACATGATTGAATCCACCAACTTTATAATGAATCATGTGGTTTATTGCATTGTCAGCATTGCAATAGAAACAAGGTTGTCATATGCCATCAGCTATTAGTTTATATGCTGGTTTTCAACTCAGAGTGTTTGTTTAAGAATTGACAGAAAAATAAAGAATAGTGGTCTGATAAGTTCGAAGTGCCAGGATGTCATAGCTTTGGTATGCCACAAATCCGATTTTACTGCTTTTTTAATCTAGCCACATCATGTTCATGGCGGCATTCACAAATGCACTATGACTCCACACAACTCAATTATACCACTCATTTTTACATGCTATCAACATTTCAACTGAAGGTATATTTTAGCACATGGAGAAGCCACGCTTACTAATTAGTGCTTTGGTCCTTTCTTTCAATGTTTCGCATCACTTAATGATTCTTATGCATTGAATTACAGGGCTAATGAAGGTCTAACACTATTGATTTGATCCACTGTCCATAGGGCTTGTAAGCAATTGCCTTACCATGGAACTATCCATAAACATAAATGCTTTCTCAAGTCCTATCTATATAGTATGATTTCATTATCTGAGTGCATTGATCACCTCCTTCCTTTCACTGCCATCAATACATCTTCTGTTTTGCTTAGTCTCCGTCAAATGAGAATGCAATATCTTCTAGCCTGTCTGGTTTGGTTGTGATGTAGGCAAGTACCTGAACAATAAAAATGGCACTATGCATTTAAAAACGTAAGTTTAGCTGTAAACTTGTTTGATTCTACCATCTTTTCTCCTTATCGTCAGCTCTTCTATCCAATGTTAGGGAGAAGGAGGTGTTTATAATTTTTTCGTATTAAGATCCATCTAGTTTTGTAAAATTATGTATTTATTTAGTTATTCAGTTCTTTTGATAATTATTCTTGTGATTTAATTGTGTATTTGACCTGCTGTGGCATTATGTAGATTTGTATGTTTGAAAATGAAGTGAAGTGAACATATACTTGTCTATTTGATTCTATCTTTGTTTTAAAGTCATGCATACGAAGTCGTCTTTGGTTTCTCCATGCTTGGACTGACAAAAGCGGAGAGGCTTGTCTCAGGTTCATCTTTCATGACTCATGCAATGGTCTTCACTGGAATGAACGTTGAGGTAAATGATAATGGAGTTTCTCAAGCAAAGTATTTAAATAATGCCCAAGTATAAATGAAAGAAGTATGATTGACCAGCGTATAAGCAGCTGAACGAATGAACAAAGGAATGAACGAAAAAAGGAAAAATAGGAAAGAGAGGAAGAAGGAAAGAAAGAGAGAAAGAAAGAAAGAAAGAAAGAAAGAAAGAAAGAAAGAAAGAAAGAAAGAAAGAAAGAAAGAAAGAAAGAAAGAAAGAAAGAAGGAAGGAAGAAATTATATATCAGAAAAGGAAGGAGGAAAGAAAGAGTAAATCGAAGAATGACTGAAAGAAGGAATGAATGAACGAGTGAATGAACGATTGAAGGAGTGAGGGAATAAATTCATCTATCGAATGTAATGGATACTGAAGACTTGTGAACAGCTGATGTGTAAAGCTGTGTGTAGAAAAAATTGTGTTCAGAGGGGATGGATAACTTGATGATGAAGCAGAAATGAAAAATTGGTCTGAGAAAGAAAAATAGAAGTAATATCATGGATGGTATGAAAATATAGAGAAGGTTTTGTCGGCATTAATTTTGTTTAACCTTTGTAGGAAGAAACTGAAGAGAAGAAAAACGACGATGGGCAAGTAAAATGTTCGCGTTGGCGAGTTGAAAATTCATGGGGAGAGGAATCAGGGAATAAAGGCTATTACACAATGACAGATGAATGGTTTGAGGATTTTCTGTTCGAAGTCGTGCTAGACAAGAAGTACCTACCAGCAGAAGTTTTGGATGTTTTGAATCAAGAGGCAATAGCTCTTCCTGCCTGGGATCCAATGGGGGCACTTGCTAATTGAACTCTTAAATGGTAAATATTTACCTAACTTTTATAGGTTTTATTCATAGTTCTCTTTCGTTACCATCAACTGGAAATTTGTGAGCATCGCATAATTTATGTTGATTTATGTATGAATATGATAAATAGGCCTCGTAATAGTTAATATTAGTCGGTTTTACAATTTCGTTTGAAATGTCCCTGTTTGTTTAAAGGAAGGTGCATATTGGAAAGAACGATATGCTTTATCCACAGGATTTAAATTTTGCTAGTCACGATGTTCTTGTGTTGAACAGGTATCAGTTATGTAGAAATAAGAAGTGAATTTTCATTTTATAGTACACTGTTTGAGGTGAAGGATGCATTGTTATTGGTGCGTGAGATCCTTTGTTGTAATGTGTTCCAAGGGTTTATACTTAGATGTGATTATATCAGTGTGTTCTAAGAGATTATATCTATTTTTAGAATGGCAAAATGATTCAACTTTCTTTGCTTCTCATTTCTACTGCACACGTTTTATCCAACAGTATTGTCAGGTGTGAAGATTGGGCTTTTAAAAGCGTCAATACTTTCAATTTGGGTATATGCATCAGATGCCTAGTTTATGACAACAATGAATGAGAGTACAACCTCATGTCTTCCAAATGGTATGTTTTAGATCTATCTAAGGTGTAACCAGATGCTAGTATTAGAATAAGTATAAGGTTGAAAATGTAATAGGATCCGCAAAAGTAACACCATGAAATAGTTGCAGGAATGGATAAAAACTATCCTAAATGACGGCATAAACAAATGATATCACATGCTTTATGGGGAAACAAACAAGATTTCTCAAAGCCACGAGGGACTGCCAGACCACTCGCGAGCTGCTCCTACGGTTAGATAATGATGACGGTAATGGAATAATATTTAATAAGGTTTTTCAGCAAAAATTGCTTAATTCTATAAACTTTTAATGAAGTGCAATAATGACAAAACTGGAAAAATTTCGGCCGAAAGTATGAAAAATATGCTGATGCCATTTTGTTGATTAATAAATTTGAAGAGAAGCTATTCAAAAAAGCTTAATGTTAACAATTTTAGAAAGTAAAAGAATTATCTTAGGAATGGAGGTTAGGATCATTTTTATGTCCAAATGTAGTCTATCGCTTAGAGATATTGGAAAAGGCTTCTGACGCATACGTTTTCTCGCTGATCTAGAATTTGTAAGGGTCATTTAAATTGGATCTGCAGAGAGTTGAAAAGAATTGGTCGTCTGATAAAAGTAGTTAAAGGAGGAGCAGAATAATCTCTCGCGTGGCACGGCATCATGAATTCAACAATTCCAGTTCCTTGAAATTTCAAGTTATTTCAAACAGACAAGTTTTAAGATTTATACAAGTTGATAATGATACTGCAGTACTATTACTACTATGGATAAAGCAGCTGCCAAGTTCAATAAGACAGTAGTGGTTCGAACCGATGCATTGGACAAGGTTAGGCACTTCCAATCTACGTGAGAGGCTTACACCGGCTCCACGCCAATAGCGAGACGCTTATACCCATGACATTAGATGTAAACTCTGCCTTTGATAAGCTTCTTCAAAATCATCACATGGATTTAAATAGATGGCAAACTGAAGTCTTCCAAGTTCAACCAACAAATGCTGTCCTGACAGTCTGTCGCGAAGAGGTACGTCAAACCATGCATTAGAAAATCGAGATGAAATCTGGACACTTTAGGCGTATTAAGTTCCAGCTGGTCTGAAAGTTCAACTTCATAAAGACAGGCCTTGTAATGTAGAGAAATTAAGCAATACAGACATAAGACATAAGAATTTTTCATTTTCAACCAAAAGAAGAATTACAAGGAATTGTAATCAACAATACGTACGATTAATGAAAACCGACTTAAACTAGAATGAAACTATTGAATGGAAAAAAAACAACAATTGAATGCCAAAATTGAACGAAGAGAAAGTGATTACATCAAATTTTGTAAAACTAAATAGTTGTGAAGGGATCTTATAGAAGAGCTAATTTGTAGACCCCCACCCGGCTGATCTGGCCGACCCAGACGTACTGACCAAATGCCTAGTTGTTACGTGTAGCTGCTACGAAGGAAGAAACTGCTATATCAATAGTAACGAAGTATTTTGTGATCAGAGCTTTTTTCACTTTTTTCAGTAAGACTCAAACGCCAGATTTGAAAATATGCGCCTTAGGTGTCTTTTATTGATCATATTATTGAAGACAGGGTCACTTTTTAGACAATTAAGTGCTTTGTTACCACTGTATCGCAGAGAGCTTAGCCCATGGGTAGTGGTGTTGAATTTTTGTGTATGAAGTCCTCTACAGATTAAAGACGAGTCAGTGGATTGTGCACATTTCCAATCCTCTGGAATAGCCAGTTTAAGCCGTTCGGCAATTGATTCTTTTCAAAGTCGTGCATAAAAAGTAATTCCTGAAGCTTGAGACTATCATTTAACTTCAAGATTTTTAAGTTTCTGAAATGCTGTGATGTGTGGTCGTTGCATCTGGAATAAGTGATTGTTCGTATAGCCCGTTTTTGGAGTGTACGAACCCGATTAAGTTAGACATCTGTTGCAGTTTTCCATCGAATGCATCCATATACAAAGTGTGAGTTAAAAAGACTGTGATAAAGGTGTTTCAGAGTTTAGCTCGTTACAAAATGTCTGATTTTACTTAGCAAGCCAATAGCTTTACCTAGCGTTTTTGTAAGTTCATTTGTATGTGATTTCCAGTTTAATTTGTTATCGATAATAATGCCTAAATACTTCACATCATGAGATTCGTATAGAGTTTTGTTATTCAGACGGAGAGTGAACTTAAAAACCTCGTTTTTGCTCAAATTGTTTCTAAAGAGAAGAAATTCCGTCTTCACAACATTCAGTGAAAGTCGATTTGCACAAAGCCATTCATACAGAGATTTTAGTTCTTCATTCATTCTTAATCTAAGATTTTTCAGACTTCTATCGGACACAATAAGGTTGGTATCATCTGCGAAATGATGCACGCGTGACTTTTGAGTAGCGTATCTTAAATAATTCATATAAAGTAGAAATAATAGTGGTCCTAATATAGATCCTTGTGGCACACCACACGATATTTTCATCAATCTTGAATCGACGGAGGCAATTTGTACCTGTTGTTTTCTGTCAGTTAAGTAGGATTTAAACCATAGATGAGCTTGTCCTCTAACGCCGTAGTGGTTATGCTTGAAAAACTGCAGCTTTTGAAATGGGATGGCTGAGCAATGAAAATATAGTAATTCTTAAAAATCTTCAATATTCTTAAAGATTTGAATCCAGCCTTGCTTATTTCACTGATTCTAACTTTCTTGTGGCAAGCAGCTCTGCTATTTATTGTATCAAATTGGGCATCTCAAACATCTTAGAAGGGTGGCAGGGGCTCAGGTCGGTCAATTGTCATTGACTTAAGATTGCTCACTAGCACTGAGTAACTTTCCCTCTGTTCACAGACAAAATCTTCCATCTTTGAGAATTAATGTGCTGAGATCATAGAATGATAACTGTGAACTGTGGGGTAAAGACAACCTGGTTTGCAACCAGAGTAAGATGGCACAGGCTCATTTCACGTAAATGGAACTAAGACTTTCCACCTGTCCTCATGAATGGTGATGAACTGGAAACTTCAACTTATTTCACACAAAAATGGCTTTCCTTCTTCTAATCTCACTTGGAAACCACAAATCAACTCCATTGTTAATAATAAGCTTGGTTTCCCCTCAAGAGCCCATAAATTTTGCTCCCAACCTCACCAACAAATTACATACAAGTCCCAAGTGCGTCCTCCTCTAAATTACTTCTCCAATGTGCTCCAATTCCGCTTCCTGTCCTCTCAAGAAAGCCCCAGCATCACCAAAATCTCTCCAACCTCTTTCCAATCGTTGTTCAGTTTGAGATTTTTCCATCTTTTATAGATACTTTCATGTGTATTGCTCTCAGGGATATTATTCCATTTCCTCTGACGCGCATCAGGACCACCAGAAGCTCAACTCATTCACATCCTTTCCTAATTTCACTGCCTACTCACAAACTCTATCCCACAAATCATCACTAGAACTTGCAATTTATCAAGGTTTTTGCCTTCTTCTTGCTTTCCTGTATCTTACAACTTGCCATCTTTCAAATAAATCTCTATCTTCTTTTAGCCTTTTGCTTTCTTCCATTGTTGGGACATAGATCATCATGACCTTTCCTCAACATAATTTACTGTAAAAAAAGCCCAACGGAGAAGAAAGCAAATCAAGTCTAAGAGATAAACTTGAAGAATAAAGTACAGCTTGCTGTCAATCTAATTTATCCATTAATTGATTTAACTATAAAACAGTTCTTTACAATGAAGTGGGTTGATCTATTAGTTCATTGAAGATCTTTTTCCATACAAGGCACTGCTTTTAACTTTTAGATTTAGAAAAGAACTGAAGCTTGCACATATTAAGGAATTCCAATTAAGCCTCAAGAAATGCCTTTCAATTACTGCTCTAGTCAAAATCTGAAAATGTCAAGACTTTATTTGAAATCTTCATCATCATCATCAGGCAATGGTATCTGTTGTGCTTCTTCAATTTCTTTTTGGTATTGTTGTGCCAATGCTGGGTCCATTTGCACTGCTGGAGGTTCAAGTGCAGGCATTTCTGTAAAGTGTAAATCGGGTTCACCTCCAAGTTTTCTTGCAAGGCATAAGAATGGCTTGTCAAAGTTGTAGTTACTTTTTGCACTGATGTCATAATACTAAAAAGAAAATGCTCTGTCAATAACGTGATGAGCTTGTGAGGAGATAATGCAAACTCAGTGAATTCTGATTTAAATTAAAGGAGTCAGCTTTGGCCCCAGATTTGAGTATGCATTGATTCTTTTTCCTTTTAAATGCTATAGAGAAGGTAAAAAACAAACTGACAACTGCTGTTACAACAACTATTTATGGCTTAATTACATACATTAGTGAGTTAAGATTAGCCTCTGGCAAAACTTCAATTCACTTCAGAAGTACTTAAATTTTTGGAAACCTTGATAGTTCCAAAAAAGCAATTAGGAATGGAGGAAAAACATTCAAAGTAAGAAAAATTGAGAGGAAAGAAGACTGGATAAAAATTACCTGAAGATTCTTCTTCCTGTGAAAATTAATTTGCTTTGCTTTTACTTTTCTATCTTTCATGTCAACCTTGTTGCCGCAAAGTACAATTGGCAGGTCTTCACAAACTCGAACTAAGTCCCTGTGCCAGTTTGGTACATTCTTATAAGTAACCCTTGATGTAACATCAAACATAATGATTCCACATTCTGCACCAATGTAATATCCATCACGCAGGCCACCAAACTTCTCCTGACCTGCTGTGTCCCATACATTGAATCTGATTGAGCCAAAGTTTGTGTAGAATACTAAAGGATGCACTTCGACACCAAGTGTGGCTAAAGAAAAAAAAGATTAGGGAAGGGAAGGGTACATTTGCACATACTACAAATTACTTTTTGGGTAAGAGGATGCCATTTCCATTGGTGTACAAAGTTAGAAATGCCTATTACAAACATGAACAACTTAATACTGCTATTGAGATATTTCATCACCTTTTCAAAGTCATACCAACTTAGAAAAGAAAACAGCACTTGGTGGTAACAAAAGAGACGCAGTAGGGAAGATTCTTAGATTCATTTACAAATCATTGACTGGATATCATTCAATTCATTTTCAAGGCTGGCATTCCTAAGTCTAAGAAGGATATTCATTCTGAAAGAAAAGGTGTTCTTATCTTGTGTGTACTGCTGACATTAATTTGGCCAGTTGCTGAATATCTCTGCAAAACTGGTAGTGAGGGGTATTTATACAGAACGTGAAAACAACTTAGATAAATTCATTAAGTTTTCGAAGTGGAAGGAAATTGTCTGGGCAGAAACGACGACTTTTGGAGATTCAATTATTCTGGTTATAACGCCAAATGAGTTCAGCATGGATGTCAAAATATAGGGAATGGAATATCAAGGGTGTACCATAAGTTAGAAATGCCTCTTTGAAATTTCAAGTGGCAAAATTTCTAATAACTCTGCTTTAAAACCATTCTGGCTAAAATGCTTCTGGTTTAGCTACCAACGATCAAAATTAGTAGCACTTACCCACATATCTCTTTTCGAATTCACCAGTTGTATGACGTTTGACAAAAGTAGTTTTTCCTGTTCCTCCATCGCCAACAAGAACGAGCTGAGAATGAAAGATAAAAGTTTAATGTTTAGACGAATCGGATGAGCTCTGTGTTTGATTACCGGATCATGCACAATCAATTCTAAAAACTCTTCCAAAGCACTCTATGAAGTCTATCTCACCTTGAATGTCGCAGCAAATTTGCTATCATTCATTCTTTTTTCTGACGAAGATTCCACTCAAATTATAGATGAACGAACCAGTCAAACTCTGCCTAAGCACAGTAGAACGATTAGATTAGATTCTTCGAGGGGATCTTCTCCTACTTCGAAGGTTGGTGAAGGCGCCGAAGCGGTTACTACCGGTTGTCAGTTGCGCGCGAAAGATTTGAGGAAGTCCCGGATGACGGTTATGCGAAGGAGAATGTCTCAGTTACAAAGTCGTGACGTCATTCATCTCCATCTAGTAGTGCTGGTGCCAGGCAAATGATGTAATTGTTTCATTCTCGATTCACTATAAGAAAATTGAACTAGCTGGCCAAGCTTAAGTTGAAAATTTCAAAAACTGCGATATTCCAGGGTTTCACTTTAGTATATTTGTAAAGAAAATAGAGGAGCAGATGCCTTAGTGTCACGATCACAAGTCTACTGTGCGGCAGACCCCGGGTTCAAGAGACCAATGTGTACCTTTCCCTTTGTCCTCCTTCTGTCCATTGGGTACCTAGGGCAAAGCCAGGGTTGAAGTGCAACGAGGAAAGGAACTGGCCACCTCTAGTAAAATACTTGATGGATGTGAATGCTGCAAAGTCGATCTGCCAAGGTATGATGCTGCCAGCATTGACAAGTTAGCTAAAGAAATAGGATCGCATAATTGCAAATCAGACCCTGTTGAGAATTAAAAGGATTCAGGAAGCAAACTATGACACTAATACCTACTAAATGCTCATTTTTGCAATGAAATATAATCACTTATCATTGGACAGATAAGGTAGGCTCTACACCTTTGATCGACTAAAGATACTCATAATCTCATCATTTCATTAGTTCGCCAAGGAACTTGACATCTGCGTTGAAACAATCCGCGGTAATGGTTGATTAAGTCATGAATCATGCGCATATTGCTCTTAAAGTGAGTATAAAAGACGGCCTAGAACATACTTATTCTTAATTAACTATGGCTTTCCGAATATACGATTCGCGTCCTTGACAGATTTACATGATCCTGTTCAAAAATGTGAACCAGCCCCGAATTAGATTAGTCGCAGGAAAATAGCCCAATATGTAAAATTACTATGCAAATTAGCAAAAATTCGCAGTTCTACTAAGGATATAAGTAACAAAATAGACATATTCATGATTGCAGAAGCAAATCTGCATTTGTCATTTCCAAAATACCAGTCTATGATATGAAGCATTGGGTAGTACCTAAGATTAGATTTTTCATCAGGTAATGGTGGTTTACTGGCACAATTGGAAGAAAGGAAATTTTATAAACAATCTAAAGATCTTGAAATACCAATTAATTTCGAAACAGCTCCCTAGAAATTGAATATGGAAAGAAAGTGGTTGTTATTGTATTTGTATAAGTTTACAGCACAAAATCAAGTGTTATTTCTTTGCTAATATTTTGAGAATTAAACAAAGATCGATTTTCCAAAACTTACGAATAGGTGTTGATAACTGGTTACTTTAATTAAACTATAGATTTGAATTAAACGATAAAGCTCTGTATGCTCTAAATAGCGTCTATATACTTCGCAAGCTTACAGAGAAACCTGCATGTTTCAAATAAAAAAAGGGAGATCTGTTGATCTTATGCTCATGAATAGAACGCACTCTTTCATTGAAAGTCAATCGTTTGAAACAGGATTCATTGATAATTATCATTTGATCTATGAAATACTTCAAAGAATGTTTGCCAAGTCGCTCCCATAAATCGTGAAACACCAAGATTACAAATAATTTCCCGAGGAAGAATTTCTAAAAGATGTAAGGATACGTTTACGAAGTTTTCCCAACTGAATTCTCTGCCTTCCAGCAATCATTGCCGAAGTACTAGAGAGTCATGTTCCACTCAACAAAAGGTTGCCTGGGAAAAAATTAAACAAAATTTTATGAAGGCCTAAGGGAAGCAGTGATCATGAATGCGATAAACACGTTAAAGAGAACGTACAAGTCAAGAAATATTAAGATTTTGAGGCAAATGAATATTGGCGAAATCTGATTTTTAAAATGAGAAGAAGAGAAAACTTGACATCTGTTGTTGGATTGAACCCAAGTCCATAGATAACATAAGAAATTTCTATAGGCGACAGAGCCCATGTTTTCAAGCTACTATCCAATAGGAGAAAAAATTGTTTCGATTGAGGTAGGATTTATCATGTCGTATGATCGCTGAACACTTGAACTCACAGCTTCAAAGTATTACGGAGCCCCAAAGGCTAGACCCTTTGTCAAAGAAAGCATCAAATTATATAAAGATGGAGAGATAATATCAGTCACAATGGCAAAATACAACAAAAACAGTCAAGAGAGAGAAAAGATAGGAAATACCATTGTGTCATTAAGGGGGAATTCTCTAACGGAGGCGTGACTTTTACAAGACATCCGGAGAAGGTTATTGCTAAAGCAAGGAAATATGTCCGACCCGTTGCAATGGGAACTTGCAGCAGCTGGGGAGGGAAAATTAACCTCGCGGAGATGATTCTTTGTTGTTTTTGCTAAGAGTCCCTTGGATTCTTGCGTTTTGTCACAGTGCAACTCAAAAAAACACCACGCGAAGTGATAAATTGATTCAAACTTACAATTAAATAACTGTAGAAGCACTACGTCTTACGCCACATTGTCTGGAAAAGTCATTTTAGATGGAAGAAACCATCCCATGGAGGACTGCTACGAAAGGTGAGCCAGAAAATAATAGTAATAACGGAATCAATAATTATCTATATTCATAAATGGAAAAATTGTTCAGTTTGCTATCAGTCAAAGTCCTCTTCAAATTCCTGTTTATAGACATATCCACCTTAGGGAGCATGATCTAAGACTATTTCCACATTTTGATAGGAGTCACTGTGGGGGCATGATCTGGGAAAATTGACGATTTTGGGCAGACTTGAACTTAGGAATTGTACCATTGATGAAAATGTAGTAAAGAAGGCCACCGCCCTAGCTAGCCGTAAGTATCAATTTTACTAATCTGTTAATAAAATCATCAGGTTTCTGGCTTGACTGAAAGGTTGCAACTGAAAGGGGACAAGAAAAGCAATCTATAAGCAAGTTAAGTCCACATCTGCTTTATTAAACCGTTAAAACTAAATATTCAAGAACGTAATGATATCAATGTAGGTAAAGACAGGGATAAGCAAAGAACTGTGATCATTAAGAATAAGGACTACAGGGAAGATGGTAGGTCTTAAATCAAAGATTCCCTTTCTAATAGTCATTATTCCTTCAATTGTTCTGTAAAGGTAAAGTGCTGCATGCTAACAGCCCATGTGACCAATGTTAATATCATAGCTCTCATTAGAAATCAAGTTAAACATATAGAAGAAGTTTGGAATGCTTTAAAGAAGATGAAGCAACTGTGGATTGTTCCTGTATGAATGAACTGAAGTGAAGAATTCATAGTTATCCTGTGAAACATCTAAACAAACAGTGTTTGGAAAATTATCACTGAAAAAGTTTATGGCTATTTTTTGTGTTGTGATTCGAGATTCCTTCCTAACTGGCTAACTTCTGGCATTAAAGCAATTGCATTAAAGGATATTTGTGATAAGTTTAGAGACAAAAAGGATGAAGCCTCATAAGATGCAATTTGAGGGCTTTCTGGCAGCCTTTTTAGCCTTGAAACTTCTCAACCAGATATATGTTTAGCACCAAACCCAGATTTGATGACACAGGAGATAATTTAAACTTAGATTTATGTGTATGCGGAAATATATATCATGTTTTACTTTTAAGTGTTACAAGCTTACAGTTCACATCAATTCCTCGCGTGACGCAGTCTGTTTCATAGGTCGAATGTGAATGTTGTTATGAATAAAGCAAACGAAGATTGTCAATGCATGAAAATCAATGGCAGCTAATAATTTGTTATTTGATTTCTCAAAATTATTAGACAAAGCAGTTACAATTTTGATTTGAACAACTTAATGCATGCTTTCACAAAGTTTTTGCATGTTCTTAATCAATGACAGACACTTTGCCAGCTTTCAATTTCCATTCTGCAGCTGACGATCGCCTTGAATCACCTTGTAAGCGACTTGAATCACCTGGTAAGCGACTTGAATCAACTGGTAATCGCCTTGAATCAACTAAGCTCGATTTCTAAGACTGCTTAATGCTGAAATGTCTTTCGTACAGCATTGTGACTACATGGGAGAAAAGCTTAACCCAGAGAATTAGGCTATAAAGGAACTGGAAATTTTGCGATATTGTATTGGATGAGGTTCTCTCATAATTCAAGCTACAAGATGGCAACTTTGCTTGACTGCATGCAAGGTAGCCCGTGTCACTCTTAGACCTACGCTTCTTTTAGACCCACGACCCTCTGCAGATAGTAGACCAGTGGTCACTATGACATGCTTAAACAAGATGAGAAAATTCTATAAATTGACGAATAAGCCATGACCAGGGCTTTTATTATCAAAACAAATATCTTATCTGAGATTTCATCATTCAATTATAAATATTGCAACCTCCAATTTCCTTACGTTACAAAACTTTTCCCCTAAGATTCAATTCTGATGACAGGGAGAGCCCAAATATCTAGAATTCAATTGCATTAGATGAGGGAAATTTTTATTTCTGGCAAACTTTAAATCAACATTGTGCGAGTAGTTCTCGAAAAAATTTTCATATAATGGGGCAGCTCTGAAGTCATTAACATAGATATCTAAATCAGCTCAAAATTGAAAAGCTAACGATGTTCTTTTACAGAGACTACATGGTAAATTTCATAGAAACAGTAGGAGCAACCATAGTCCAATAGAAATTCTAAGAGATTTCAGAGACTTTTTTTATCAAAGAATGCCTATTAAATAGGAGAAAACTAAACACTTGCGAGAATCTTGAAGTTATCCACAATAGATTTCAGGAAGTGATGAGGAGATGTGTCCCCTTTCTCTTAAAGCAACGTCTTTGTTGTCCTTCAAAAAAGATCATTGTCAAAATTACATTCTCTAATTGAATTTCTCCGATAGAATTCTTATGCGCATGAGGAATTGAAGAATTTGATACAAGGATTGAACATGCAATGTTTTTGGCAGACTTACTGCAATACCATGTTATATGTGGACTTGGCTTGTCTTATACAAGCTTCTGCTTTCCTGCTCACTCCATTATCCTAATTTGCAAATTATGTTTTTACTCAAAATCATAGCAATGATACACTTGTCTAACTGCAAGATGGATAAGAATTGATACCATTGCAAAATGGCTGGACGAAAGATTAATAATCAATGTGCTGAACTGTTTCATTTATCGAAGCAGTTGTGAGAGCAACCTTTGAATTGAAGAGGAGGCTGTTGTAGAATTGATCAATTGATTAAGAGAAAGAAGGCCTCTTCTAGCATAGAATACTCTCCACGATATAGTATAGACCAATATTTGCAATATTAAGATCCAAGTTAATTGTACAAGTGATGAAAAGAAGAATCTTTCCCGAAATTTACTTTGACCTTTAAAGTTAGGAGGGGTTATTTCTAAAAGGTAAGTTCTGATCTAATGGGTAAATAACCTAAGATCTTCCAAAGAGTGTTTGCATAGAAAGCGATTGAAAAGTATCAAAATGGGTAAGTCAAATGCCTCAAAACTCTTGATAGAAAAATGTCTTAAAGAAATCTACGCATCATGGACATTTAAAATGTTTGTCAACATGCAATAGCAGTTACTTGTGACACTTACATCAGTGATCGCTGGGACAGTTTGAGCAGATGCTGGATCTTCTCTGAAATCCATGCTGACAGTCTCCTACAAGAGAATGACTTGCTATTACATCAGCAGTAAGGCAGTAATTCTGAATAGCCGTATATGCGAATGTGCAAAGCACAAAGTTATAACACAGGAACAAATTCTTGGAATTTTAAAAGTAAAAAGGAGCTAGTTTACATGAATTTTTCTGCTCAAATTGATGAGCAAGTCGCATTCTATATTGTTCAATGCGCTTCAATGTTTTCATGCGTTTCGCTTCCCAGCTTTTTTGGTAGTGAATTTTGTCGAGGAGAGGCCATGGTGGCCAATATAAAGCCCCAACAATGGAAGAAGGAAGAAAGCAAAAGGCTAAGAGGAGAGAAATATCAAGTTTATTGGTCCTACATTTGAAAGATGGCAAGTTGAAAGATTCAGGAAAGCAAGAAGAAGGAAAGACGTTCCATAAGTTGCATGCTCTAGGGATGAATGATGATTTGTGGGATAAAGTTCGTGGATTAGGCAGTGAAACTTGGAAAGGGTAAAAAAAGCTTCTGTTGGTCCTAACACGCCTCAGAGGAACAAGAATAATACCCCTGATCTCCCGAGAGTAATTTCCGTAAAATATTAAATGATCGTACAACTAAAGACGGTGAGAAAGAAGTTGGAGAAACTTAGTGAGGTTGAGACCGTTCCGAGAGAACAGAGAGTGCATTTTGGAGCACCTCCCCAGATATGGAAGCAGTACATTAAAGGATGCATTTGAGATTTGTATGTAGTTTGTTAGTGAGACGCTGAGCAGAATCCAAGGGCTCTTATGCAAAAAACAAGCTTCTAAGATGCATTCTCAA
Source organism: Pseudorhiza aurosa (assembly GCA_964026355.1). Taxonomy (NCBI): domain Eukaryota; kingdom Metazoa; phylum Cnidaria; class Scyphozoa; order Rhizostomeae; family Lychnorhizidae; genus Pseudorhiza; species Pseudorhiza aurosa. The sequence continues at coordinate 676,754 of OZ032120.1, forward strand.
CAGTGAAATTGATGTGTGATTTTCAAGTGAGATTAGACGAAAGAAAGACACAACGTTGTGCGAAAGGAGTTGAAGTGTTCAGTTTATCACCATTCATGAGAACAGGTAGAAAGTGTTGGTTGCGTTTGCGTGAAATGACAGCCTGTTTCGTCTTGCCTTGGTTGAGCGAAACTAGGTTGTATTCACTCCATTTCTCAATAACTTTCAAATCATTTGAGAGAAGGGAGACTAAGATGAATTTAAAGAGCGAGACATTGCTATAGGCATGGTCAATTGAGTTGAAGGAAATAAAGAACTCAGGTGTTAGAAGCTCATGTCGAACTGTCTCAAAATTAGCCTTATGTGCATCTAATTGCCACCAAATTACGAGAAATTCTCTGATGTCATATAATTTTAAAGCAATATGTACGAAGAAATTAGCAAATTCACGTTTAGAGAAATTACGAAGTAATGATCTTGATTTGCAGCAAAAGCCTTGACAACATCTATTTAAAAAAGAAGTCAAATCAGAAATGCAACCTCTTTAGACATAGATTGCTCCTGTAAAGCATCTGCATCTGATTTCTTTCCCCTTGCCGCTTCTTCTAGAAGCTCTATCTTTTCAATAATCTTCTTTTGGTATTTTGCCTTAGAATTAATGCAAAAAAATAATGAATTAGCTGGAAAATTTATATGACAAAATGCTAAGAATTTATGTATATGAATGATGATAAAGTGCTTCAAGGTCCAGGTGTGAAACTATTTGCACTCCTACTGAACTAACTATTTAAAAAGGTTTAAAATGGGAATTTTAGCTATTTGACCTGAATTAAGCTTTTATTCCAGGCAATAGCAGGCAAAACTAGAGCTTACCATCTTTGTTTTAAAGACTTGCTTCATGCTGTCTCTTAATTCTCTTTGGCTAGCTTCTATAAATTCCAAAATTCTGTCTACTTCCTTTAAGTTGTCGTCGTTAACTTTTTTGAACGAATCGCAAGTTGGGGACTCATTCCTATCTTCGCTTTCAGTCATGACAGCATTTGTGTTCACCAGAACAGACGATGAACAGCATTGGATCTCTTTATGCTCTGACATCAAAGGAGACTGAGCACCAGCCATGAAAGTTGAAATCGGATTTACAGCTGTGTTTTTAACCGAAAGTTTTGCACAGTTCATATTACTTGAGCTCGGAACGACTGCATCTGATATTTTAAGCAGCTTTGATCTATTTATTTCAGCTTCAATTGGCACTTTCACCTTTAGGCAACGCTTTCTTTCACTTCCTTTTCGACATAGACTTCTACGAAAGCTACTTCGACGTGAATCAGGAGAGCTCCTTGCGTCGTTTGTATTCAGGCATTGACTTCCATTGATGCTGGGATGTGTACTTCTTACATCGTCGTCTGATTCAGTTGTCGTTGTATCTGTTCTTGGGCCATTCTTCCGGCTTCTGTCCTGCTTCAACCTGCTTCTTCCATATCTTGCAAGAATTTTCTGAGCCAATGGATATTCCTTGATGGCATTTAAAACATCTTCTTTGGCGAGTACAAAAAGTTCCACGTACCCATAAGCTCTGACGTCAGCTGTTCTTCTATAATAAAATAAATAAATAAAGAAATACTTCTACTTAAAATTTGTTTGATTTCAATATACAAGCCCAATGACATAGTCTACACCAGTTTTATGCAAATTCATTTTAAATAGAAAGCATTGGAGAATGGCCGTTATAGTTTTACTGGAGCAGCTCAATGTGTTCTTTTATTTAAGATGAAGGCTGAGACAAGAAATCAAATGCTTCTGTGGTCAATTGACATACAATGACTTTTTCTCTTGGTTACATTAGCTTTATTCTGATGATGAAGTCAATTTCACCTGTTTTGTCCTTTGCTTAAGCTGAGAATACCGATCTCCCCAAAGAAATCACCAGATTGAAGCACTTTCAAGATCCTTCCAGTTTCACTACAAACATTTAAAAGCAATTAAGACATATGCGCCTTTTGAAACTAAGCCAACTCAACTGCATATCGAAGGATATCCGAATCAAATTGAAAGGAAGATAGGTATCTAAAATCCTACCGATGGCCGATGTAACATTGCACTGTCTAGCACCAATATTCAAAGCAAAGAAAATAGAAAGCTTTTGCAGCTGTAATTGTCTTTTAAATTAGGATCGCTTCAGCGCGCCCACTTCATATCATGAAAAAAGCTGATGAACGAAGAATCATTGCACCTTTTAGGAACAAATTTAACAGAAAGAAGCCTCAAACATCAGGAAAGAGTTAGGGGTAGACGAAAGCTGGAACTTAGAATTTATGTCGAATGCACAGCTCTGTTATTTTAGTCATTATAAGTAACACGGTAGATTGGAGGAGAAAGTGATGAAGACAAGTGTGTAAAGTAACAAAAGGGAAGCAAAAGCCAACCTAGTTTTAGAGGAGGCTCTCAAAAGGGACGTTCAGTTCGATGCTGGAGGTGGCCAGCAGAACTGCGAGGAAAAGATAAGAGTTCCTTTTTACTTGACTGACTGACCGACTGACCGACTGACCGACTGACTGACTGACCGACTGACCGACTGACCGACTGACCGACTGACCGACTGACCGACTGACCGACTGATACAGAGTGTTTCAATATTTGAGACCCTTGAAGAAGCGTTACCCTATGGGTGAACCATTTCAGATTTACATGAACTCCAAATTTGTTTTGGTCAAATACTAAGCAAGACTTCAAGTAGAACGAACATTGTGGCTTGGCCTAAGCTTTGCCCATTTGGATGGTGGAGCCAACTCATTATTGATCCTGTCTCAAAATCTCACAATGAGCCTTTGAGTTCGGTCCTGCCTCTCTATAAAAGAGAACAGCACAATGGCTCGTAAAATTTTTGGTAGTACCTTGTAGCAGGAATGAAACGGTTTCATAGATTTAGACCGATTTTATTGCTTGCACTTTTCAAAACTGCATCCAAAGATAAGCAATCCCAGAACGAGGTCCGTTTGGTCAAGAGGCACTCTGTAATTTCAGTGATTGAGCTTGTTGACGATCGTCATGTTGCAAAGTGAAAAATGGCTGAATTTAATGGCATAGAAATCGCTCACAAACGAGGCATGAAAGTTGAGCTGTTGCAAAAATCCCGCTGCAAGAGCAAGGAGAGAGAAAAAGATTTTGTATAGCAATAAAAGCCTCTGCGCAGGCTGAGCTTGAAGTCAGGAAATTGGAAGATTCAAAGGATTTGTTTGTAGGGAAGAGTGACTAGATGCTAGTAAAAACTGGGAGATGGATGCCGTCAGGTGATGGACGAGTTTTTATGTTTTGTCAAAGGGTCAATGTTCCATACCCCAGGGGCCAAGAGAGAATAGTCGTTGCAACATAGAAAACAAGTAAGACACAACAGATCGACAAAAATCAAGCGAAAAATTACCTGATAACTTCTAGAATCCCATCACTGATGACGTACATCTCCCTTGCTATTTCTCCTTTACGGCAAACGTAATCCCCAGGTGTATAAATAATCATCTTCATCTTCAGCACAAGATCGTGAAGAAACTCTGGCTGGCACTTTTGCAAAAATGTAACCTGCAATTAATGGTAATGATTTCATATGAATGTATCAAAATCCAAGGCAACAAGGTTATTTTTTTTGATGCAAGGAATGGAAGAGAAAAGCTTTGCTTGATATTCTTACAAGTACGAAAATCATATTATGATGTTTACTGCAACTGGGGATATCCAGGAGATGATAAAATGGATTTGAAAAGGATATAATTAGAAGTGAACGATTTATAGACAACTATTTTTAATCCAGCAGAGTCTAAGAGCTTTTTAGATGAAGACAAACAGAGGTTGTGGGCATTTCATTGAAAATGAAAAAGATGATGCATGGGTTATGGGAGAGGCCACAAGAATCTGTTAACAGGAGCAGGAAAGTTTTGTGGAGATGGCGAAGAGAAGGAAGTTCAAGTTATACGGGCTTCTAATGTGGAGGGACAGGCTAGCGAGAGCGATGATGAAAAGAGGAATTGAAAGAAGAAGAGGAAGACCACAGGGAAATGGATAACCCACTTTAAGAAATGGATTGGGAAGACCATTAATAAACATGAAACTCAAAGTTCTAAACTAGTGCTTATTTCCCTTTGCCATACCATTATAATTTGGTAACCAGAAACTTGAAGCCTTCGACGAACGCTGCCTGCGGAACATCAAATGACATCAAATGGCAGGACAAGCTGCCGCGCTCGCAACACAACGCCGTTTCAAGCACTGGCTCTGCCCCAACCTCTTGTCTTGGTCGAAACCGGTTTGACTTTCATCATGATAAGGTAAGTAAAGTTTTCGTGAAATGCATCTCAAAGGTGCGAAAAGAGCGCCTATTGTCTTATTTCTTTGTCTTTTTTTAGTGAGTTGTGTTACGGAAAGGCCATGGAGGTCTATGCAAAGCCCCAACAAAGGAAAAGGCAAAAGTAGAGAGCGATCAGATCAAGTTTATTGATCTTGGATTTGAACGATGGCAAGTTGCCAGATTAAGGAAATCAAGAAGAAGGCAAGACGCTCCATAAATTGCATTTTCTTGGGATGAATGATGATTTGTGGGATATAGTTTGTGGATTAGGCAGCAAAACTTGGAAACGGTGTGATTGAGTTGAGCTTCTGGTGGTTCTGAAACGCCTCAGAACTATACTTAGGTAACATAGAATTTCAAACTCACCCTTCTAAGCGTTTCAAGATGAACATGTAATGCCAGTTCAGTCTTCATCTTGTTGGGTAATAGTCGCATGTCATTGATGTCACTACCTTGAAATCTGCCCCTGCAAAAACACTCAGTCCGTAATTTCATGTACAGCTCCGTATTTCCGATTCGATGCAATCACAATACACTATTGCTACCACGAGGATAAATTAACATTTATTAACCAAAATTGCCTGCTATTCTCTGGAGATTTCATGATTTAACGTCTCTCATATATAATCATACTTCAGACTATTCCTCATTTGTGTAATTCACTTAATTTCGAGACAAGGAGAAGCCAAAGAGACAATGCCCATGGATCTTTAAATAGTGTGTGAGCAAGTCGCGTTTTGGACGTGCAAAATGGCATAGGTGATTGCAGTTGCAAATGGTTCAAAAAGAAAAAATATTTTTTACCTGGAATAACTATAGTCGTACCACAATCTAACTCTGCGCTGCATATCCTCAGGGACATGATGCCTTTTCATGTATTGCATGGATGAATCCTGTCACCAAATCAAGAAAGTCATTCTTCATGATGGGAATCGAAGTCAAATTTGACTTTAATCCCAAGTTTTGAAACTCTTAATCTGGTCATAAATTGGCATCAAGCTTTGACCTTGTCCTATAATATATTCTAAAATAATTTGCATTTAACTTGCCAATTAGACTGAAACCCCATTACACTAAATGTAATTCAGCAAAAGCCATGCGATACTGAAAAAATTGAATTTATTTCTGAACAACCTTCATTCCCATATAGTAGTCTTTACCAAAAATTTTGAAAATCTACTGCAATCAATCATGCATGCTTTCAATCGCATCAAATCCCAGGGCAATGTTTCACCAGACACTAGTACCCCAAGCATTCAATTTCTTTAATGTGCAAGCTGGAAACATGAAGTTGTTCCCATTCAGAATACATACTCTTTGATTCTCAAATTCAATCCGGCATGCATCCATGTTCTGTATGACATTTCCCGCTTGACCTGAGAATGGAAAGCTTGGTTCAAAACGGCAAACATTGCTCATGGCTTTATCCAATGAAATCTAAAGCTGTCCCTCATCCTAATCTCTATCTCCTGAATATCAGCTATTGTTATCTAAATCTCTAAATGTATTCTGGCGACTACATCAACTATCTTCATCCCAATTATCTATTCCAGTCATCATTGGGAACTTTTTCATAAAAAATATCTTGCTGGTTTTACAATTCTAATATAATTCAATGTTAAAAAATATCTTGGCTACGAATATCGTATCATTACTAAGTTGAAATTAAATACATCTGACATGTTTGGGTTCGAGTGTCTTTCACTGAACCATTCATTCCATGCAACTAGCTTTCAGACCCTCTTTTTGATCGGCGTTGTAGAAATGCAAGATACAGGAATTAAGCCGTGTAGATGTTCCATGGAATGCAGCAATTTCTGCAAATGGCATTGCTTTCGTATCAATGGTGCAAATGATTTTATCTTCGTCTAAAACAACTGAAAATACTTTAAGCCCGGCCAACGGAAAGCGAGTTGCGGTAGGAGTCGAACGTCAGAGTTCACTACCGCGTTTCCAAGATTCCGGCTTTGTTGATCCAATTACAGGCAATTGCGCGATACCACCTAGAGCTTGTTGCAGTATGGTTTTAGCTATGTGAGTTTGCGATTAAACTTTTGTCACAGGATTTCAAAGTGACGCCTGTGCAGGTATCACAATCAGCAAAGCTGAAATTAACAGTAATTGCTGCTTTAATCATGATAAGAACTCTGAGTCATTGAAATTTACTCTGAACAAAATATTCAATTTGTAATTTATTCACTATATGCATTAGCAATAGATTTATAGAATTGCTGACAAAAGATGTCAATGAAACATCTTCAAGTGATCAGTGTGGAATGATTGTAGAGTAGGCCAGGATATTTCTGTCAAGACAAGAGGACCATTTCGATCTTTTGAGTCAAATTTTTATGCACATTGCTAGAAAGATCTTTGTCTAAATTAACAAAAAATCCCACTGGAAATAGAATCTAAAGTGACAGCAGGCTAAGCTGCACCCAAGACCCTCAATGCAGTACCTAAGATCATTCAAGAGTTTAAGTCCTAATCGCAAGTAGTTCCTCTCTGTGACAGCTTTCTAGTGACGCACATCTCAGAATGCTAACTGAAACGTAGACTTACCAACAATACTTGCAAAAATGAAAATTCCGATTACGTAGCACGCATTCATAAACAGGCATCTGGAAAAAATGAGCAGGGTATTGTTACAATTCGTAGCAATTATGAAAGGTGAAATGCTGGCAAGATGATATAAAGGAGTGCATTATCTCCATTCCAGTCATCTTCTTTGATGTGTAAAGGAGGCTTCGAAGCCTTTCGAATTAATTGATTTTCTTGCACTTCCTTATAATAAATGCCTTTTCCTATTAGGCTTTGATTGGCTTGTTTGTATTCCGCCATTCATTGAAGCTTTTTATCAATATATGATATGCAAATTCAGCTCTTTGCTATCAGAGAGGCTGCAATGTCATGACCTCTTTCGGGGTAACACGACTTTTCATGAAAAAATACGATTGCAATTAGCTGTATTTGTTGCTTTGACGCTAATGTGAAGTCCTTCGCACAAGAAATCTTTGATCCTTTGGTAAAACATAAAAAGCAGTTATGTAGTGCTTGCAGACGGCAAATCGCTGCAATGTCACCTGTCTACATTGATTCCTAAGCCTGGATGCAGAGTATTGTGGCTTGCTCAATGGCAGCAGTACCATGGAACCAGAAGAATATGCTATTGACTTAAGTGATGCGCATTTTTATCCTCTATTCCAAAGACATCGAGTTGGCAATCCTAATCAAACAAGCTACTTTGTCTCCAATTCTAAGTCATACGAGCACCTGGATTCTTTGTTTGAAGCTGAAAATTTATTCGGAAGTGTAAAGGTCTTTGAAAATAGGCCCGTTAGGAAACGTTTCTCCTTGCTGTCATTTCTTCTAGTGCTCGACGGTGCAGGCTCAATAATGAAGAAGTTTTTGCTTCTATTTATATGACTCTACAAGCTTTCTTCCATCGCTGAATCTAAAGCTTTCTTTCTAGCCATCCTTTCCCTGCTTTCATCGAAACTTCTTCCCATAAAGCTGCTTTAACCATCCTTAGCAAACAGATGCACTTCTCCAAATAGGGTACTTTCTGACTTCAGTGTCACTTCTTCAACGTAAAATCATTAAAATCACCTTTTACTTTCTGCATCTATATGAATCTTTCGCTCTGATCACCTATGGCTACCTCAACTATTTATACACTTATTCCATCATGAAAGGTTAAGATAAATTTATCTTATATGTACCATGATAAATCTTTTCGTGTGTATGAAGACGCAATTCGCCTTTGATACGCATTACGGTTGAACAACTGCAATCAGCCAGTCTAGTTGGTAGCAATAAATCTCGTAGGCATCCTTCCATCTACATGAGACGATGGAGTAGCCCTAGAGTGTCCTCTCCAGTGTAGCTACATAGCCTGGGCAGGGTGTATGGAAGACAAGCTGTTGTCAAGGCAGCAAGCCAACCCTTTCACGTGGCCAGTGGACCCAAGGGAACGACGAGTGTCGATACTGCTTGGGCACCAGCAGGGTCACAGGAGTTACCGGAGCGGCATTATCTTAAATAGCATGTGTTATTGGAATAAAAGATGTACATTAAAAAAGGACTAAAAATTGCTCAAACTCACTCTATGGCAGTCTCTGGATGCGAACTTCCTCCGATGGTTGTAAGGGACAAAGTCGACCAGTAGTAGCAATAAGCATACTGATAGCCTAATGCCTTTGTCTTTTCATCAAGTTTTGGATATACCCAATTGTTCACTCCGAATCCCTCATACTTGGACATGATAAAGTAGCTGCAGGCATTCCAATGAATCATTATTAGCATCAGGTGCAAAAAAGCAATCGTCCTTTGTACATTCGGATATGTTGATAAGGCAAGAATTGTCTTTTGTGAGACGAAATTTTTATAATATTTGAGCATTCTTGGGAGTCTTAGAGCTGGAGTGATGCCGACAACGAGGTAAAAAATATCAAGTGGTAGTACTGATGCAACGTCAAGCACAAACTGATAAGATTTCATGTACTTCTTTGCCATTCTTTTCAAATCGTCGACGTAGATGCCATCTTCCAAGAAAGATGTCCGACTACTTATGATAATGTCCATTATGTATATAAAATCAGCTATGTAGTCTAAAATAAACCACACGGCAAGGAACTGTGTTTGAGCTTCTACAAATGCAATTCGTAAAAAGATTATCCAAGCATTATAGGTTACGGCCAGGTTAACTAAATATAGCCAATAGTAGATGAAATAGCTGTAGGGCTCAAAAAATGTGTATTTGAGATCAGAACATTCAATTAGAAGTCGTGAAAATTTCTCTCCTCCACTAGACTTGCAATTTTCCACAATCACTGTCTCCTTTGGCTTCAAATCAATAATTGACTGCGTGTCTTCGCTGCCTTTTTGCAGCCATTTGTCTGAGAAGCTACACCCTGCGTTCGTCTTTTGGATTACAGAAATTCGACGAGATGTCGCATTAATAGAACTTTTCTTAGGATTTTTGAATGAGTTATACTCTCTTGTACTAAACCTCTCCAGGAAATCTTTTTGACCAACAAGTTTCCTCGATTTTTGTTTCTTTTGGGTGTCCATAACGGTCTTTACTGCGACCAGTGTTCCTAGCCTCCTTCTTACACTTTCCCAGCCAGCGTGATGCTCCTCTAGTCCTGATGTTTTTGCCGACAACTCACATTGATTCGTCATTGAACTGTTTTGAAGCACATCTGCCGTAGAGGTTTCGACTGAGATTTTTTTTTCTACTTGTATATTTGTATCTGGCATTGTTTTTTCCAAATTGATTTCTGGCAATTCAATCCTTGACTGCTTGATGTCTTCATCTACCGACATTTTGGAGGAAAAGTCACTTGGTTTCGACTAGAAATGAATGGCAGAAGATTAGCTTTTTAGGTATTGCTGAAAATCTGTTCTAAGTACCTGCTAGCTTCTTGTTACCATGCATTACAAAAACTTCATTCGGAAATGTGATTCATCTCTAGTTGCCAGAGAAAAAATTTGCAAAAGAATGAAAGTGAAACTCAATTTTAAAGAAGCATGCAATCAAATGGATTATTGTTACTCGCAAGCGAACAATATAATCTCGCATTACATCAATAAAATTACTATCTGATAAATATATCCACCACCTAGTCTTGATGCAAAACACTTTGGAGGGCATAATGTTCTCTATATATCAAAAGTTGACTCACTAAAGCAAAAATAAACTGAAGGATTAGCTTTAGCATTAACTGAAGGGTGGCGTTTTTTAACAGGGCTGCTTTGGGCATAGTCCAAATATCTTACTGCTTGGACATTTGTTTGTTTACTCAATGAAGGTCTGTGCCGCCACTGACTAATAGAAGGAACACAGGAGTTAAGCAGAACAGCACTACCATACTGCCAGCTCTCCGCTTGTGAAGTAGCTGTGCCTGCAAAGCTTTTAAGCCTGGTGCTTAAAAATGGAATTCACCTCATTCCCAAAGTGATGAGGGAACAGAATTTGACATTACAGAATTGATAGTTGATATTCAGATTGACCGATAATTGGGATGGAAATTGTTCTTGTTTACATCAAAGTCTTGGATAAATGTTTGAAGGCTTGAGAAATAAACCACACATATAAGTAGTTAGTTTTACCCGGGTTTTTAAGTAGATTTCCAACTACAGAAGATAATTGATTAAGGCCGCATAGCCCTTTCAGGGTACCTAATGCCTCCAAACTCCCACGATTTCATGAAATTATGTGATTAATGAGTTGATAATCTATCAAAGGTGTTGACGATTCCCAGGGCAGCTCGTCGTCAGGCACGTGCAAAATAACCTAAATCGATTTCTGCAGCATGAGAGACATTTTTGGATAAAACGTTGAAATGCAGTTGTCATAGACGACCATAGACGAAGAAATTAGCTTTTCATGTTCAATGTATTTAAGCTGTGCAGTGAAACGTATTTAGTTGAAAGATGATAGACGAACATTGAAACTAATGTCAAACAATTTATCAATCGTATTTTGTGACACAGTGTGTTGGAAGTTCGAATATCTACAATTTTTTACCTTCGAGTGCATTATGGGAATAAAAAACAAAACCATTCAGGATCGTAGGAAGTATAATTCTGCCATGAACTGCAGCTTTTTCAGAAAATACTACTTCTTGTATCCTTGCTTACGTTTTGCATCTATAAAACATTTTCATTTCCAAATGATAAAAATGAAGTGACAGCAACTGGTTACTCTTCGTTATGAAAATAGGGCTTGTTAGAAATCCAAACCGTCAAATTCTAGCTCCTGCATCCAGTTTCAAGATTTCCAACTTTTATTTTCCATAGAGGATTATTATTACATTAAATGAATTCCAACTGAAGAAATGTGAATTGACTTATTTGGTTCAGTCATATAACCGTATCCTATTTTAGAGCCATGGCTTAATCGGTTGCGTTGAAGGATGTGTATCCAATGTGTGAGCTATTCAGAGCAGAAGCCCCTGGCATTGAAAACACAGGCAGCGTAGATATTGCTTGCTACGAGCATGACCAAACTGAGCGGGAAATAGTGGATGATAACGCATAAATTAATGCACAGAGAATCCAGTCCAGGCACCAAGCAATCTGCATATATTGAGCTTTCATGAATGACAAAGACAGGGTTTGAGAAGAATCGTAAAACTAGATAGGATCTTCATAACATTGGAAACCAAAATAAGACTAAATGTGTGAATGTCTTACAACCAGCAGAGAACTCCGACCATATCAAAAATCGTTTTACAAAAACGCTAAGGATCCAGAGAATTTGCGCCAACAAAATTTGTCCATCAACCCCATATCATCAAACTGATAGCTCGTGTTCCTAAATTTGAAATAAATTGCAAGAAAAAACTTGATGCAAAGACGTAACTGAAGGACTTAAAACATACTTCTCCGATGTCATTCATCCTATGAAGTTGAAGGCCATGACAATCATAGATGTTATTGGTGCAGAACAGGAAATACGAAACCTAGAATACATGAAGAATTCAATTTCACCCTTGAAAATCATTCAGCTGTCATCGGCAGGTACCTCGAAAAAAAGTTAAAGCAAGACGTATGCGTCTCGGCAGTGATCCATTCTTATCCTGAAAGGTCTATGAAAAGTCAACTATGTCACAGCATAAGGTTTCAAATAATTGAAGAAAGCCGAATTGTGCAACGTCCCCACTAGCACATGGGAACACTGACACTGTCATCAATTTCTAAGACTAAAGAACTGAGAAACAAGAATGAGGTAAAGTTGAGAACTGGGCGATCTTTCAGCAATTGGCAAAGAGCGAAACAGACTGCCGTTCTAATAATCAAATTGAACAAAATAGTTTCGGAACTTCTGCGGACGCCCTAGTCAGTAAACATGCTGCTTAGTAAAACCATTAAGACTAGTCGGATCATGTCTTCTGCTGCAAAGGATTATAATTTTAATTTCAGTGAAGTATCCCGACAATAAGCATATGCAACTATTTGCTGTAAGGGAGCTGGATTAAAGGATACTACATGACGAAGCAAAATTCTAATGATTAAGCACCAGTGCTCTCCCACCGTTGTTTGCAAGATCGATCTGGCTTCTATCAAATAAAAGACGCTTTGTGTAACTAAAACTAAAAAAAGTCTCCTTGATAAATCTAGCTATCAAATATTGGAAATCCTTAGAGTTCATGTACTTGATTAATTTCCTTCACATGAATTATTCAGAAGATTTGTTCTTGACAGATCATTATGAACTCATTGATTATGCATTGACGAAAGATAGCATTTACACTCCACTGGTAAAATCGCTTGCGCAGCCTGAGTCTATTTTGATCTACAGAAAACGAAACAAATAGTCATTTTTGAGAATTTCATCGATAGATTGTATCATGTGAAATTAATTGTACTGACGGGTGCCTTTTCAACCCAGTCATGAAGATCGATATTCACACCTCTCGGGACTTTTCCTGAAAACGGCAAGCAGTGCAACTTCCTTAAAGACCTCTCCATAGCTTGGTCTTTGTTCGAAACCAGAGACTGCTTCTCCTCTTCAAAACTTGCTACATTTCATAAACTTTTCATTGACTTAACTACATTGTATAGCTGTCACATGTGAGGTAGTGCCCCAGAATCACTCATTTTCTATTAGAAATCTTCCCATGAAAGTTCTTCCAGCTTTTACAATCAAAATTTCACAAGAGATCTACAGTCTCCAGCTTTCTTTTTTCATGTCCCATCTTTGCCTTAATTGCAGTTTCTGTGATTAGAATCAGTGTGATAAACTCTGATGCGTAGCTGCAAGACTGCTGCAATAATGTTATCAGTCTATGTTCACTCCTTCGAGACCACTTTGACTGTAGCTCAATAAAGCCATTTTGTCTTCCTCTTAACAACTACCATTTGTTTATCCCAGATAGCTTTAGATTGCAAATCGATAAGGATTATTGCTGAACGCTATTAGCAAGATTCCTCGAAACTCTCGTCGTTATGGAATGCAAATGAATTCCAAACTTACAAAATAATTCGTTTAGCGAATGGCATTCATTACCGAAAATGGGGAGTAAATTTCTTGAATTTTATCTTGATCCATATAACTTCAACTAAACATAAACAGCAAATCTTTTTAAAGATAGGAAATTTGTATTTTTCGACTGGCCTAACTACAGATATTTCAAATGATAAAAATGAAGAAGCCGAAAAAGGTATATGACTTTTATTAGCTTTTGTGTGCCATCATTCTTTGAAGCCAACATTGAATAGTTTGAACATAACATAATATAACACAACATAACATAACATAAACTAACATAACATAAACTAACATAACGTAACATTACATAACATAGCATAACATAACATAAAATAGCATAACATAACATGACATAACGTAACATTACACATCATAACATAACATAACATAACATAACATAACAGAACACAACATAACATAACATTTTTTTCATCGAGTCTTTCCCTTAAGTGTGCTTTGAAGGAAAGTGGTTGCAGAATCGGTTACGAGCCGACGAAAAATGAATTGAGATTACTGTCGGCGGTCGACATCCAGGGACACCAACGTGGAGGTTTCTCCATAGAGTAACATAACATAACAGAACACAGCGACCTGCCAGATATTGAGAAGTGGGGCAAAGACAACCTAGTTTCATTCAACCAATGCAAGACGAAACAGGCTGTCATTTCACGTAAACATAGCCAAAACTTTCCACCTGTCCTTATGAATGGCAATGAACTGGACACTTCAACTTCTTTCACACAACTTGGTCTTTCTCTATCATTCAATCTCATTTGGAAAACTCACATCCATTCCCTTGCTGAACATGCATCTCAAAAGCCCACAAGTTTTTCTCATCATCTCACCTTCTATCTATATACAAGTCCCAAATCCGTCTTTCTTTAGAGTACTGCTGGGGCTTTACATAGGCTACCATGGCCTTTCCCCAATATAACTCACTAGAACAAACGAAAAAAAAATTATGAACAACTGCAAGAGAATGGGATAAACAATCACTGTCCTTGCGCAGAAAAAAGAATGTCAAAAACTGAAATAGAAGATTCCCTCATGGTTCACATCACTCGAACAGCCAACTGCGCATATTACTATAAAAATAGCCCAATTCTAGCTGCCAAATTCTTGATGCTTCTTATTACAATTCTTTGCGCTAGCTTTCCTTTTCCGTTTCTTTAAGAGCCATATTCCGGTCTGATGGTAATTGCAGATCTATCAACATGCATGTGAAATTTAGAAAATCTTTAATGACGATTTCTAGTTCTTTTACAGGTATTGATCTGTAAGTGTTGATTGGCACATCCCACGCGATGGCAATGGCTTTGTCATTATCATCAGTTACAGGCGTTTGTAAATGCTTTTACCGCTTTTCTTAAAGTTCCCCCCCCCCCAATGGTCCTTATAGATGAAATTGTGGAGGTAACCAGCTTTTCAACCTTGTCTAGTAATGGATGTAATCTGCAATGGCTAGCATTGCACTTCCAGAAATGATTTGGTCTGCTGTTTCTTCATACTGTGAACGCATTCTGCATTCATATATACATAGCAATACATACATACATACTTACATACATACATACATACATACATACATACATACATACATACATACATACATACATACATACATACATACATACATACATACATACATACATACATGCATACATATATACATACATACATACATACATACATACATACATACACACATACACACACATACACACGCGTACATACATACATACATACATACATACACACAAACACACATACATACATACATACATACATACATACATACATACATACATACACACATACACACACATACACACACGTACATACATACATACATACATACATACATACATACACACAAACACACATACATACATACATACATACATACATACATACATACACACACACACGCATACACACATACATACATACATACATACATACATACATACATACATACATACACACATACATACATACATACATACATACATACATACATACATACATTGACAATTGACCAATAGGCAGCAATTGCTTATGCGGATTTGTCTACATGCATTCAATGATGAAATACCAAAGAGAGCACTAAAAAGCCTACAATATTCATTATATCATTATGTAAAAGGCATGACAGGTGAGCAATAAAATGGAAGAACATCTTCCTACTTCGAAGTATAGCACATGTATGATTCCGAAAATATCCGATTGATTAACAGAAAAAGGAATATGAAAGTCCAAGGAAGCTGGAATCCAAGGTGTTTCCTAACTTTTCATAATTCTTTTGCAGGACGCTGGTGGCTCTTGATGCTTTTGGAATTCAACATGCTGTCTGTTCCATATCTATCCTGCCCTGTGCTTCAATGAGAATCTTCTCTACACATTTCTAGGGTTGTCGAAAGGGGTCTCTAAACCATCCCTCAGATCAATTGATCCTGATTTTGAACACTTTTCTTGACCTGCTCTTTCGTGATTTTATGGGCTTTTCTCATAGTACAATTTATGTGCCATGCATGAATTCCTTTGCTTGCATATACAGTATCTTTGCTGCATCTTCAATTTATTTCCAGTATTCTGTTTCCATCGGCTTATGCCCGAAATGGGCTTTGTTGTGCATTCTCTCTAGAGATGTCAAGCAAGGCCTCGACCGCATAATGCAATACCATACGTAGCAGCATGAAATGTGCTTTCGAAGTTGTTCTGTTCTTTTCCCATCGCTTCAATCCTCGTTTTCTTCCTTTTGTATTCGTCTATAACCATCTTGTTAACCACAAGCTGATCTTTCCACCCATCTGAGTTTCTGACGCACAATTTTTCTCTCAGGTATCATGGCATTCTTTTTAATATGTGTGCAGCTTTTTATAGCTATGACTGATATAAGGTATGTACTTCATATGATTTTGATAAGCATGCAACTGTTCTATGATTATTTAGGTTTTGTGTCAGTATTCGCAGGCGTTTAGTACTTCATCTTGTTTTAAAACACTATAACATGTTTGTTTGGTCTTTGATTGCTAGGTCAGGCGCATTTTGAGGGTGTGAGTGCAAACTTGTTCGCTGTTTTAGCCAAAAACTAGATACAGCATCTATAATCTGTGAAACCCAGCTGCTTTTATTCTTTAGTGCCGTCTGCAATACCTGTTGGTCTATATCTTCCCAGCACTGACATTCTGCGTTTGTAGACTTTCATTCTTCTCCTGTCGTTCACTCTGCATGGTCTCAAATGCCGTTTGCTTTTTACCAAGATTTCTAAAAGCTTTTCCACCATCACTTGCAGGCATTTGGTTCTGCATGTACAGTTTGCTTCTTTTCGTATCTTTTTATTGACTGTGCTTTGCCTGATTCGCATCTTTAGAGACTCTATTGCATGTTGCAATTCCTAAGGATTACCTTTTTTGCATTTATCTTTCGGTTTTTCCTTCGTGTTGGGTATCATCTTTCCTCCATTTCCTCCTTCACTGATTCTTGCGCTAACATGCCATTGACTTTGACTCGACCTTCTTGTCTTTGTCTTTATTCCAGTCTCTTGTTCGCTGTTTTTCGTTTATCTGGTATTTTTCCAATATTTTTTTACATTACACAAGCAATGGCATATCACATATAAGACCTATTTCATAGATGTTTGGTATCAACGTGTTCGCTGTCTCTATAATTGTTTAGTTTGCTTGCTTTATAACGGTTCTGGCCTTTTAATCGTTTATTATTTTTGTCAGTTTTGGTCCTTCTGGTATGTTAACATTTTCCCATTCAATTTTGCTCTGTTAATTTTCTCAGTCATCTCATTCATTTCTGAGGAAATTTTTAGCATTTCTGTAGCGTTTTGGGGTTCATGATTAATTAGGGTCCTCCCGCTACCCCACCGCAACTCGTGGGGCAACTCGGAGCACGGGACGGCTCTAGGAGCACCTAGGCAACTCTGCCACTGCTGGTTAGAGCTTGCATGGCTACCCAATGCAAGTAATCACAATGTGGCCGTTCCGCTATCCACCGCCCGTGGACCCGCCTGGTCGATTAGGAGTTTCAGTTAAGTTCAAGTGGACATTCGATTCTAATTTCAAGCTAAAGTTGGCTGTATTCTGTACTAAGGCCTAAGGGCCTAAGGGTCTAAGGGCCATAACCGCTGCTTCTCCGTGCTATCAAAAAACCCAGTAAAAGTTAAATTTCAGCAATCCTTTTATCTATTTGTTTTTCATCGATGTAATTGACATCCGTGAGTAGAACGAGTACCTCCTTGTCTGCTTGGTTGCTTTGTCAGTAAAGTTCCCTTTTAATATGTTCCTTAATGTTATCTGTTTCAACTACTGTTCCTTTTTTTATTTCTCTACTTATCTGCATTGATTCATTATTTTGTTTCTGTTATGCAAGCTCTTTTAGCTGGTTTTGCCCTCTCCACATTCCATACGTTTTTGCTTGAAACTATCTTTTGCTTTTGCCAACTAGTAGCAAAACATATCTTATGTGCATTCCTTCCTGGTTCAATTCTGTTGCTTGGTTCCTTCGTCAAAATTTTCTGGCTGGGTTTTCTGGTATAGAGTGAGCCTGTTGGGTGAAGCTCTCATTTCGGTCAGCAGCCATGCTCTTTTTGATGGATAGGTCAGCAACAGACTATTCAACTTCACCCTGACTACTCCTTGTTGATCCATGCGACTATCGATGTTGTATGAGAATGCTGTTTTTCAGTTGTTCAGATTAATCACAACTGACCCATGGCATGGTTGTGTAAAGTCGCCCAACTAGTAGCAAGGCCTGAGCTAGACTTCTCACGAGCAGCTGAGAGCAATGAACAGTACGTAACTCAGATATGTTATCCCCAGACCTATGTCGCAAAGAGCATGCATCGCTAGGCCTTTTACAAACGCAGATCGTACACAACTCTAACTCTAAACCTTGTCTATCTCCGACTCTTGATCTCTCTCTAACTCTAACAAATCATTACTCTCTCTAACTATAATATGTGAAATGACAAAGATGGCGAAAGTTTTTTCTATGTAGGACGCTTGATTATTCAAAGAAATTCAACTTTGAAGTGAATTAGATATACAAAATCAATACGAATATGCTTATGCTAATTACTGTAACCTAGTTGTATAGAAGAGTGACGAGGTGGTGACTAAAAGAATGGCTGGAGCATTTTGTACTGCATAATCCGAGAGGTAGGTGCAGTTAAGGCTGACGCAAAATGAGAAGCAAACAAGCATGTGTAATAAAGGAAAAAGCAAATGAATGAAGCAGAATAAAAATATAAACATGAAAAAGAGATTAGGCGAGTAGCGACATTCCAGTCGGACATTGCCAGAACGTCTTCCATACGCCATTGGGCCTTACAATCTATCCCCTCGTGGGCCTGTGGTGCTCCATGTGTAACGATATATCTAAGTTTTACTTCTATTATTATATTCTTTACCAAGCTAACTGATACATTCATTTGCACAGAATATCAAATTTTATCGATACGTATCCAACCCTTTGGAGGGTCCCCTGTAAAAATCAGCTCCAGCTGAAGTGCTACTCTCCTTAATGGAATCAAATTACAATGAATTGAATTGAAACGTGAGAATAACCCGAACCGTCCATCGCGTTAGCAGCTTTCTCCTGTTATGTTATGTTATGTTATGTTATGTTATGTTATGTTATGTTATGTTATGTTATGTTATGTTATGTTATGTTATGTTGTGTTGTGTTGTGTTATGTTATGTTATGCTATGTTGTTATGTGGTTCTTTTTTAGTGAGTTAAGTTGGGGAAAGGCCGTGGTGGCCTATACAAAGCCTCAACAATGGAAGAAAGAAGAAAGAAGAAAGCGAGAGGCTACGAGGAGAGAGAGATCAGATGAAGTTCATTGACCTTGGATTTGAACGATGGCAAGTTATAAGATTCAGGAAAGCAAGAGGAAAGCAAGACGTTTATTAAAATGCATTTTCTAGGGACGAATGACTATTTGTGGGCTAAAGTTCGTGGATTAGGCAGTGAAGCACTAAGAATACTAAGAAGCCTTCAATTTTTTGTCATACGGTCTGAAGTAGGGAAGCGTTTACAGCTATAGATAAAGGAAATTGACCTGGAGGCAACAGAACCCGGATGATTCTGCAAAAAATTATTTTAGGCCATTGCTCATATGAATGAGAATCAAGATTGAAATGATTTTGCAGATGAGTGACAGGATACATGCAATTTGGCATGCCAACATATCGAAACATATTTAGAGCAGAAACGAATTTAAGTGGTGGTATAAGAGTTCTTCGCTCTACCAACACCTTCTTTGCACACCCCAACAATTCATTTAATGAATCATCATAACTGACCGCCTCCTTTTCCCTTTTTACTTATTTTCTCATGTAAAATCTAAGGCAAATGGTGCCATGATGCAATAGCTCAGCGTGCGGTCCTCCTTACGCGGTGTTTGTCAAATCAAATTCTGCACGGTTAGCAATACTACCCCTATCGGTGAGGAAGGCAACGGGAAACCAATTTCTTAGAAAAAATTCAGCAGTTCTGCCTCTGGTTTCTGCTAAGCTCGAAATCGAGTTGTAATACAGATCAAACCCCGGGGGACACACATACAACATCATTGATGCCGTCATTGCCCGATTTTCATTATCTGCACGGTTTTCGAAAGTTTTCACTGGGGCACCGTTGTACTTCTGAACAAAACGAGAAGTTTGATTAACTGTCGATAGTAATGATAACAAAACGAACATCTATGCAGGAAAGTAGAAATTCAGCTAATTATCGCTATCATTAGCGCGTGTCTTAAGATTTAACGCATAATGATTTGAGCAATGCGGTCTACCGAGGCAAGAATCTGGCACGACAGATCACGATAGAGAGAAGAGGAATTACAAGATAAAATTTTATTTGTAAGCACGAGAATAAACAAGGAAGACCTGTATGTGGCCCTAAGTATACTATAGGGATGCAGAGGGTGGATGGATTGACCCATGGAGAAGATGCAGCGACACGTAATGGCAATGAGCTCCGTGAATATTCTCATCCTTTGAAGACATAGTTGATGTCCTTTAAGTCATGAGAAGAAAAATTGCAGTTATGAGGGCTAGGAAGTAATGAGCGTCGTGATTGCAATCACTCATTTGATTAGATTTTGGCTACGCACTGGTACAATCAAATACTTCACTCAGCTGTTCCAAGTCATGTCAATTTGTTCCAAGTCATGTCAAATTGTTCCAAGTCATGTCAAATTGTTCCAAGTCATGTCAAATTGTTCCAAGTCATGTCAAATTTTTCCAAGTCATGTCAAATTTTTCCAAGTCATGTCAAATTTTTCCAAGTCATGTCAAATTTTTCCAATTCGTGTCAATATCTGGAAACTCATTGATTACTCCCTTAATCAGACCATCAATTCTGTGTGTACAGATATCGACCGAAACAATTTATTAGCATCAGAAATTCTATTGTTCAGCGTTTCTTCCAACCATCTCTTCTTCCTATTTAGTAGCTTTAAATGACCTTAATTTTACTTATTTTGTCAACGACATGATTCAAGGTCTTTCACAAAAACACCATCAGCTTTAATGACAACAGGTAACTTTGTAATCAAATAGGAGGCAGAAGGGGATGTTCTTCTCTTTTTTGTGCTACTGATTTGAAAAACAGGGACGACAAAAGTTAACATTGTGCTTGTTTGATTGTAAATCTGATTATCATTATGTGGCTGATGATGGCGGCATTGTTCTTTTTGTTTTCTCTATTTCTAATTCGATTGCGGCATTTAAGCTTGATCCTATTAATTAAATTCGTGGGGACTCTTTAAAGCTACAAATTATTTCCGTCCGTCAATCTTTGTCTTTTTTTTAAGAGCGATGTCGAAATCACCCAGAAAGACTCGAATATTGACTTTCTTGTTCTTCCTGCTGGTGGTGGCCGCTAACGTCTGAAAATGCTGGACCTTATATCAACGTGAATAGTTCTTTGTGTATCAAAAATGAATAATCGCTGACGCCCAGCAAAAGCGGATAATATTGAAGAAAGGAGTGAAAGCATGAGACAAAGATCAGTGCAATACATGTCGTTACCCAAGGATTCCTTCGGAGGAAGAACGGCTTTGTGGCACCAAAGTGAATAGGCATTGTCTGAAATTTAAAGTTCACTAAATGATTCAAGTTTATTTCATGACCAAAAGACATTCCTACAGCGTTCAATCTGCCTTTTCTGGCATTGGTCTCTCTACCAAGTTTGCTACCCGGAATCAGTGATTTTCCCGGAAGTAAATGCCAGCTATTGATTTGCCAACACGCTTGAAATTGGTTAGACTCCATTTTGGTATAATCAACAGTTTGAACGAATGTCCAGCTCGAAAATCAGTCTATGGTTGGTACATCAATGCAGGCCAGACAGAACAAAATTGATTTAGTGGGGGCTGCGAGTGAAGCCAGTTAAAATCGGGACCTGGGACTACAAACATTTTGACAGCTTTATCTACAACGGTCATGAGCAAGTTATAAATGATTTAAAGAGATTACTGACTTGTATAATACTTTTTCAGATTCAAGCTTGCTCTTTGCAGCGAGAAAAAGGACAACAGCTTTCCTTTTCTCCTTTTCTCCATGTTAATCGTGACATAGCTTCAAAATCTGAAAAGTTTCTACCTCCGAACCCACCCACTTGGTTTTTCTTAAGCCATGGCACTGTCCAGTTGTGGGGTTGTCAGTAACGGCGAAAATGCTTACCCTTAAACGACTGGATACTATTTTTCATTGATAATCTATTTCGATTTGCATTTCGATAGCCCGGCATAAATCACAACAGTTTGAAAGTTAATTGGCTAGAGAAGCTTTTTAACATCATCTCGGAAAACACTTTGGCAAATGCAATATTGATTGCAATTGGAATGGCTGTTAGCCTTATATTATGCAAATATGCAGCTACTTCTTTCATCAACGGTAAACGGTGCAAATCTTCAATATCCTGTCTGATTTCGATGAATGAACTTTGCTGAAGAGGACGAAAAATTTTGCAAATAGGAAGTGATTCTTGAATTGACGTAACTTTCCTCACTTTAAGAGGATAGAAGCAGGCAAAGCATTCCTTGCACAGAGACGTACAGTTAAAGAAACCGTTAGAATTTGCAGATTCGATCACTGAGAATGAGACAAAGTCAACTCTTATGGCTGGTATCATATATGATATGTGAACAAACGACGAGTGCATCAATAGCCTCCGAAAACGGAGCGCAGACTTAAACGTTACCAGCCCAGGCAAAAGTGGAGAGTCTTGAAGGAAATTAGAGCGTTTTGCAGACAAATTAGGCATTTCGTGTATTAAATCTGATTTTACCTAAGAATCATGACGAATAGGAGATTGATTCACCATGGAAATTCGAACACTTTCATTTTGACAAGATCTATTGCTGTATTCAGTCCCATTGGAAGTCATTATTTCAATAGGAAAAGAAGCTGAAAGCACGAATCCAATCCTAATGTAATGTTTCCACTATTTCATTGCACCTGTGTCTATCTTCCGACGCAATCTTAACAATTATCTTGGTTTTGATTCAAGAAACAGCATGTCATATACATGGGCAAATGCACATGGACATGAACTCCGTGACTGTGCCCCTAGATGACTGGTCAGTCATGTGCCAAAGGCATTTGCTGTACAACAAAGGATGAAAAGACGAGAAGGCAAGATTTTATGGGCATTGCATGGAAACAGACATAAATATTTACTGAAGGAAAAGCCACAAAAAATTACAATTAATGAATACGTGCTTATCAATCTTATTATCAGGTCCGGAAAAGAAATTGAGAGTTGGTTATGAACCTGAAGACAGTCCATGCTGAATACATCAGGTATCATGATAAAACCTGATGGAACGATTCGGATATTCTTAAAATGACATGCATCAGTCAGTGTGGAGCTTCCATCTAACAACCGATATGGAAAAAAACTACTGTCAAATTTGAAATTGCAGCTAAATTGCTTTTAGGACCAGTCGAGATCAGCTTGACTTTGAATGAAAGCAAATTATAGCAAACGATTCTTCGTGTATGCTGTCAATTACAGATGAAAGTCACGCAGATTTGACTTGAACTCTCAGAGAACGGCTTTTACTGGCAGACTGGAAAGTTTTAGCAGCAGAAATACATCATGTAGAAAAAGGATGTTTTTGCAAATTTGTACTCATGAACTGTAATTAAATGTGTACTCACTTGCCTGCTCAATATAAGTGGATACAAACAATTTCTCGAAGGAGGTGTAGTTTTGATTGACTTAAAATTTCCTCAAAGCATGGTGATTGGCAACTACAAGCAAACATGCTTGGCCTGTGCGTTTAACTTTTAGCAGGTCGTTCATGTGACGGCTTACGATTCAACTGTCTGAAATGTGATAAATTAACCGTGAGATGCCAGGCTTTAATTCAGGATGCACCTGCCAGACAAAACCATTTTCAAAACTGAGGGGATTCTGCTTCTAAAAAAATATTTTAAGTTGTCAATCCGTGACGTTTGATGATAAGAAAAACGGAATCCAAGTTTGGTATCATTGCAAATTGAATTCAGTCGCAAATGACATTGGTTGAAACAATTTTTGTGCCATTTTTGGGTTCTCTCGTGTGAGAAGGATTGCTCCAGCTACTCATCCAGTTGTACAGGGCGATCACACCACCTCGAGAGCTGCCAAAATGTCAAGCAACGGTTTATTTCTAAAGAAAGGCAGTTCATCATTTCACTTGCTTGCATTTAAAAGTAGAAAACAAATTCGGAGTGAGCGAACCTTGGAAGGCAAAGTCAGATACAATCCTGAGGCATTCGAGATAGGCATGGATTGCGTACACGAAACAGAGAAGGTTCAGGACGGCCCACACGCTAGTTAAAAACAAAGACTATCAGGAATGCCGAGTAGAATCGGAGATTGTTTGCACTATACTGTATAACCTATTTAGGCACAGCTTTGCTACTTCTCGCTTGACAACGTCTTTTAGATTTAGCAAAATGTTACAGAGGTTTGCAAAGCATGCCATTATATGAGTGTCTCAAGAGAGAGAGACTTCTCTAAATAGATGCACGCAGCCGAAAATGATGACTAGAGCGTTCTCGACACAGGTTTTCTATATTCCTTCATGTTGATAAAGCGGTGTGATACATAGCCAATAGTTCAATATGGGATAACTCGTTTAGCCAAAAAAAAGCAGGGGCTAAACAGATATAGCGTGTTATGCAATTAATTCTGATGCGCAAATAGTCTTAATGGAATCAATTTATCTAGTTCAGAATAAGAGCAAATTTTTTACTTCCTAGATTTCAGATTCAATTTTCCTATGATTTCATGGCGTTAAGAAAAGAAGCAAATTATCGACGGAGAAACTCAATTCTCAAAAATAGATAAAGCTGTAACAACTTGCAGTTTAGAGTAAGGTCTGAGAATTTAACCAATTCTAGTTACATACTTGTAACATGGTACAGAATAATCATACTAATATCAACGACATCTTAGAAAAATACTCACTTGTAAGCCTAATCATAACCACTTCTCTCAAGAAACAGAAGAAATTAGAAACTTATGTCTCATATGTCGGAAGCATCGGCATTCATATCACGAAATTGAACAAGCCAAGGTTGGCAGCTGACATAATCTGTAGTTTGATAAGGTCATATTATCAGCAACCACTTGACGTTGAACCAAAGTCATTAATGATGCATGGAAATCGTTTATTGCGGAGTACTGCACAAATCTTTACGTTTCTAATAAACCTTGACCTGAATCAAAATGCACAGATTCTTAAGTAAATTGGTCTAAAAACGTAAATCGTCACATGCAAAATCGATGCAGTTTAACTCTTTCTGTTTGACCTTATTTCCAAAGGGGGCAAGAGTCACTGCTTATATCCTATAAGATAGTCATAAAGTATCGAATCCTATTATTATATAAAGTTGGTGTGGCGCAGCTTCCAACGTATCAAAGGAAAGTAACTTGGGTCGAAGTTTATGTTCATAACCTAATAGCTGCCATGATTTAACCATTCGATGAAGAGAATCAGAACCAATAGCTTAATGCTATGCTTGAATTCAAAAATTATTAAGGGTTCTTTATTTTACCATTCAAAAAATTGCTATACAAATATTGTTAATAGCTGTAAATTTTCATAGTCACCTGTAAACCATCATATTCGTCATCCTTTGTGCTTCAAATCTTCGCTTCCCTGTGTGTCGGATTGACTGAATTCATACATCCAATGAATAATTGCTGTAGAATCAATATGCTGATGTCTTCTGCATTTTATCCACATCATCATATGCTGCTGTCTTCTGCATTTTATCCACATCACCATATGCTGCTGTCTTCTGCATTTCATCCACATCATCAGATGCTGCTGTCTTCTGCATTTTATCCACATCATCATATGCTGCTGTCTTCTGCATCTTATCCACATCACCATATGCTGCTGTCTTCTGCATTTTATCCACAGCATCATATGCTGCTGTCTTCTGCATTTTATCCTCATCATCATATGCTGCTGTCTTCTGCATCTTATCCACATCATCATATGCTGCTGTCTTCTGCATCTTATCCACATCATCATATGCTGCTGTCTTCTGCATTTTATCCACATCATCATATGCTGCTGTCTTCTGCATCTTATCCACATCATCACATGCTGCTGTCTTCTGCATCTTATCCACATCATCATATGCTGCTGTCTTCTGCATTTTATCCACATCGTCATATTCATCATCATTTTATTCCACTCAGAATATCATGGGAAATATGATGCATTGTTTCCATCGGTAAAATTGCAAATACTTCGGAAAATGGAAGCTTGCAATCAAGTTTTATCCCATCAATATGTAATATAATTCTGAAATTTTGTCACTTTCCGCCTTTTGAGAAATTGATCAATAAGGGAACACAGTTGCCGGGTTTAGGAAGGCTGTTGTGTGAATGATTGGCTTTTGAAGATAGGAAAAGGTGCAAGAAGATTTATGCAGTATGAAGGTCCGACGACTCTGTCCTTCATGGATTTCTTCAGAGCTTGCAACGCTATGCCACGTGAAAATTTCATCATGACAACCCAACCATTTCAATCAAAAATCAACAAGACTGTTCTGAAAAAAGCTATTGTGGCCAACCAGCTACTTAGCATCTCGTAGAAAACATGTTCAAGTTGACACAAAATTATCGGGAATTTTAACTACGACATTTGGTGTGCCGCAAAGTTGTATCATGGGTCCATTGACATTTAATCTCTATTTTAATGACTTTTTGTCCGATTGAAGACAATATGCATGACAATACATGAAGCATTAAGCCGAATGACTTAGAAAATGCGGGTACTTGCTGATAAATTGCTTGTAGAAGGTGAATGGGAACTACGATCGATACTTATTGGCCTTCAATGGGGACAATGCAGAAACCTCCACGTTGGTGTCCCTGGATATCGATCGCCAAAAGTGATCCCGACTGTCGGCTCGTAAGCAATTATACAACCACTTTCCCTGAAAGCACATTTAAGGAAAAGACTCGATGAATGAATTGGCATTCAATACAGTGGAAGCAAAATACCTAATTTGATTGTTGGAATGCTTATATGACTACCATAGCAGCAAAGAAATTGAAGCCACTCTTACAATTTGTTCTACGGAGCTGCGACTCAAGCACAAGCTGTGTGCAAGTAAATTATTATGATCGCAAAGACGACCTCCATACAGTGTAGTACGGGGGGATGCTAGATGCTGGACAGGCAACAGATTAATCTCTGCTCACCTCATATGTTATCTTGCTAGTTATCAAGAAATCTTGTTGTCGTGTTAGCAATGCCAGTGCTATGGATTCCAAAGATGAATCTATATTGCAACAACGTCTTCAATTACTTTGAAGAGGCTGCTATGATGAATTGGAAGGAGCTCCAAGAGCTGATTGCTAAGACTCTTGAGGCTATACACACAAAAGGAACTCGGAAAGATTTATCAAACTGGGTGAGCCCATAGATAGTCTGCTTCACACTTTGAAGCTAGACCACAGAGCTACGATTGATGACACTTTTTCTGACATCATGGAGTTAAAATATGGAGCATCTCAGCTTTTATGAGCTGATCCTGTGCTTTATGTCTATGATTGCAACCTTAGTGACGTTTTCGATGAGTTTGATACATTGCAAATGACCATGCTTTCATTCATCGTCTGTTCCTGGCAGAGAAAAAATTTAACTAACAACTTCAACAACTGAGGTTTGTTGGGAAGAAGTGAAAGATTTTGGGCAAAACTGCTTAATGATGAATAAAGAAAAACTGAAGTTGTAGCTTTTGGGACCCGTAACATGTTAGCCAATTTGGCAATTGAATCCGTCTGTGTTGGAGAAGAGCCAGTTAAAGTTTCAGCTGTGAAATATTTATATCAAACATTTGTCGCATAGCAGCTCTAAAACTGTACAACATCTGGAATACTAAAAGGTATTTATGTAGCAAACCATTTGTAAGATTTATCATCGCTTTGATATAATCGCATCTTCATTACAGAATTGCTTGCTTTATGCGTCTAAATTTTGAAATTCTCTTCCATCAGACATTAGGACTTCGGAAACTGTTTATCTTTTTAAAAAGCGTCTTAAGACATATTACTTTAAACTCACTTTAATTCTTCATAAGGTATTTTAGACACTTTTAGATAAACAGGCACTGTCTCGTGATTGGACGCTGGCCTCATTCACATAAAAGAGCAGCACTTAGCAAGCCTCTCTTTTAACTGACCTCGTCACCATTTAATTGATCAATTGGCACAAACGGTCCATGTCTTTCTTTCTTTTTGAATCCTTACACAGTCATAGCAAAATGCATAACTCACTGAGTGCTAGGCTTTATGAAGTGCAGAAGGTAAATAAGCATTTAATCTTGTTTCCTGCTCTGTCATGAATTAGCAGATGGATAAACTCGGCCAAATGGTCAAATGGAAGAGAGCTAAATTTCCTATTTGTTTGTCCTGTGTATTCACTCAACTCAACCGAACAATATTTGCTTAAACAAATCGTAAGAGTAAATGTTAAAGAAGTGTTGAATTAAGACACAAATGTCTAGGGATTTTCATTCATTCTCAAGACATCGTGCAAAGTTTGACTTAAGACTATTTTCTCAAAGGTATTTTAGTTGAGTATGACGAGAAAAAAATGTTTCGTTGCTGCAATATTTACCAGACTGCAGAAGCAATACTGTAGAATATAACTATAAATATACGTGAATAAAGCATGGAACAGAACAGAGAGACAGCTTATAAACAAAGACGAATCTTTGTACTGGATTAAATATTTCAATTTTATATTAGCTGTTGTCAATATGTGTCCAGTGTTAGTGCCCTCAGAGCTGCTTCTGAGTACTCATTTACCGATCTCGGAAGGATGGGCAGCTGAGTTTATTGTTGGCTTGTGGTTCGTAATTCCGACGACCGGCTTCGAACCCACGCAAGGAGACCTCACAGAACTCGAAACACTGCGCCTTAACCACTCGGCCACACCACCATATGACTCGGCCACACCCTATGACTCACGTGTCGGTGACACAATTGACATCCCAGCAAAGGCTGCTCCTGTATAAACAACTATAAGTGGTTGAAATGCAAGCTAAATGAAGCCATAGATAAGCTGAAATTCGATGAAGCTATCGTGTCAGAGAAATTGCAGCGACAGAAATGAAATCATCGGGCAAAGGTTTCACAAATGATGGCTTTATGGTCATTTACATGAAGAATGTCAACGTTAAGCAGTTCCCAACAAAGTTTAAGGAAGCCAAGCTGAAAATGACATGTAAGGGAAGAAAAGATATCTACCATGAAAACCTTAGACATTTATGCGTAGTATGTCCTTAAATTCATTATCATAAATCCAATCTAGCGTGGATATGGCATTGGACTGTCAATATAATTGCTTATAGTGCATCTTGCAGAAACTTGGAAAGGAGCAGTAGACAAAGAAATTTTGTTGGAATCTTAAAGTTTTCATGCAAGTGCTCAATTATACCATCTAAGTGGCAGAGTACTAGCATAAACTGGAAAAAATTTGATTTGGTAAATTGCTACTGGACAAAAGGAAAGTATTTGTAAAATCAATTGAACAACTTCGAGCTACAAAGAATTTCTGATGAAATTCCTCAAGGATCTTTACATCGCCAAGAATCTTCCAAATTTATGAAGAAGACCCCAAACAGAGGGGAAGATGGAAATGCATGCCGATGAAACAGCTTATTGCAAAGGAGAGTGGAATTTTCAAAATGGACATGGATACTCTGTCATTTCAACAGGCACATATCAGCTGTAACACGTCGACCAGTACAATGCCTTTTTTACCAATAATTGTATCTTATCATCAGTTCATTTCTCATTTCCACTACATACAAACCAGTTCAAAATAAACTATAGAAAGCGTAAACAAATATAAATGCAATTGATAACAATGATGTGGGGAGAAGCAGTAACTTTATATTTAGCGTTTTCTAAATGAGGGGCCCTTTCAAAAGAAAAACTTATCAAGGAGACATCCCCTGATTTAGCAAAGATTCAGAATTAATTTAAATTTTGAGGATCAATGACAAATTTGGGAAGAATGAAGGACCTGGACATGCAGGTGTGGGATTAAAGTACAACAGGGAGCCAGACAGATGAGAAAATACCCAACAATCCCTAGGAGTACATTTCAAGCTAATTTTGATAATTATTTGTGAAAATTTATTTGAGGAATTCAATTTTTGTCAAGAAAAATATTTTGTGACTTGTTGTGCCAGTGGCATCTGTTCATCATTGTACTACCCGATATTCATTAAAATTTACCTTTTTGTACCAAACAAATACAAAAAATTATATATCTTACGTCAGTGCAGTATTATGGTGCTAAAACATGGAACAGCATTCCAGTAGACATCAAGGTATTAAACTCATCTACAGCGGTTTTAGAAAAATGAAGAGGAGGTCATGTTAACACAATCCCCGTAAAACAAAACAGATTGAATTGGAAAAGGTAGAAAGCCTTGAAATATTTTAATTAAGACAAATAGGAGCAGAAGGTGATGTAAAGTTGTATTTAAAAGCACCGCATTTTCTCCAGTTGTCTTTCTGAGTATTCAAAGATTTGGCATCAAGATTGTTCTGAATTTCCCGCCTTCAATCGCCGAGTCTCGTAGTCACTTTAATCTATGGCCTCGTTGGCACCAAGCTCTAATTCACAGTGATCGAAATCAACTGCACGTGAAATTAATAATTGCGAAGTTGTCAGAATTATTACTACAAATAAGAGGTACTCCATTTCTTCTAAGTCGTTGAAACCCATTCGGCTTTCTCGAATTTTTTCAGCATCCCTCTTCATATTTTTAATCGTTTTCTGGTGTAAGCATCCCTTGCCTCTCTTTTCAGCATGTGGCTCAAAGTGCTATCAAACGGAACAGCAATGGTGCTCGTGTTGGCACTCGTATTGTGTTGGCCCTACGTAGAACCAACAGGAATGGGAAAAGGTGAGGTTTAACACTGGAGTATCGAGAAACGTTGGCGGTCTTTGACTATATTCATCAAATGTCCTTGTTAACTAAGGCAATGTTTTCTACAATAATATCTGAGCAACAATCTAAGAGGTAGACTACTATGACATTCAGCAAGTAAAGAGGACATTCATTTCCACTCGATCATTTCAATATGCACAGCACAACAGCAATTCACATAAACATTTCAAATATATAGTGATTGCAGCAGCAATGGTATTGCTAAGGTGCGTAGTCATCTGGCCCATTGTGATTGAATCCTACAATGGAATCTCAACAACAATTATGCTTAAGCTTGTTTTAGAGTGTATAGTGGGAGTTTTGGAAAGCTACCAAGGACATTCCTTGGCATCATAGACCCATAGGAAATGGCCATTGCTTTGGTTGTCCATGTCACATAATCTGTGGTGTGTGACAAATTCAAAGCTATATTGTAAACATGTTGAAACAATTTAAATTCCCTGAATTGCTTTTATTCATAGCCTTCTCAATTTCTCTACTTGTAAATCTACCTAGCTCTCATGTAACCTAATGAGTGATGGATGACAAAGGTAATTAGTATCCTATTGAATTTGAATGATTAAGCAGAAAGAGCAGAAGAAATCTTTAAGAAATTTGTAGAAGAAAGCTGCAAGTGGCAGCAGGAAGAGCAATTTGGGATATTTTTTGCTGATATGTGATAGCTTGTCATTTCTAATTGAGAGCCAAATGGAGGCAGGTCATGGGTACAAAGTTAAATGCTAAAAAATGCATATTGAAGATTGTGTGGTTGCTGTGTTGATTTGAAAAAAGACAGGTTGATGTCTTGAACTGTAGTAAGACAAACCAGTTCACTATCAGGAAATTGCATTGGGAAATGGGTCTGTTATTTGAGCACATCAAGGACATTTCCATGTTCCAGATTTACATTTTCTACTGTACACCAGGAATTTCTCACATAGAAATGGTTGATGCTTCATGAGTGCAAAAGATATAAATGGTTTGTTTTACAAGCATTTTTCCAGAAAATTTAATGCTTTACATGCCAGACCTTCACCTGTTTTTTATTGTTGAATAAGGTATTGCTTACAGACTTGGGTAAGAGTTTGATATTCCGTTTGGAATTTAATAGTTGTAGATAATGTCCTGTGAGTAATTCGATTGAGTTCTTTTCTTGCTACATAAGTTTTGTGTAAGCATGCTTTTTTCCGGTATGTTTTTGTCATGCTAGAAATTCAAATGGTGCGTTTCTGTTTTCAGACAAGGAGATACGGGCTAGTAGCTGGTTAGATGATTTTACACTGTGGTGGGGCTATGCTAGAATACCTTTATTTAGCTTTGTCATTGCCAGTTTTGGAATGACATGGTTTGTTTTGATGATATCCAATGCGTGGCAAGATGTGGGCAAGACTGATCCTTCCCAGGTAAGCATTAATACTGGACACATGTAGTGATGGTGTAATATTTTGAAGATGTTTCTTGCTAGTTTGTTGCAGATTCAAAATATCTGCGTAGATGATATCATAGACCAATTCAAAGGAAGAAGTAGTGACCAGTTTCCTAGTTTTTTTGAAATTTTGTTTGAATTCAACCTTGCAAAGAGAGATTTTGCAAATGTTAAAGTCCAACACTGTTTGTTTGGTCGTGGTAAATATGGAGATTGAAATATTTTTAAGCAATCCATTTGCCTCTAAAATCAGGCATCCTCACCAATAGTTGCCAATCTTTCCAAGTGAATGTCACTTCATCATGTAATAGTTTTTTATTTTTCTAATGCTCAACAAATTTCCTGGATGTAATTTATGAAAAGGTGGCCAAAGGTTTGAACCCTAACGCACCCCATGTCCTTTGCCCCGTATGTCATTTGGATTTACCTTTGCAAAAAGAAGGCTTTCCATTGGAGTAGTAAATTTTGAACCCAGTATGCTCAGTATTTTAAGTGCCATGATATCTCAACTTGCCAAGCATAGATCTGTTATGCCAGTATGGAGAGATTTGTGAAGATTGGTGAATACTTCACTGGGGCAGTGACTTTGCTCCGCTCCACCTTATTTCTGATATTTTCAATAAAGAGCATCACTTTGTGCTGTGTTGGTCATATGTGCTAAAATACGAATTGACCGGTACATAGGAGGATTTTGCAAGGAACTCTCTTCCCAATATTCATTAATGATAAACCTGATAAGAACTATTTCAGTACTTACTTTTCATGCCAAAACAGGGCTGTTTGTTCCATGCACAGAAATATAATTAACTAGTGTACAACAGTTGCAATTGCTGCCTTGTTTGAGTGTGACCTTTACAAAGTTGTTGATTGAGACCTCACTTGTCATTTGATGCAGCTAAAAGTAAATCTTTCTCTGTCGGTCACCATAACCTCAGATTTCTAAGTAAGAATTTGATGAAAGGAGTTGTGTCCGAAAGGCATTTGTCTGCCTTTCTTTTACGAATTTTTGAATCAATTGTAAACAGTTTTAGATGTTGTCTCTATGGTTTCCTCTCCACTGTATTTATAAATCTTTGCCTTTGAACTGGTCTTTTTGAATTTATTTGAAGTGGCTCTGTTTGTTTGAAATAACGAAGACAAAATGTGAACATCCATTCATTTTCTGTATCAAGGTTATGCATTTTGGTTGGATCGAAGCAACCATCATATTTATGTATTGGCCATGCTCTATTGTTGGAATGAGTGGAAATAAAAAGAAGATGGTTAATTTTTTATCCTCCTGTTGAAAGAATAAGTTTTCTCATAATAAGGCAATTTTTTTCATCAATTGTATCAACGTGGTAGTTTCTTCCCAGAGTAAGGGTGCTGAAGGACTTCATGGTACAATAGAGGAGGTTGTGATTTTCTATGGGACTCAAACAGGAACAGCAAAAGTATGTCTTGATTTGTTGAATTTTCTCAGCATTTCTTCATAACCCTTTCAGACAGCTGTTACTATGACCCCACACAGTGCAACTTTATATCAATATTTACATGCAAACTGAAGTTAGATGCTATGTGAGACTTTGCCAAACAGTTTATAGAAGGTGGTAGAGTCTTTATTTATTATTGAAAAGCTTATCTTCTTGCCTTTTCTCCTTCTAGAAGTTTGCAAATCAATTAAAGGAACGGTTCTTGAAGTACAAATTTAGGGTGCAGGTCAATGACATGGCTGATTGTGACCCTGAAGATAAGCTTGTTCATGAGGTATGTTTTCCATCAATTTTAACAATCGTAAAAGTAGCGAAAAGTGGTGGTGCCATGGTCACACAAATTTTTGAGCCATCCTGTTGAAGTTGCATGGATTTTATAGTGGGGTGCGACGTCTTGGGTAAGACGTTGAGCTGCATCAAGAGACTCAGCTACTGGACTGAGGTCCAGTCACCAGTGAAAGTGATGTATCGTGTTTCAATTCAAGATTGTGTCTGGTGGTAATCTGTAGCAGCTGGCAGATGCATCACCTCCTGATAATCAGCATTTGCAAACAGGAAAGGGTTGATGATTCAGCATCTGAAAGATCCCACCAAGGTGTATGAAAACCAAACTAAATTTGTGCGTGCACGAACCCAGCAAAGCCAAGTTTTGTGAACAAATATTAAGTCAAAATGTAATGATAATCTGCTCTTCAATGCTATAAAGGCGCTGTATTGTCATGAAAAATTGCCACTTTTTAGAAATTTAAATGATTGACAAATTTGAGGTTTTTTTCAATAATTCTTTAATGCTATTTGGAAGGATAGATGTTTTTCGTTCATGAATTGACTCGTTATTTATTTTATTTGCTCTTCATTGATTCTTCATTCTCCCTTTCTCCTTGTTTTCTTTATTGAAAAGTTGCCTTCATTGGAATGAAAATATTTGTTTTTGATTTTCAGATTGCCAGCAAATCTGTCCTTGCCGTTTTTGTTGTTTCAACGTACCAAAATGGCTCACCTCCTGAATCTGCCAATTGGTTCTTCAAGTACCTTTTAGATTCTGGTGATGATTGCCGGGTTCCAAAGCAACTTCTTTCTGGTTTGCAGTACACAATATTTGGATTAGGAAACTCTTTGTATGAAGGCAACTTCAACTTGGTGTGTATTTCAGGAACATTTCTACACTCCAACACAGGTGTTAATCTTTCTGTCTTCCCAAGCATTAATTGTTGTGGGAATTCTTTTCATGCTAAATGTTTGTGTTTTGTAAATTCGGATATTCAACGTATTACCTACCATCCAGCAGAATGATCCTGATATTAGGCTTGTTAAATTCCATATAATGTAAAACATTGGCGTCTTTCTAGGTTTTCATTGCAATTCAAGGTATTAGCAGTATGATCTAGAATTAACCTAGATTTAGATAACCTCTGCTAAGTTTTGGCAATTTGGAATGTTGGGATCCCTAAGTGAAAGTTGTTAGCCTCATTCGATGACCAGTATTAAAATAGTCTTCGCCTGTTGCCATTGAAAGATGATAAAAGTTTCCATGTTTTATTGCATCCTACTTTTGGTTTTCTCCATTTATTTCCTGGCTTTTTTCTGCCATACGACTAAGTACTATGAAGTACATACATTGGTTAATAATGAAGTACGGTCAGAATGCCTTATAAAAGTTTGATAAAATCTTTCAGTTAGCTCACCGTTTGCTTGCTTCCTCACATTATGCATGTTTCCAAAGAATATTCCTCTGTTAAATTTACAGATGTGAATTTTCCATCTATATTTCAGGCAGCGAAAGCCCTGCAAAAAGCTTTGCAGAAACTCTCTGGCAGACAAGTATTCCCCACTGGTCTTGGCGATGAGAATCTTGACAAAAGTACTCACAGTGGTATGGAAGCTTTGAATTAGACAACATGTTTTAACAGACAGCTGCTGAGGTCTTCCTGTGAATAAATTTAAAGCAAAAAAACCTGAATGTAAAGTAATAGACAGAGGATGCTACTTTTCAAGGCGTGAAAATGAGTAACCGATGTTTGGCAATGCATTACTTGATGAGCATACACCAACCAAGTTGAGGAGTTAAATGGAACATTCTTGTGAAGTGACAACCCCAGAAGATCAGTTCAAAGTTATTGTTCTATGCATCCCAAACGATCTTAAGCTAAATTGAATTTCATTGAAGAAAAACTGGGTTATTCCACCTTGCCAAAGCAGATACATTTCTCTCTTATTTTATCTCAATTTCTGTGTTTTCATCGATACGAATGGTGATCGGCTTAACCTTTCATTTGTGTCAACTCCAAGTATAACAATCCTGCGACTTTGCAAATTCACGTGTGCCACGCTTCTTGATTCGAGGACATCAGTTGTCTACCGAACGAACAAAGCCCTCCGGTTGTAAACGACTGTTGTCTACATTTCGAATCACTGACTGCTACCTGAAGACGTTTGGTATAATCTTTCTATCTAGTTTCATCCTCCATTCGTTTCTATTTGTCTCTTTTTTCCTATAAGGCTTAGAGGAAGACTTCCATCATTGGATGGAATCCTTTGTTTCGTCATTATTGGTGAAAGAGAATGGTTTGAAACAAGATTCTTCTTGTGCTGAAGATGCATGCAATGGTGCCTCTTGCACAAAAGATGCCATGAAAGAGTCCGACGATAAAGGCGTTAAAGATGAGGTCAGATATTTATCAGTTACGACTATCTGGAGAAACTATTTTTAGCCCCTCAGTGTTTCCATATACATAGCTTTGATATTATTTCTTTTTAATTTCATATAAAAAGTTCCCCAAGGTTATTCCATCCCCTCACCACATTTGTTCAATGAACATGAGCCATTGTGAGATGCCTTTTTCGAAATGCCTAGAGTGATTCGTTATTTTGCTCTCTGCTACTAATATGTTGCGGCCCCTCGGTAAAAGCTTAAATATTTATATTGATGGACGATTTTCTTGTGTTTATAAACCTGGCCTAACATTGTATCCAGGGCCCCGTCATGGTTTTTCCCAATCTATTTCTTTGAAAACCTGTGGGATAAATACCAACTGAGATCTTTTTACTCAACCTACAATAGGAGGCACTGTAAAGATCTCCAGATCCCTAGATATAAGACTGAATTTGCAAAAAAGGGCTTTCATTACTCAGCTCTAAAACGTTGGAATGACACACCTGCTGAAATTCGTCAGCTATCTACATTAGATCGTTTCAAGAAGCAACTTAAAACGTATCTAAAGAGCTAGCTAAAACACAACTCCCTGGAAGAACAGCAAAATGTAGAAATGATTTGTAGACTTTACATTTATTTTTAACTGTTTTTAGCATGTTACTTCTGTAATTATATTCTTAGTTATATTTTTCTCTCTATAAGCTGAAGGGTTAATTGTTGTTTAAATATATTTTAATGAAAAAATAGTAATAAAAAAAAGTAAATTATTTCAGGTATGTTATGAGTCCTCAAGCGACGATGACAATGATGCTGATACTCAAAACGAAATTTACGATGTCGAAGATTTAGGCATTGTGACAACAAAATTAAATGCTGCAAAGGTGAATATTTTTGTTTTGAATTCCTTATGAAAATTCCAAATCATGCATCAACGCACTCTTTGTTCCAGCTACTTTAGTGACGTCATAAAAATTACTCCCCGGATTGCTTTGCTTTGTGAGCATCGCTTCCTTTCCGTTTCTCTCTCTCTCTTTCTCTCTCTCTCTCTCTCTCTCTCTCTCTCTCTCTCTCTCTCTCTCTCTCTCTCTCTCTCTCTCTCTCTCTCTCTCTCTCTCTCTCTCTCTCTCTCTCTCTCTCTCTCTCTCTCTCATGGTCTCTCTCAGGGTCAATCTCTCTCTCTCTCTCTCTCTCTCTCTCTCTCTCTCTCTCTCTCTCTCTCTTCCACTCTCTCTCTCTCTCTCTCTCTTCCACTCTCTCTCTTCCACTCTCTCTCTTCCACTCTCTCTCTTCCACTCTCTCTCTTCCACTCTCTCTCAGCGTCTCTCTCTCTGTCTTTTCCGGTAATTGTTGGGTCGTCTGTATTGGGCATATTCTACAGGACCAATTTGCCAATTTCTTCTGAAGTTACGTTCAAATAGTTATAAAAAGAAAAGGACCGAGTGAGGATCCTTGACGTAGAACGTTGTCTACGAAAACCATCCGTTGTCGCCTTGTCGGCTTTCAGACCTGTAGTGCTGCTGGCGTACATGCCCTGAATTACCTCGACATATGCCCCTGGCAATCCTTTCCTCTTGAGAGGCGCCCAGATAAGCTTCCATGGGATGATATTATAGGCCTTCTCTAGATCGTTTTCCATTACGAAAATATGTTGCTGCTCAATCTTTAAAGAATTGACATGCCTCTCCTCTCTGCAAAATTGAAGTTTTGTGCAAGAAAAAGGTTTATTCGCTTTTCGTTTGAAGCTCCTTATCACAGACCTAGACACTTGCACAGCAGCTAAAACTGGCTTGTATATTTGATGAATAGCCACTATCCTCGGCCCCCAAAAAGTTATCAATGATTCTAATTTTGCACCAATGTTGTCATTGTATTTTTGCTAGAGTAAACTGTTGAGCGTACCCCTCCATTTATCAAAAATCCTCCTCAGGACATCCTCATTGGAGATTCCCCTAGTGCTTATGTTTGAGTCTCTATTATGAGGCCAGCCATGTCGATTAAGCAATGGAAGCCAATGTCAACAAGGGTGCTTGCTTATTTATAATCAAATCCATTGAGATTCCGAATTCCGCATCTTGCTCTAATTCATACAGTAACTAGTCAATCAACGATTGCTAGAATGATGCGTCGTGGTCTTGCAGTATTGTTAGGAAAACGAGACAAGCGACAAGCGAGCTATTCCTCCCCATTTAGATAAACTGCTACATGTGTAAAAGGAGCTTGTCGTGCCATAAAAAAGTGCAACGAGGTCAATTTGAAAGGACGAACGCATTTCATCCATCAATTGCTTCCGTTTTGTCAAAGTTTTACTTCATAAGCGCGCTAGAGCCCTCCCCCCAAGTCATTTGTATTTGAAAACTTGCGACCCCCTGTTAATTCTACCCTTCCCATGCATCCTCCCCCCGTTCATTCTACCCTCTCCATTTGGTACAGGAGAGTGAATGAATGAATCAATTATCTATCAATAAATCATGTCTTTCACTTTTCCCTTTTACACTTTTTCAGTTATCACTTTCATGTTTTCACATGGAAGAAATTTCGGTTTTTTTAAAACTTCCATCTTTTATAGTCACAGAATCAGAATGGTACGGTTTCACTGGTCAAAGGCAGAAGGAAAAGGATCATAAAAGGTGAAGTTCTAGAACGGCGCTGTAAGAATTTTTTGAATTTGAAGCATGACATGGTAAAAATTTTGTTAAGTTATTATGGTGTCATGTTGTCATTCCACGGTTCATCCTTTGTAAACAGTGGTAGGGTCGTATATTCTCTTATCCCAACTTGCGTCCGTGTGAAATAATTTTGGAGTAATTCGGTAATTTACGGGCATTTTGGAAGCTAGCTATATGTCGATCGTCCTAAGCCACAGTTGTATATGAAAGGTTGGTCGGTCTCGTTTCTCCCAGCTGGTTGCCCCCAGCTTCACCCAAGGTTCCCCCGTCCTGTTGGATGAATGAGGTGAAGGCATCTGAAAAAGTGCACAGGTGTGGAACAGAACCAGCGTCGTTCGTAAAAGTAGACAACTCGTGTTTGAAACAATTCACCAAGGAGCTCTCTCTTGGGGCCGTCTTCTTGTAAGGTATTGTCATTTCTGTCCAAATTTTATTGCTTTTTTCTATCATATTTTTATCCTTAAAAGAGAAATATTTTTACCCATATCCGTCCATCTTTGGGCTTTGGACTAGTTTCTTCATAGATGTTAGCCATAAGAAGTGTTTATTGGTAGATTTTAGCTATTACGCATGACAAATTCACCCTCCCGTTGAGTGACAAATGCTTTACGAAATGAATTCATTATGCTTGTTTTTGTGTTGTATTTGGTTATATTTGCCTGCATGATCGTAATCATCATTTTAATCAATTTATCAAAGTTGGCGATCAAAACCAAGATGTTGAGAAAACTGAAAGCATTGAAAAAGAAATGGTGACTCCAATGATTCGTAAGAACCTTGAAAAGCAAGGTGATAAATCTTCTTGTTTTGATTTAATAAATTTTTGCACTTCATCTCTTGTACAAGGAACTGGTGCTTCCTTGCATAGATCCTTCAATTGACTAACTTCTTGAAATCTCATTTTTTTCTCGGATATCTTATTGTTTACTTCCTCTTGCAGACATATTGCTAAGATATTTTGATAGGCATTGGATTCCCTTGGTGATTGCTCAATCTCGTAACGCCTTACCAAAAGGCTGCAAGACCACTGCTACATAGTTATCAGGCTCCTTCGTTTTCACGTCAGGATAGTTTTCATTTATGGTGTGAAGAAGGAAGCATTGATCATAATTATTGGACAGCTGCACGTTTTTGCCATTGAGTTGCTCCAAGCGAATTTCTCATCTGTTTGATTTGGTTCACTTCTAGGGTATAAAGTCATTGGCTCGCATTCTGGAGTTAAGATTTGTCGATGGACGAAGGTAATATTAACAATTATTAAGGGACAAACATTTTCATTTAGTTTTCGTCTGACTAACCTGCTGGGGTCGCACCCCTTTGATTCGTTTCAAAAAGCAGTTTGCTGAATAGTGTATGCTGCTCCGTGCACTCAAATATCCACGTAGACGGGCATCTGACACAGCATAAAACTCAGACCCACTGCAAGCAGAGCGAGCACTGTATTGCTAGACCCTTGATGTCTTACTCTGTAAAATAGTAGTAATGATAATAATTGTAGTAAGTGTTGCATCAGTAAAATGGCAGCAGTGGTGATCGAAGATAGTTTAGGTTGTAAGTAAATTTCCCGTGCTTCATACGATTTTATCAATTTTGTATGCCCCATAATTTTTTGGTATTAACGAGTTAGCTGCTTCAACATAAACTTAGTTTTCTTGTTCTCGTTTATGGAAGTTGCGATTTTCTCTTTCAGTCAATGCTTCGAGGGAGAGGTGGATGCTACAAGCACACTTTCTATGGAATAAATAGTCATCAGTGCATGGAAACAACGCCAAGCCTCGCTTGTGCCAATAAATGTGTGTTTTGTTGGAGGTTTGTGCGCTGTTCCATTGTCTAAACAAATCTTCTTAAGCATGTTATGCTTTTACCACCTAGTTCCACTACGGTGTTAACCACATGTAGAAGCAAATCAATATCGTCTTTTCGCCGTCCTGTTCTTCAAAGCTGATACATGTATGTGGACACACATACATACATATATGCTTAGTTGTATATAAATATCCGCATATGTATAGGAACGTATAGGAGAATCTGGAAATCCCTTCCAGGATCTTCCGAATCCAGAAATTTTCCAATTGGGCAAGGCTCATTAGTGTAATAACGAGGGGTTTTGTTCCCCTTTTGGTTTGAAAGGAAGAGTTTGGTGAGGGTCTTCAACGCTGCGACCTTGTCGTAGCTTCTTCACGCGTCTGAATCCTGATGTCTTGTCAAGCTAGACCAAGACCGGTTTGAGTTATTCCTGATGGCCTGTTTACGAACTATACTGGGCCTCGCCGATTGTGTATCGAATGCCGAAATTAGAAGACGAACAACCCCTAATCGCTGAATTGATTCGTCGAGATCGCTAGAGGAGGTTCGGCCATGTGCTGCGGAAGCCGGAAACCCGGGGTCGCCGTCAAGTCTGGCTGCGTCAACCCCCTCCTGACTCGGGAGACATAGATCACTGTGACCTTTGGAGATCTAGAGCACCTCAAGGAGATCTACGGCGCAGTGCACTAGCAACGGAGCCAGTACAGCACCATTGCCGACTTGACTCAGGACAGAACTCAGTGGAGAAGACTTATGACGGGGAATCCTTCGGCTGCCGGCGGACAACGCTGACGAGCTTTTGGATTAAGGACGAAGAGACTAAGTCTTTCTTTGACAAGCTGGGTACCTACTACCAGCTCCACCTGTTGCTCCGCTTGTCATTAACCCATAAGTTATTTGATGTCCCCCAACTAACGTTGGAATTTCTCACATTAACTGTGTTAATTTGAATTGATGAAAAACGATTGTGGTTTTTGATGCTAACAATGCAATCCACTTGCTCCTAGTCTTATTCAAAAGACAATCGTGTTGCAGGATTTTCTATGCAGCCTGCAACTTTTTTTCCTCCATCGTAAGCTTTTTTGCAATTCCAGTTGCTGTTGAGTTATTTTGCAATGGTGGCATAAATCAATTTTTTTTCAGGCATCACACAAATCCTGTTGGAACAGAGTGGAAATGGCAAATGAATGAACCGAGTTTGATTGTGGACGGAGCCATGAAAAACCATTTCAATATGATTAAACAGTTCAAAGGTACTTTGCATTTGATCATGGTTTTTCAGTGCTAGAAGTCATGGGCAAATGAAATGGAAGGTCAGATTTAAGATTTGCAATTTTAAGAGCAATTGACCTAAATTCGCACAATGACTGACGTCTTCTTCATTAAATCACAAGATCTTTCCAATGAAGGATAGCTTTGATATTTCCGTTGGCTACATTAAACAGACCAATCTCAATAATCCTCTTCTGTAACTTATGAATCCATGTGCATGTACCTAGTGGTGCCATGGTGTGGTGATTAAGCATGCAGACTCATGACACCGTGGTTGTGGGTTCGAATCCTGCACGTGTAGCAACAAAAACACCTTTGCCGAGGGAAGCTACAGAAAACTGCCTCATAAAATCCACTTCCCTTGAAGAAACTCAGAGCACTGTCTCTGGTCTCTGGCACATCAAATGTTGATAAGGATACCTTGTTATAGACGTATCATCCTTAGCAATGGCATTATGATACAGGAAAGTCTAAACTATGCACAAGCGTGTCTTGAAATCAAGACCTGCTCTTTAACCAATAGTTCTAACTGCTGTGCCAAATACCCATCTTCAATGCTGGGTAGTGTTATATAAAGTGTTTTCCAATACAATCTTATTGCTCTTACTTCTGGGTAGTGCTGTATAGCGTATTGTTCACAAAGCTTCTGATTTCTAAAATTCCTTCTGTGATTGTGTTATTCTTTTTGTTTTTAGGCGTACCGGGTGTTTTACCTGACAGGTTTCGCGAAGGAATGCAGATTAAACACTGTGCTTTATCTCTCGTTGGTATGAAATATTCTAGTTTATATTGAATCTCGCAGATCAATATCCAGTACCATTTCCACTTATCGTTAGTTTTTTTGCACATCAATGAGAAAAAAGCTAGGCTCTCGGTTGTTATAGCAGATGAATAGCCTCTTTCCACGAAGGATGGCGAGGTTCTAGCTCAAGGTGTTTTGTAATCAGCGCAAAGTTAGGGGATTTTCAATGGAATTACAATGCACCGCTGCTTTTTTAAGATTTATATCAATGCCTCCGTTTACATTTTCATCCTGTCGTATTTTTCACGATCGCTCGTATTTGTCCAGTTTTTTAAAGAAATTCTGGAAAGCTTGTTATTTTGTCGGCAGAAAAGTCGCAGCTGATAGATTTCAACAGAATTTCCTTGTCTAATTGAGGAATGTTTTCATACAGGAGAGCCGATAATGTACCCGAAAATCAACGAAATGGTTGACCTACTGCATTCGAAGGAAATTTCAACTTTTCTTGTAACAAATGCTCAGTTTCCCGATGCAATTAGGTAACCTGTTGCCCGTTGTTTCTCGCAAGCCATCTTCCCAGATATAATTCTTTTATTTTCCATATATGGCTTTGTTGAAATGCGTGATTGCAATGAAAATTTCTATTTCTTCAATTTTAAAATGATAAGAGAGTGAGAGAGAATGCATATATGTTGGAGAATGGTTTCACTCTATTCAAAGCATTATAATTACTGATTCCAGTTTGAATTTTCATAGAGAATTATCAGAATGGCAACGATTTCGCACCAGCAGCTGGATAATCTTTAAATCAAAAAAGATAATGTTCATTTCACAGACAAAGTAGTAACGTGCATATTGCCGTCTCATTTCACTGATAATTATTTCCATTTATATTGATAATATTAATCTTAATGACGTAAATATACCTTTACAATGTATCTCATGCACCAAGTTTATGTTTTTCAGGGATCTAAAGCCAGTCACTCAGCTATATGTCAGTGTAGATGCAAGTGACAAGGACAGTCTGAAGCGAATCGATCGACCGCTTTTCAGAGATTACTGGCAGCGATTCATTGACAGTCTCAAAGCATTAAACCGTAAGGTAAGATGAAATTGGTATTATATATATTTAAGGAACGGAGTGCCTGTTTCAATACTAACTGTTTCATCATGATCAATGTGGTCATGGAAACAAGTATATCCTGGCAAATTACAAATCAAAAGGCTAGAATTCTAATATCTTTCTTTATCTTGTTACATCTAAGTTTTGCCTGGCATTTTTGGTCGTTCTTTGGCGTGTCTACCAGTGTATGTTTAGCTGAAGATTAATGAACATGAAACTCAGAGTTTTCAACTAGCGGCTTTTCTCTTCTCTATACTGTTATAGTCGCTTCAGTTCGACCACTGGTCACTCTTTGTGACTTGGTCACTTGTCTCTTGAATGATTCCACATACTTATATAATTGCTACCATCAGCTAGTTGGCTGCATTTCAGGTTTGCTTCCTTGGCTACGACACGGAAAAAGGAAGCGTTGAAGACGATAGCAATGCCATTGCCTCTCACACTTCCGCGTTCGTAACCTTGACATCTGACTTCAAGTAATGCCATTTTCAAAATCTTTTTAGGGTCAAAGAACTGTCTATCGCTTGACCCTGGTTAAGTCTTTTAATACTGATGAATTAGATGGGTATGCAAAGTTGATAGAGCTCGGGAACCCTAGCTTTATTGAAATCAAGGTAAGCTGAATCAGATTTTTCTTTGAGTATGATATGTAACAGCTTCCTTGCTATGTTTTAAATGCATTTTCTGTGACCGTACCCAGGGATTGGCCCTTGAGTGCTCATTTCGTATG
Source organism: Pseudorhiza aurosa (assembly GCA_964026355.1). NCBI lineage: Eukaryota > Metazoa > Cnidaria > Scyphozoa > Rhizostomeae > Lychnorhizidae > Pseudorhiza > Pseudorhiza aurosa. Next base: position 721,439 of record OZ032120.1, read on the forward strand.
CGATAGGTTGGGGTTCAAATCTAGCTGTTGCAGCACCATCGTCGAATTCATTCATATGCAAATATTTCCTCCGTACTCGTTCAGTGATATTCTACATGTGCATATTTTTCTAAATGACAATGCTAAGAGTTGATTTAAACGGTTTGATGCAAAGCGATGTCTTTCTTTGCATGTGAATTTCTCAGGGTGTGACATACTGTGGTGAATCAAAGGCATCCAGTCTCACAATGGAAAATGTTCCTTGGCACGAAGAGGTATCTTATGGCTATTTTTCATTCACTTAAATGTTATTCAGTCGTTTCTCGGTTTCTTCACGACGGTTGTAAGAAGCGAAATTGTCTAGCTGTAGACATGGCCTATCGTATGAAGAAGTGTAATAGAAATTGAATTTTTCCAAAATGCTGATTTAATCCAACTTTTTACTTTTCTGTCTGTGGCTGACTCATCCAGACTATTTATTGTCTCGTTAGTTTACGAACTTTCAAAATTACCCTGTGCTAGTTGAGGCATCAGTTTCCCATGTTTGCGAAAACGTTTTCGGTCAAAAGATGTAAAGATTTCGACATTGTTGTCAACTGCAACTAATGCAATTAAAGATTTTTGTGATATTGTCATGATATTGATCTGAGCTGCGCACCTGATATTGTTGAACGGGGATTTTTGGTGGAGGGAAGCGCAAAAAGAAAGACACCAAGCAAGCTTGCTATTCTTCTGCTTGAACCGAGCGCAGGGCAAATTGCACTCGCCACAGTCATTGTATTTATCGGAACAGAATTTCTTCAGATGTGCATTTTTCTTCATTTGTTCTGGTCTTGTTGTAGGTGATAGATTTCGTACAGGCGCTTTGTGCGAAGATCTCAAACTACGAGCTAGCATCTGAGCATGAGCATTCAAATTGCGTTCTCCTCGCTCACAAAAAGGTACACTCTCTTTGCTATATTGTTCAACTGTTCAAGTGTCTTAGCTAAGAGCAGTTCATTCGAGTGGCCTTGCTCTAACTCTCTATAAAAATTATAACCAGTTATGGTTATATATTTGAATAAGGTTCATAGCGCTCCTTGCCTCAGTTATCGCTTATATGGGCTTAATTCAATTTTTTAATCAGAAGAACAAGTGAGTGCACGTGCTATTTTCGTTGCCTTGATTGCTTTATGACGTGGGGGACGAAGGTTGAGGTATTCGCAACCTTGAGACAGATAGTTTTTTTTACTTTGATGATGTAATGTTTTCTACGAACATCAATCTGGCTTTAGGATGCTTAACTCTGGGGATGTGCCTATTGAAGAGTAGTGAATAACTGATAAAATCATTTCGACGAACGATTGCTTTCATCTGTAGTACTCATTGATTTAAAAAGTTTTTGATGCTGCAGGTCGTGCAGTTTTTTTTCGGAATCTTTGTCGTTATGAACTGCAGGGAAATGAGCTTCACAAGTCATTTTTGGAACATTTTGAACATTGTTCAGTCAATAATCACATGGTTTGCCTCGAAAAGTCAATGAGTATGATAGTCATATTGTGACCCTGAGCTTTGCCTGGCAGTAACCGTTGTAGTAGTCTTACCAAAGGATATTGGCTCACTCAAAATAGTTTATACTTTTGAATAATTCCTATTCACGGCAAAAAGAGCCTGTAGTTAGAAGTATCAGGAAAAAATGATTTTTTCGTGAAGTTAAACTTAAAAGGAAGCATGTGAATAAGAATGTCAAAAAGATCCAATTACGACGAATTATTCACGTTTTTGGATTGTTTTAAGATCTGTTCAGATAATTCAACAGGTAGATGCACTAGTTTGATATAACTGGCAGATGTTCCTGTCATTTTGAATGCATTCTGTTGACATTGTTTGATTTCAGTTTAAAATCGACAACGTTTGGCACACATGGATTGATTACCCAAAGTTTCATGAATTGGTGAGTAACATGGATTCATGAATCACAATGCAGCATATTTCAGCCCCTTCAGACTTGAATTGGAATATATTTTCTTCGTTTTCATTTCTAATTTGCCCAATAGTATCAAATTCTTCGTGGAAGAGGGATGACGTAAAACGGAATTGACGTAGGATTCGATCAATGTGCATCGTTTTTGGTGAACTAAGTTGTTGGTGCCAAACTTTTTTGGCTTGTTGATTTTTGATTCGGTGCCTTTTATTTTCAAATTGTAGATAGGACGTTACGAGGCGACGTCGGGCAAGGAGTGTTTCACTGATCTCGATTACATTGCTGCCACTCCACATTGGGCAGTTTACGGTAATGACCACCGTGGTTTCGATCCAGAGGAAACAAGACATTATCGAAAGAAGCGCAAGAATATCTCTGGATGTTGATTTTTACTTTTGCACTCTGTTCCTCGTCTATCGAAACAGCCATCCAAGGTCAGAAGCTGTGCTATTTATATTCATGCTGTCTATCTGTTGACCTTGGATGTTGATCCTCAGTGCTCCATTTGGTCCAGTTTTAATTTCTAACCAGAAAATGTAACCAATGAGAAGTCGTTAATTCCATCTATACTCAATTCGACTTGAAGATTTATGTTATTGTGTTGTTCCTGCTTGAAGATGGTTCATTTATGAGTTAAGAAGATTATCCAAGAAAGGCCCAGGACTTGTCTATGCTTATTACACAGATGTGAAGATTATTTTTTTGGTCGCTTAGAAGCTGCTATCATCGACAAGGTCTTGTTCCTTCTTATCGGTGTAATAACACGTAGTTGCATTTGGATTTACGGAGAGCTAGCAACTCTCCTCGCTCTAAGTGAAGTTTAACCTGATGGTAGGCAGCAACCATTGATGAAAGGATCCACAAGCAATCGCATCACTAGTCCCCATTAGAATGCTTAGCACAAGACCAGTTTGACGTAGGTGTTATGACATGTGTTCCTGATCTCGCTTCAGTTTTAATTGAGAATGCAGAGAAGTAAAATAAGTGATGATGGTGAGCGATGATTCGCCATTTTGCAGCTGCATGTGGACAAGTCGTAAGGTGCTGCAATCAGGAAACATGTGAATGCCCACTCAACCTTTTCAATTCGCTTTGCGTTAAAAAGAATTCACTTTCCTAGAACAAATTCAAACACGGCAGCCAATCGCCAGCTAGCGATTGCTTTGTTTGATTCCATCATTTAAATCCATTCATTCCGGTGCCATGTCCCTTGACTTGGCGGTCATGTTCACCTCTGCAAGATTACTGTTCAGCTATTATGGAAAGATACCAAACTGGCCTTTGTGTACCATGCACTTTGGACAACTTGGCGATCCTACTCCCAAGAATAAAATGTAAAGTTCAAAAATTAGGAAAGATGCTTTGGGCTTTCAATTATCCACTCGTTTGAGCTTGGAGAGGCAATTAACGACCCGATATTGAATGATTTCACTGTATAATGCTGCGAAAGGCATTTGACGGACGATTGTGAATAAGGCACCTCGTCACCCACGTGTCATCGTTCTAAGAGGACTTAGAATTATCCTCGTGGTTTAACCAACCGTAAGCAAAGACGCATTCTTCTAATGTCCTGGCATCCTCATGCCGTAAGTGAATAATGGTGGCTTCGTCTTTCTCCATCAATCTCAAGACATGCTAGACTGTCAAAATGTTTGCCAAGACCGTCTGTATCACTGAAATTCATTCGTGGGAACTATTGCTGTTTCGCAGAGAGAGCTCCTGTGAGGAATCCAGTCTCATTTGAATATAGCGTGCGCCTCCCAGGGACATTCGTATACTTTGTATTTCTTTGTTGCTCTGTCTACATGAATAAATTACTGTAAAATAAATTTTTGTCGGATCAGCAAGTGACTCATGCCAGCTACTTAACACATTTATAACAGCTTTAAGTAGTTAAATTTTTGTCCAGTTTCAAATTTTGTATTATTATTATTATTGCTTGATATCCAGGTCACTGACCGCCCCCATTTTAGTGCCTTTAATTCCATCGGGTCAGTGACTCTCCTTCCAGCGGCCTTGAGGTCGATGTCAAGAGGCTGGATGAAATGCGAGCGAGAGCCTTGCTTGAGGTTCCCACGATGGGTTTGTTATGGCTCACGCTAGTGAATATCACGAAGTTTTTAAAACCTGTTATTCTTCGAGTTTTACTTCTTCAAACTTGCTAAATCATCAAAATTACTTAAGTATTCCACAACATGAATTTTTTAAAGGTCTTGATAATTCATGCAGTTTCTGTGACCGTATTTGTTACTGGTCCCTGTCGGCCATACTTTTTAGCCCACGGTCGCATGGTGGCCCTGGCACTCTAACGTCATGTGCTTAGAGAACTGCGTTGAGTATTTGGAAAATGAAACTATCATCTGAGAAGCATTACATATTTTTTATTTATGACAAAAGTCAATTAAGGAGCCATGATGGCAGTCCAGAAGATGGCATTTTGTTCTTTTTTCCAAACTCGGTGAGTACCACTGTTTGGCCCACAGTAATGGCATCATCTGGTTTACCATGGTTTGTATCGAATTTGATATTGGTAAAATGACTGCTAGGATTCCCTTTGATTTGCATCGTTATATCACAAAACGATCCAATCAAGAGCTCATCGCTAATTATTGCAGTTGGCAAGTGTCCTTTCAGACAAAACTTCTGCAACATGGAACGTAAAGGCCATCGCTGAGCAAATCAGAAGAAAATGCGTGTGGTTCTGTCCTATTCGGACCACTAAACCAAAAATTAGACTTAATCATTCAGTTCTGTATTTGCCTAAGTGGTCATTATTTGTAGAAGCAAGTTTACTTTTCAAAATATTATGACTGGGGATGCTTTTTTATTAATTTGCCACTCTTCGAATTTATATTTTGACTAACTATGTGCGAATCCACTGGTCCAAGAATATTTCTTTCTGTAGATGGAAAAGCTTGATAGAAAAAATGCTCCATTATATTGTTTTTTAAAGACAAATTGATTTTAGATTTTTATCATTAATTGGTTACGTTACAAAACAGTTGGGAAAAGGGAAAACTATAGGATCCAATGTATAGATAGGGTGGTAATTTAAAAGTTGGTTCCCTGAGCATGAGAGAGCACCTTCTTAGATAGGTGTCATTCTGAGGCACTGCATTGTGGGGTAGAATGGCCAATTCATTGCCATGCTCTACCCCCTTCTTTTTGCGATTCACCCCTTACTGCTGGATGGACAAATAGATGCTATCCAGAAAGAAAGATGAGTTCTGGACCATGATGAGCCAACCACTACGAAGGGAGAGCCAACCACCGGGGAAAGAGCTCGAACCACTAAGCCAACTTGTTGAGTCTTACATTATTAGCACTCTTATCCTCTATTTCTTAACACTCCTATCCTATATTCCTTCTATCCTTAGAAGGTCCCTTTTTAACAACTATATAAAACTGACAACGTGCAAGACCTCGTTACCAACAATTTCAACAACAAGGCCAAGCTTAATTTACATGAATGTAATAGAATAAGTGATTATTTCCAACACAGCTGTCATCAAATTGGGTAGAAATTATGATAATATCTCTGGCTTTTATCTCTCTCTCCCCCCCTCCCCCCTTCATCTGCAGTAAATCTAAAGTGCTTGATTGTTAATTCTCAGTTCTGTCTTAAATCTTTAAAAGGAAGATTTTTAACAGTTAGGTCAAATTTCTTTCATTTCAGCATAAGCTTCGTTTCCGCATTTATGCAGCCCTGTACCCTGCAAGGGTCACTGTTTTCAATCCACATGGCTACTCTGCTTTGATACTTTGAACTACCTTGAGCACCTTCTTCTCTCCATCTTTGTCGCAACCTCTTTCCATGTCATCTTTGGCTTGCCCCCATCTCTTTCTTCCACATGGAAAGTCCAAAGACTATTAAGGCTCATCCTCCAAGAATACTGTGCAATAATTGTTGGCATCATTGATAATTGCTTGATTATGGTGCAAAATGCTTATATTTCATTTACAATCTAATTACATTAACTTGTGGCAGTGGATTGGAACCACAAATTACCCCATTTTGTTAAATTGCTCTTTGACTAAACTCTTCCAAGCACTATACTCTCTTTTTCCTTTAAGGATTTTGTAGCATTTTTTACGCCAGCTCTAGTGCCTTGTATTGCCATATTTCCATGATGCGTAGTCTGCAGCTGTTTCATAAGTGTTTCTCCTTCACACTATGGCTGGCATTTCTGCTAATTTGTCATTATTTTTGATTAACTGAAAATTTAAATAGTTTAAAGACTGTCTTTCAGATACTTCGTTGAAAACATTCTCTGTAACCATTGCTTCCTTGGTTTCTGATGCATCATATTTTAGCTACAATAACTTAGTAGGAAAATGGTATCCAAAATAATCATGGAACTGTCTGCGTAAGATCTGGTATTGCAAAACATTTCAATAATCTATGAAACACCCTCTCTTTCTGTTAGTGAGTTTTGGTATTTATTTGTTGTGGCTGGCAAGCTACCATCTCAATGTTGCCCTGTTTCACGATTTTTCTGTGAAAGAATTTCTTATGATAGCAAATGTGCTAACTGTTGACGCCATACATTGATCTTTCTGTTTTTACTTTGATAAATATATCAGATTTGGTGCCACAAGGGAGTGGTATGGACTTTAGAAATGTCCCCCAATGGGTACTAGGATCGATTCTCTAATTTTGCTCAGTCCAAAGATAGCTTTTTGGGCAGTGGTTTAATTTTTTAGTCTAGCTTTATGTTGTTTTATTCAATACTTTCTGAGAGATTTCTTCTAGTTAGCTGTTAACCACAAGCAGCTTCAGTACCTAGATTTCTACTTAGTTTCATCTGCATCGGACAATGCATTGAGATGGAAGCACTTTCCCTCTGCCACCATTGTCGTTGACAAGTCACCATCCATGCCACATCATATTGATTGCCTTAAGATTTTCTTGAAATGCTTGGTGCCACTCTGTTTGGCCCCTTTGCTACGGCATGGCATGCAAGTTAGGCCTTCATTTGCATTTAGTTTGCTATGTAGATGTAATACTTGCCCACCCTGTTTGCATTGGTATTTTGTAATTGTCTCTTGTAGGGGTTAAGACCTTGCTCAATTCAAAATCTCTTTCGTTGCCGTTGGTCATGTCAGGTCAATTGAAATATTTCCTAGGCAGAACCAATAGTACTGATTTCAGTCCCTGTCCGTTTTTACCACACTCTTCTTGGGCCTTACTTGCATTCAACACCATGGCCTCCACCCAACTGGTGACCCAGAAGCCCAGATAAGATAAGCCCAGCTTGCTTAGGGGTTGAGGGATGACGTTGACCAGATTTATGTACTCATTAGTATTTAGGGATGAACATGTCGATGGCTCAATGTTAGCAAAGTAAGAATACATCGCAAGAATGAGAGAGATAATGGTAGAGGTGCAATCAAGAAGATGGAAGGTGACCAGGCATGTTGCAAAGCAAAAGCAAAAATATTTTTCTGAAGCTTGATAAATACAGTGTGTGACAAGTTCATAGGCCACAGGGCAACAATGTAGCAACAACAAGTGAGCCTAATATTGTGGCTTATTCATTTGTCTTCATGGTGTTATGGTGAATGGGTTTATGGGTGGTCTGCCTTGTTATTAAGACCCTTTGGGTGTCAGGTTTTGAGGTGTAAGATCCAATTGTCTCTGTGGGATTCTAGGAATATTGTTATCTGTTTTTTTTTATAATTGTGAACTATGCGTGTATGAAGAAATTGTGGTTTCCTGGGCGAAAATTTTGTTCAACGGGGAATTGCTTATCTGAATCTGTGGATTCAGTTTTATGTCTATAGCCATTTGTTCCAAAGGTGAAAGGCCATTCTAATTGTCCAATATATTGCTTTGAGCAGAGTGTGTACTCTGAAAGATAAATGACATTTTCACTTTTACAGTTTGTTTCCTTTGAATACATCTACGTCCATAGTTGGCATGAATGCTGTTTTTCTAATTGTAGATAGCTGTGGAAGAGCAGTATGCCTTGGTTGGTCAACTTGTTGGAATGCTATCGTTTACTGAAGGGCTGCTGAATGTGATTCCACAGACTTTGAAGATGAAAAATGGGAAGTTTGTTTTCAAAGTTGTTAACAGCATTTTGATGGTGAGCTTAGTAACTAGCTCTCTATGGCTATTTTTCATCTCATTTTGGAAGTCTTATGCCAATATATTCAGTGCATTCGTGTCTGGTATTCTCACACCTGTAAGTACTCTTATTAATGTAACATTACCGCTGCTCTTTCGTCTACTGTATACTGGAGATAAGACAGTTCAATCAGTTATTTATGATCTTACTAAGATGCTTCAAATCTTCTTTTCTCCTGATTGGCAATGCTATAACTCCTAGTTTGACCTCTTTTCCAAGCTGCATTGCTTTTGTGCTGAAATGACAGCAAATCTTTCACTCGCCATCTGCACAGTGCCACTTTGGCATAAGTATTAGCAAATTGATGCGATGGCCACTGTATGTTGCATTGATAGGGAAACATTACGCGGCATGGAGAGACCGTATTTCTTTTCGATTGGCATTTTTGTACAAATATTGATTAGTCACCCTCTGGAAGTCAGTGAATCCAGTGACGCTTGATTTCGCCCCATGACAAATATATAGTAATCCTACTCACTGAATTCGGTCAATAGACAAACCTTATCAACTTGTTCTGGGTTGACAACACAATAGAGAAGCAGAGATAAGATCTAAGCAAAGGGTAAATGGATTGATCGTTGATTGATTGATTGATTGATTGATTGATTGATTGATTGATTGATTGATCGTTTTTATAAAATTTTTCAATAGAATTTTTTCCCGCTTTCACAGGTTTTTGGAGGCACTGTCTCTGATCCTGATAACCGCCTCATATCGCTGCTCAATGATCTGTACAAGACATTTGTTTTCTTTCATAGATCATTCCAACATGTTCAACAGGTGTTGATACATTTGTTCATATATAGATATTCGTGAATACAAGTATATGTAAATATGTATATAAACATTCCAAATAATATCATTTGATCAGGCTGGATGGTGTCCATGAAACATGATATTGACAAGTGAACATATATTTGAGCATTTTTTAGCTATTAAGGCACCAGTTGGAGTTGTACCTTTCTTCATCTTTCTTAATTAATGCTGGTTATTTTAGTTTCATCTGGCTTTCATGCATAGAATTCAGCGAATGCAATCTCTATCAAGAACGGATATCTCATAACAGCAATAAGGATTGCAGCTTTTTGCAATTTGTTCATTTTTTGGACCATCACAAATTCTCTCTCTCTTTTTCCAAGGCGGTTGGCAGCTTAGAAACTATGAGGAATCGAATGTTTGAGCTATGGAACTGTTACCTCCCACTTGTGATACACTGTGAGGAGAACCTGATGTCATATTTTGATGCAGTTGATTACACAGAGTTGCAAGATGTAAGATTTTCTTCGTATTTATCTACCAATCTACCGCTTAAGGTTATATTATATTGCTCTGTTTCTATAAAATGAATTGTTCTGATTTAGATCATATCAAAAAGAATCTTTTATGACTGCAATATTTTTCATATGCTGATACATCACCCAGGAATGTATTCTTCTTCTTGATTGTAGACTGGATCTCTTATATATTTCAAGGCTCTTCAGATTCTAGAATCTTGTCAGCGTTTATCTGACTCATTTTGTGGCTGCATTTTTTCAGGAGACAGGTATTCTTTTAATGTATGTTTGGAATTTTATAATCTTAATAGCCTTCTGAATTTTATACCTTGATTTATTGAAGACTTGAATTATTCTGAATTCTTTACTTTTTTTATACCTGATAAGCATGAAGTTGAATTCGGTCTGATGACTTTATTCAAGCAAAACAAATGCGTAAACTATGAACTGAAGAGCTCAAGCACGTGTGCTTCATCTGACTGTATTTGCTTATTTGTCTACGTTAAGGGTCTTGGCGTCGCAAATCAGCCCGACTCTTCTACGCTTTCTGTCATTTTTGAAACCTGGGCAGATGCATGTAAGTTTTCAGCATTTTTCATTTTATTGTTGCATATGAGATTTCGGGACGTAGCCAACAATTGTAAGTGGGTGCGGCCATGCCAGACAATGGATGCTTTTCGATGCATTAATTTTAATGAATGCTGGAAGCTTGAATAATAGCTAGCTCGAAATTCTTGCTTCAAGTCATCAAAGTGATAGCTAACGTCGATTTCTTACACTTGCAAATCAATCAACGGTAAACCAACACCCGTATCAATAGTTCATTACACATTCATGCCTTATGTTAACTTTATTGGCTTTAACTACCTTCTCAATCATTAAAAACTTGCATCAAATCAAATCTTATTCGTGAATAATATCATTGTGAAAGGGAAAGGGTCATTGCGGCTCCCCCTTCGGCTACCTCCTTCGGCGGCCCCCGTGATAAGGCTATGATCTTTTGCTGACGACTTCTATTCAATAACGTGGAACGCAACGCTTGAGTTAACACAAGTTCTTTCGTTTGATCATGCTCGTCACATTCATAAAAGTCGACATAATTCCTTTGAAAATGACATAGAAGTGCAGAAGACAATGGAAATAGTGGCTCTCAGTTTAAGGATTGTCGCCAGCTCTCTGCAATTCCGAAGGGTATGGATCACGAGGTCTGGTCCCTTCTAGACACTGCTCGATACTCAATTGTGTCCCAGTGTCCAAAAACCCACCTCTGCAAGCTAAATAGAATCACAAAAAAGATATACTTTGATTACTGGAATATGCCAGAGCCACCCCAGTGGTAAATTCGCTGCAATATTTATGCACTGCCTTATTTCTGCTTTTCAACCGATTCCAAAGCTTTTTGAAAGCTTGTTTTCTGCCAGTAGCAGCAGGTAGGAGCCCTTGTCATTAGAGAAAGGTCTGGCGAAATGATACTTTTTTCCATCATTTCCTACATGCGTCAAAATCAGAGGTGATTTTTGCATTAGTGGATGAAGCCGGGCTACATTTGTTATGTTGCAAAAAATAGATTTGTTCATCTGTTGAGGGTCGCTATTTGATACGTAGTTTCCCAATGCCATATTCAGTTGACTCTCACCATTCTTGCCTCAGGGAGGGCGTCCTGCGGGCCTTTCTGTTCTATGAGCTGATGCCGTATTGGGAGCACGTCGATAGTTTAATAGTAAAGATTATTTGATGCTTTCATTTGTGCTTACTACCATCAAATTTATGTCACATATCATGCATCAAGCACTTGATTCCAGTCTCTGCTTTGCTACTGCTGCCATGGGATTCAAACACGAGTCATTGCAATTCGCTTCTTCCATTTTGTTTTCGCTTCTTTCTACAATAATTTTTCTCTTCCCAGCTACTTACCAACCAAATAGAGATCGGTAAGTCCATTTTTCTTCATTTAGATGTAACTATAGTTTCTGCTTATAATTTATTTATGTTTATAATTCCACAAATATCCAGCAGTAAATGGGTATCCTTCATGAAGTTGGTACTATTTTTCATAGTCACCTTCAGCTACTGATAGGAAACTAGCTGACCCCGTCACCTTGCCGTAGCTCAGATGGTACCTACCTAGCAAGATGCTCCCGTTCCCCTTTTTCGAGAATATTGCAATTTCAGCTGCTTGTTTACTTGTCATCGTCACCTTCGACATTCTTTTCTTGTGCCCTGCCGAGATGCCTTTTGGACGTAATGTAAGGAGCTGTTCTTTCCCCTGAACATAGACCTACATGAAAATACAAACTGAAACCTTCAGTGTTCGAGGTTTAGAATCCTAAACTAGGAAAGAACTACTTATGAAGGACTTTAAAGGCAGAAAGATTGATTCTTTACAGATTATTTAAGAAACGAGTTGGAGCAATCATGTGACTTTGCAACCCTGCTAAAACCGAATGTCATGAACGAGATCGTTTAAAAGGGCTGTATAGGTCATAGTTCTCGATCAGTGATCATTCACATCCTTTCCAAGTTTCGCTGTCCACTTCACGAACTCTATCTCACAAATCATCATTCATCCCAAGAGCATGCGATTTATGGAACGTCTTGCCTTCTTCTTGCTTTCCTGAGTCAGCAATCCTACAACTTGCCATCTTTCAAATCTAAGATCAATAAACTTGATCTTATCTCTCTATCCTCTTAGCTGCTCGCTTTCTTCTTTCTTCCTATGTGTGGGCTTTTTATAGGCCACCATAGCCTTTCCTCAACATAACCCACTAAAAAAAATAGTTCTCGATCAGTGAGTTGATGTTTGCGAATACTTTTCTTATTAATATCTTCTGTTTGGTCAGTGAAGTGTATCTCGTTTTGAGAGGGCGGATTGTATAAAGGATCACTTCAAGGAAAGAAATTGGAGGATAGCTATCAGAATGTGTAGTGACGCATATGAAGAAAAACAATAATGGAATGGAATGAAATGAAAAAAAATCAAGCGAAGGTAAAGATCAGCTACTGGGGCTGTGAACAGGCTAGCATTCATATGACACCCAAGAAAAGCTCTGTGAGAAAAGAAAGCTGGAGACATTTACAAGAGAGATTTACAACAGAAGCATGTTTCTTTAAAATTGTTCAATTTGGGCAAACTTAGAAAGTATTTAAGGAGAACTAAACGATTTTTACAGAATAGTGATAAAAAGATTGTGCAAATTTACTTGCCAAAGGGAATGAAAATCAAAGAATTGAACGAAAATCAAAAACTTAGAAGACTGTGCAAAGAAATAAGGATGCTGAAAGCAGTGGGAACGGATAGAGATGTAAACCTGAGGGAGACTGATTGTGGATTGCCCTTGCAATGGAGATTAATCAGGCAACCTCCCTTTCAGTTGTCAAGCAGAGGCTTCTTTCTAATTGTTGTGGGATTCCCTGTGTGCTGCCATCTCTGCGTCGCCACCATTTTGAATGAGGTTATATGGGTAGGCGCGCATGACTTTTCCTCCTCGATCTGGCAGAAGCCACGTGCTGGACATTGTGTATCCTAACTGTTTACTTCTGTTTAGAACGACAGGGCTCGTTCGGGTTAGTTCGTTTGGACTAACGGGCCTACGCTGTGTTTGGCCGATAGTGGAACCGTTGAGTACGGTTCGCAGGTGGCGTTGGTGGTGACAAGGGGAGGCCGGAGGTCACCGTAGGGATCATTTTTGCTTTTAACCACACTAATAAAAGCTTTAATTAGGATTTGTATTTTTTTTTTCACTTAAACAACTTTTTACCTTAAATATTACTTGCAATATGGTGTTATGCAGTTTATACAGGTATATCTTCACCTTTCAGATTGTTTTTTCAATTGATTTAAGTAGTTAAGTAGAAGGAAGACCCTTCTTGAATATATGAAATCAAATCAGACACGAGATGGAATATTAGAATGGTGGTCTAGGGAGTGAGGACAACTTTCAGGAGAGATGTGGAAGAATTTGGATCGAAGTCATTCGAGAAGCATAATAAAAAGTGAACAGCAAGAAGCTTAAGAGAGAACCCGTCATGGCGGCGGCGAGGTAACACACAGTCGCCGAAAGCCTTTTCATTGCATATTAATGTTATTCATCGTTTAAGATCAAAGTAATTTTCCATTAGGTCCTTGTTTCTTAAATTGTTTTGCTTGTTTCCTTCTGATTATTGAAGGGCTTTTCGCTTTTTACGTAGGCAGCATACCCCGTGGCGTCCGATTATTTCAAGTGCACGTCGGTGATCAGTCGTATAATGAAGTGAAGAATGCCAATCTTGTCACTCCGTATTCTCTGCTTAGAAAACTTGAACATCAAAATGTTAGAACCATCCAAATGCAGACAGTGCTTACAATGAGAAGCGAAGGAAAAGATTTAAAGGAAAATCCGAAAAGCACTTTACAGCAATGTTTCTCGAAGCAAAAGAACTTAGATGTCCCGACGCGATACAGTTCTATCCAGCTATTGGAGACAGGTCAATATTCTCAACCTCCTAGATCAAGTGCTGTGCTCTGTCAAAAAAATGAATCGTTGGAGGAAGATATATTTCTGAGTGACAGTGGAAATTCACTTGCTTTATCAGAGGATGAAGAAAGTTTGCAAAGGCTTTTGCTGAAAGAAGCAGCTGCATCTTCCAATAATTCAGATGTTGACTTTGTTTGGAGCAAGCAATACGGAGGACAGATAAATGATCTTCGAGAAAGTGTCTCAAAGTTTAACATGTGTTATGAAAATCCAGCGAAGCCTCCTGCTTCACCACATAACTTGTTTGAATGTTCGGATGCAGAAAATTGTAAGCCAATAGACATGATGAGCGGTGGATTTCCCAACTCGCTTGAGAGAACTTACGATTACGTTAGAAAACTGCCAGGTAATATACAGGCCGAAGTTAGCAGTGAACAATCTGAGGTTCGGTCGACTGGATCAACTCAGATGAGCAACCAAAACTGTTTTTCTGATTCTTCCTATGCGAATGCAGCTACAGAATACGGATATTTGCGAAGAAACGAAGAAATATCAAATATCTTACCAAAGGCGGTACTTGCAAAACAAGAGTCAACATATGAGCAATGTGACATGACGGAATCATCTGTCTGCTCGACGTCTGAGTTCCAAAGTGTGCGTTTGGATGCACACGAATGGGTGAAAGGAAGCCATTTAACAAGCAGCTATGACATGTGCGAATCAACCCCAATCCACGCAGAAACATCTGAGAAGCATTTAGAAGCGGAAGATCTCCACGGAGACAATCAGACTTCATCACAAACAAAATCAATTAATTCGATGGCATTTGCAACACTTCAGTTGCCCAACGATGGAAGGCTTGCAGTCAGCTCAGCAGACATCAAGGAACTGGGCCGTCCCGATGAACCAAGGAAAAGAATCTCTGAAGATGATTCTGAGACGCTTAGTGAGAGACTAGAAGAGAGACCTGCACTATTGGCAAAGGAACACCGTGTAAGTACCATAACGTCAATCAGCAATTCCATTTGTGTTATTCTCAAAAACAATACCAAAAACGATCTGAATATCCTGTTTTACCGATTGAAGGGGACGAAAAGTAAAAGACAAAATTTATGCGAAAGTGGATCCAGGTAGAAGTCACATCCTCGGCAGCGAACCATGTCCATCTTTCCAGCACATTTGAAGAAGCTCTTGTTGAGAGAAACTCAAAATGTGCTTTTTCGGGCGTTCTTGCCAAAGTTGTAAAGGAAGTTGTTTTCTTTTGCTGAATGTGGGCAGATCATTTGAACCAAATTTTTTGGCTTTAGCATTTCTGCAGATTTGATTTATTTGGCTAATTCACCTCTTCTATCTATCATTTCCAGTATCGCTCTCCCTTGCTAAAATTTTGAATCTTCTGGTTTAAATTGCTTCATTTAACCAATGCAGTCATTTTGCGGTGCTCATCAGCTCAATCGACTTGCAGGTGAATAGCCAAGATTTAAAGACACTGCATCTATATGTGCAAGCCCACTCAAATACTATCATTATGATCTTTTTGGATCCTGAACTCAAGCATGACGGGAAGAAACTGCGATCTATTGTAAGGACAAATTCCATCTTCTTGTTCTGTCTTTTCTTGTAATGGTCCCTGACCAGAAGGAGCTAATAAAGTAACACCAATCATCCGGTGCCATGAATCTTTGAAATTAGGAAACGCAATTCGGAAAAGGGAAATTGAGTTAACAGCATGAAATGTACATTAAACAATAAAGTCATTGCACTCAGGTGATAATGACCGTTTTTAAAGGAATAGAACAATAATTATGAAATACTTGGAAACTGTTATATAGCAAATAGCTTTTGATCTCGCCTCAAATCAACTCTCGAAGACAACTGTGACAACTCAGAGTATCCTATGTCTTTCATGCATTAGACATTGGAGTTTATTGCAATGGTACAAATGAAAGTTATTTATATTTTACATGTGATTTGAGAGCTTTAGTCATATGATGAATACTGCTTTTGGATTCAATGCAATATTTGCTTTGCCGGCCTCTAATAAATGTACTCGATCCACTCGTCATCTCAATCACAAGGAATGAATGATGCTGATTCAGCTGTTTTGCTTTTGACGATATCTTCATGCTAAAATTTCTTGCAAAGAAATTGATTCATTGGGCTTGAAGGGTTTCATTTTCCTTTTGTTCGCCTTTTTAGTCTAGTTTCTTTTACTTAGCTGCATTTCAAAATGCCAATACGTCACGGTTTGAATGGAGACCATCTGCAGTTCCCAATTGATTTCATCAACAGGGAACTAAAAATAACAATGTTTTTATCTGGAGTGAAATCTGTTGCGTTTGACCATATGGTGTCATTTAAAGACATTTATATATTCATAGATATCTTTTAGGCAGTTATTTAGGTTCTTCCCATCGGCGTTAGCGACTATCATCTTTGAGTAGCCCCATTCTCTTCTATGCATTGTTTGTAACGAGCCACGTGATACTTTAATCTGACAGGTATCGATATGTCGTTGGCTTGGTTCTAATAATTAGGTGTTTATGCGATTATTTCATCGTATAAGATATATTTGATCAGCATCTCAAAAAGTAACTTAATTAAGCGTTGTTTTAAACTGTTTTTTGCAGTATCAAATGATTCTTCCCCAACTTGGAGATCTTGAGGCAGATATTCAAAGATCTGGAAATTTAGCATCAGTAAGTATCATTTTATGTAGTGAAAATCGATGGTTTTGGAATGGTTGTGAACCAAAATGCATTTCTATAGTAAAAAAATGAAATACAGTGATTTTGAACAACCATGCAACATGTGAGACTTAACCTTTACCATCGGCAGTCTGTCACCTTGACAAAGAATAAGCTGTCTTGATTCAACTTTTTCGAATCACATTTCATCCAGAGAGGGTTATGCAATAGTACTCTCAGGCAGATGAAACTGAATCTAGGCTAACAAACGAACTGATATTGGAGAGAGTATTGAGAATTAAAACTAATGAAATCGGCTACAGATCTTTGGTCCAAGAGACAGCATGTCGAGCCGGCCTCCACTTTCTGCTACGCTTGAAAACGAGATTTTTTCATTTTGTAGCCACAGTGATCTTCATGATAGCTATTGGTTCTTGCACCAATTATTTCTGTCAACTACGCAATCATTCTGTTGTACGTACGAATGATCTAATTAATATTTTTTACATTTGGATGAATGTCACTTTCTGCAGATTTCTGCTCTATTCTTATTTCAGCCGATTTTAGACTATGCTTGCACAGAATCCGCCTCAACTAGTTTAGATGGATTGCCTCGTTCATCGCTTGAAATAAGACAGGAAGCCTTAGAATTTGCCACCTTGCAGCTTGTGCTACACAATCGCATTTCAAAGCGTTTTTTTCTAGCAATTTTCCAAAGGAATTAAAGAAATGGGATTTTACAACCCTTTTTAAGAAAGGTTATGCCTTTGCGAAAGAGAGTTACAGGCCTATGACTGTCTCATAGCATTACTAAATTTCTACGTCAGATTATTCGTTAAATGGTAACATATTGTCTTCCTATCGTTTTGCGTATCGAAGAGGCTATAACACCCAACATGTGCTCCTCAGATTCATTGAAACAGGCAGATCTTTCTTGAATCTGAAAGAGTTTGCAGGTGCATTGCTCGTATGACTTTCAAAGGCTTTTGGTTTTCTCAATCGCGAGCTACTTCTGTTGACGTCTAAAGCTTTCTTTTTCAACTGATCTGATGTAAATCTAGTTAAAGACTATCTTTGAAATGGAAACGGCGATTTAAGGTTAATAGGTCATTAAGATCGTGGCAAAAATCCATTGAGGCTGTTCCACAAAGCTCTGTTTTGGGCCCTTCCATTGCATTCTGTCTTATTGCATTCTGTTGTATTGCATTGTATTGCATTGCACTGTCTTGCATTGTATTGCATTGTTATGCATAGTATTGGTTTGCGTTGACTTTTATCAAATCCCATCGCGCTGTTCTTCGCAGCACCTTCTTTCGGTGGAATAGACTGAGATTTGTAATTATGCAGGTAAAATGACTATTTATCTGGGCGGTCATGAACTTGAAACATATTTGATTGCGGCTGTAGATTATGTAGGTGATTTGTTGGAAGGTTTAGGCTATCTGTAATTGTAAATTGTAGATTTATTGATATCCTTAGAATTAGTTTTGATTTTGATGTTAACATTGGAGGAAGTTTTATTTCCTGTGATTTTCTTTTATTTCTTCGTTAACACGTATTTATTTTTTACCGTTGATTAGCATTTATTAGCATCTATTAGCTATTAGCATTGATTAGTGTTTGCTAGACGACGAAAGCCCAATTTGAAATTAAAATTGATTATTATTGTTATTATTATTCATCATAGGAGCGTTCTGGGGATTATGTTTATTTCACTTACGACGCGGACGACAAGAGATGCGTTGGTAAATATTCCCCTTTTTTATCTATTTCAGCATTCAGTCGTATTTCATTTGCAGGTCGACAAGCAGAAGTAGCCAAGGGTGGACTGACCGTATCTAGTTATACATAATCTTTCTTCACTGTTATCACATGTCTACTGGGAATCATTGCTGGCTTGAAGTGCAACGCCACATTTCCACATTAGATTGATGGCATTCTTGTTTGTTAAGGCTGCAGCTTTTTTGGCATCCACCGTCGCTCAAGCTTTCTGCTTTGTTATGAATTTCTGTCCGATTTCGTTACAATGTTTTCACTGGTCTTGCCTATTCCGTTCAGCTACGAACTTTGGCTTCATCGTATCAATGGTCGTCCAGCCTTTCAAAGCTGTTCAATGCCTTTGAATATATTCAAATATATTTCAACACCTTTCAACATATTTCAGCGTCTCCCAGTGAATCCATTTACCTCTCAGTATCTGTCAGCACATATTCATCAATGTCTCTTTTATCATCTTCCTGTTAGTATCTTCCAGCCTCTTTTAGTTTCTGCAGTGCCGCACGTTCATTTACTTCATAACGCTTTAAGTCGATTGACAGCCTCTCTCCGGTGGTTTCGTTGTAGCGATGGAAGCACAAAATGAATATGATTGATATCTCTCATTTTTAATCAGTGGTATTATTTGGTATTATTGGGTTATATTTTTAAACATGAGGTAAAATTTCACTATCGAATTGACGAGTTTTGCCTATTTTTAGTTGATTTTTCTATGCTATCCATTGGCAATTTGCCATTAACGGTTGAAAATCGACTAAAAGCAGCTATATTTAGTCAATGCAATAAATCCTTTGATTTTCTCGCTTCTCAGGTGGCTGTCAGCTCATTTCACAAGAAGACTATTCATTTGCAAAAGCCATAAAAAGTATTCACAGCCAATTCAAATATTCAAGCACGTTGTTTGACTTGACGTTCAGGTATCTTGCAGTTCAATCCGAATTCATCTTATCCAGTGCCATAGAGCGGCGCAGTTTCTTTGATTGATACATTAAGTAGGTTCTTGATCCATATGAAACCTAATCCACGAACTCTATTTTCCACAAATTATCATTCATCCCAAGAACTAGCAATTTATGGACCGTCTTGCCTTCTTGCTTTTCTGAATCTTACAACTTGCCATCTTTCAAATCTTAGATCAATAAACTTGATCTGATCTCCCTCTCCTCTTCGCCTTGCACTTTCTTCTTTCTTCCATTGTTGGGGCTTTTTATAGGTCATGACTCGTTAAAAGAAATGTCAAACGACTCAATTCCTACTGGGGTAGACCATCCATCCAAACTTGATCTGATCTCCCTCTCCTCTTCGCTTTCACCTTCTTCATTGTTAGGGCTTTGTATAGGCCGCCATGGTCTCTCCCTACACATCTCACAATGAACAGAGCAGACTACCTCGTCATGTATTTCTTTCTATTAAAGCGTTGCGTGTGCTTTTTGATTCGCTTTTGAGATTTGGTTCCTTTGCAGAGGCGATTTTGCCTCTACTCGCCAAGTAAAATGACAGTGGAAGGTAATCTTCGCAAAGAATTATTGTCATTCTGCTTATAAATTGGTTTATCATGTTACCTGAGGTGTTCTATTTCTTAGGGATTATAATCAAACTGTGTATGGTAAACGCACCCTGAACCAAGAGATATATTATCAGCCCAGAGGGACATACAAAATGGTACAAGGGGCTCCGACTCCACACGATGCATGCTGTGTTATAGACAGGAGAGTTGCTTGGAAACTAAGAAGTGACAATTTCAGTGTAATTCTGTAAGCAAAATATTCCCAACTGTGTTGATATTTCAATTGATTGTAATGGACGGCGAGTAACTGGATGGTCAAGCTGTGGACACCTTATTCAAAGATGAATGCCTTTCTTCTTGTTTTCCTTCAGTTAAATAGCTCTGCCAGAAAATCATAGAAAAATTGTTATTAATTGATTAAATTGTACAGGATCAGTTCAATTGATTTGATGAATTAAATTATTTGTGAATAATGCGAATTTACCTAGTCTCGGTGTGCCCATCGACAACGGCTCGAGAAATTTTTGCAGTTACTTTCACGGGCATTGCTCTCAGGAGATCAGGGATATTATTCCTGTTGCTCTGGGATGTGTCAGAACCACCAGAAGCTCAACTCGTTCATCCCAAGAACTTGCAATTTATGAAACGTCTTACCTTCTTCTTGCTTTCCTGAGCCTTGCAACTTGCCATCGTTCAAATCCAAGATCAATAAACTTGATCTGATCTCTCTCTCTGCTTAGCCTTTCGCTTTCTTCTTTCTTCCTTTGTTGGGGCTTTGTACAGGCCATAACTTATTAAAAGTGTCAAGCGACTCAATTCCTACTGGGGTAAACCATCCATAGCATTAATTCAATATGGTTCTCTAAAGATGAACTCTTTCAGAAGTGTGCCGATATGAACAGCTGGAGTTGATTACGTTGGATGCTATCAATTTGCCAAGGTCTTGAATCAATGTATCCACATCTTCTTCATTGGTGCCGTTAGTTTAAAGGTGTGTCTTCTAGAGATGGCTTCGCGAGGATTCTTGAAAAGGACGGCTATAGTTCTGTATCATGATGGGTCCAAAAGGAACAAGTGAAAATGAAGCTCTAAGTGTATTAGGAAGACGAATGTTGTTGGCTAGAATACGACAGAGAAATCTGGCAGCATTTATGCAGAATTTGTAATTTTCAAATTGAAAACCCCATTAAGGGCTGTCACATGTTATGAAGAGGAGACAGAAAATCCTTTGGACGTCTGAAGGAAAAACTTCTCAACGCTTACCTAATTACGGGACGTTTCAGGGGATCCTTGCTGACGTCTGCAAAAGTTTTCACTCCGGGCATCGCTAACTTGGATCGTTGTAACTTCCAGGTTGCTGTCTCTTTTCACGAGGCTTCGGTTTTTCCATGTATTTGGAAAATGAATTTCTCGTGAAATTTAGCAACCAGTGGAAGTGGTTTTGATCACTCTGAATATGATTACATCACTCCAATTTTGATATGATCGCTCCACATGCATGAAATTGATTCCAGGTGGCAGCTTTTTATTATTATTATCATTATTATTTTAGTTTTCAAGAATTATCTGCAAAACCATTGGCTTTAGGTGAACTTATAAAGGAAAGAGGTCAGAATTAAAGCAAATTAGGAGTTTTCCATGCGCCGTACAGTTAATCTTTCAAGAACGTATATAAATTCACATGCCTTGAGGAACAGTTTATCCACAGAGCGGTATATAAAGACGTGCGTTGCCTAATCCTGGTTTGCTCTTGACGACCGAAGAGCCGTGTGGAAATCTTATTTTCCAGGTAGCTTAAAGAGCAAGTTCTTCGGAGCTGTCTTTGAATGAATCATTGGAAATTGACGAAGGTGCTTGACGGGACCTTTGTTATAGTGGTTAGAGCAGTGCTTGATAAATCTTTGAATTAAGGAAGTGCTCTATGGAAACGTACAATCGACGTCATCGTTAGTGAAATGAATGTGCGCTAGATATCATTGGAGCTATTATAGAAGCTAAACTGAATTCATAAGCCTAGCCATTGTATGGAAACCAAGCAATGGCTACTTGATTACGAATCTTTATACTGGATTAAACCTTTCAAGTTTAGATTAGCTGTCATCAATGTGTGTCTAGTGCTTGTGCCCTCAGAGTTACTTCTGAGTACTCATTTACCAAACTTGGAAGGATGGACAGCTGAGTTGACTGTTGGCTTGTGGTTGGTGTTTGCGATGACGGGATTGGAACCCACACGAGTAGACTTGACAAGGTTCGAAACACTGCACCTTAACCACTCGGCCACACCACCATGACTACGGCTACTTCATTGTTCGACGACCATGACCCACACTGATCCATTTCTCCGCGATACAAGCCTATCAGCTTACGGCCTCCCTCGCTACTGTGGTGTTGAATCGAGAAGCTTTGAGTGGTGAAGTAGAATGAGATCGGGCAGTACGGGAAAATAATTCAGAAAATTGCATTATTTTCACTTTTCGCTCTAGTTTTTATTTTATAGTGTCAAAAGCAGAACTTAAACAGTTTACTCGGGAAAAGCACGAAGAAGTGGTTAGATATACTTTTCTTCTTGCAGTCAAACATATTTATGTGTTAGCTAATAATGAGAAAGGTGCCAAAAATGTTTGTGAAAATTTACAATGTTTCTATTCCCAAGAGCATTTCAACTAAGATACAAATCTGTTCGGTTTTCAACAGCAATCTAACTTCGTTTTTGATAAATCATCGTATCCTTCTGTTCATCTTTCATGATTCGAGATCCACAGATTCGTGCACAAAAATGCAGAGGAAGAAAGTGTAACTAAGATCTTTATTTCAATATCAGATTTATAGCTTACTTGCGAAATGACAACTTAATGAAGATTGTATCGTACTCGTGATCGCAAATCATCATCGTAAGCTCGGGATAACATGGATATCTATTACGAATGTCGTCATCAATCAAATCACCATAAAATCGTAATTATCATCATACTGATCGCGAATCAGGTTTTAATAAATACGCCAATGATAAACCACAGCACCTAAAATTGGAAGATTCCTTCCACTTTTTGAAATCGTATGAAATTTAGCTGTTCTTCGTGAAATATTTCTTTGGGTCTTTTAGTCTGCTCTCGAAATAAGCATTGCCAAAGTTTTCCATGAACATAGAAAATTCCCCATCATGCATTTGTGACTTTGCTGATTGCTGCTCTTGGGCATTCTTCATCCATTCGTTTAAACTGTTGTCCATCAGCTTCCTGATTGTATCACAACCACCAGACTCATTCACACCCTTTCCAAGTTTCGCAGCCTAATCCACGAACTTTATCGCAAAAATCACAATTCGTCTCTAGAACATGCAATTTATGAAACGTCTTGCCTTCTTCTTGATTTCCTGAATCTTACAACTTGCCATCGTTCAAATCTAAGATCAGTAGACTTGATCTGATCTCTCTCTCTCTCCTCTTAGCTTTTCGCTTTCTTCTTTCTTCCTTTGTTGGTCTATAAGGCCACTATGGCCTTTCCCCAACATAACTCACTGAAAGAAAATTTGAATGTTAGGGGCCGATAATGAGAGATTTCAGTCCGGTTGTAACTTCAGCTGAAATTTGAATCGATTACATGAGAGATCCCTCCATGTAGCTATGTGTCCAAAAACGTGGGTTGAAATATTTGAATCTTTGCCAGGGGTCTGTCTTTCACATTTCTTCAGAAATGTTTTGGTTGGCTCTTTGTCCTCGCAATGGCGTTTCAGTACGTTTAGCTTTGGGTTGAATTGCATTGAACTCTGGCTAGTTCAATAATGGCGGCAGCTTTCGCGGCCTAAATTTTCTCAAGCTATAAACAATTTCTAGTTTGCTTGTCTATATCGTCGGCAGATGACAAATTTCATTTGACAGAGAGAACTCGTTTGTTGTACCAGTCGTTTTTCATCGAAGACAGAATTTTAAAATATCCGCCTCACATCCTTTCCAAATTTTTCTGTCACCCAATACCTTGGGACCGTATTGAGCTGCACACATTTCGAGGCTTGGCGAACTTTTATCAATGGCCTCTGCTAGTAAGCTTTGCAATATTGTTAAAACCTATTTGCTTGCAAGTTAATCAAATTAAAGAAGTCATTATTATTACATCTAGACTTCTTATCTGGCTGTTAATTTCTTTTAACGACGTCATTTATTACTGTTCATTAAGGCCATCGTTTTTTTCACATTCGATTCGTGGCGACAGTGCTATCGCCATAAACCCTTATCTCTTTAAGCTTTATACTTTATTGAATGGTAGCAGTTATTCTTTCCAAACCCCAGTTGCTTTCCTTATGACTCCGTGAGAAAGGCAAGCGTAGCACTTAGGATAGAAATGTACCTGGCGTTGTTACATTTTGTTATTCAGTAAACACATCACTTATTATCCTCTATATTCACCTCCTATTCATCTTGGGCTAAAATAGCTAATTGAGAAGGAAGTGCTTGGTATTGGAACTGTACATCCTTGCTCACCCTGAACCTACCCAGCACTCTCTCAAACTAGACAAGGCCTTAATGTTAACTACGTCACTTGGCAGTTTGCTCCACCCATAAGCCATTTTAATGAGAAGTGCATTCTGCATTAAGTAGCTGTTTTGATGCTAGTGATAATCTATCTAGCCTACTGTTTTGTGAATTTTTTCTTCATTTCCTTAACTCCGATCTTCAGCTTGCCCGACTTCTTCTTAGGATTATCTTGCCCTGCCTTCATAGTAGTTATCGTAGAAGACATATTTCCAGCCACAATATTGCAATAGTTGCTGTACAGCGATAAATGATTAGAATCTTGCTGTGCCTTGGAAGAAGACTTTGAAATCTTTTGACACTTTGCATGAAGCTACATGAGGCACACCTCACATTCCACATTTTTATCAATCTCAGCAGCTGACTTGCTGCAAGTATCCATATACCCCTTGTGCATCCATTATGCTTTCAACAAGCAACGGTAAACAAACTTGTATTTTAAGTGAAATAATCAACTTATTCCTGTCCTTTGCACAAACCTTTACACCCATCAAGTCAACAGCGATTGACCAATTGAAGCATATTTTCTGGATGAGATCCCTCCACTGTATTTCTGCTATGGTATATAAATGTGACACCATATATCAATAGTTTTTTATTCAGTCCTGTAGAACGCCAATCAATTGCAGTAGATCCAAGTCATGGAGCGTGTTGATGCTGTACAGACAATCAGAAAAGTTCACTCTGTTTTACGAAATTCAGTGAAAAATGGTGAGCTCTTGCATTCTAGCTGTTTATTCTGGAAAAGCTCTGCTGCTAAGTCATTTAGCTTAGTCTAAAATACTTTAATTTCATCACATTTCTTGAAATGAGGCTTATTTGACTTCAGTAGACCAATGTGCACACCTTTACTGTATATGTGAGTTAGTTTGTGCATTATCGTCACAAAAAAATTAGATGCCAGTATTTTTCTGATGTCTTTCGGACAAATTCTTTTAGGAATTCATGTGTGAGGAATTGTTTAGGAGAATCTGGAAGCTGATCAAAGGGCATATTTGTTTTGTATCACCAATGGAAATTATTCTAAAAAACTCAAATTGCTTGATGCTAAATATGTGTGCGTGTATGCACGCAATTTTTTAATTGTTTGTAGGGTGCTTCACTTAGAAGACACTGTTTTAGTAAATGATCGTGAATAGGCCGTCGGTTGGAGTATGTAAAGCTGAATTCATGCAACAAACCAAATTGTAGAATTAAAGCTAGACCTCTTTAATTTGAGTGAAAGGATGATGATTTGATTAACTTACTGAGCGGTTACATGTGTCCTTCAGATGGAAATGTTGACCGTGTCTGGCAAGGTCATAAAGTAGACAGTGAGAGTCTACAAAGATACTCAGAGGCGATGGTTTCCATTGCAAATATTTGGCAAAATTCACAACCTCCAAGTGAAGACAGAGTTGAGTGGTGTATGTCAATCTGCCGCGAATACTTTTGGAAAGGTGGCTTGAAGCATACTTTGTTGAAAGGCTTCAAAAAGATTTATCATAGCAAGCAGAGGAATGGTATCAGTCCCACAGAAAGTCTTCAAGATTTCCTCAAAAAGAATGATCCATCTGAGAAGATAGACAAGTAAGCAAACAGCTATTCAACCGTTTTTAGTTGCATATTAGCAATTTTTCACGCTTCATTCTTCATTTGTTTTTTGTAAGTTAGCTGATAAGGATTATATCAAAGTGGAAGCAGACAAGATATTAACTGATTTAAATAACGGCTACTGAAAGGTCTTGCATCCATAATCATAAGCCATGCTGCCATTGCTTGCAGTTTTTAATGTACTCCCACTAAAGAAAATCCAAAACATCACATTTTCTTCTTGGACTAAAGTACATTTTTCACAAATGTTTTTTGTATTACCAGTCCTTCCCGTTGGAAGAAAGTTTCCTCCTTTCAAGAATTTCAGCCCTTGGAAGGCAAGTAGGAAGCAAAAATTGGAACAAAAATTGAGAAAATCATAGAAAATAAAAGGAAGTTAAGGAAATTATATCCCATGAAATCATTTGATTTTTCATTCCATTCTTAAAGGCTTGGTCATAGTGATATCAGATACTATATCCAAGATGAATCTTAGATTCCTTCAACTGTATCTATAATCACATCCGATGAACTTAAAGCCATTAACGCCGATCTATGTTAATACTACAGATTTCTTTCAAAGTATGATAATAGCCATGAAGGTAACTGTTAATTTCAATGCCATGAATCTGTCTTTTAATACCTCTCCATGCAGTTCATTTTTTAACTATGAATTATTCAAAGTTGAATCCCATACTCTGGAATTTTTTCAAGGGGTATCTTGCTGAGACGTGTCATCCTGTGCCATGGGCTTGTGGGGGAGGGAGGTCATTGCAACCCCAGCTTGAGTCAGGTAAGGCTAATTTGCTGCTCGGTGGAAAAATAGGGGGCATCCTGATCATTACACAGCAGAAAAGTACTCTACTCTGCCATTTACCCATTATCCACCCTTTTTGACTATAGTCTATTAAGATTTCCTTATTTCGAAGCTGCTTTTGCAATCAACGGCTCAGTGTTCTTGATGTTGGTAGCTGTTACAATCCTTTCAAGATGTTTGACAATGAAATTCAAGTTCTACCAATCGATCTTTTTCCAGCAACAGATGTAAGTTAGAATCTTTGTGCCTCGTTTCCTAATATGTGCAGGTGTTGTATGTCATGCCCACACAGAAATCTATTTGAGACCAATACTTCTGAGTGCAATCCAATTATAAAACTATCATCATTAAATTCTGAATAACCAATAGGGGTTAATTATGCTGTCATTGCCATTTACCATTTAATGATGGAATTTCCCGATAAATTGTAATTTAGCAGTGCTGCCTGTTCCTCTGAGACCCATCCGAACAGCAAGAAGCCTGTCTCATTCACACCCCTTCCAAGTTTTACTGCCTAATCCACAAACTTTATCCCACAAATCGTTGTTCATCCCTAGAACATGCAATTTATGGAATGTCTTGCCTTCCTCTTGCTTTCCTGAATCTTGCAACTTGCCATCTTTCAAATCTAAGATCAATAAACTTGATCTGATGTCTCTCTCCTCTTAGCCTATCTCTTTCTTCATTCTTCCCTTTTTGGAGGCTTTGTATAGGCAAATGGCCTTTCCTCAATATAATTTACTAAAAAAAAGAAAAAAAAAGTGCATAAGTTTCACAAAACAAGTTGCAGTGATTGTTCAAATATGTTTCATCCATACTTTGATTTTCACAACCAAAAGAGAAGAAAAGAGTTGCCTCGCTTCAGGCAATGTGCCTAAAATATTCATTGATGCTCCCTGGTGCTTTGATTTTGTTATTATTTTCCCTTTCATAGATGAAATGTAAATTGATGGACAGACGTTTTAGGTCAAATGATAATGCAACTTGCTTTATGAATTAGCTCTGCTATAAGATCCCTTCCCAACCATTTGGTTATTTGTGAAAATTCACTGTAATCACTTTTTTCGTTTAATTTTGGCATTCTGCTCTGATACATCTTATTTGTTGCTCTTTCATTCATTAGTTTTATTCTAGTTTACTTGCTCAGTTTTCATTCATTTTACTTATCGTTGATTACAATTCCTTGTAATTCCTTGTTGGTTAAAATGAAAATCCTTATGTCTTTATGTCTTATGCTTTGCCAAGGAAATCTGTTTATAGACGAGGCAGTGATTTTGTACATTGCAAACGTCTTTGATTGCTTTTTCTGCATTTATGGCTGTTTATTGAATACTGAATGCAGGATTGGTGCCCTGTTCTTTCAGGACGTTTACAGTGGGGATTTTCTAGAGATTGAAGTCATTAAAGATGCTGAAAATTCAAGGAGGCTGTTTTTCGATGACAAAACATTGCCTGAAAGATGTAAAGAAAAGGGTAAAATAGAGGACGTCCATGGGAATGACTCAAGCTTAAAGATCTGTCATCAGGAGTACTTGACTAACCCATTGAAAAAGCTGCCGTCAGATTCTTTCCATGTAGTCATATTGTCTCTTGTTCTCTCCTACCTCCCGACACCAAGGCAGAGAATGGATTGCTGCATTAAAGCTAACAGGCTTCTGTCTGAAAATGGACTTTTGCTGCTTATAGAATCAGATTCAGCGCATCAGAATAGAAATTGTCAGCAAATGGTCGCATGGAAAATGGCTTTAGAAAGTATTGGATTCGCCCGTTATCGCTACCAAAAGCTTGTACACTTGCAATGTATGGCATTTAGAAAGACAGCTTGTGTAGATCAATTAATCAATCAAGTAGAACTCACTCATAACTACGATGTGATGTTCATTCCACAAGATTTTCATGAGGAAAAATGTGATTTTGAGCAGAAAAACGTTACAGAGAGAACAAGCGATCAAAATAAGGAAGTTTGTGACATTTTCTCTACATTGCCACATTGTATCTAGCATACAGTCGTCGCCCGGTAAAGTCAATTTTATCTTCGTTAGATTCATTCTTATTATGTTGAAATGCTAAAGATATATATTTACTAAGGACAAAACTATGTCACTTTGCAAAGAAGCTACTGCTTCATAAGGCAATGTTAGAATTGCAGATCGGGAGCAAGGTTCTCCAACTCAAATTACCACAAGAAGGCTAGGTTGCCACAAGAAGTGGAACTTATGCGATGGGGCTGCATCAAGTATTCCAGAAAGGAACAGGGCTAGCGAGTCCCACCAGCCTGGGTTGGATCTTCAAATGCATTTTGTTTGCACTTCCCTGCCAGGCGATCGTGTGGATGGCAGCTGGCTCTTAGCTAGCTCCTCCTCCCGTTGACAGGTCTTGTTTTTCGCCCTGCTGTGGAACCGCAATGCCCTCCTTACCTGCAAAACCAGGTGGGGGAACCGGTTTAGTTGCCGACCCCTCGATCATAGAACAAGTGGAACTGGTTTATATGGTACCATTAGCAAGCACTGGCCTGGCCTCATCTCAAGGGCATTGCTTCAAGGAAATCAGGGAAGTGACAATAGTTGCCTTTTTGATGACATGAGGTACAACCTTCGCTTAGGTGTGAATCTGATCTGCTCCATCCATCAGTCATTGGGCTTTCTTTCCGTTTACAATACACGTAGCATGCGTCTGTCGCACCGCATAAATATAATTTATGTGGCGAATTATACATACATACGTAGGGGTACTTGTTAAGCAACTTTGTAAGAAGCTATAGCTTCTCTAGCTGTGTTCAATGTTCAGTAGAGCCATGAACGAAAGACCCTCAAAAGGGAAACCAAATAAAGGACATTATTCCTTTTACAAGTCTGCTTGGTATGTTCCAAATGTCCCTTGCAGCCATTATGTTGCTATTTGACATCCATTTGCATGGACCCTTGGCTTGTTTCCTTGGCATGTCACAGTCGATCAAACAGTGCAGTGTTCTCTAGTGTACGAGACCTGCAGAACCAATAACGATGGGGTGTACTCTAACGTCCTCGTAATACTGGCCAACTGCATCTCCCAGAGCTTCGTATTTTGCATTTTTCGCGACAAACGTCTCCAACATATATACACACATACATAGCCATACATACATAGCCATGCATACATAGCCATGCATACATAGTCATACATACATAGCCATACATTCATAGCATAGATACATAGCCATACATGCATCCATGCATACATTCATACATACATACATACATACATACATACATACATACATACATACATACATACATACATACATACATACATACATACATACATAGCTAATTAATAATAATAATTTCGATTATTTTAGGATGGTAGTAGTTATAAAAAGCGGGATCTGAGACATTTTTTGGATCCGCCTTCCAACCCAACCGGTTTAAACCACTTTCCGATCCGACCATTCCACACGCGAGTATAGCAAAATCACAAGTCATTTTTAGTCCCGTACCAATTTCCCCCACAACACAATTATTTCATTTTCATTTAGAGTTTTAAATTTACTACTGTATATAAGAGTTACAAAGTTTACAAGCAGAGTAAAAAAACAAGTCACAGCAAACTCAAAGATGAATCAATACTATATACCATTCTCAAAGTCGGCAGTCGATACTGTCTTTAAGATTCTTGATAAAGAAGAGTCAGAAAACAAATATGGTGAAACACTTTTTATCTATTTGGAACAAAACCCCGATGATCATAAATACGGTGAAGATATCATAATAAAAAAACGCACCAAAATGCTTAAAAGAAAAGATTGCTGAAGATACAGAAAAAGATGAATATATTATTTCATAAGGTAAAGTCAAAGGAAAGAAAAGTTTGAAAGTAACGTATCTTAAATCAGACAGTATTAATTATCAACATGATTTTCCACAGGAAGCCGACTTTGAATATATAGAAGATGATTTAACACAAGCACAAGAATAAGATTGATGCTGCGTTGAAAATAGGTTCTTCATATACTTTGAGAGATGTGTTTTACTTTAATACAAAATATGGAGAAAGCGGTATCGCAAGGTTGAAAGATGAAGAAACTTACGAAACAGTAAGAATATATTTGCCAAAATCAATCAAACAAGATATTAAATTGACTAGAAAAATAAATAAGAACAAGATTGTTCACGAAAAATTGAAATATGAAGGTTTTGAATTCAAGGGTGAAGTAAAGGTATATAAATATAAATACACCTTTGAAAAATTAAACTAATTGTTTAAAGAATGAAAGTATCAAGCCTACAATATTACCAAACAATGAATTTTTTTATAAAATTTGGTAAATTGTGAAATAAATAACAATATCCACTATTATAGCCAGATCTATTGTAAAATTGGCCATAAGCATCATGAAATGAGCTATGTGCATGACAAAATGAGTATCGAGAAAATAGTGCCTCTAAACAACATGTTATTCTGCCAGTACCAGGTCCAATCAAACCAATTTCGCCTTGATATGAATCTATTATACTTTTTACACCATCTATTTTACCTACATATTTTATTTGTAGATATTGATAGATTAATGCTGACTTGATAATAACAGGATTAACGTTGGCATCAAAATCAGACTTTGTTTTTTCGTAAAAGTAGTCCACGTATTTTTTAATTTCTCTTATTTCACCAAGATTTGACATTTTGTTATCAATATTTAACCACTATACTAATATTTTTTTTCAAAAGGTTTATCAAAATTTATTTTATTTATTTTAAAAGATAGATAACAAGATACTAATATAAATTCGTTTGAAAATAAAAATTGCTAAAATGACGGCAATCTACCATCCTCATAGAGTAAACTTGACGGCTGGACAAGTCGAGACAGTTGCGAAAGCAATGAAACATAAAGCGCCAATAACTCTAAGATTAACATATAATAATCTTATGAGAGGCGATGAAACAGTAAATCTTACTCAATCTCAAATCAATAAGCTTGAAAAAGCAAAAAATAAAGGCGTAGGAGCTGATATTAAAATTAGTAAAGCCCAACTCAGAAAATTTGCAACAAGCCGAGGAAGCATTATGAATTTTTTTAGAATAGTAACCGGTGTTGCTAAAAAAATATTACCAAAAATCTTAGCCCCAGAGTTTTTTTTTTTTTTAGTGGGTTATGTTGAGGAAAGGCCATGGTGACCTATACAAAGCCCCAACAAAGGAAGAAAGAAGAAAGCAAGCAGCTAAGAGGATAGAGAGATAAGATCAAGTTTATTTACATTAGATTTGAAAGATGGCAAGTTGTAGGACACAGGAAAGCAAGAAGAAGGCAAGACGTTCCATAAGTTGCATGTTCTTGGGATGAATGATGATTTGTGAGATAGAGTTCGTGGGTTAGGCATTTTTTATGAATCTATTTAGAATAGCAACCGGTGTTGCTAAAATATTATTGCCAAAAATCTTAGCTCCACTTGCAACAGGTGCAGTTTCTGATTTAGGAGAGACCGCCATTAAAAAAGCAGTAGGCGGATCATATTAATTATCACCAGAACATGTTAAAATGGTATTAGATACACCAGAAATTATGGAACAAATCAAACGACTCTTACCCGTCTCACAACAAAAGAAACTAGTAGAATCATATAAATGTGGAAGCGGATTAGTTTTAAAAATAGGGCGCGGGCAAAAAGGAGGTTTTCTTGGAAGTTTGTTGGCAGGAATCGGAATTCCATTAATTGCAAAGTTGTTTGAAGGATGTCATTGAGAAAATCATGGAGAAGATGAAGATGATAGGCTAAGAATGTTTAAATCACTATTACCACTGATAGTCAAGGTGAAATAGATGTATCCCAATCAGGAAATGGTCTTGTAATTAGATCACAACCAGCTAAAAGTGGTGGAACAGTTATACCCGCTTAAAGATATTTATTAAGCAGCAATAAAAAAAAGGATCAGGTCTTCTTTTAGGGCCAAACAGTCCATTTAGTCAAATACCTTTGTTGAGGGCTCTGTTGTAAATAAACCAGAATTTATAAATCATCCAATATCTAATTTTGAAATAATGAATTGGGTTAAATACCTCAAAATTACAAATTTTAAAGGTGTTATATCATGAGATGAGATTCCGACAAAATTAAAAAATATGCCGGGCCAATGTTTTATTATAAATTTGGACAACACTGAAGGACCAGGCACACATTGGGTAGCCATAAAAATATCAAAAGACCATATGAACTATTTCGATAGTTTCGGAATGCAACCACCACAAGAATTGGTAAACTTATGTTATCCATTTACTAAGTTATATAAATATGAATCAAACCAGTTTCAAGATTTGAGCAGCGTTTTCTGTGGATATTATTGCCTATACTTCTTAAAGGAATTTAATGGTAATAATTATTTTAATGTAGTAAAAAAGTTTAATTGTAATAAATATAAGAAGAACGAAAGGTACATAATAAATTATTTTAGCTGAAAAAAAATATGGGTTTTATAAACAATATTTCTAGAGGTGGCACAGCAGGAGCAAACTCAATAGTAACACAAAGAGTAAACGAAATTGAAGTTGACGTTGGAGTTGTTGAAACAAAACTAAATGGCTTACCCTTTGATAGTACGGGAGTAAAAGTAGATAAAAGTTTATATTCAAACAATTTTGATGCTGATAATGTACTAGCACCAACAGCATCAAATTATATAGCAAACAAAGGATACGTAGAAGCATTGATTAAAAAAGATGGGGTAGGAAATATCAGTGTAGAAGGTAAAAAGATCATAACGTAGTAGGACCATCAAGCAGTGATTTAGGCGGAGCCGTAGCAAACAAGGGGTATGTTGATACATCAATTACAACCTCCCAAAACTTTGTTATTAATGATACAGCATCAAAATATTTAGATAAAAAAACTGGTGGAACGATGGGTGGTGGAATAAATATGGACAACCGAGACTTATTCGGAATGAATCAGTTCAAAACCCACCAAAATTTGGAACAAGTGCTACTAGTAAAGATTATGTACATAGTTACATTAAAAAAGATGGTTCAGGAAGCATAAATGCTGAAAATAAAAAGATAATAGATTTGGCATTAACCCCATCCGCCGACCGTGATGTAGTAAGCTTTGGATTCTTAAATCTCTGTTTACCAAGATTAGTTTATGGAGATATTTCGAGTGACTACCACATGCAAACCAAAAGGATATGCCATTTAGGTGCACCAACAGCATCTGCTGACGCAACAACAAAATATTATGTTGACCTAGGCATTATAAATGCAACACAAACAAGTGCGTTTGGTGGAATAAAGAAAGATGCAACAAACCAATTTGAACTCAACAAAGATTGGTAGCACCTGTTTTACTAAATGGAAGCATCATCAAAGACGCTTCAGGAAGCATGTCCGTTGACGTTGAATCATTACTGTATCAAGGTTTTGGTGAAAGGGTGGACATTGTAAAATATTCAGATGCAGAAAGACAAACTTCAGGAGCAGGATTAATTAACGGCAGGTACAGCTATGTTACCTTTGATGGTACAAATGATCGAATGAAATGTAATATGAATTTGAATATAACAAGCGGAGATAAAACGTTGTCAATAACTGCTGTTTATAGAATAACTGCATATAGTTCTGGTAACGGGTTAAAATTGCCTTATTTGGCATGATAATGAAGGATGGGATCATTTTATTTCAATGAATAAAGATTAAAACTTTATTGTAAGTAATGCAAAAAAAGAATCTACATCATATAATGGTGGTGATAATATAACAATCTTAACATTTCCACCAAACGCAGATCCAACTGTGCTAAATAAGTGGATTGTTATAACAGCCACATGGTCATCCCAATTAGGCGCAGACGGATCACAAGTATGATGCAAAGGACAAAAGCTCAGAAACTTTACTGCTAAAGAAAACGTTCGTGCTACAAATTTTGCGTTAGATAGTGTTAATGCAAGCAGACTAGAAGCTGCATTTAATGGAGATATTGCAGAATTGATAATGTTTAAACAAAAAGATGAATTAAATAATGCATCAACAATAAAACGAATTCAGAAACATCTGCCTGATAAATATGCTATTACGCATGAACCAAAAAAAATTTCTTTTGTGTCTTTTGTTTAAAAAATTATTTTTTGTGTCTTTTTTTTGTTTGTTTTTCTTAAATTATTTTCTTAAAATGTCAATTTAACTGAACCAGAAATAGGATCTGATGTTATTTGTCTTTCATACAAAATTACTGCTTTCGACACATAAGCTGTTGGAGCTCCATCAAGAGTGTATGAAAACTTTAATTTATGTGATCCATCAATCACATCATTTCTCTGATCTTTTAAATCGAAGAACAATGCCGAATGAAGATCTTTAAATAGTGTTCTATCAATGAAGCTACCTTCGAGTGAACCTTCGTTTATAAATCTCTGATATTCAATAAAATCATTTGTATACTTTTGTTAATTCATTTTTTGGATTAAGTTCAACCTGTGGATAATAAACACCATTTCCTAGCTCTAACTGTGCTCTTGTCACTTGTCTTCCGCCGGGGATATTATATGTGTCATAATGAAAACTATTTTTTGTTACATCACCATCTTTTGTTGAATCAACTGCATACAACATAACAAATCTTGGTTTTTCAATACTGTTTGAGATATCAAATGTACCAGTTTACAAAGTAGACACTGGAGATGTTTCAAATCTATCAGCCAAGTATCCCCACGTTCGTTTTTCAGTCAATTCCGCACCAAATTTATTCATACCAGCTGAATTCAACTCCATCTTTGGAACCAAAAGTCTCATTTTTGTAACAACATATCTACCTTCAGCAGCAGCAGCATCTTTGTACAAGACATTTCCATCACTTTCAAGAGTAATGTTCAGCTCCATTTTACCAGTTGGATAAACTACATCTTGTGAGGCGGCAAAGAAACTATACTTCTTTAATGGCACGATAAGATTAACACTACCACCAGCATTAGTAAGTGCAGCTTTTGAAGCAAAACCAACATTTGTTTTCCGATCAGCAGCGCCAGTTCCACTATCAGGATAAAACACTGTACTCGTTGCTTAAGCAAGATAAGCGCTTGAATATTCAGATTTATTTCTAATCGCAACACTTTCATTTACATTTGGTGTATCAATAGCCTGAACACCTCCATACTTTACATTTAATTCTCTAATGATTGAATAAGCATATGATGCAAAAGTGATATTATCAGCAGCGGCATAAGTTGTACCATCTGCTCTCTTGTTAACTTCTACTTCAATTTCAAGATAAGAATTATACCAATCATTGGGAGAAGTTACTTTACCAGTTGAATCTACATAAAACTTGTATGAATTTTTGTTTTGAAATGCTCCATTTGCTGGAAGCTTAATTGGATTTTGAAGGTCATATACAACCTCCTCGTACCTTTCTAGAAAATCACCTTGTTTGTATTCCATTACTTCGACTTTGATAGTAGTATGTTTTGTATAGTATAGCATATATATAAAAAGTTTCCAAATAAAAAAAAATAATTAATTGAAAAATCTACATAAATTGGGCCAACTGAATGTTAATTTGAAACCAGGAGTCTTGCTATCTATTGTATGGCCATTTGCTCTTATAGAACTATCAATATGATTATTTATATCATTATAATCATAAACTCCGTCTGGAAAAGTAATTACAGTGTTGGTTTTTCCATTATCATGTGAATAGCTAATCTTATTATTATTGTATGTTGAATTGATGTTATACCACGAATAATGACCATTGAATTTATCAAGTGCAATATAATGTTCTTTATTTTTATCCAAAATAAGACTTGGAATATGTTTTATTGTAAAATCGCCTGGTTGTGATCCAGCAATTCCATCAGTTGAACTGAAAACAAACGGTCTTTCTAGCTCTTTCACTTTTGTTAGTGTCTAATGTATATATTGTATATATTGTATATATTTTTAATTTTTGATTAATTTAAATTATTTTGAACAGTCAATCTTTTTTTATCTTCACTTGCTATTACATTTTTTGCTGCGGCAATATCAATTAGTTGAACTATTTAATTTCTTATATCTAAACTATTGTTACCAGCACGTCGTGTGCCGAGTAAAAGATTTAACCGCGTCAAAATATCTTTTGGGGTGTCTGGAATCAAAGTAATAGTTCCACCCAACAGTGTTTGTTTGCCCGAACCCTTACTTTTTTTCAAACCAGAAAATTTAGTCAAATTTTTGAAAATATCTTTTGCTTCTGGTGTGTACTCAACTTTTGGATTGTATCTTTTTGTTAACAAATCTATAAGAGAACTATCAACAAAATTATCCATTACACTGTTTCCGGCCATATCTTTAACACTAAGTCTATTCATTCTGAGTTTAGCTGGATCAATATTTACGTGGCCAAAGGATCCGCCTTTTGACAACTTGTAAGCATTTCTTTTTCTTTGATGGTCAGACCCGTTTCCAATTATTTCTGATAAATTAGTAGATATTGTTGAGTCTAATATTTTTTTATATTCTTTTAATTTGGCTAAATCTTCATCAAATTTATTCCTTTTCTCAGTGCTTTTAGCCGCACTTTTATGTCCGCCAACAGATTTTTGTGCTTTTGTCACTTTTTGGGTTATCATTTCTAATTTATCTTTTGTCATTTTTGGAAATTCATTAGTACTTGGAAAATCATAATCACTTTGAAATTTTGTATCAAATCTTTTATCAAAATGAAGTGTTATTGGTTCCTTTGGATGCTTTGGTCGCTTTGGTTTCTCAAGCGCTGGCGGTGGCTCTGGTGCCTCAATTGCTAGTTGTGGTTGGCAAGCATTAGCGCTAGTTTGTTTTCTCTCAGCTGGCCGAGCATTCATCTTGTCTTTTATCTATATCAGTTATTTGTTGCCCAACTTTACCAAGTTCTCTTGTAATTGGAGCAGCAGCCTTTTCTCTTTCTTCAATGATTCCAAGCTGTAAATCTTTAAATGATCTTACATCGTCTTTAACTTGGTCAACAATATTTGTTGTCACAGCATCTTTTTTAATTATACTTTTCAATTTGTTCAAATCCATACTTTTGATTTTCATATACTTTAATAGTTTATATATAGTTTACAAATTTATGATTCAAAGTATTAAAATATTTAAGTAACTATATAGTACTTATCTACCCTAAAAATGACACCCCTATTTAAGTGCTGTATAGTTATATAATTTTATGATTTAAAATTATAAATTTGTAAGCTATATAGGCTATAAAGGGTACATCAAAATGAAGATTCCAAATTACGATAGTGAGTTCGTTGCTGACAAAACAAAGCATAAATCATTGTTGGGCAGTGATTTTAGAATGCTTGTTTGTGGAAGTTCTGGTTGTGGGAAAACAAATGCTTTAATGCATATCATTAAAAAACCGCTATGTTATTATGATCAGATTATCATATATACTCCTAATAAAGATCAAGACAAGCTGGTCTCACTAAAAAATAATTTTGCTCGAGTATCACAAATAGTAGGTTATCGAGTCTTGTTATTATGTGGACAAGAAGATATATTAAATACAGATGAATATGAATCTGATGATTGTGTAAAGCTTGTCGTATTTGATGATTTAATGAACGCTGATAAAAAAGTACAAGCAAAGATTGCAAACCATTTTACTGATGGTAGACATCACAAGATTTGTCCGGTCTACTTGAGTCAATCGTATTTCACAAATACAAAAAGATATAAGAACAATTTGCTCCAAAGTTATTGTTTATGATCCTCCAACAGATGGTGAAAAAGCAAGAATTTCAAAAGAATGTAGATTTACAAGTGCAAATTTGAGGGTCTTGATAAAAACGATTTTCTATTTATAAATCAAAACAATAGAGAGTTGTTTAAAAATTTCGATGAATTAATTTAAATAATTTAAAATAATTTAAATAATTTGAAAATTTGTATTCCTGTATATGTATATAGTAAAGGATTTAATCATGAAAATTTACTGTGTCAAATGTAAAAGAAAAACTCCGTCTTTAAATATAAGGCATACGACCACAAAAAATAATAGATCTGTAGTAAAAGGTGAGTGCGAAATCTGTGGTACATCAAAAAATTGTTTTACTAAAAGTAAAGCCGGTGGAAAACTCGATATTCATTCATTAATTGGCAAATTACCAAAACCTAAAGCTGGTTGGACTCCCACTAATTATAAATATATGGGGCCATATAATCCATTAGATAAACAATTAGAATTTGATCCAGAAACTAGTGAAATTACTAAGTGGATAGTTCCTCCTTTAATAAAAGTTAATGAAATTTCTGCACATCATGATGTATGTTATTCAAGAGGCGTTGATAAAAACGACTGTGATGGAAAAATGGTTCTGAATTGGATAAGATTCCTTATGGTGAGCTGCCAAAAATGGGTATGTTTGCTAGAAAAGTTATCAACACCAAACAAAAACTTGGACTAGGTCTTTTTGAAAAAAAAGTTCAAAAAATTGGAATGAACAGTTAGCAGATGAGTTACACAAATCAATTATAAGAAAGTTTAAAAAGAGAAAAGCTAATGTCGGTAATATTGACAATATTTGGAGTGCTGACTTGGTTGATATGCAACAACTTAAAAGTTACAACCATGGATTTAGGTATATTTTAAATGTTATTGATGTATTTTCAAAATTTGTATGGAGTGTTCCTATAAAAGATAAAACAGGTAAAACAATTACCAATGCATTTCAATCTATTGTTAAAACTAGCAAGAGGAAACCTAAAAAATTGTGGGCTGATAATGGATCTGAATTTTATAACAATGTCTTTTAAAAAATGGCTGGTTGAGAATGAAATTAAAATGTATAGTACATTTAATGAAGGTAAGGCTGTTGTTATTGAAAGATTTAATCGTACATTAAAAAATAAAATGTATAAATATTTTACTGCTAATAATACATATAAATATGTCGATGTATTACCAGATTTAATTAATGAATATAACAACCACAAACACTCTACAATAAAAATGACTCCAACAGAAGCTAGCATGAAATATAATGAAAAAGTTATTCAAATGATGCATATTCAATCCATGATAAAACCATCTATAAATCTAAGTTTATGGTGGGAGACAGAGTAAGAGTTAGTAAGTACAAAAGAACATTGTTTGATAAAGGTTATACACCAAACTGGAATGAAGAAATTTTTGTTATAGTAGGAATACAATATACCAATCCTACTACATTTATAATAAGAGACTATAACAATGAAATTATTGAGGGAAGTTCTTATGAAAATGAGTTACAAAAAACTGATCAAGATTTTTATAGAATTGATAAAGTATTTAAGAAAGATTATAAGAAAAAATTAGCGCTAGCGGAAAGGTTATCCTAAATAATTTAATAGTTGGATTCCGCTAAATGATGTCGAGAAAATTTAAAAAAAAATATTTATTTAAAAAGTTTTTTACTTCTTCTAACATGTGGTGACCATATGCTAATGTTGAAATACCATCTGCACCAATAACTCTTTTATCATCATCGGCTGATAAAGCTACTTTGTTTACAGTTTCTGAATAAATCTCATGTTTATGGCTTCTGATTAAATTCATTTTCCTATATTTTGGATTTACTCTTTCAACCAAGCAATTATAGTAGTCACTGAAGCTTATATCTTTTTTTATCACATTCTTTTTGACACCCTTTGCCTTTTTCTCTTCCTTTACATTGAGCCTGTATGAATACATTTTTGCTCTCAGCCCCACAAATTCTAAGATCTGCTCACCACCACATTCATCTTTCATCATCCCAATTACTTTTTTGCTGCATCCAGTTTTAATTCCTGATGGATGATTTTTTGCATAGTTGCTTGTATCAAATTTTTCCTCTACATCAATTGAGATGTCTTGATAGAAGTCTTCTGTCTTTATTTCGTAGGCCAAAGAGTCAGTATCTGTAAATAACAACTTTTTTTTGTCCATATTTCTTAACAATGTAGTTGTAATGAAAGTTGTACATGAGCGTTTTACTTAAGTCAAGGATGCACAATCCTACATAAATTGGTTTGTCAAATTTTATTTTTACTCTTTTCATGTAAACGGCTGCTAGACTTTTGTCAAATATTGTTCTTCCTTCATATGTTTGTTTTGATGCTAACTTTTCGGCTTGTTTTTCTTCATTTACAAGTCTTATATCAACTCGGTTTCTTATGTTTTCCATAATCTTCCCAAATACTGAATTATTCATAAGCTTAAAGAAATCTTTTTCAAAGTCGTTTTTGCTGGCAGTTCTAAGATTTGTGTTCAAGTCAATGTATGGTTTCATCCATTCTTTTTGTTCAAAGGCCAACACTTTGTGAATCTTGGTTTACTTTAGTCCTAAACTAAGGTAAAGTCGAAGATTTTTTGGATGTAAAATGTATTTTGTTTTGTTGTTCAAGTTTGGAGTTAATTTATCTATTTTATTAGTAGTAATGTTTTCTGCTGCTAACGGATAGTCACTATGTGACTCATGTAACTCTTTTGGATATTCTAGATCTACTTGTAAAATATATCCAGTATCATCATCAGCGTTGATGTGTAAAGGGTTTAGACCAAAAGATTTCTTTTCGTTCACCCATCCAAAGTTCTTGTAAGGCAGCTTTTGGCTCATCCCCCATCCATATAAATTGTGTGCATCCAAATACGTAATATATTTAGATTCTTCGTTGGGGTCATAGTTTTTCATGTATTTGTTGTTTGCTTTTCCATATCTATTTGAAATCATGCTAACCCCAACCCTTATTCCGCCTTCAATAAACAAAATCATGTTTACATCGCTTAGTAAATCCAACTTTATTTCGGTTTTCTTTAGCAGTGCATCCCAGCTTAGTCCTGGTGATGTATAATACCATGCTGGATCTAATTTATAATTTTTTATGCAAAGATCCCTAAAGTTTCCGAATATGTCAGCTAATAAGATTACATCAGTTTTCAAGTATAAATCATGATATTCACCCATATTTTTTATGTTGAAATGTTTCCATACTTTTTGTGCATGTTCATAATCTTTTACATCTACATTTGAATCGTTTAACCGTGAATAAAATTCCTCAATTGGTGTAAGTTCAAGCTCATTAAATCTGTCAAAGTTATCCATATAATCATATGGATAAACACCTTTTCTGATCAGCAATTCTGTAACTTCTTCGAAAACTTTGCTCATTTCTCTAAACTGTTCCCGTGAAAGATTTTTACTAAGGCTATCAATAGATGATGCCATAAATTTAAAGCTGTCAATATATCTAATTTCAATCCTTTTTTATAATCATCTTCAACACGATCTGGCAAGATTGTTTTACTAAAACTCATATATTTTTCTTCATTATTTGGTATGCAGTTAATGTTTCCTTTTGATTTGCCTAATTGTTTTATGAACAAATGAGAGTCGTAGCCCGACAAGTTGTGAAATATAACAGGCATAAATTTTGGTAGCTGATATTGCAAATTACATTGACTGCGTGCCGCACCTCTAAACTTTCCTGTTAAATGATCATGGTCTTGAACTGTTTCACCCGTTCGGGGGCCTTTACAAGTTGTGCAATTAGATTTTTTAAAGAATTCTTTCCAATCATCTTTTTCCATTACACTTCTTAAACTAAATTCTGAGGCGTCTTTATATCCCTTTGGCAAGCAAGATTTATGAATTGGATCTTTCTTGAACAAAATTGTTTTGTTGTTGTTCAATTTTTTATTACAAATATGACAATCCACTGCTGACTGAAATTTTTCATTATCTTCTTTCGTCATTTCAAGAGGAATTATATTTTCATAAATGTCATGAATTTCTTTTACTTCCTCTTCAATCATTTCACAAAATTTCTGCACATAATCTTCACCTCTGTATACAACGGGTTCAGCATAATTTTCTTCACCTTCACATTTTACATAATAACAAAATCCTGATGATATGTTTTTGATATTTTTCGGTATACGATTTTTCTGGATTTGGTGTGGCTGAATGTATTTTTTCTGTAATTGCCTCAAAATCAGCATAAATTACAAATGGAACTCTCATTGATTTGTTAAAATTTTTTAATGTAATTGTTTCACCTGGCTTTGGTACTTCAATTTTACAAGCTGAGTTTTCTTTACAAATCTCAATATGTTCTTCCAACTCTTCTGGTGTTGTAAATTTGTTCAAACATCTTTTGCAGAAATATGACACGGCTTTATGTTTTTAGACTTGGGAGGAAACTAGCCTTGAAAAGTTTTTTATCCAACAATAGTGTTAATTTTCTTCGTTGGTTATAAATAACAAATCAATTGTATTTTGCGGGTCTGTTTTATTTAACCTTAATATGTGCACACTTCTCTCATATCCAAACACGTTGAATTTTATTTCAGGATTACTTTTTTCAAATTTATCAATATCTTTTAGTGAAAATGGGAATTCAATGCCTATAAAATTAAGTTTGCCCAAATGTGCTTTATATTTTGATGGTCTTTCATGTTTTCCCTTTATTTCATTGTGATGTAGCGCAGATAAGATTGCATATTAAAAACATCTATTGTCTTTGTTTTGCACATTTACAACTGCTTTTTTAGTTTTAATGGCCGCAGGTAAATCGATATAACCTTCTCCTTTTAGTGGACTAAATCTATCAACTTT
Source organism: Pseudorhiza aurosa (assembly GCA_964026355.1). Taxonomy (NCBI): domain Eukaryota; kingdom Metazoa; phylum Cnidaria; class Scyphozoa; order Rhizostomeae; family Lychnorhizidae; genus Pseudorhiza; species Pseudorhiza aurosa. The sequence continues at coordinate 764,685 of OZ032120.1, forward strand.
TAGAAATAGATTTTCAATACTCTGAAATATCCAACTACTACCACCGCTGGTATACGTAGCAAACGATTCGATTGTCTTTTGTTTCATTTTTTCATATTCCTCGAGTATGTTTGCTGAGGATGTGAAGTCTTGTATTCCTGAGTTAAAGAATGGTCTTGCTTTGATAATTTTATCATCATACCTTCTTGCCATGTTGACTGCTACTACCATTTCGACTTTCACGGATTTATCTTTTTTTAATTCTTCTCTTATTCGTTTTTCAATATGGGGACTTGCCATTTCTAGATAGGTTTTTAAATCAGTATCATCTGATCCGTTGAGCTCAAAAGTTCTAAATACATCTTCAAGAGCGGTTTCTTTTCGTACCATTTTAAATCGAGACATGTTGTGTTATACTCTAGGTTTTTTACACCTTATATAATATGGTATATCAAATGTCTAATACAGAAATAAATAATTATTCGTATATAATAAGTTGAGAAAAAAAGTTTGGTTGATTATTTAATATATTGTTTCTACTTTCTTAATTAGTTCTCGTGTAATTTCTTTTCATAATGTTTGGTTATTATACAATCATCCCTTTCTTTATTTTTCTTTTCCATTTTATCTATATGTCTTAGTTTTTCATAGGCACAACCTTTTTATAGCATGTCCTATATTTTGATCTTGTCCCCTTACCACAGGTTATGCAAGGAAGGGATTTTACTCTTTGTTTAGCGTGATAATCACAATATCCTTCGCGCTTTGCCAACCTACAACAAGTTTCTTCTTGGCCTAACATTAGCCAGCTACATCTTGGAATAATTTCAGTCATTTCTTTGATCTGGGTTTTTTTAACACCTTATATAATATAATATCTTAAAACTCTAAATGAAAACTAAATAATTGTGTTGTGGGGGAAATTGGTACGGGACTAAAAATGACTTGCGATTTTGCTATACTCGCGTGTGGAATGGTCGGGTCGGAAAGTGGTTTAAAGCGGTCGGGTTGGAAGGCGGATCCAAAAAATGTCTCAGAGCCCGCTTTTTATAACTACTGATGGTAACCCATTCAGCAGTGCTGGTTTACAAGGGGCCATCCATCTACAAACAAACTAATTTACTAACTAACTAATTCAACAAAATGGCGATATATAAAAATTAAGATACAAATGTTCAATACTAATAGAAATCCAAAGCAAGTTAAAGCAACAAAAGCAACAAAAATACAAACATTGCCAATGCTTTCTTTAGATCGCATTGCTGAGTGTCCATGTTTCGACCGCATACTTCAGAATGCTCTGTGGGTATATTTCAATGAATGGCAGTCGGGTTGGCATTTTAAATGTCTGTCGGCAAATAGGTGCTTATTTCATCATTTTCTTTTCGAGAATTGCGTAGTTGTACAACAAAAAGATTCCCGAGAAAATGGACAAAATATCTGCACCCCCACGTAATGATATTTATGATGGTAAACTAAGATTCTTGCAAAAAATGGCTTTATCCTGGGAGCGGGCAAATAATTTGATTCTGATTACGTCTACACATAGCAAGTGCAACTCTGATGCTTTGCAATTTAGATGAATTTACGAATTTTAGCGCCAATTGGCCAGCAAATGACTTAAAGCGTACAGCAAACATCCACTTGCTGTCGTGTAAAACCGGCTCCGTCCCCTTCAACTTCAACTAGATTGGGTCTTTCGTTACACATTGGGCAACATTCATTTCGAACAGCGGATGATCTCATCCAAATGATCAAATTAAATCTCTCGCCGTCCTCGATTTCAATAGCTCCGTGCATCTGCTGACCTCGATGCAAATATCCATACGCTTTCTTATGGGTGTATTTAAAGCACTTGCTTGACCAATTCGAATCCTGCAGAAGTAACAAAGAAACAGGGATCTCTCTTGCATCACTAATACAACTGAAAAACTTGCCCTTACAAAATATCAAAGCTGCCATGTTCTGAGAGCTTTTTCAAATTCAAACGCACGTGTGCATACACATAAGATTCCATCCTGAAATGATTATAGTCGGGGCTGCAGAAAATTACTGATACCCAATACGTTACAGAAATAGAGTTTTTATTTCAATCAGCTTGAGTATGTTCCACTCTAAAAAGGTAGTTGCTATAACCAAATTGGCATTCTCATGGCAGATCAGCATAGTGCAAGCAATCACAATTCCATGCCTGAGGGGAAATTGTAAAGCTAAAATGGTATTGTGCAAGGCTTCCTTAGTATCATGTCTCTGATGAAAGTTGAGCTGCACCATACTTCATACACAAAGCATTTGAGGATAGTCAATTTATGGTCAAATTACATGAGGCAGTATGCAAAACAGCTTTTAGATTTTCATATCTTGTTTCAAATTACAAAGAAATGCTGGTACATCTCTTATCTACTTACATCTCTCATTCCTCCAATGAAAAGTTCTCCACCTTCGTAGTTTTTTCCTAATGAAACATTCAGTGTTACTTCTGCATCATCATAATGATAACTTAAATCAACATCTTTTCCAACTTGATACACCACAATAAAAGTATGATGTGAGTCAAGTCCATCTTTAACCCATTCTGGATACAGCAGCTGCACTATTGGACTCAAATAGTCATAGACAATTGGATTTATGAGGCGGTCTTGGTATCCAAGTTCAGACAGAAGAATCTATACCAAAAAGATAGAGATTTATGCAGAAAATTCTAATGGTTCACAGATTTACAGATCTAGACGTGTAGATAACATGCCTTATTTTATCTCAATGATATTCCATCCAATTTTGTAAATAATTGTATCTTTTTTTCATTTGATTTGGACCAAATAAAGCATGCATATTATCTATCGTACCAAACAAATTTTTCTTACACAAAGGCAAGACTGCTATACTTTTGACAGTGCTGGACAGTAAGATCAAAAAACTATAAATAATACATACTCCAAAATTATTCATTGAATTTGGTTTACTCCAGTGCAAGCCACTATTCATAAAATTGTCCACTTCTTCCAGAAGCTGGTCACAGAATGATTCTTTGAAAACTTTAAAGCTGCATGACAGTGGTGCTAGAGCGGCAAAACCCGATAGAAGTAGCAAATAAATTACAATTTTAGTAAATGCCTACATCACATGATAGCAACAAATTTCTGAAGCAATGATTGTCCATAATCTGTCCATGATATATTGTATCTTATGAGGCTGTTCTGAGGCGTCTGGTTGCTCAATGGGGGCACTCAACTTAAGAATGAAATTATGTGGTACTGCATATTTGACAATGCTGCAACTTTTCCTTCCTTTGATATGTATAGATTGGCTAACTATAGTTACAAGCTACATGTCTACCCCAAACTGACTAACAAAAACAGTACTTGTAGTGACTAATTGTGGAAATGTTGATCTTAAAATTAACTTGCATTTGATTTTCATAAAATGTGGCAAGTCCTCACCTTGCTCCTGTTTCATTTGCTGTATCAGTATGTCTTTTGTTACTCCTTTGGCCTTTGACAAGTTAACAAGACTGAGAAACTCATCTGACAAATATTCTTCCTACAACCAAATATCATTTTGAGAAAAAGTTTGAGAAAAATATGATGAATTCTGATGCCAATCTTATCATTTGTATGACTTGTACTGGTTGGTTTCTGAGCTTATTTGTTGCTACAGGTACTTGTAGATGTGTGTATCCTATTAATTAAGAAGTTGTGAGTTTGAATACTTTGAGGTTTAAAACTATTGCTCAGTAAGGTAATGGGAAACCACCTCAAACAACTAATTTCTCTAGAGGAAAGTGAAAGACAATTCTCTGCCTTCTGCTATGCCATAAATTTCCTTTGCAGCAGTTGTTTTGTTTGGGCTTAGATTGATGCCTTGCTAATCATTAGCTCCAGCTAATTGAGAATAGGTATGAGGCTGGCTTTTGCAACCCATCATCATCTTTAGGTATTTCATATGATTCTAATGCTGTCTGTAAAAAGTATCATATATGAATACAAACAAAGGTGTCAAAGCTTTCAGTAAATTTGCACCTTAAAATTCAACAAATGTGGGTGTATATGTTCATATCTTTCCGCAATATCATTTCTCAGGATGATTGATTTAGACACAAAAGACTTTCTTCTCAAGATCTCATCTTTTATCTGCAAATTCAAAGAAAATGATGGTCAATTTGAGGTCAACTTGTTGATAACACAGCAAATCTGCCTAGCTAAGGTTGCATTCAGTGTCCAGTTGCTATGCTCTTCGCAGTAATGCAAAGTACAAGTAGAATTATTCAGCCATTTTGCATTGTTAAAAATTCATAAAAATTCAATTTCCAAAGAAATTCCACACGCATTCTGAAAATCTTTTCACAGTACCAGGAAATTCTGCAGTTTTTAGATACAATTAAATGCCATACATTTTTTCTCATTTTGGGCATAGGGAAGTCAACTCAGCTAGACAATGCTAATTTGAGGCAGTCCTCAGGGTAAATTTCTGTTCAATGGATTCATATAAGGTCATCCAAAGAAAGATGACCTTATGATCGCTTTGGTAGATATACCTTGGCATAAACTATAAACTTATAACTAGATAAAAGAGCATCATATACTGTACAAATACCACACTATCAAGCTTTTCAATGAATATAACAAATAATTTGCACAAGAAATCAAGGATCAAATAATTTGAAAACTTTACTTCAACAATCAATGTTTTAATTTTCTCTCCTGAAATTCCTTTTTGTGAAAGTTCCTATCATAAATGAAAATCCAACACAAATTATGGCAAAAATAAAATACATTATAAACCTGTAGGTGATGGTGTTAGAGCTATGATAATATATGAAAAGCATTCTGTATCAAATGATTACCATTTGCACTTACAGCAAGTGGCTGTTCATTGAAACATATAATTAACACAGTTGATGAATTTTATAATTCTTTGGGTGGAGGTGAGGTTGAGGTTGCCCCGGTATAATATCAAGCTGAACCGACTGCCAGTATTACGTTAATGTCTTTCGCCATTAGATTTATTTCTGATGCATTTTGCTGGAACTTAACTATGGTGCAAGCAGATACCGTCTATTTTAAAGAATAAAGCTCTTAAGCCAATTTTCTTGTTGCTTTTCTTTTTCATAAGACTATGAATCTATTGTGGAATAGATTAGCATATCAACTTTTAATCCCTCAACGTAAGATGGTCATGGCATTTTAGACTGCTACCTATCAAATAAATGGTCATGCTTCCTTGTCTATTATCCTATCACATGGTGTTTACACTAAAGAGATAGCAAGTGGCTCACTGGCCTCACTGAAATTTCGTATCAGCTGACTACCCCTGTTCTAGAGCATCAAGTCTCACCTTGGTATAATCTCTTAGAAACTGCTGCTCATTATGAAAGTTTATGTGTTTTTTGACACTCTTCAAGAATATGTTTCTCTCAAATGCACATTTACACACGAAATTCCTACTTATGGAGGCGGAAGCCATTTTCAGTGTCAATGATGTAAGTCGTCGTTGTTGTTGTCAGACAGTTTATACTCAATCTCGTAATCACCCCGCTGTATTTTTTTGTTTCCTGGTGACTGCTATAGTGGTTCAGCGTGTGGACTCACAACACAGGGGTTTTTAGTTCAAATCCTGCACTTGTCACAATAAAACAACCAGTAGCGAGAAAGTTAACGGGACATCACCTCATAAAATCCACCTCCCAAGAAAAAGCACGGGGCCCTCTTTGGTTTCTGCTCCGCTCGAGATCGAGTCTGCGAGGCGGATGCAGTGACAGGTATACATTGCTCTTTTCGTATGTTGTCGAAACAAATTGACAGTATGCCAAAAAGGTCGATAAATGAGGAATGATGGGCAAAAAGATGCTAAACGAATCCAATTTGGTAACCTAGAAAGGAAACCAGGTTTACCATTGGTTCTATCTGGCCGACGCTTCATAAAATGGTTGTCCTGTAACTGAATTATGCACCTTTTTTATTTTTTATTTTTTAGTGGGTTATGTTGAGGAAAGGCCATGGTGGCCTACACAAAGCCCCAACAAAGGAAGAAAGAAGAAAGCGAGCAGCTAAGAGGATAGAGAGATAAGATCAAGTTTATTAACATTAGATTTGAAAGATGGCAGGTTGTAGGACTCAGGAAAGCAAAAAGAAGGCAAGACGTGCCATAAGTTGCATGTTCTTGGGATGAATGATGATTTGTGAGATAGAGTTCGTGGATTAGGCAGTGAAACTTGGAAAGGGTGTGAATGAGTTGAGCTTCTGGTGGTCCTGACGCGCTTCAGAGGAACTGGAATAATATCCCTGATCTCCTGAGAACAATGTCCGTTAAAGTATCTGTAATAGATGGAAAGATCTCCAACTAAACGACGATGGGAAAGAGGTTGGAGTGATTTGGTGAGGTTAGGATTATTGATGAGACGAATGGCTTTGGACTGGACTCTGTCGAGAAGACAGAGAGTAGATTTTGGAGCACCACCCTAGACGTAGGAGCAGTACTCTAAAGAAGGACGGATTTGGGACTTGTATATAGATAGAAGGTGAGAAGATGAGAACAACCCACGAGCTCTGGCGAGGAAACCGAGCTTTTGAGATGCATGTTTAGCAAGGGAATGGATGTGAGTTTTCCAAGTAAGATTAGATGAAAGAGAAAGACCAAGTTGTGTGAAAGAAGCTGAAGTGTCCAGTTTATCACCATTCATGAGGACAGCTGGAAAGTTTTGATTACGTTTGCGTGAAATGACAGCCTGTTTCGTCTTGCTTTGGTTGAACGAAACTAGGTTGTCTTTACCCCACTTCTCAATAACTGTCAGGTCATTGGATAGAAGCGAGGCTGAAATGTTTCTGTGGAGTTGGATATCGGTGGAAGCATGGTCATTTGGATTGAATGAAAATGAAGAACTTAGGAAGGTATCATCAGCAAAGGAGTGAATGCTAGAAGACGTGGAGGTGAGCAGGTCATTGATGAAGAGGATGAAGAGTACAGGGAGATGACAGAGCGAGCCCTGGGGTACACAAGCATTGATAGAGTGCAGATTGGAGAGGAAGCCGTCCACTCTGACGGCAATTGACCTATCAGAGAGGAAACTACCAATCCAATTAATAAGAGTGTGATGGAGACCAAACATCGATAGTTTAGCGAGAAGACCCTCGTGCCAAACGCGATCAAAGGCCTTGGAGATATCGAGAGATGTCACTCTGCTCTCACCACTGGATTCTAGAGCAGAGGACCAGACATGGACAGCATAAGCAAGAAGATCACTAGTAGACCTGGCTTTTCGAAAGTCATACTGGTGATCAGAGAGAAGATTGTTTGTTTCAAGGAAGGTAAGAGGTTGTTTAGTGATGATGGTCTCCAAAGTTTTAGAGATCATCACATCTACATCATATTAAATTCAATACATTTCAAGAAATTCTATAATTTCATTTGTATTTCATTTAGTGAAATGCTTATCATCGCCTGTAAGTAATTGGCGCAATTTAGGATACGTCCACCGTATTTGCCTCATCTTTCCCTCATTGCCGGTACTTTATATTGCTAGTAGACATAAGTGGCATAATATTTTTGCTCAACTTGCTGCTGAAAAAGTTCTTCAGGAAATATTTTTGCTACCTTGGAATAATGATGCGCTGGTATCGGGAAAGGAAGTAGTCAAGAAGATCTACCCCCTACCGTATGATATCGCCTTATTGGCGAAAAAGGAATCAGCGACCGAGTGTCGAATTTGGTGTCGAGGTAGGCATCCCATCAGCAGCGTCAACTCAACCTTGACGCCATGGGATGCCACTATTCTACCCTTTGGACTCGACGGTTAGACCTCTACACCAACGGCTCAGGCAACGATCACTGTGTTCAAGCACAAATAGGTACGTATAAAAGTGATGCAACATTGCGTAAGAATTTTTTCTGTTTCACAGTTGCGTGGAGAGAGGATTGCTTTAAAGGGTAGTGATTGTGTGTGCACTGTCTCCGAATCTATGATTGATATACTGTGTGGCTGTTTCCAATTTGTTGCATCACCTCTAATTCTAAGAATGATTGCAATAACTCGGTTAGGTAGGAGAAAAGTACATTTTTGATACACTGTAGTTGTTAGCTAGGGCCAAACTAAAATTATTGGATTTGTTTACATTGATACGTAGTTGGGGAGCCTGGGAGGAGGTTGGTGCTTTGTTTCTACCATTTTTGTTATGTTATGCGTCTTCGTTGGAAGTTAGCCATAACTGGGCAATGCTGCTAAATGCTGATGTCAGTTATCTCTTGTCAAAGTAGTTTTGAGGATACATAATAAGATGATTGTTGAAAAGTTGAAAACGTCAGAAGGAATTTCGTGTGCACAAGTTGATGAAAGTGGATTAGTTTTCATCTGAAATGGAAATTTCCAACCATTTCCGCCTCCGTCCATCTTTCCGTCACCCAAATTAGATATGAAACTCTTATAGCAAAAGAAGTAGGCAGAAAGTTTGTGAAAGAAGACGCGACTAATTTGGTTGCGAAACGCTTGCTGTGAAACAAGTAGAAACAAGTAAGTTAATTTCAAACAGCTTTCTGATTCTTGTCAAGTGCAGACAGCTTGTACGATCTTCAGAGACCTATTTCAGATGGTAGGAAGCATCTTCATTCAAAATATGATGTCAGCCTGGAGCGATGTGTAAGTGACTTATTGTAAATGAATGAATTAATGAATCAATAAGTGAATGAATGAATTGATTAATGAACGACTCTTTCTATGCATTTCTAACTGCACAACCATCTCGTTGACTTCAGCAGAAGAATTTTATTTGGGTTGCTTTTAGGCAGCTCTCTAAAGTGCAGTAGCAATTTTTTCGTTATGTGACGACCAATATTATGGCTCTATTTCGAGCAATCCAGTGTGGGATCGTACGGCCTGTGCTGCATATTATGCAGCCATCTGTTATCCGTGCCATACGCACTTGTACATGGGCGTGAACACGGTGAATCAATTCATAGAATTTGCTATGTCAACCCAGATCCTTTTTGCAATCAGCTTTTCCAAATGTAGGCCAGCCTGCTCCAGCATTTTGTCGCAGCAAATTGTTTGCTATTCGTTACCTCAGAGGGCCTAAGATTGAGAAATGAAGTTCTTTCTCTAGTATTCAGAAATGATATTCTGGTTGATTGCTTGAATACCCTGCAATTTCGAGTATGAATGGAAATTTGATTCCTGATACTTCCTTAAACATCCTTTCTCATTCTTCGCCATTTGATTATAGTGTGGTCTCCGTGCCAAATGTTTAACTCTCCATTGAGTTTCCAAGGGATTCGTTTAGGATTCTAATATTTTTTGCTCTCAGCATTCGCATACACCGTTTTTAAACGTTTGACTGAAGTTTTAAAGATCTTAGCGTTCAGCATCGGAACTGCAAATCAGTTCTTGTCGAGCACAGAAATGACTTGCACAACTTAGAAACGTTAGTGAATTTTTCTCATTACGCAGCAAGGAAACAAGTAAACATCATCCTTTAACAGCTTAGAGCAGCAGCAGGTGACTCGACTTTAAATGAATAAATCGTCAAAGATATTGGGGTCCTGGCCCTAGGTCAATTGACACCCGGTCCCTACCTTCCTTACTATGTGCAATGGTGTTTAAGCAAGGAATACGAATGTTGGGAGTGAGATAAATAGATCTGTCTATTTTGAATGCATCACTTGGTTGCTAACTTGACTGGAGGCAAAAGTATACACATGATTCTACCAAGATGTCAAAGGTAGAATTTTGGACACTGAGAAGCTTTTTGCTTATCGAGCAGTGTCGTGGTCCTTCCTCTCGATGTGACCACACCTCGTGATTCCTACGCCTGGAATTACAGAGAGTTGGCGACTCTCCTCACTCTAAGAGAAAGTTTAGCTGAGGTGGGACTCGAACCACTAACCATAGAATCAATGCGTAAGAATCTTACCAGAGCTATCCTGAGATCAAGTAAACTGTATTGTGCACCAACAAGCAAAAGTATTGTGTGGTTACGAGGTTATAGGTAAGAACGAGGTCAGAATAACAAGCGCGAATTCCTTTCACAAACAATTGATATGACAGTCGCCAGTGAATATCTCGAAGCTTTTAAAGTCTATTTGCATCGGATTTAGCATGCTAAAGTACCTATCATTGCTCTAAGGCTTGTATCTGACACCGTGCCGATTCAAAGGGTTTTTTGCAACTTCCATCGCCGTTCCTCTGCAGCCCGCTCTTTTAGGCCTATTGTCGGTTTGTAACCATAGCACTGCCGCATCGCCTTGCTCGTTGAGGTCCCGATCGGCCCGGGAGAAAAATGTCACATTTACTAGGTGGAAAGAGTTGTTTGGAAAGCCTTGCAAGAGATATTGAAGATATCCAGAACACAATCAATGATTGCACGGGAAGGGTGAATGTCGATAATATACAATCATGGAAATTTCCTGACAAATTGTCAAATGAATTGGACATCGAAGACTTGTTGAAAACGTACTCATATTCAAATGACCCAGACTTTGATAGACTTGCACATATCGTGCTGTTCGAGCTTGTGATTGATAGGTACGTTCCTTCGATTCGTCTGCTTTTCTTCCAACTATGGAATTTACAGAATATAGAGGTTCGGTTCGGGATGCTGTGATGACCTTACTTTAGATAAAAAAAGTTATCTTTCAATGTAACGGCTTGTGGAATCGCTTATCTATGAATGTTTCTAGCGTATTTATGGATTGTATAGTGGCTACATATTTGCTGACAGAATGTTTCCATCGATGTAGGAAGATTGGGAAGATACTTGAATTGTGCTGCTTCCAATTGGTGTTGTTTGATGATAAATTAAGGCTTATATGTTTTAATTGGGAATTATCTTTCATTATTTCCATGCCTCTCTCTCTCTCTCTCTCTCTCTCTCTCTCTCAATTAGTTGATCATTGCTAACCAGCCATGACATGCCCCATAGATCTTCTATAGTAACTATAATCAATACCATCATGCTTAGCTCCCACCTTGAGATGCCAGCAATTTCTTTCACATGCTGAGAGAGTTGCTCGTTTTGTTTGCTTTGCTACCAGAGACTCTTCTTTGATATTCCTGGTGATCCTACAATTTCTCCCATGAACTTCAGCTTTTCACTCTTTTCTCAAGCACCCACCTTACATATTTGTGCCTCTCCACCAAGCTTACACACAGTATTTGTCAGCAGCATTACAGCAAAAAAACTGAAACTCTGGTTAACCATTTTCATAATCTTGCATTGTTATTCTATAGGAAAAGCAAACACTTGGATAAGTTGCTTCCCTTATCATTTGAAGAGAAAAACAGTCCTTCAGATGTTTTTTAACAATATCATTCCTTCCTCCTACCTTGGAGGCTGCATTCTGATATCTTTTTTGTCATTGACAGAGTTGTTGACTACTCTTAGGTTGTCTAGCTCTTTATTTCGTTGTAAGATTTGGCTATCAACTAAGTTTTATCATTGGAAATATCGCTTTGGATAATTTTTGTTAATTTTTTCACGGATATTGCTATATGCCTGTTGTCTGATAAAAGCTTTGACAGAATATGCTAGCTAAGTTCATAAATTTTCTTTTTAGCTTTCATTGTTTACTAATTACCAAATCAAGTGTTAATTGGCATTGAAGATGTATTTCAACAGTATTCATTGTCCATTGTGGCAAAGTAAACCTCTGTGGTGGTTGTGGCAGTTTATGAGTTTTTATTCCTATCTTGCATTTTGACATCAATAGTCATTGTTTACTGTTGCTGTCTACTCTAGTCAATGTTTTTTGACATTTCTGAAGAAGTTCATTTTAGTCATGATTGATCTGGATCTTTTCTAGTGGGTTTCTTTGGGGTTGAAGTATATAACAGTTATGAAAAGATTTTTGTACCACAGAAATTTCTGTGGCATTTGAAGTACATAATAGTTATCACAAGATTTATAACAGAACTTTCTATGGTGTCTGAAACTTGTAATAGTTTCAAAAAGGATTTTGTATCACAGAATATTCTCATTTCTGGTGTCTGCCATTGTTTCTGGCTGGCAGTCTGAACTGGCCATGCGTGTCATTTTCCCTTTTTGTCTTTCCTAGCTTTCTGCTAGTGTCTCTTTTATGATCTTGATCTTTATGATTCAGTTAGATATTCTATCTGAAATTTTTAAGGTTGACTGTAGAGATTTAGAAGTACATGGGTAGAATTGAATGATGTTGATGCTATTAGGTTTGGTTTCAGCCAGAAAATGATAAAGCTGAAGGGGCCAGGGTTGATATCCCGGTGGGCAGCTAAACATTACACTCAGGATATTTCCATGTTCACAATGCAATGATAGCAGTTTGTTTTGCTTCACACTTGAATATAATGGTAGGAATTTTTTCTTTGGATGACAAGCTAGTGGCCATATCTTTTATCCTATGTATTACACAATATGACAGGGTGTCCATGAGTAGCATTGAAGGTAGTAGCTTGATTCTGGGAATTATTTCTAACTTATGTTTCTCCATTTTTGATACCAATTCCTACCTAATTAATTTTTTCACTTTTATTTAGGTTTGTTTTCTTGGTGCAGATAGTAGCGCAATTTCTTGATATTGCTTTTGATGTGCCTGAAAGAGGGTTAGCGTCAAAGAAGAAGATGCAAAGCTCGCTTACAGTGAGCTCAATGTCAATAGGTCTTGCTGTTAAGAAGTTCTGGAACAAAGCTGTACATGTCAGTCATATCATAAACAAATTCCAACAGAAGGTATAGTTAAATGTCCTTCTTGGCTTTTGCACAATTGTGTCAAAAACATGGCATTAAGAGCTGATAGCTTAGAGATGAATATAAATGGCAATGAAAATTGCAAGCATGTCACCACTTTCCGTGGGCAATTTTTCTTGTTTAAGGTATTTCCAGCATTACATTGAGTGGCAATGAAAAATGAAAGGACTGAGTTGTAATTTCAAAGGGCTCATTGCATTTGATCTGAATTCAGCTTCTTTTCACGGCTACCTGAGTTGCTAATGTCTGTGAATTCTTGGCAAATATATTATGCTTTGATATATCTATAATTCATCTGTTTTGCCTTACCAACAGTTTCATTCTTTTCATTTGAAATGCAATTTTTTGCCTTGGTTTAAAATTGGATTATCCCTTTGGAATGTAGCCTTAAGATCCACCAGTGGCTTATTCACTATGCGAGAACATTAAACGTGTGGCTTTTTAATAGTATGATGTTTCAAAACTAGCTGTTTCTCAGAAGTTTTCAAGATTTCGAGCTTTTGAATTCCACTGGGTTGTGTTTGTGTGTTTTCAAAAAGAGCGAAATAGCAATGAAATAGAATTTTGAAAGCTTTTTGGAGGGGATTTTTACCAACGGAAGCCCCATTAGACTGCGCATCTCGCCAGGTAGGGAATTAACCTTTTTGCTGTAAAATGCTAAATCGAATTCTAAGATTTTTTGATAGAAGGATGCCACTTTTCCCTAGGCGAAAGGTAAAGCGTCTTTAATTCCAAAGATGAGCGATACAATATCAAGTTTGCAAGAAGATAATGACGTAATGAGAGATGTTTTGCTATCGATGCATGGTCGGAATAGCGTATTGGAAGAAAGAACTCGAAGTTCTATGACCATTCAAAGCAGCAACTCCAGTGTCAATAATACAGGAGCATCTTCAGCTGCTCGCATTGCCACTGGCGCGATCGAGGAAATAATTGTATCAATTGAGGATGTAGCGATATCCAAAATTATGTCTAATGCAGCCACTCAGACCTTCGATACAGCGTTTGTAGCATGCGAAGCTTGTGCACACATGCAGCAAAACTTGATCGATGTCGGTACTGCTGTCATCTCTTTATGCGAGTCCCAGGGTTTGCAATCATCACTGGCTAAACAGAAGAAGCTGCTAAAGAAGTCCCTTATGGCTGCAACTGATGTCAATCGATGGGCTACCGAGCAGAATCGAGATATCGACCGCATAAATAAACATCTCGAATATTTGTACAGTGAAATCGAGCCTTTGAAATCAGAACTTGAAAAGTCAAGACAAACTAGTCGCAAGCTTCGGGACCAGCTTAAAGATTTGAAAAATGGCAAAGAAGGTGCCGAGATGGAATTCATTCAGAAGGAGAAGGAACTGGATATGAGAATTCAGACAATGTCAGCAGAGCAGGAGAGGAAGGAGAATTCACTGAAAGAAGAACTGGTGGAATTAAAAGCAGGAAAAGAAGTTGTAGAGGGCAGACTTGCCACATTAGATGAAGAGAATAAGGGCAGAAAAGAACTCAATCATCATTTAGGTATTGATTTGATTTGTTCATGGGTTTTTTCCTTTTACACTGAGTATACATCATTATGTATCGTAGTGTATTGCTACAGTAGCTGGAGTTTGCGCTTTCACAGCACATGGTTTGCGAGTTCAAATCTTAAGGTGGTTAACAATCAAATACACCATCAGCGAGGTTTCTGCTAAGTTAGAAGTTAGGTTGGCTATGAGGCTTTATGCATCGTTATACTTCCCGTAGTTTTGAAATTGGCCTATCTGAACTCCTTACACATCCAATGCAGCTGTAAGACCTCTCAAGACTATGCTTTTTAATTCATCATTTCACCTTTGCTGAATGGTAGGTAAATTATCTTATTCATCTTATTCCTTGGATAAGCTTCTTAAGGCACCAAATTTTGGGCGTAGAAGAAGCCAGATGCAGATCATTGGATTTTTCCCAGCTTCTCATCGCTTTCCACCTGATTGATTTCTCTGTCGCAGGAATACATAGACTTCAGGCAACACGAAATCTCGCCTTCTAAAGCACGTCCTGCATAGCTTCTTGATTTAAGTTTACTTCTTAAATCCACAAACGTAAAAGAAATCAATCGTTCCATGTTTCTTATTTTTTCAATCGTGCCTCCGAAGTAAATCTGAAGACATAAAGAAGCTATGCATAAAGACCAATGTAATGTTCTGTTCTCTTTATGTCCTGATAACCCACGATATCATCGCCTAGAATTACAGATAGCTGGGGGCTTTGCTCACCCTAAGGGAAATTTAAGTCGATACGGTGCAGGAATTACTAAGCTTAAGGCATTCGACCAAAGAAAAATCACTAAACTCTCCTTTACTTCGACAAGCAGCAAATTCAGCATTTCAAAATTTATTGGGCATCTTTTCGTCTCTTCCCGTTTTTCATTTTCTTCTTTTTATTTTCTTCATATTTTGCCTTGTATTCAGCTAGATAAGTTCTCATTTTGTGCCGATTCTTCTGAATGACATTTACTTCCTGTCACAGAAACAGAAAATGCAAGAATAACTGCGAGTTTGGAAGAAGAAAAATCAGAGAAGGAGCGATTAAAAGAATTCGAAAAAGAGTTTCGTGTAATAGAGAAAGAGTTGGTAGTTGTACGAAAGAAGCTACATGAAACGGAAGTTGAACTCGACAAAGCTCAAACTGAGAACCAGGCTTTAACAAAACGTGGAAAGGTACATGAATCTACATTTTCTTTTGTGATGTTATAATTCGGAATGGCTTCTAATCCAAGGTGCTATAGTTATTGACCATCAGCTCTGTATCCATCTAGAATGAAATAGCAATCTGAAAAGGAGCGAAAGTCTATGAAAAGCATTCCTTGTGAGGAAAGTTACCTAGGTGATCTGATGGTAAATGGATCTGGTTAGTACTATCTAGTCTTGCCTGCCCGTTCAGAGGCATCCCAAGACAGGATTCGAAGATTCGTCTCGGTAAGAGTCATTAAGAATGTATGATAAAGAATATTGTTTCTCCTTGGCGCCTAGATGATCCAAGCTAAGCAGGAAATGCTACTTCAAAGGGCCGACCAACTGGACCAGGAATGTGAAGAGCTTCAGAACAAGCTAATTGAAATGGAAGATGAAAGAGAAAGGCTGCTAAGCGAAAACGAGTCACTGAAGAGCAAAAACGAATCGGAAGAAATTATGTCAGCTGATCTCAAAGTAAGTCGGCCTCGAATGACTTCCAGTTAAAGCAAGTTTTTTCAAAAATGAAATCTTTTCTTATTCTTGATAATCATTGAGGGCAAAGCTGGTCCTACATTGATCATAATTCAAGGATAAAAAAGACATGAGAAAGGAGACATGATAATTTTTTAGTTCAGCCAACAAGGGATTACAAGAAATTGCTATCAATGATAAAGTAAAGTTAATTAAATGTAAGTAAATTGAATTAAAGTAAAGCTAGTGAATCCAAGCACATCAAATAAGTTGCATTAAAGTAGAATGCCAAAAATGAACTGAAACAAGTAATTAGGCTACATGTTTATGATAAACCAAATAGCTTGGAAGGGAGCTTATAGAAGAGCTGATTCATAGACCCCCGCCCCCAGCCACTAACTGCAATTTATAGTCGCCGTATGCAACTGCCACGAACGAAAGAAGCTGCGGCCTTGAAAGAAGCAACAGTCGACCATTGTTTCAGTGTTGTCGAGTTTTTAATAAGGCTCAAAAGCCAGATTGGAAAACAATCGCTTAACGCTAGCAACACGAAGCCCCCGAAGAACGTCAAAGGCCACCCTATGTGTCTTTCTTTGTGATAGCCTTTACGGTCTATAATCTAGGCAAAGTTTAAACCGTTCATCCTTCTTCTTAACCAAAACCATTGGAAACGCCCATGGACTTGAGATAGGTATTGAATTAACTTTGCTTTAACGCCAATACTGAGCATCGCTATAGAATTTTGTTCAAACTCATGAAAGACACCTTTTTCAAGCATAACCTTATTGATCATGTGCTCTACAACCTACGGCCTATTTGTTCATTGCCCTAAAATTGTACTTCCCTCCAACGCCAGCCATATGCTAATGCGTGTTTCTTTGCAACGGTGCCGTTAAAATATCTTTACAGCCATCTCACAGATAAAGCGATCGAACACCACGAGAAATGCTTTTTAACTGACGTTTACAGAATGCCAAACATCACCAGCCTCGATCACACCAAAGTTGCTTACCTCAACTGAGACACTGCCACGTCCCCCCAGCTGCCATAGAAGATTCCCCGAATATCGATTTGCATTCCGTAACTTCTACTGATCTGCTCCGACTCAATTGTTCTGGAAGCTATACAATATCTAGAATTGCACTTTTCATGTCAGAGGAGAGAAATTATGATTGCGATTGTTAGATTGTGATCAATTTGAGTTGAAAGCTCCAGGGCGAGGTTATCATTGTTGCTGGTAGCACAAATATAATATAATATTTATATTTATATTTATATATTGGATTTTGGCAGCCTTCCGTAAATCAGGGTATAGTGACAGCGTCTGTGTGTGAACAACTTCTTACAGGGATTCCCTGGCTTTGTTTTTCGTTAAAGACATCTCTGTTAATAGGCTGTGTTTGTTCGATCCTTCTTTTTAGGCGATAATTGATGAAACTGCGAAAGAGAAAGCCGCCCTCGAAAATCGAGTGAAGACTCTGCACGAAAAGGTTGCTCAACTGGAATTAGAAATTGCTGACGCAATGAAGCAAATAACACTGTTGAGCGAGTTTCCTGTTTTTAGTCATGTTGAAGGGGGTTCTTGGAAATTTACTAAAAGTGTAGTACTAGAGAAATCAGATTGTTCTACTCGTGGTGAGGAGATGGGAAAACAGGTGAAAGCCAACAATATCAGGATTGCTGTGCTTGAAGATCAAAACAATTCATTAAGAGATGCTTTAGCAAGGAACGAGCAATTCATTTCAGATGTCCCTTCTGACATTGTAAGTGCACACCTTTGTAAATGCTCACCTTTGTTCCATACTGTTCTCGTGTGAAGGTTTTGACCCTAGCAAGCAGGCTCAGAATCGCAATCTTTTCCTAAATAAGGGGATGTTTAATTTCATAAAATCTCTGTAAAATATTTCAAAACAAAGTGAAGTGGTGCAGTCACTTGATTTTTCCAAGAACCCAACTCCACTGCCCAGCTGTTCCATTTTACTTTTGCCTAGCTTCTGCGTCCAACTTTTAGAATTCTTTGCTTGGATCGAGTTTTCTTATTAATTTCGATATCATAATGTTTAATCAACAAAATTCATACTTGTAATCACAAATCTCTGCGGTCAACCCTTTGATTAGAAAACAAAGAAGCCATTCAAGGTCATCTTTAAATTTCTTGATTTGAAAGCGTTCAAGGACCTCGGTGGAGAGACAACTTTTATAACTGAATCTTTTCGTTTATCCATTGGTGTGTAATATGGTGCTTTATTTCCTAACAAACTTCAATTCAGCATCTTTTTTCGACATGCCTAAAACTAAGATTGCACCAATATAGCATACAATCCATGCAAATTGGCATCAGTTTCGATTTTAACTTTCCAAGTTTACCCACACAACTCACGACCTTTGAAGTATGGATTAATTGCTACATGGTAACCAGCTATTGATTCTACCTAAACCCAACTTAGCACGTTTTTTTAGAATAGTTCCATTCTGCACTTATTTTGAGAGGAAGCAAGTGGCGACAGGATTGTTTACCGATACGTCGTAATAGTACTTGAAAGTGAGTCTGCAGATTTCTCAAACGTAATCTTGTTTCACGCTGGCATGAAATGTGTCTTAGGTTTTTTTGAATAATTTGTGACTTATTCAGAAATCTGATTAGTGAATTTTCTATTGCAGCCGACAGATAGAGTGCCATTGTGGGAAACTGGCCAGTTGACTCAATGGGATTCGGAGGAGTACAGAAAAATAAAACCAAAGTAGCTTTTTTGTGGTTTTTCTTTCCATTTACGCTCGTTTTACCAATCCTTTCGTCAAAACGTGATTAAAATTTGCCCGAAAATGCTCTCATCAGAAAAAGATCTAAAAACATATCTGAACTGCATTTGGAGAAAGTTGTTTATCAAAAGCGTTGGTTGCATGTACATTGTACATTATGAAATACTTCTTACAGAGCATTTCCAACTGATTGATCGTGGATTGTATTAAAGTGAAGTATTGCTAAGCCTCACTACCTCTGTTACACCTCCGTAATCAGAGAATTATTTTTCCTTTCTAGGCCATTGAAAAACGCTGCAAATGAAACGTGTAGTTCTAAAAGCTTTCCAGATTGGTCGCAGAATCATCATAGAGTGGCACCAGATCGCAAAGCTTCTGGTAGTCCCAGTCCCAAGCCTCCTTCGCAGCCTCAGACAGTGACAAGTAAATTGAATAAAAAAAGACAAGCATATACATCGGGAGTGCAGAAGTCACATGGCAATGGAACTTTTGCGAATCGGTCAGATGCTCCGATTTTCGCAAAAGGAGAAAAAGCGGCTGTGAATCAAGTTGAGTATGACAATGTAAGAAAGCTAGACGATGATTATAGCTTAACCAATGTCTACTCGTGTCCTGATTGTGACAAAATGTATACTAATCAGAGAGACTTGCAGATTCATAAATCGTTCTGTTATGCAAATGTTTGATGTAATTAGATTTGTATGTTACAAAAGGAGGCTTCAAGTCGTAATCTATTTGTGGTGGTTTCTTTCACCAATGCCCAATTTTTCTCACAGCTTTTACTGTTAAGTTCCTGCTTGTTGTCGATTCTTTTAAGGGCATTTTGACTTCATTTTTGCAACAAAATACCTAATTTTGATTGAATGCGATATATGGCATGTATGTTGTTCTTAATGTAGATGATCACACGATTAGATATCGTTGGCATAGATGAAGGGGGGTAAAGTTTGATAAGGAAAGCAACTGGTCATCCTTCCTCACAAAGCGTTGGTCATTGAAATGAACTTTCGCAATTATTTTCCCGAAGCTCGTATGGATTATCGAACTTCAATCTGAACGAATGTTTGCCAAACATTGGCAGAATAGCAATTCAAAATGTGGGTGTTGCAAGACAAGTGCCATCAGGCCAGCACATGCCGAGCAAGGTCTGTCGCAAGCATTTCATTGAAAGGCCGTCGGTGGAGCATTGCTTGGATCCTTACTTGACACAGCTGCTTTTCCTCTCTGTCCTCCTGAATCCTCCTTGCATTCTTCCACTTTATTTCACCAGTCCAAATCGAACTGCTTCAGTTTGAGTGATTTTCTGTAAGGCTCTCTCGTGAGATCATGGGGATAACGAAGAAGACTAGACCATGTTTGCCTTTCATTCTCAGAAATGTTCGATCGCTTTTTCTAGTGCTAGGGTGTATTCTGGAACTAATTACGGTGGTATGGCCGAGTGGTTAAGACGCAGTGTTGCGAACTTTGTGAGGTCTTTTGTCCTTAGTTCGAGCCCCACCGTCGGGACCATTTTACCACAAGCCAACAGTCAACTCAGCTGTCCACCCTTCCGAGGTCGGTAAACTGCTCTCGACAAGTAAAATAGATCGCATACACCATTGGTATAAGTGTTTGATTACCACCACGACATACGAAGGCCATGCATTGGAGACAGCCAACAACGCGCTAAAAACAACAGCCCTGTATGGAGACCTTTTGGTCGATAGTTTGACCTCGTGTTTTTCAAGTCCTGTGTTGCGCCATGCGTGTGGTTCGTAAGTTGTTGTAAGGATATTTTGGGGAGCATAGGAATGTCACTATTATCAGCAAAGGTAAGTCCCATATGACCATCCTTTCAGTAGGCCACCATATGTTCATGCTTCTAAGTAAATGACACTTTTGCAAGCTTTAAATTGTAACAAAAATTACCCCATTAGCAAAGCATTTTCCGGCAATGCAAGTTCTTTCAAAGCAAGCAAAATATCATTAAAAATCTCAGTTCATTCTTATTCACCAGCACATCAAATTGGAATAACTGAGCGATTTCAGAATTCCTATTTATGTTTGAATAGCATGGTCATTTCAACCCTCGACTTTTCAAATTTGTTCTCTTCTCCTTCTTTATTCTTGAGCAACAGATCCTCGTGATAGTAGGAAACAAGGAATAATGATTGGTTGGAAATTTTCATTAGAACTGACATTAATAGACGTTTCAGATCAAATAATCAATTTTTTATGGCTTCCTGTCATCATTGTCCTCAATTTGATTGCCAATCTTGTGAAATTTATGACGCCAGCAGCTTTTGAATCCCTCACCCGAAAAACCGTTTTACCTAAAATACCATGGTAAGGCCTATGCAGTTGTTCAGGTATACACAGCGCATGAATATTACTGCTCTACACTGTAAAGGAGTTCGTTCTGACTTAATTTTACTTGCAATATTCCGATCAAACTGGGCCATGTTTTACTCATTGCCCATTTCAAATCTAATGTTCTTAGGCAAACTGACTGCTGACTGACTAACTGACTGACCGACTGACTGACTGACTGACTGACTGACTGACTGACTGACTGACTGACTGACTGACTGACTGACTGACCGACAAATGCGTTGTTCAGGTATACACAGCGCATGAATATTACTGCTCTACACTGTAAAGGAGTTCGTTCTGACTTAATTTTACTTGCAATATTCCGATCAAACTGGGCCATGTTTTACTCATTGCCCATTTCAAATCTAATGTTCTTAGGCAAACTGACTGCTGACTGACTAACTGACTGACCGACTGACTGACTGACTGACTGACTGACTGACTGACTGACTGACTGACTGACTGACTGACTGACTGACTGACTGACTGACTGACTGACTGACTGACTGACTGACTGATTGAATTACTGAATTACTGAATTACTGATTCGAAATAAATGTTTACATAGAAAAGTAACTGGGAGATCAAATTATCAAATTTATCAAACAAGGATAAGAGCAGAAAGGTTGGCTGAGAATGACGAAAGTAGACGAATAGGTAATGAGTTGATGGTGTAAAGCATGGCAGGAAATAACATATTGCATGGATATAAATACGTAGTTACGCCAAGTGGCAATGACAGCATAGATAGAAAAGATGAGGGTCGCTACGTAATTTTCAGTTGCTTGACGTTAATCAGGGACGAAGGAAGCATCTGGAACTTGGGGTAGGGGCGCACGACACTTTGAGGGCACTTGTTTCACGAGAAGGACATTTTAAAATGCGTTGGATTGAAGAGTGACTAAAGCTATATTCAGTGGAAAATATTGCGAATTCTGATGGCTGATTATTTTCACTTCAGAACATAACTAAATGAGAATAAAACATAATTGCAGTCCAACCAAAAACCATGTGGGGTGAAATTGCTTTTCACCGTAGAACTATCATTATTACATTGGACAATATTGCAAGCCAGGCATCATATGAAAGAACTTTGCAATTGGAACATAAACTGCAGTCTACATAAAATAATTTCTTTTAGAGAAAAAATTGGACGAGAGGGGAATTTCTTGAACAAAAAGTGCATTTTTTCGTTCACTGCAAAATCTTCTAGGGGCATTTGCCCCCCGTGCCCCCAGCTCCTATATTTCTGGCGCTAATAGCATGTCTAAATGAGAAATCTACCCCCCCCCATTATATTACGATTATTTTGCCACCTTACTGAGGATGCCATCATACTTTATGCTCCCAGGTTTACTAATAGGAGACTCCTTTGGTGATATGAAACGCTTTGCTTTCAGAAAGATAACTTCTCAGGAGTAAAAGTCAGTACTGTAAACAATTTATATTAAAAAACGAATTGCCAAAATAGTGCTGAATGCTAGAAGAGGTTGTGGATTGAAAAGCAAATAATCACGATAGCTGCTAGTGGAGATTGATTAGCTAACTTCAATACCTCTTCCAAGATGCATTGACTCCCAAGAAATTCTACCAAGCTTAAATCCACCTACCCCTAGTCTTCTCTTGGGATTGGAGCACATTAGAGAATCGATCCGCAGGCATTTAGGGACATGTACCCTTCAGCCTTCGACCATGTGACGGCTCTTCTGATGATGGCGTTGTTTGCAACGAATGCGACAAACCAGAGGGGACAAAGAGGGGATGATCCGCGTATGAGTTCCTATGAGCACTGTGGGTTGCGGAGGAGTGCGGTTGCTCCGATTGGCAGAACATAAACAATAGAGAGAGGATTATATGAATTATTGAGAAAGACAACTTCGCGAAGAAGGTTAGTGAACGCCCAGTGACACACAACCTTGCTAGCTGTTCCACAGATTCAGTCATGCCGAGCATAAGGAAAAGGTTGAAGAAGCTCACGAGCTCAAAAAAGTCTAAAAGTACAGGTGATTTAGACAAAATGGAACAAGCGGAGAGGAGGTCAATCGATGATGACGATGTTTGCTCACACATTTCAGAAGCGTTGTCCGAAAGGACTGATGTTTCTTTGAACGAATCCTCATACAGTTACGCGTCTAACAGTGAAGAAAAAAAGAAAAAGAAGAAGAGAAGGCTGAATATAAGCTTATCGAAGAAAAAGAAAAAGGAGGGTTTAGTGAAAGATCCAACCGGGACTGTTATTTTTCGGACTCTATCAGTAGAGCATGACCCACGTGGAGTGGGCAGGTCGAAGGAAAACATCTTTGCTGAGGCTGATTTATTAAAACCTGAAAGTGTTGAGTTGTCGAAGTCCGTCGGAAGTAACATCAGTAGGGACGATTCATCGGAAGCAGACGGATGGAGGATATCAGGGTTGATGGAAAATGTTGACAGAACACCCAACGACAATTTGATAACTACATACGAAGAAAGGCGAAAAGTGCTTCAAAGGAGACCCGATTCCGAATCAACGCCTGTTAAAAACAGCGGCTCAAGGAAGGTGTGCGATCATTTCCTATGATTTGATAACCTGATTTGTTTGCTGTTTGGTTATTTGTTTTTCTTAATGCTGTTTGGTTATTGCAATTGACTGTGATCAAACAATCGGGTGAACTTGGCAGTTTTTGGCTGCTCAAATGGAACTTGCAACTGCATTTGTTTAGTATTACGTTTCGTTATAGATTTTGATCTTTATTTGAAGTCAAAGCAACGTCCATTGTTATAGAATAGCCATGAATTTGAAGAATGACCCAGTCTGCAAACTACTCAAAAGCATCGCCATAGGGGTGCGACGAGATGCTGTTGAGTTGTTGATTTCTTCACAATGTGTTATGACCCACATTTGACAGCTAATTAGGGTCGTTGGTACGCAGCAATGGGTTTTTTTGAATGAAGGCTATAGTCTGGGCAATGTCGATATGTTGCAGTCATTTAACATGGCCTCCGTCACGAATATCGATGGCACCACGTGCCTGGGCCACCTTGAGGAATTTCATGAGTAGTTGAAAAGTCTGATACTGTATGGAATGTTGATTCACTAGTAGCAACCCGGGTTTGAATATGATTGATCAGCAACCTGATTCAATTTAACTATGGATATTCATATCTAGTAGGTGCTTTTCCACATCCATCTACTTCCCATTAGCTGGTTGCAAAGTCCTGAAGATGTTTCTTCCAAGAAACTCTCGATTCGGTAGTCCATCAGATACTGTGAAATATTTTTCTAACGTTAAGATGAATACTTAGTTCCTTTTCAAGTATTCCTCAAAGGATTATGCCCATAGAACCAAATCTTTCAGCATTGGATATATCATAAAATAGCTGCTAGTCTCATAATGTGATGAAATTTCTGATCAAAGTAATTGAGAAAATGAATTCCACTGATGTCATTGCTTTTGATTTAGACCTAGTCATCCAAATGGTAAGAGTAAGCACCACACCGTTCTGGGTGCCCCCTCCTACCTCACCATCGATACCTGGTATCAAGCTGGGGGTAACCTGTGGCAAAAAGGAACTGGTGACTCTACCTTGCAAAGTTTTTGCTCAGAGCATTACCTTTAGTCAGGTGCGACTATAATGTTTGCATCAAGTATAGGATTGAACTTTAACCTTGTATGGTACTTTTCTAATCCTCACTTATATTCTGTTTTTCCTCCTTGGTTGTTCATACATATTTATAAATATATTTTCCTATTTTTCAAGGTTGCCGAGGCTTCAAATGAGCAAGATGCGATCACTACCTTTACCAAGGCAAGTCATGTTGTAGAGGTTTCGTTCAGTAGTGATGGAAGCAAGGCTCTCAAGGAAGGCATAGAGGATGAGAATGAATATTCAGACCAGCCTGAACAGAAGAAAAGTGGCAATGATTGCTATGATGATTATGATGATGATGATTTAGCAATGCACAGAGCAGCACTAGAACCAGTGCAAGAAGACGATGTCATAGAGCTACGTAGTGTTGATCCTGAATGTGAAATTGAATTTTTCATGAATGACAGAGAGGATGAAAAAGTAAAGAACAAGGAAGCCATTGCTGAGACTGAAATAACTATTGAGGAATGTGAGAAAGCAAGAACAGATAAGATGGTTGAGGTAATCAATGACCATTCGGTTATTTGTGATACAGGACAAGGGAAAAAGGTTATTATACGACACTTGGAAGAAGTGGTGAACAGAGCTAACATGGAACTGTCAAAAGAAGTCAAAATGGATGACTGGTTGGTGTTGAATATTGAAAAAGATGACTGGGTTGTTGTTGGATATAGTAAAGTTGGAGGTGAAGTAACTTCTTTGTTTGAGCAGTCAGTTGATACTGTTTAATGATGGGTGTTTGTAATTTGCTAGATGCACTTGAGGTAAGTTGAAAATCATCCTTTCCATCATCTTGACAAAACCCCTCTGGGGGGAGCATCTTGTGCGAAGTGTTTATTTTGGTAGATGCTAAGAGAAATACCTCACATATGATATATCTTCATACCACCTTCTTTATGTTCAATGTCAGCTAAGCAGCAGGTATCTTATTGCAAGAGATAATCAAATTGATATTGGATTCAAGGATTTTTGAAAAAGTCGGATAAGATGTAGAAATTCTTGGGATTTCTTTCCCGCTTCTTGCCAAGCCTTTCCATTCCAATAATAAAAGTTAATTTTCAAATGATACACACAATTTTTACCTCCCAAAACCGAATTATCTAACAATGAACCCTCAAATAGGTTTGCTTTCATCCTAATTTCACAATTTCTTTAAGAAATGCTTTTTTATAAACAGTGGTGCTAACAGAGAATGCTTTTTGATAATGATGTTGTTGCTTTTTTTATATAGTATGCTCATAACTATTTTTGTCTCAGCAAATGAAACTCTCAGAAGATACAATCAGATGAAAGAGTTACTATGGTGGCTTGTAAGCTATTGGGATAATGAATATTTTTTTAGTAAGCCCTATTTTAACTGGCTTATCTTCTCTAATTTAGTTTAAACATCTTAGCAATGGTTCTCATACATTCTTATCAAATTTTACAGGAAACAAATGACAGTGAGTTAGTTGTGATGACAACAACAAAGTGTACATTGACCATGTTACCATGACATTTAAGAATGCACATTGAGTCATTAGGCATTAGGCTGACAAAATAAATAAACCATCACCCATTGCACCAAGTAATAATTCAGCAATGCAGTCATGAATTACGCCTTGCAATTAAAAGTTTTTGGAGAATTGGTTCATTGCATTTTGATTTTCACTTGTATTAAAGCTTAATATATAACGGAAGTTACTTAGCGACCTGTCTACTACTTTAACTATCATCATGTATATTTCAAAGCTAGTTGTATTTTCCTATCAAAACATTTGCTATGTAATTTTATTTATTTGTGCAGTTAATCCTGATAACTGAGATCTTCATTTTTTAGCTTTGAATTATCAAACAATGGAATTAGAATTTGAATGGTATTGTTAGATTTTGATGCATATAGGAAAATGCTAAGCGATTATATTGTGATTGGGACCCTGTTTGCCGCTTTTCTTTTAATATTCTGTGGTATTTCTTTCCGTTAAGATTTTTCAAAATTGTACTAGTTGAAGAGAACTGTCATGTTGACTGGGGATTTTCCTATCTTTATGGTCGACTGAATCCTTTTTATCAAGGAAGATATCACATGAGAGCTGGGTATACTCACCGACCGCCTTGACTTGAAAACAATTTTCTGGCTGAATTAATCTGTTGCTCTTAAGAAGGGCTCTCAGCGACATCGACCCATATTCTTGCCACTTGAGTTTTCCCAAGCTGACCCATCAAACTCGCTCCAATGCATGTGTTTCGTCCCACATTCTTGCGATAGCCACGAATCTCCCGCTCAGTTTTGTGAGTTTTCTCGAAGTATGTAGAGAAAAAATTTGATAGAAACATCAGGAGGAAAGAGGGTACTTAACAGCCAATCAGAGCAAATAAGAACCGCATATGAATATGAAACTCGAAGAGAAAGATGTGCGTCAAGGAACCATTAAGATTGGAAGAAGTGAACAAATATAGTCTTTAAAGGCATGTGCAAAACTGTTTCAAATGGAACAGAGAATGTGGATAGGTAATCTCGCCAGATTTAAGCCTTGTTCCCTACGAGATTTCATAGAACTTTGGACTTCATTTTCCTCCTCAGTACAGTTCGTGATAAACTGCAGAGACAAATAAATACATCTAGAGAAATCTCGAATTCGTGTTCACAACAATATGATTTTGCGTGATTCATATAAGAATTAATAATCTATACCTAAGAAACTCCTTGGGGAAAAATGAAGCTAAGAATTCAATAATTGAGTATAAAAGAATGAAATTTATTCAAAATTGACAGCTGAATATCAATTTCAACTCACAAGATTTCTGTAAGTACGAATTAATGTTCCTCTAAGCATGTTTGTTTTAAGAATCGCCATAAGACAATGAAGTTGTGTCCATGGAGCAAGGGCGAGTCGGACAACGCGATACCGCCGTGAGTTTTCCCGAACGAGGATAGAAAGTTTAAAGGAAGCTGGTCAAAGGAATAACAAGGATTAGAAATAATTGGGAAAAGCCAGAATCAGTTGAAGTCGGTGAGACAAACGTAATAAAACGAAGCAGTGTAGCATCGCTTATGATATCACCTTAGGGCAATTCAGATTGAGTGGCAGTAATTCTCCCGCAAGAACGGAGGAATAGAAAACCATCAGCTTCAACACAACACGCCTGGTATCAATAGAAGTATTAAATAGGAGAAATTCGACCAAGTGGGAGAGTAAACTACACGGAAAAGCTAGCACTTTGGTGTCAGTAGTTCGAAATGCGAGACGATTTCCAGCTGAACTGTATAGATTTGAAGCCCTGTCCGAACACAATAAGCACCATACTGAGGGTTGCAGCCCCTAGCGCGTTCGTCTACCGTTATTAGAAAACAGAGCCACCTTGAAATGACGTTTTTAATGGAGTCCTGCATGTGTACAACATACTTCATCTAAAAGAAACGAGTATCATTAAAAAAACCAAAAGCCACGGTTGATTTCGATGTAATCGGAAAGAAAATCAACAGCCTTTTCGTTAGACGGAGACTATTAAGCACGCATTGAAATGCAAAACCCATTAGGGCTATACATTTCTCCACGACTCTGCTATCTTGGCAATAATTTGCTGTCACTGAGTTTGGGTGAAGAAAATCAAAAGAGAATGAATTGTTTCAAGTCATTATGGATTTGGCTAATGTACCAATAAACTTGATCCGAATAGAACAACAGCAGCCACTAAGTATATTTTTGTAAAACAATATGCACCAGATAGTAATGACAGTACATTGTGATTATATACAAATACAGTACATTATCAATTAACGTTTATGGAGTCAGTTTTTAAATCATTTTGCTTCAAACTCATTCAAATTACTCAATTAACTATTCCTGGCATTACTCAAAGAAATGCTTTGCAAGGGAGGACTGGATTTCACCATGCTTCACAAGGAAGGCACCGTCGAATGGAGCGAAATTTGTATGTTGTGAATAAATGCGAAGATTTGACCACAAAATCTTTTTTTCAGATCCTTGCTAGCAACCTATCATGACATGGGAATGATGGGAGTAAGTTACAATGGTACATCTAAGAACGGACACGAGTGAGGCAATGTCACTGCACACTGCAGATGTGTCTACCTTTCATGCTTCAAATGGGAAGGCTCTTGCTTCTGCTACGCCATGAATTCCGTATAAAAACATGTCGCAATACCGGGAGTTCCAAGCGAGATCAAGGAATCGGGGGCCTTGAAGAGGCTCAAAAAACGTTGGATGCTGGAATACAAACTCTGCACAGTAAACAAAAATGTGCATAGTGAGTGTCACTTCCGATCAATGCAAAAGTGAACAATCCTCACTTTTATCACTTTCCTTACATTTCGTTGCCGTCGGGACGATTTTCAGATAAAAAGAAACACTAAGTACTCATTTTAATACCCCCAGTTTTCTCAAAATGAGACTTGACAAAATTATTCCCTAAAGTTCCTAACAACCCCTACCCTAAACATGTAAAAATGACAATTGAAACTCAGATAAAATACCACTTGGTCGGTACGTATCTTAAACACAACACGCCCATCTGAATAACACATATTTAGAATCCCCATTCAAAATTCAAATTCAAAAGTTTCGTCCTGTACTTTTCTATATCTAAAACTTTTCGAGTCAAATCAGTAAGTTTTTCTTCCAACGCTTCTTTTGCCATCTATGAAGATGACGTATACTTTGAACTCATGCGTCCGAGGTTGCTGAGCACACCTGCGTGCGAGACTGAAGGAGCATCATGTCCAAAAGGCAATAGACCTTTTCGGACATCTGCACCGAGTATTCTGGCGTCACTGCTCGGATGTCTCTTGTCGGCGCCAAATAGCCTTGGCTCAGGCGGACCAATTAACCGATTGTCCGAAGAAAACAAACGACTTTCTTGCTCAAAGAGGCGACTTTCTCCACTATGTAAACGCGTATCAGTGCCAAAATACCTTCGGTGGTCGAACTGATCTTGATGGAAGCGATCGAAAATGTCGTTTCCGCGAATATGTGGTTTTTGCGACACTAGTGACGAGCTCAGCGGCGACAGTCTTCGTGGGCTCGGTTTTCGCGTCAAGTCGCTTGCAGCGCACATGCCGTGGCTGGTTAAAGAGCGACACTGGGCAGTATCAACTTTAACTGGTTGAAAGTAGGACGATTTATCACGATTCAAAAATGACGTATGCCGATGTCTCTCAGACTCGAGATGCGTTTCGCGATCAATGGACATGTTTAAAATGCCTCGATCATGATGTAACAGCCTGGATTGTTTTTCCATATCCGGTGCTGGTCGTTCATTGCCTCTGCGGTGATACATTGACTCAAGATGTGGAGGAGAACTTCGATCTCTTTCAAACAAATTATGATAACTGTTTCCCATTGGATGGTTGAGACCATCGAAAGGAAAAGGTGGTTCGAACTCCGACCTTTTACTTGGTAAACCATCGCGAGGGTGGTAATATGGGTTGTGCCTCCCTTGCACGTGGAATGGGTGCCTCTCGGAGTCACGTCCAAAGGAACCTCGAAGCAAACCAGCTGCAAAAAAAGAAGAAATGTGAAGAAAAGACACCGTAAGACGCCTCGTTGTCACAACAGACGTATAGCTAATGCTAATGCATGGTTTGAGGGGGTACAAGGTAAGACAGGGGCAGTTTTCCTTATTGGATACATTTCAAATAAATACCGGCGCCGCTAACAACCCACTCGCTATCGATTCGTCTCCTTTGGTGCCATCGCCATTACTGCGTTAGTGCAGCATTGGGGACAGTAAAAGGCGACGGAAAGGTTTTAAAGGGATTCTCTCAAATCTATCCGGAGAAGTTATTTCCCCCATATTCTGACTGAATGACCCAATGACCTTCATTTGCCCTTCTTGGTCATTCCAGAAACTCACAAGTCCTGTCGAACCGCTTCAGAAACTATCCATTTCGGGCTCTGTAAAAAAGCGAGAGACAGCATTCCCCATTCGAACACCCCATCTCCCCCTTCACACCCGTACAATCACTATCACAGTGTTTCAATTCACAGCTCACGGGATCTGCTCTGCAAAACGAATGATCTCAAAACCAACCTTAGTATAACATCGAATAGTTAACCAAAATTTTGTAATAAGTGCAAGAAAGAGATTAAAGAAGTACCGTCTGAGGGAAAGAAAGTGCAAGCAGGGCGAGAGCCCTCACAACCGTGTCAAAAAGATCTTCATTGAGATCAAGAAGATTCATTGCAAAGGCCAAGTCAGATGGTCATAGTTCAAATAAGTAGAGCCCTTATGGGATGAATACACCCAAGCGATCTTCAACAATTGTCAGGGATCAGAAGATATCGCATGGAGACAGTGGTAACTGCCCAATCTATAATCAAGATTCAAGTGGAATGAGCCCTGTTGAATATCGTGTCAAGGAGAAGCCGTTAAATTGCATGATGTATTAATAAGCTCACTTTTTGCTGTTATCCATTTTTTCCCAGGACTCATCGTGCAAAATTTTTAACTGACTGCATTGTCCTGTTAAACGTTCACAAACCAAATTCAAAATTAAAGGAAAAATCTCCTCAGCTTCATATAATCTTTCCCAAAACGCTTGATACGAAACATAAAAAGTATTACCTGTTTGATGCATGGCCTTAGGACTGTGAGGTCTGACTGCTGAATGAAATGGAAATTCCCTTTCAAATGTCCCACGCGAAGGCACAGCTTGAAAAGCAGTCCTATTTGGCATGAAGCTTTCCTGGTTCAAATGATTTACTCTTTCAGCCTAGAAATCCAAAGAAGCAGTGAATGTCAAATGCATTATCCAACTTACTCCGTTAACATTTCACATATCCATGGGTGCATTGCCTTAAATATACACGGGTGTATTGCCTTAAATATCCATCGGTGTATTGCCTTAAAAAAACATCAAGGCTGAAAATATTCCACTGAGCGAAACCTACAAAATCTACCCAGCATGCTCCATTTCGGCCTTCGTATGAACAAGAGATGGTGCATTCTTAAGATGAGTTGAATTGATCACGTGGTTTCCCGTTGCATTCGCTCACCGACAGTTTCCTATTTGAAGGATTCGAACCCACAACCAATGACACTAAAGGACCAATGAAGACTCCTTACAATATGCAAATTTGATATGACGATTCTCTGCTTGTAGGAAGTCATGTCAATTTCGGCAAAGTAACTTCTATCCTTTTAATAAAAGTGTAAGATCTTCGAAGTTCCACTTTGAAGTTCCACCGCCTCTTTACCAAAATTGCGGCATGAATCTTTGGCAACAATAATTACCTTTCAAGACACGACAATTTGCTTCAAATTTCAAAGGATGAATTGTTTCAAGATTTCGAGCATTTGATTGGACACCTAATCGCGGGATGCTCATTCAGGCATGGACTTCTTTAGCAATTCAAAATTTCCGTGGTGTCGTATCTATTTAGAACTGGAATTGGAGCATTTACGAGACTCCTCCGCACAAAACATCGGAGCCGTGAATATGGCTTCCACGCAGAGGACTCCTGTTGACAGGGACGGCAGTTTGCATTGTCAGTTAGGTAGGTGTTAACAAAATTGGGAATGAATAGTAGTATGCTGTGGGCCATAGGGCCAACAATATTTCTAAGAAGTTCTAAGAAGAACGGTCTAAGCAAGAGACACATAGAAGTATTTAAGGTCGGACGGTGTAGAATTAACCAAGAGACACGGGTTCTAATTACTTGAATGACACAACGATCATTTCCGACTCAAAACCGCTTTACTGCAATTTTTGATGGGAGAGGAGTCCAGTCCCTTGCGAATCACGCTTCTGTCCCCTCAAAGCAATTCTACCCCCATAATGTGACGAATCATCAACATTATAGAAAAAATCTGATAGCATTATACGGCTGCTACCAAGAGTCTTGAATTCTTTTTGCATATCATTGCAGTTGATAAATCAGGAAATCGAGAAATCAGCATGAGTAAAAGACGATTGAAATTACCTCCTTCTGTTTCTTGGTGATGAAGTGGGCAATTCTCACATGAAGGGAGCACCATTTTCCTGGTTTCTGAAAGAATGTCGAGAAAAGCGGTTGATTTCAAGGGGAGCTTAAAAATGTCTGAGTATTGAAGTATATCGAATTTTCAAAGATGATGCAACAGTCAAAGCAGAAAACGCTGATTAGAGTCGTTTTCATCTACTACCTTGCTTGTAGCTTCATTCCTACAGCAAAAACAACAGCAAAAGCCTACAATGATCCCAGCTATGCAAAGCAACCGAAGGAAAAATCTTGCTAGCTACGTTAGGGGAGCGTCGATAAGAAAAAAATTAACACAAAGCCATTTTAAATTGCCCTAAATATGCTGAGGATACAACAAGGCCAGGAACACCAAAATATTTAGTAAACAGAACTAAAGAGAGTGTACTACGAAAGTTCAGGGCCAGACATTTGCATACCACAACAAAAAAGCAGAAAAATAAATCATATCAAGAAGCGAAACATATGAGAACTGAAAAGACTGCAAATCACGTGCTACGACAAATTTGATAAAATATCTTCAGAAGTAACAGTTTAGAGATCAGCATCAAAATAACAAGTTTTATGGCTACATTAGCAGTATATTTCTTTATAACAGTTAACGATAGGCCATGAACAATACGAATGCTAAAAGGTTTGATGAGTTGAATGGAGACAACGCAGACATGCCATTGATATTTATTGTTTCAAACGAAGACCGATTTGAGGAAGTAAAAGTCGACTCCTTGAGCTTCACCGGCAAGAGGAGAAGAATCAGTTGGCTACGGTACCTCACGAGACTACCCAGGAATACAACAGCAAGTATTGGTTTGGCAGAGTCATTTGTTCCAAGAATGCGTTCCGGAAAAAGATCAATAGGTACTTGGATTGCAACAAATAAAAAACTAACAGATTGTGAAGTGTGCTCTGAGGTGGAACGACAGGAGTGATGTTTGCAGAAGACCTGGAAAAAGCAACAGCAGACAGAGCATGCTGGAACCACGAAGCAAGGAAAAGCTCTCTGATAGTGATAATAGAGAAGGTCTTTGTATAAAACCCCAAGGCGCTGACTTGACTGGGAAGAGATTTGATTAAAAGGAAAAAGTTTAAAGGAGTAGGTGCGTTAAATAGATGATAAATAGTATGAGTTGAATGTTAAAAATATGCACTCATCATAGATCATTGCTTAAGACAAGTACCAAAATGCAAATTTAAACAATATATAATGATAACATATTGTATCAAAATCTATTATATAATCAATGCTGTCTCATGATTACCTCATTTCAACAACGATAAGTAGTAATCTAGAATTAGCTGACCGTTAAGCTTATGAAGAGTTAAAATCCAGTATTTCAAAATCGCCAACTTGCACACGCACGCATACTTATACGCACGCATTGTTTAGATGAGTCAGATCAGCACGAATGCCATATACCTTGTCTATTGACAACACGGTTCTCACAAATGACACCGAACGCTTACGGATGCTGGCCTACGCGCATCTTCCTTGATAGTATCCGCATGTAGCATCGATACACAAGAACTAATATCTCCAACATCTCATTCAAAATAAAGAAATCTGTAAATGACATCCTACAAAGCTAAGCATTGCAGCCATTCAAGTGATGAAAGAACATTCGTCTAACCCAAATTTGTAGTCGTCACAAACACAGTTACTATGAAGAGAGCGAATTCTACTTTGAGCAGGTATCGAGAGACTTCCTAAATTGTTCTTTCCTGAGTTCGTGAACACCTTTCACAATGCTTACGCATTCACACAGAGTCAAAGCAACAAAACGAAAGTTGAGCCACACACTCGAAACGAATGTTGGGGCTTGTCGCTAGTAAAACACAATCCTGAGGCACAGGATGTCGAGGTAGGGTGGTCAGGTCCACCCCTAGCCACGCTGCACTTCAAACTACACGCTGCCGAGGTGGACAGATAGATGGCATTACCTGTATGGCTCCCGAGGTATAAAAGGGCCTATGTATCACAGGCATGTTGCAAAAAGCGACTGAAAGAAAGAGGGTGATGGCAGGAAGGACATCGTCGTCCTGAAGATGTGAACATGACGTTTGGCAGTCAACAACAATGGCGATCCATGATTGCAGAAGAAGCCTGAAAAATAGGACGGGTAGAGGGCACACAGAAACGTGCATGAGTGTCTGAATCTGCAACCACGATCCCAATAGGCGAATCCTCTGACTAACACACTGACCATTCCTAGAGTAGTAGATCTCATATGTGTTGCAATGGAGGTTCTTGGATTGTTAGCATAAAAAGCTCATTTACACACTGGGGCTCTATGTGTTAACTGCAACTGACCGATAAGAGGAAATAAAAAGACTTACAGGGACTGGCTTTGGCAGATGTGCGTGCGGCGTAGACCCAGAGGGCAGATATGGCATGCCTCCATAATACTGAAAAAACATTTGAAGCGAAACGATAAGTGATTATGTACCAAAAAGGAAGAAGAATCAAGAACTGAATGTGCTATCAAGATTTGCTCATTAGTAATGAACAATAATATTATATATTAGACTGATTATAATGAAGATAGGGAGGATGTGAATAACTAATAATAACGATAAATTCGAATTAAGCTGAGGTTTTGCCAATGATTCTCAGACATTACGGCGATCTCAAAATAATGTCTGGATTTCACTCTTGCAATGAAAAATTGTGTTTCGATGAAAATGAGAAGAATTCGAAAACTGTTAGGAAAACAGATGGAAGCTGCCGCAGGACGATTAAGTCCTTGAGATACGAGTCTCAACAGGACATTAGAAAAGCCCCGGTACAGCTTAATTCTTGAGGACATAGGGTAGAAAAGGACAAAAAATCATTGGGTTATTGGATTCCTTCAGATTTGACGCAAACCAATTCGCGCAAAATTGATCTGAAAATTCGGTTGATCAACAATTAAACTAATATAACAACGAAATATAACTGAATAGGGCATACCGATGGGGGGAACACTCCATTGGGTACCATTCCAAAGGGGGGGTGAAAATGCTGATGTTGATGGGAGTGCTGGTGTTGATGAATGTGTTGATGTTGGTGCTGGTGCTTGGTAGATTCTTGATTGGATGAGAGGCTGCTAGAAGATGGCGGTCTGTTCTCAGGATGTTGTCTGGGTGAACGGCTCCTGGAATCTTTCCGCACGACTTCCCTTCCTAAAGCACAAACAATTTTGGTGGTTAAATAGTAATTCATGTTAAACTTAGAACTCCGCACAATTATCATGGTCCTGAAAGTCTCCTGTATTTATCATTAATACTTTTTTGTTTCGCTCCAAAATTAGCACTTGATTTACAACTGGGTTTCGTTGGCCTAAAAATGGCTTATTATTTCTGGAGGGAACTTGTTCTAACCCTTACAAAGCAAACAAAATCATACGAGGCCAGTAAAGACGTTACCTTTGATGCTGGAGATAACACTTCTAGATTTGTCGCTGCTTCCAGTGATTGTCGTACCAGTTAAGTCAATTTGATGATGGATAGACTTCCTAATAAACGTATCATCACTGCTTAACGACGATTTAATGGGTGAGAAAGAACCAAGTCTAGCTGAGATCTTCGTCTCTTCAAATCTACTGTACTGAAAACCAGTCTCTTTTCTCATAACGAATTCCATGGGGGAAATTGATTTGTCTTGCTTTGCATCACTCGTCATTGTTGCTATGCTTTTTGTTCCAGTGGTTGGTGTGTTTGTCATATCTTGCCTGTTCGCAGCGGCAGTCGAACTAGCTTCTTGGCTTGGAGGTACTGATGAGGACGATCCACGCATGCTCTGAATTGCATTGATACTGAAGTCTGAGAGCGGTTCTGAAAACAGGGAAACAGGAGGAAAAGATCATTTCTACGTAACGCATTTTGCGGGTTTCTTCCTAATTTTTAATCATTGACACATCCATGCTTTGTTATAAACCTTTGGATAACAAGAAGTGATCTAACGTCAATACGTACGGAGGGCGGTCGAATAAGAGCAGATGTCCAAATCCTTTACATCCAATCAGCGACAGATTTGGCAGTGGTGAGTTGCTCATGGAAGCGACACTCTGATCGTGACAACAATAATCTACAGGCAAACACTAATTGGATATGACCTTAAATTAGCGATGGAGGCTTATCATGGCAGTAAAAGCCTTACTATACAATAAAATAATTTTCCATTCAAAGATTCATAAAAAATCAGGTCAACTCGTGTAATCAAAGCAGAGTACTAACTAATACAGAGCACTGAGAACCCATAGACATGAAACTTTTTAAATCATCCTATATAAATCCATAATAATTCTATACCTAATATGACATCGAACCTATCGGGGAAAATATACCTAGTTATGGTGCACCATCACGCTAGTCAGCTAACGCCAAATGAAATTAATTTCAAATCGAATTAAAGACCAGCTAACATAACAATTGATTGCAGACAAAAAAGTTTATTAAGGTTGGAGTCACAACAGCAATCTCAAAGAATATCATCTCAAATTCAATGCCCCAACTACCTCTGAATAATTTTCCATTTAAATTTAAAAGCAGGATACAATTAATTCTGCAGTAATTCTACTCGATCTTTCTAAAACCAAAAACTAACCCGTGAATAAACTCAGACTGATCTCTATTCACTTCTCAAAGAACCTTAGCACAACTTCCAAACCTTAATAACAAAACCTAGTGCGATATAAAGACGTCGTCTTTGATTGTGACCAGCAAGACATTCTACAAAGGCGATAACCGACATTCAGAAGGCTTCTGTTTGCATGCCAACCTACTAATCAGCGACAAGGAAACCACTGTTAGGGTGTGACGCAATCCCAAGACTAAGGATGGCAAGCAAATAGGTCTGCATACAAAATGGACGGACAACAAAAGATGAGAGCGACAGATGAACACGTGTCACAAACCTCCAATCGGGGGGTAGCGGCAAGAAATTAAGGCAGGGACAGAATACATAGCAGCATAACGGCTACGTACCAATGCAACAGCAATCTCAAATCTCTCTGAACACAATATTACTCGTACTACAAAATGCTTGTCTAATGCATGTCCTTTTTTTCGAAGCTTTAACGTTGAGTAAGACTAAATCCGTCAACAGGGAATTTCCAATCAGAGACACTGACAAGCATCCTTTATCAGGCTTATGGATCCCAAGGTGTCGTCAAATCAGGAGAAATGGCCCGGCCAATGCTCAATCGGCACAACTTCTCGGTTTGTCGACATTTAACAACAAGTGCGTGGTAGAAACAAATGAATTATAGGAGTTAATTGGGCCAGAAGATTGAGGGAAAAACCAAATATGCGAATATGAAATGTGATGGGAATGAGATGATGACACCGCGAGTCAAATTACGTCCGTTGGAAAGAAAACATTTGTTAACAGTGAGTGGCCAAGCGGCTTACATAGCTTCCGCCAGGGTACTGAAGTTAAACTCGACCAAGTGAGATGAAAACTACAGATAAGTGACCTCAAGGGGTCTGACCGCACAACTAACATCACCACCCTTCGCAAGAGACACAACTAAGGGGGTGCTAAGCATGCTAAGCATAAGTACAGTGAGCTCAGATTGACTTGAAATGGCAGAAAACTTCTCCGCCCACTTAAAATACACCGATGAGAACACAGAAGCACTACAGCTGCATTGCACTACCACCACGGATTCACAATCAAGAGACATCGTGCAATTTGAACAACAAAGAGAAATGTTATATCGAAATGAGGCGAAGAGGAAATTTTCTTCACCGCCTCGTTTGAAGTAAATAATGTCGATTAACACTAATTACTTGTTGTCGTTACCCAAATCAGACAAAAAAATTCCCCTTTTTCTCCGGTGGGGATAGCTTCACCGGAAATCTGTTCGAAAACAGTTAATCTTTCAAAGTAAGGTCTGTACAAGGCTAAATAAATAACTTCCCATATCTCCGATATACAGACGTGATCAACATAATCTTAATATTGACTTAAGATAACGGCGAGAGATTTGAAGTTCCTTACAACTAGCTAAGAATTAGGCAAGGAAAGAAGCTTAATGCAGACACGAAAGAGATGAGGGGATTGGGAAACAAGGACGTGAAATGTGTACCATCAGTAGAGGGAACAGTCGATTTCGTATTTCTGGTAGTTGATCAGTCTAATGAGAACCCCCTTCAATGACTCAACATCAAACCCGGTCTGTGCGAGAACCCAATCCTTAAAAGGCCTAGACCATGCAATCGGTCCCAAGCTGGAAAAAGGAGGAGGTGGTGATAGGGTAGAGCACCTGGCTATCAAACCCCAACAAAGAGCTTGGTGGGATTGGCTTCATGAATGTATTTAGTCGAAGAGCATGATCAGAAACTTCTGTGATCATCCAATTTACAGAGATGCCAGAAAAAAGGAACGAAAAACGGGCCCTAGCCTTCCTTCGTATCCAATGTGAAGGACGTAATGTTTCTTACAGCAACGTTTTCGGTAGAACTAGTAAAGAATACAACTAAAGCTAAAAATGAAAGAAAAATCTAAGATGATTGAAATCATTCTTGGCATTAACAAGTTGGATTGCTTGAATAAAATCAATATACATCGATTCTTAGAAACAATGGTCACACTGAATACCAGACATACCGTTAAGAAAATTAACGGGTACACGAAAACAGGCAACTAACGCATAGTTAAATCGGGCAGAATAGCCTAAAACCTATCGTCTAAGCTTAAACCTATCGTCTAAGAAATCTGCTAGCTCCTTTCTCTCTCTCTCTCTCTCTCTCTCTCTCTCTCTCTCTCTCTCTCTCTCTCTCTCTCTCTCTCTCTCTCTCTCTCTCTCTCTCTCTTCTCTCTCTCTCTCTCTCTCTCTCTCTCTCTCTCTCTCTCTCTCTCTCTCTCTCTCTCTCTCTCTCTCTCTCTCTCTCTCTCTCTCTCTCTCTCTCTCTCTCTCTCTCTCTCTCTCTCTCTCTCTCTCTCTCTCTCTCTCTCTCTCTCTCTCTCTCTCTCTCTCTCTCTCTCTCTCTCTCTCTCTCTCTCTCTCTCTCTCTCTCTCTCTCTCTCTCTCTCTCTCTCTTCTCTCTCTCTCTCTCTCTCTCTCTCTCTCTCTCTCTCTCTCTCTCTCCGGCTGCTTTTTAGCTAACTATGAAAACTGAAAATGTTAAGAACCAAAAATAAATCAGCGTAATTCTTACTTCGAGGGGCATGCAGCTGTTCTAAGCAGTTTTCCGTCTCCTTGCTCGCCACCTAGAGAGAAAAATGAATGCATTAGCCATGAAATGTTTCGACAACTTCAGAGATCCCCTTCAAGTGAAACTAGTTCGTGGATCTCCTCAATTCGTTCAAAATGCTTTCCTTCATAGCCTAAAGTAGATTTCGTCGTTCGCCTGAGTGCAAGCACACTTGGTGATTCGTGCACCTAGAATCTAAAGAACTGAAAATTGAGAATTTCGTCCGGCTAATCCCTTAGCGCAAAAGATATAAACGCAGGACTCCACCAATGAGGCATACTCTGATTCATTATCAAGATCAGCCTCCACGACTGTGCTACGAACGCCATTCGAAGCCGCTCAGAAGCAAGAAGGGCCTTTCAGAGAATGCTGATAGCAGACCAACACAAACTAAAAATAAAGGCTACAAGGGTACAAACGAGATCAATAGCGTGCAGAAACAGTAGGCACGGGCGTGGCAAAATAAAAATAGTTGAAGATGCTGCATTTCATTTTTAGCACAGATTATCTATGATATATTATCAATCTATCTGATTCATCCATTAAACCACGCCTCATCAAGATATCATTCAACAGAAGTGTCCAGGCTTAATAACGATTTTCAACTCTATTCCGAAAACAGCAGGCGAAATATGGGCCCAGAAATATTTCAACAAAACTGAAAACTCCCAACTTCGCTTAATCGAATAATCTTTGGCATTCGCCAGCTCCTGTCCATTTCTGATTTCTCATTTTCATAGTTTCATTTACTCGTAAAACCTTGAACAATGCCAATTCCAACTGCATCTAAATCTTTGTAAATGCGAGAAAATAAAATAAAATCGGACATGGAATGCAACAACTCATGTGGTAATTTCGAAACAGTACAAACACTTACAACTGTGACTTTTGAGACAATTCTCTCACTGACTATAAGATTAGTGGTTGACCCTGCTGTTGCTGTTGTTGCCATGGCATTGTCCTCCATTTCTGGTGTCATGTCTTCGCTGCAAATACTCAACCCTACGTCCCTCATTTCGGTCGCATTTTTAATCATTTCCACAGGCTGATTTTCTTCTTCGGTTATTATTGTTAGTGGCGTCTCTGGCTTGAAACTCGTAGCCTTCAAAATTTAAAACAATCAAGCCATTAAGTTCGCACTGCAGGCGAAAAACTGCACAACAAATTCCGTTACGCTCTCGTCACCGCTACAACAATCTTATTTCCATAATGAAGTATGCAGGATTGGAGGTAATAACGTGTGTGCAGCAATGAATTCAGATATTTCAGTCACTAAACTACGGTACCA
Source organism: Pseudorhiza aurosa (assembly GCA_964026355.1). Taxonomy (NCBI): domain Eukaryota; kingdom Metazoa; phylum Cnidaria; class Scyphozoa; order Rhizostomeae; family Lychnorhizidae; genus Pseudorhiza; species Pseudorhiza aurosa. The sequence continues at coordinate 805,717 of OZ032120.1, forward strand.
CTACACAGACGTACACTAATTAACTAAGACAGTTAGCTAAGAAAGAAAGAAAGAAACAGTATTGCTTCAATCAAAGGAATCAAGCCGCATTATTTCATACAGTGGGGCGTCGCATTGCATTTACTTGGAGCGCAATTCCAAGAAAAAGGTTGAGGTTAGGGTCATGCAGATCGCATGCCTAAAATATCACTGTTGAAAGGGGTGCTTACGAAATGGAGATCCGAATGGGGCAAAGGGGGTGTTCCCATCATTCCATTCATTCAACTCAATTGGGGAAACGCGTGGAGGTGCGGGAAAAGCTGGCCAACTCCTTCCCATACCCCTGTCCCAAAATGAAATCCTTAAATCTTGAGCGGGTCTTTCTTTTGACATTTGCCATTTTACAAATGGCGACTACCGCTTACACTTATTTGTGTCCGTGCAGCCGAAAAAAGCCATGACTCCTTTCGACCCTCGCATTGTACCGAAAGAAACAGCACTATTGTATATCAGCACTTTTGTTCGCAAATAAGACTTTTCTTCTCGACCAGTAATTCATGTTCATCAAAACTTCCTCGAACCTTGTAGGTTTGCAACAAGCCTTCTATTTTATCCCAGCTTCCTTATTCCTAATGGAGTCTAAAATCGTTTTTCCTTTCCAAAGTGGATCACTCCTTTCGCTTCCACTGTTAATTAACTATTCGTAGTAGGCCATGCTCAAAGAAAACGAAACCTAAGGGTTCAAAGTGCTGAACCCACGAAACGCATGCAAGGGTAGGCGAGAGAGAAATAGGAAAACTCACCTGCTCCTCTTTACCCTTTTTTAATTTAGTTTTTGGTTTCTCGGCTTTGTTTGCCTTTGATTTCTTCGGCACCGTCTTCTTCATACCTTTGGGACGCTCGCCGCAAGGGAACTTGCCTTGCCCCAACTTCATGTCTCGCTTCTTCTTGGTAGGTGTCCCTTGCATTGAATTATCTTCACTACTTGCAAGTATTGCTCCTGGCTTCAAGGGGCCGTCAGCCTGAAGACGTTATTGAATAATGTTATTATACTAACAAATGATATCAAATATGAAATGCTTTGCTCGTAATCAACGGTACCAACTGCGTAGAAAGCATTTATGTGAAAAGCTCAGTGGCTTGTTAAAACTGGCAAGCGAGGTTGGAGCTTGTCCATACTTCGACATCGCTGGAACCAAAAAACCATACTGGCAAATGTTGACCAATTTCAATTATTCATCCGATCAGGCTACATATGACCCCGAGAATCATACTGCTTGCAGCTTAAAAAGGCATGGCTATTTCGCAAGGCCCACGAGGAAAGATCTCAGAGACATTGCTCAAAGGTAGTTTTTGACAAACTATTTTACCAGATAACCAATATTACCTATTATAAGGATATCACATTTTATCTCAAAATGATTGCCAGTCAGTCAGTCAGTCAGTCAGTCAGTTGCACACTCAGTAACTAAATTGAATCGACCTTTAATATGAAATACACGCAGATTCTAAAAGACAGAGGTATATCAATATTTTCTTAGGTAATGGATATTGATTTGTAGGGAAATATCGATTTGTGGGGAAATATTGCACGAATCATGCTGAGATCACTAAATGGGCCATCTAACACTGTCCTATATTTAATACACGTGAGCCCTCTGGTAATACGACTGGACTGCGTTTATAGTGGACGACAACTGGAGGCAACGATGGGGCAATAGCGAAAGCTAAAACAAATAAACTCGAGTCCTTCTTGGGACATTGTTTAGTGGCTGAAAGCGCCCTTCAAAATTAAACTCATGCAGAGTATTAAAATACATTTTGGTAGCTATTGCGTCCCACTTAGCGAGAAAAGCAGATAAAAGTTAAAAACCCGATCACAGCAGAAAATTATCCGATCATAAGCCTTTGGGGATTTGGTATAAATATTGCGTAGTAATTCAGATTTCTCCAAGTCAATATTTGAGCGAGGAAAAGGACGTTGTGTAGTGTGAATGCAGCCGTAGTTTTAAAGAAATACCAGTATAAACGACGCGAGAAATCTTTATAAGGACACTCAAAAAACTTTCATTTGGTGACACCTTTCAAATTTGAAAAGGGAGGCGTTGAAAAAACCTGCTAATATATGAAGCGAGGCTTGATCTCTCTGGTTAAGTTCAACGCCAATTCAAAAATCCGAGTAATAAATATATTTCTTTTAAGCTCTGATCTCTCTTTATCAAATTTAATTGCGGAAAAACACGAGCGTGATTCTGAATAAAACAAATGATTCCCCATTACTGTAAGTGATGAAACAATTTGGCCAAACAAAGGCTGAATTAACCCTTGCAAGCAAAGATCAAGTTCTAAGGAGAGAAAACTTGAAAAGGGCCCTCAAATTTTTCAAACTACTCAAAAAACTGACAATATTTTGGTTAAGGAGGTGAATTGACCTTCATAAATTCATCAAAATTTAGAATCATAAAGACAACATTGACTAAGCAAACGACTGCTGTGGCTTCTTGTGATCTCCTTCTAGGTCAATTATCAAAATATTGTGACCCTATTCCTTGAAAAAGACATAACAAAATCAAGTTCATATCTTCACCCGCCAACAACATTTTACTCCCCCACAAAACGAATCCACCAGGGCTAAGTTGCTCAAGCCCTTGCTTCCACACACGCGGTACATTTCCTGACTTAAAAAGAATGGCAGACATAACAAATGATAGGGAATGATATGAAATTCACAGTACAAAAAACAATTGTCTGCATTCCACCAGCATTTAAATCTGAAAACAGGGCGCCGCCAGATCTCATGGTCCGAAATACATCCATATATTCAAATCTATTTATCATGATTTCCCTCACACTCCCCAGGGAACGCATAGCCTCGTTGGGGCTCAGCGAAGGAGGTCCCCCCCAGAGCTTCGACTGACCGAATCATTAACGATTAAGGCTGGACGGCCTTCCTCAAACCATCGACAGTTTTAATGGGTTTCGAATCACGTACTGCTGTCGCCTTCCAACCACCATGCGCAGCCATTCATTCCGCACAACGAGCGAAGCAAACAACGCTAACATGTTTAAAAGGCAGGTAACTCCGCATTCAGCTTCTTAAACCCTTGAGAAAACATATGTCTAGGAAGATGGTTCCAACGTAATTGTCATAATACAATTCTTATGAAACTCGAAGGTCACATTGTAACTCCTCAATTGTCTCCGCTCTTCGTTTTGTGTAAATTGTTGGTTTCGGTTTCAATATCTATTCGTTCTTCTAGACAGCAATAGCAGTAGAGATGCAGACAAATAAGGCACCGTAAAAATACTGCGAAATTGCTAACAGAGGTTGTGCGGGCAAAATGAAGGGCCCGCTTCAAGGCCTAACCGAACACCGACATCTCTCATAACGGAACGTAGAAGATTTTGTCTGCATACACTGACCCGACCGGCTAGATCTACTTCTAAACAAAGCTCATATGAAATGAAAACAATTAACATCTGGTAGTGATTAAAACACAATAGATCAATCCGGCATTGTATTCTACTTTCCATTAGTCATTCGTGCAATTGTTCAAAACGGAAAACCTCGGCGTCATTCTCAAAGCATTTCAGATATCTGAAGTAGTAAGAAAAGCAAAGCCCACTCCCATACTCTGAACGCGTGGTGTCATCCTGAGCCACGGCATTGAGAAGTAGGGTGGCCAGTTAGTTCCCTCGCCGTACTTTACCCCCCCCCTCTTCCGCTTTACGCCAGGAACCCATTTACTGTTGGAAGAACACAGAGTGGGCAAAGAGAAACCTGCATGATGGCGTCTCGAAGCCGGACCTTCCGCGAAATAGACATGTTTTCTGGCCATTATGCAAACTGTCCCTCTATCCGAGGAAGGCTACATCTATGCCCCGACCACCAATGATGATTCATGCCTTGAGCACCCGATCAAAACTAGGTTGCAAAGGGCTCATAATGAGCGATTCCAGCCTGGGGCGATACCAACCAGCTAAAGACACAGAGGACTGGTTTCTTGAAGACACAAAAGATAAATCCAATCCATACAACGTGAGACAGCTCCTTCCTGTGAGACAGTAGCATATTGTATCAAATATCGCTGAAAATTTTAGCGTTCACGGTGACTGATAAGTTAATAAAGTTCTTTTAATTGTCTAATTTCAATTCTGTCCGCAACATCTCGCTCGCATCGCATTCTGGCAGAAATCTTGGACGACATGTCCTGTCCAGTCCCCCAAGATGGTGCCGCTGCTGATTCCAGCTTACCATGAGCTGACAGACTAAGAAACCCCTCAACCTGCGAGGGTAGTAAATGTCCTAGGTGAGTCCCTGAATCCAAAAGGTTGACATAAGTTTCAATTTAAGGAGTCTTTGCCAAAAAGGCAGGGTAAAGGTCAATAATCGCAAACATTTCAGTGCATTTTGTTTGATCACTTAATCTTGCTTTGTGCCCTGAAACAGTATAAAGGGTCTCCAATTCTGCTCTTAAAGTGGTAACACCAACATGCTAAGATACGTAATCTGTATATGCATGCTGAATTAGCGTCTTCCTCTCCCATAACCATTTCAGCATATGGAACTGCACTTCCCTGGGTCTGCAGTTGCAACTAGGATAAACCATTTCAAAATTAAAGACGTCTTCGTCGTAATAGGCTCAGGATTTGGCTAGTAGTTGATTGAGAAAGATTTTAGAAAACTTGTAGATAAATGTAGGGCTAAAAACCGCAAGCCTACCTTGATAGGATTATCATCTAACAGCTTATTGTTTGTTAAATGATTAGTTATAAGTTTATATAATCGTGTTAATATCACAGTACCACTATTACATTAACGAGAATTTCGCTCCTAAATTATATTTCCTTTCCTATCCTATTTATTAATGCTGCAACTCCGAAATCGGTCTATAAATGATTGCTGTTCGCAAAATTCTCAGGCCGACGTCTAAATGTACCAGCTGTAGATAGCTTATCGCTGACCTTTCTTTCTCTTATTCCCATCATATGGAAGCACGAAATAGCATAAAAATCTTTTGTTTGCCATTAAAACCAGCCGAGATCAATGGCTATGGAAGTCAAATCAATCAAAATTCCAAAAATTACATAAAAATCCCGAAATAAAAAGCAATGTTCACTCTACCTTGGAGTCCAGATTACTCAGAGACTTTCTCAGAAGTTACTTTTTCGATACAAATTGTGAACTAACAATGTACAATACACTACGCCTAATCAATGAAGCTGTCCGCGTATACCTCAAGGTACTGGGGCACCTAAAGACCATCAAACATATACTTGAGGGAGTGCTTGTTAATATTAACAGTAAGGGTAGGAGGAATCATAGCGAAATGAGGTCACATAAACAGAACAACGTAGACTGCGTTAGTTGAGCAGCGGGGAGCAAATACAACCCCCGTCAACACGTGGGTCTTGGTTCACTCTCGTTGACCGTGTCGTAGTTGGGGGACGCAATGCGACCGTAGGGCCAACGTGTCAAGTAAAGTCAGCAAAACAACGGAGAAGTGTGAAGTGTGCTAATAGGGAGCCTCCAGATGAGTCGCCAAATTGATCGATGAGAGGTCAGCCCGCTTGGCAGGGGTGAATCAAACTCATGAACCCAGGTAAAATTCATATGCATAGGCGCACTATCCTCGTAGGACAGGCAGCTTACGTGCGCCTTTGAGATTTGTCATAAAAACATGTTATTCACCTTATCCGTGTATTCGACGACTGGAGATCAGCTTTTAATCCCATTGTCAATTCTCTGTGTCCACTATCACTGAAAGATTAGTCTAACGCTTTTCCATAAAAATTGCCTAATTTACCTTACCCTTTTAAAGATATGCATTATCTTTAGGGAGTCGAGAAAAGATTCCATCTCCCTTCGATCATTTCAAACAGACAACGCTGAGTGAAACTAAAACGAGTCTCTCACTAGTTAAATTGAACAGCAATCATTAATCATTCATACGACATATATAGACATCTGCTCGTGATCAAAATATTTGTTGCTCTAAATATCAAAATGCAAATATCGCACGATGACGCTGCCAGCCAGATCTGATACAGTAACAGCAGCAAAATGGCTTCAGCCGACAGCTAGCATTAAGACCATACACAACTGCTATGATGTTGCTGTACTAACGCGACCAGACAGAAGCGAAACAAACAGAAGGTCGTTTCAACAAGCTCTCTAAGTGTGTAATTTCCCGAGCAAATGGATGTATCATTGGGCTTCTCGCAATTAATACAAACATTAATGAGATGTATAGATGGTGTATCAAATTCAGGTGCAGCAACCAGGTCAAGGGATCTTCCCAATATATAACATATCAACTACGTCTCATTGTGTAAAAGGCACTTGAAGCAAACGGATAGAGACATAAAGTAAGCGGGCAACAACTTCACCAAGTCATCCTGTTACTCTCCAGAAAACAAATAAATCACTGCATGAGAGCATGCATTCACAAAGAATCCCCCATCGGCAGATAAGGCAGCTTTTGTCTCTTGCTAATTAGAGTCGAGTTCTATATGAGCTGTAATGTCATACAATGCGCCTTTGAAAGTCATCTGCAATGCCCTTAGGCCTTACGAAAAAACGACCCATAGCAGAAATTTCTGTATTACACTATGTACTTACTTATTTTAAAACACATATATCACAATATCACGAGAGTTTCAGATAATGGACTCCATGTTGCAACTGGATCTGTTCTAACCATACCAAAAATCTATCTGCTGTTCATAGAACGCAATTGAATAAAAGTCGTCTGGGGATGTCACGGGCATAAAGAGCAGCAACACTCCTCACGATTTATCAAAATTTGGCAAATTACTTCCAAATACTTGAAGGCACGTCAGTGGAGAAACAGTTGAATGGTAATATTATCCCCCGCTGTCGAAATATGTGAAGGCGTTTGGAGTGACTTACTAAAATAAATATTTAATCAAATTCGGAAAGGTTAGTATTACACAATAAAACTGGAATCGTTTATTTTCTATTAAAAGAAACGGTAAATGGTTAAAAGATAATTCAGTGAATAAGCCAGAACCGCATGCAAACCGCAATGCCCTTGATGTATTACGATATCGGAAGCACTGAGACCTAATTCAAAACAAATCTATTGAAGTTTTGAAAATATCATGGTTCGATAAGGGCCAAATCTAAAACAGAACTGCAATATTTACAAGTAGGTAGGCATCATGATAGATAGCACCAATTCAGAATGATGCCTCATTTCTTTGTGACAGACAAAACAAGAGAATTTCCTGCATAGAGCAGCCACGGGATTTCACAAATGCGGTTTCGAAGTCTGAATTCAATTAACAGTTTGAACCGAAGAATCGACTAGGCGACCATCCTCGTAGGACAGCGTGGCCTTAATAGTCTTAAAAACGGCCAGATCTTTCCTTACATGCAACCCACGTTTCCAATGCATTTTGGAATCAAGGAAAATCTTACAGACATAACACTTCTGTGTGCTGTTATAGTAAATATGTTCTATCTTCCATGCATGTATTACAAAAGCAGTACACAAACTATCCACATGAACTGATGAGGGGAAACTAGCTAGCAAATTTGAAGGATGAAAATTCTAGAATGCCACAAAATCCAGACAAATTTCCATGGGGCAAGTCCAGTACGATTTGTTAGTGCATGAGCAGTTGATGCATCATTAACATCTATCCACAAATGACAGGACAAATCATGCAAAAAAACCAAAGAAGTAAGAAGTATGAAAGATAATATAAGCACAAAAAGGTAACATGGGTGGGTAGTAAGTCAGTTGTTGGTGTGCTGCATGAAAAACACACAGGATGCACTCTCACAAGTAATTCTTCATGATTCTGCTTGCCCTGAACTTTTACATTTTCAAAGCAGGCAAAAACTACTACACTATCCATCACACAATCACAAATACACAACCAGCTCAGTCATTTTTTCAGTCACTCACTAATCCATGCCCTTCCTCATTTTGTCCCCTTCAGGCCCTCAATCAATTTCTCAGCCACACATTCATCTACAACTTCCTTTACTCCTTCACAGACTCATTTGTCTACTCACTCACTCGCTCAGAACCAGAAATGACATTCAGCTTCTCCTAAATATACCAGGTAGTAGCAAGATAGCTTCATCAGACTGATAAGGACATCAACAAACAACTAACATTTAGGTGCTGTAAAATGGGGGGGGGGGCTGTTAATTTCCATGGTTGAGTTGCTACCATGAGATGGCAAATAAAGGGCAGTGTTAAACTATTTTGAAAACATTACACACTGTTTTCCAGTCATTCACTGTGGGAATTACATGCATGATAATGCTAAGCAATACTGATCGGGTTTTCCATGGTGGTAAACTGCAGATTGAGATGACAACTATTAAGGGGACCCAGATCCTAGAAGCATTCGAACAGACAAACTTATGGATTGAGATGGCAAAACAACTGATACGGAAATGGGTAGTTTTGTTGGTTGATTAAAACGATTTGATTAAATTTACTTATACTTCACCAATAAAAAGTTGCTGATTGCTAATCCGTGGATGTGCTGGTGATGGTTCTCTATGTTAATATGTGGTAGATACTTTTGACAGAAAATCAGTGAGAAGGCCTTCTGTCACACAAATTACAAGGTATGGAGATGGCTTACAAATACACAGGAAAGAATCTGAGCAAGTCAAAAGGGGAGAAAATTGGGTTTGTCATGGTTTGTAAGAAACACACAACTCTCCAAAGCACCTCAAAATCTGTTATCAATATACTGTACATATTTCAGATCTTTATAGCAAACAAGAAACGAAATCATCCAATTTATCAACATCCAGAGAAAAACCTGGAATTCTTTAAAGTTTTACTTAGTGCTTTGAAGTAGAAATGGGAAAATTTGACCTTGCAGCAGTACCTGTTGAGCAGTGATCATGCTTCACTCTGCGGATGCTAACAAAATTTTTGAATATCTCATTGTTCGTGGCTTTATAAAATGGATTTCTAAGACCAACTGGATTTGACAAGAGATTTGCCAACCTGCTTTATACTATGCGAATTGATTGAAAGTTATTCAATCGCATTTCATTAAATTTCGCGTTGACGTTTCTTGAAATCAACAAGGTGACAAAAATATTATATGATTCGCCTGAAATCTATGAAACGGTACATAGTTATACAGAGCCAGCAATAAACATACGGAGGCTTTTTTCTCACAGGGTGCTGTTCTAACACAATAGTCGCAACAATCCTCTATTTGTTGGCAAAAATTTTTGTGGCTATTATTATGAAACTAGAAGTTCGTAAATGGATGGGAAACGAAAGAAATTAAATGAAATAAACAAGGCAGTCAAAATCATTGAAAGTCGATCGACATATTTCCTAGGAAACCATCTGCTCACCCGTTGTTGGAAGGTATATTACCGTGGAAGCGGAAAAGAATTTCGAAGTTTGCAATCTGCATGAACCGAACCCAAATGGCATGAAACAATATATTCAAACGCTATGCGTAAATCATTGGGTAGACCTTAAAAACAGCGTGAATTCGATGCCTTATTTCAACAGTAAAGTGTGGAAATTAAATGTAATTCTTAATGGATTGGTAAGTTATGTTGGGAGTGGAGGACAGCACACGATTGGCAAGTCAATAGAAACATCATCAGAATGTTCCTACAGTTAATATAAAAAATACTTGAGTGAGTTGAGGTAACAGTACATTGTATCCCGGAATAATGATCAATGTCTGAAAGCTATTTATGTATGATCAGTATTTCAATATCCGTGGAATCGGACATAAGTCAAAAGGTATTTGAAACAACATACTAATGTGAAGTCAACACATCCATCATAACAGAAAACAGTGCATTCTTCCAAAAGTTTGATTAGGTAAAGATCCTATAACAATTATATGATAAAGAGCAAATAGATTTTCAAGAAAATAAAATACGGCCTTAGTCGAAACTACGAACAAAACAAACCTCCAAGTCTTCCAAAGTTGCGTATGAAACCATGAGAAAGCCATCAATAATATCCTCTTCAAATGATATCTTTCTTTTGCGGCTTTTCTTCGCCTTTACTTGTGAACTGTCCTCCGCTGTCTCGCCTGTCTCGCTACCTTCGTTGCCGACCTTCGTCGCTGAATCTTCGCGTTTCATCTGAGTTTTCGCCTTCTTCTTTACGGCCAACTTCTTTTCCATATTGCTGCCGATGTTTTAACCCAATAATATCCGTAAAACATATAATATCTATGGTAGATCGGATCGTTGACAAACGCGTGTTCGAAGTCAGACCTGCCCTACTTCATCAGTTGCTGGCTGCAGTGTTGCGGCCTCTCAAAGCGCTTTTGATTGACAAGTGAGAAATTGAACAAGGGGTCGTATACCGCCTCTTATTGTCTTTAAGATCACTTTAGCTGTCATTCATAGCCAGGTGGCGATACACACTGTATTCAGCGTAGAGGATCGTTTGAGCATAAATTTTCTGCACTTGTGTGTAACGCAAGGAAATCCATAAAGCCGCTATGTTTGTTGCTTATATCTTTGGAATAATAAACTATAAAAGTTTTATTGAACAAGGCGAATAATCAAGTGACAAAATGGCGGTCGTGAGGTGGCGCATGTTACTAGCGTCAACAGTGCAAAAGTCAACTACACACAGCTTCTTCGCAATTGCTTTATTTGCTCAAAGGAGAATTTGGACCATAAACGTCATAACGACAAGTACTTCCACAACAACATGGCTAAAGCCCATCGAATGGAGAGGTTTCTTCAACTTGCGACTAACGTATACCCCCTTCGCCTCTTCGCCAGGCTATTCGCCCAAGTGGCTGCGTGCTTCTTTGTATCCGTGTCGTGTCTGTTCTCCCATGAGAGAGATTTCATTTTAAGTGAGTTATGTTGGGGAAAGACCGTGGTGGCATATACAAAGCCCCAGCAAAGGAAGAAAATGAAAGGCTAAGAGGAGAGAGAGATCAGATTAAGTTGATTGATCTGAGATTTGAAAGAGGGCAAGTTGTAGGATTCAGGAAAGCAAGAAGAAGGCAAGACGTTCCATAAGTTGCATGTTCTTGGGATAAATAATAATTTTTGGGATAGATTTCGTAGATTAGGCAGTGAAACTTGGAAAGGGTGTGAATGAGTTGAGCTTCTGGTGGTCCTGACGCGCCTCAGAGGAACTGGAATAATATCCCTGATCTCCTGAGAGCCACGCCCGTGAAAGTAACTGGAAAGATGTTGGAGAGATTTTGTCGGCAATATCCCTCTATTCTATTCGTGGGGTTGTAAATCCCAGGTCAGATTCCAAACTTCTGATGGATAGGCACGACACAAAATGAGACTGCAACCTTTCAAACAGCAACAAGTAAATATATAGAAAATATTGTATATAGTTATTGAATCAAAACGTTATCAACTTATCTTAATCTTTCGTTATACGGTATTATACGAAGCAGTTAATTCCTTTCCAATCTAGCTATTCTGCTCGTTCTTCGATCTTGCATCGACACGTGGTTTTTCCGATCTCACTTTCCTTCCCCAGCCGCAACAACAACAGTAACAAAACAACAACAGCATCAAATATAACAATAATAATTATAACAGATTTGATGAGGATGTAGGGATTTCTTGAAAGGACGGGGAGTGGATTTTGGAACACAGCCCTAGACATGGGAGCAGTACTCAAGTGAAAGGAGGGATTTGGGCTTTGCATAAAGTTAGAAACCGAGAAGATGAGAAAAACCCATGGGCTCTGGCGAGGAAACCGATGTTTAAGATGCGTGTTTAGCAGTGGGGTGGTGCCGTGGCATATTAGTTAAGCTTGCGGACTCACAACACAGGGGTTGTCACTTCGATTCCTCCATCTGTCACTTTAAAAATTCCATTGGTGAGGAAAGCAACGGAAAACCACCTCATGAATTCTACTTCCCTAGAAAAAATTCAGAGCCCGGTCTCTGGTTTCTGCTACGCTTAAAATCGAGTATGCAACGCAGTTTAGCAGTGGAATGAGTGTGTGGTTTCCAAGTGAGATTAGATGAAAGAGAAAGACAAGCTACTCAATTCTACAACTGTATGTCTTTCATATTGACTGCCTTCCCAATTCTTCTAGCCAAGAGACACGCCCTGAGAATGCACTTGATGCATACCTCCAACTTCTGGTTTTTTGCGAATAATGTTTATCAATTTCCAACAATGTCACCTTTTTATCTTAACTTTCAGTGCTTTTCAAAGAGGGTTTTATATTTGTTTAAGTCAACAAGAGAACATGGTCATATTAAACCCACTACTTTGAGCTCAAGCTAAAAGTTCATACTTCAAGTCACCGTTCGTCGAATTTTATGCCGCGTGAGTTATAAAATACATCCGTAGAAAGGAGATATTTTACTAATGAAATTTATGAAAAGGAAAAAAGTCGATTTATCTACTTCATTAGATACGATTCACATAGATAGGAAGCTCTTTTGTACTGGAACAGGTTTTTCTTTGACTCGATGGCAGTTTTACGGCAATTTTTGTTAAAGAAGATGCAAGCGTAGCCATGAAAAATGGAAGCACGTGCTCAGAAGGGATAAATCAGTGACCGAGTACCACAAGGGTGTTTACTAAGCCCCTTTCCATTCAAAATGCACTTAATGGCTTGCGTAAAAATGAGTTTCAGTTAGTAAAAGCTGCATCTCGGTTGAAACTCATTTACTATAGGTAATTGGAGCAGGGATACTGCCAACCAATTGCGGCTTAAATTGATTTATTACAAGTTTCCGATCCAGCTCTTCCTGGAAAAAGATGAATTTCCCAGCATCGTGAAGAACAGCCATTCCAATGTATCCCATTACAGAGAGAGCACATTATAGATAAACATTTGGTAATGCTCTATCAATCTCTTGGGTTCTTCACACACACTCACACACGCAAACGCGAATATTTGAGAAGGGTTGAATAATACTAAAACGATCGTCAAGGTGATTCTTGACGTCGCTCATAAATGACAACAGAGATTAAATGGAGAATGCATTGTTGTAGCTTTGAAGACGAGTATAATTTCAACAGAGAGGATGCAGTGTAAGCATATCATAAAGAATTTAAAGATTATAAAAACAAAAGACCCATGCAGCCTATATTATCAGTCGTAGAGTTTGAGCCAGAATCGCCTTTAAAACATCCATGCAAAATCAAATTCGTTTCTCATTCTTGCCACTTAGTATAGCACGAAGATTCGCAGAAAGGTAGGGCTATCCTTTTGAATTCTCCCCTCTTCGGGAGGGCTTTAGACAGCAATATAGAAAAACATTAGTGTAGACATTTTTTTTTTTTTTTTTTTTTTTAGTGGGTTATGTTGAGGAAAGGCCATGGTGACCTATACAAAGCCCCAACAAAGGAAGAAAGAAGAAAGCGAGCAGCTAAGAGGATAGAGAGATAAGATCAAGTTTATTTACATTAGATTTGAAAGATGGCAAGTTGTAGGACTCAGGAAAGCAAGAAGAAGGCAAGACGTTCCATAAGTTGCATGTTCTTGGGATGAATGATGATTTGTGAGATAGAGTTCGTGGATTAGGCAGTGAAAGTTGGAAAAGGTGTGAATGAGTTGAGCTTCTGGTGGTCCTGACACGCCTCAGAGGAACTGGAATAATATCCCTGATCTCCTGAGAACAATGTCCGTTAAAGTATCTGTAAAAGATGGAAAGATCTCCAACTAAACGACGATGGGAAAGAGGTTGGAGCGATTTGGTGAGGTTAGGATTATTGATGAGACGAATGGCTTTGGACTGGACTTTGCCGAGAAGACTGAGTGTGGAAAATTTCAAGAATCAACACCTTACTGCCTATGTGCTGAAATTTTCATAATAGCAGCGTTGAAGACATTTCACTTTGGTGCTGTCAAGTCGTTTCCGATATTCTGTTGATATGGAATCAGAAGGAGCCCTGGAAACGACTCGTGCCGGTAGCAGTCCTCGCACAAGCCAGTCAATGTATTCTGGGAGATACTGAAATCAAATACTGAAATCTAAATCAGACTATGACACGGTGATGTCAGCTGTCATACTGTACAGGTTTAGCCAAACCCGGAAAGAAAAACCCACAGATTCGTCACAAAATACCACGATGCCGACAGTGAATGCATCACTTGTTGAGCATTATTGTGAAATTCCTTGGAAACGGATATTCGAAGGGTCCTGAACGATTGATTTCCTGCACTTAAAACAATGTTTAGAGGAGCCAATTTCTGAGTTTGCTTCAAACATTTTTGAGCTTGTTTCCAATCAAAATACAGAAATGTCTTTCAGGACATCTGATTGAAAGCAACACATGTCAAAGGAACTCTGTTCTTGCCTGTTTTACAAACACTGATTAATTAATGATGACCATGGCTTAGATGACGTGTCCATGTTGCCTACAGGTATATTAACGAGTCCTTTTCCGATAAAATTCAGAGAATTTCTTGACGCAACTCAAATAATGCCCTTTGATCTAGCGTTTTTTTCACCTGTGTCATCCATTCTTCCTTCTCTCCCATTCCTTTAGTCATGTCAAATAAAAGAATGATATTATCTTTTATTATTATCATCATTATTCTTATCATTATTTCTGCCTTTAACAAATCGCGAAACGTAGGCTGAGAAGAAGTAGCTAATTTACAGTTAATCAAAGCCTACTTAAAAGGTGTTGGATCGTATACAAGTTGGAAAGCTGCAATGGTAGATCGTCTCTATTCCAACTAGAGATTTCTGCTTTCAATTCATCCCTGAAATATCATAGTAACTTCTAAAGTTCGCCGTTTCCCAGGGGCCGTATACACGCCTTCTAATTAGAAACCATAGGCCACAAAGTTCCTCACCTTGCTTTTTGTATGAAAAATTCAAAAATACGTATTTTTGATTTACAGAAGCTTCTTTACTGATCAATCAACACTCATCATTAACTCATTATCGTTTAACCGTTGATTAGACTGCCCTTTAAATTACAAAGTAGCCATATGCACAAAAATAGGACTGATTCGCTATTTTGAGATTTGCTTTCGCCATTACTATGTTTGACGTATTCGCTACTTGTATTCTGAACAATGGTCTGTTTCTTCGTTGGCGCCTGCGCAGTTCCTTCAAGTTCCTTTCGCCAGGGGTAATCGCAATTTCAACTTCGTTTCAAGGTGTTCCTTATTCCAAGAACGTGTAGTTTGACTTCTAACTATAAATATTTTCCAATAAAAGCAGCTTCCACATTCTCTCCAGTTAGTTGCTGATGGAAAGCAGGCTGGCTATCGATCCATCGTCTCGTGTCCTGGTAACCAAAGCCAAAGTTCCTTGCGATTTAAGCTTTAAAACAATTTTAAAGAACTTATGATACAATATCGCGGACTGCTTGTCATATTTCTGGGGTTACATGTTACCTGGAATATCAAACCGTTCTACTGCATTCTCGATGAGCTGAGCAGGTCTCTTAAACTCCTTTCCTATGCACAAGGGGACAGGGGGGGTTTAAAGGGGACAGGGGGTCACGTCCCAAGTCCCCACGCTTTTGGTAGCCTAGAAAGAGCCCGCACCTAAGAGAGAAATTGAAAATATTTTTTATTTGAAGCAGAAGAAAGAAACAATTAGAAACGGAATAGGAATAATTTTGGTCACCAAAAAAAAACTTCAAACAAAGGCCCCGCAGATGATTTCGGCCCCGGGCCCAACAGGCCCTCTAACCGCCACAGACTCGTTTTGCCAATTAATCCACCTCTTATGTTGTCTTCCTCTCTTTCCTTTCTTATGACCTCAAAATCTCGTGTACCTCTACTCTGTTCCGCCCACACCTTTCTCTTCCCTTGGCATTCCCAGCCCCTCTCATCAACCTTACCCCCCCCCCCCATCGCCTTCTCAACCCAAATTTCATCCGTTAGCTCCTTGATTGATACGTTGGCTTTCCTCTCCCTCAGATGCGGGGTTCCACAGACCCACCAAGGCGCCCTCACTTCCGTTAGCATTGTCCTCGTCCTTCTTTAGGGCCCAGGTTTCTGAGCTGTGGAGCAACACATGCCTGGTGACCGTCCTGCACTCTACTGCAAATATTTCAGTGGCAGTATCCTGGCTGAGGTAACTCCATGAACTTCCTTAAAAGTTCTACACCTAACCGTGATCCTATCCATTGCAGCATTTCCACATCCACCATGACTCTCCCTACTTCTTCCCAGATACACGAACCAACCTCGTATCCTGCTGCCGCCTCCTTCACTGTCACCTTCCTCTTTGCTCCCTTCCCGTCGTGCTTCTCCGCCTTCTTTTTCACATTTACCTGCCAAACCCTATTTCCAAGTTGTTATCCAAATTCCTCCTTATTTGTTACCACAATCACGAGGCTGTCCGCAATCCATTAAAAATAGAATTGATAGAGAGAAACGGGCTTGCCCCTTAGTCTATAGGTACCACGACACCCCTAATCGAATAACGAAATATGATTAGTGAATGCAACGTCTCTCTGAACAATTAATTCATAAAAACTACTCAAAAGGTTCAAACAGGAGTCTTACGATGAGCTAATACAGGATGTCTTCGACGGAAAAAGGACAACTCTTAAATGTCAAGTGTGACAAGCAGTGTTTATTTGCTTTTCTCATTGCTCTTCGACACAAACAGAATCCATCACACAAACCTTTGCCGCATTCGTAACCGATCACGTCGATGACTAGAACAAACGGCAGGGAGCTTAAGCATGCCCTCAACTCAAAACTGGAAACATTTCTATTGTCCCATGAAGGAACCAGACCTCGACCCACTCTTTGCGGATTGGCTGATCCGGAACTCCCTTCCCTCTACATATAATCTAAATCCAAGCTTCATGGAGACAAATTTTAAGGGAAAAAGAAATGCCCCACCATCCAAGATGTTCTGACAAACTAAAACTCCCAAAAGCAGAGGCAAATTTCGTTGAAATCGATGCAGTTGGATAAAGGAGAACAAGGTATTGAGGTACTACCACAAGAACTGAAAAACTCCCTTTTGATTTTCAAACAGCTTAACAAAGCCCATCAATGCAAAGTCTGCCAATCTAGATTTTGTAAAAAAGACTATCCTGATTTAGGTTTTTACTGTAATATAATGGGTTTATGTAAGTAGCTAGCCTTAATTAGCAAGGTAGCTATGGCTTTCAAGCAAATATTAAAGGGAAGAATTAGTGATAATAATGATGATGGTAATGACAATTGTAGGTCTCACCAACCAGCACAGAAGCTCTTGGGACTTGGTCGTAAGACATTCCGCAGTCGGCAGAAGCACAGATTGGTCTCTTGTTCTTCGCCAATCCTCTTTGTGTTCATTACAATCCTACTGTGTAGCGTATTACTTGGAATGTGAATTCGACAGACAAAGCAGTTACATAAGGCAAGCAAGCAAACAGTAAGGGGTTCCATGAAGATTGCCATTGGATAAAGGCCTTATCGCTTTAGGTCACCAATGTTGATCAATGGTAAGAATAGAGTCGGGGTGTCAAGGTGGCGAATTGGATATTTGTTAGAACTTTATCCATTGTCAATGGGAAGAATTCTGCACACAATTATAATGCTTATAATCGCATTGATAAATCAACTTTGCTCATTTTTATCCTCTTTAATTGTATATGAGAGTCGTTTGCGGAAATCGAATCTAATCCTATGCATCCGCATTTTGTTTCTATAAATTGGATCTATGCATTGCACTTAGTGGAGCTCAGAAAAGCAATCCTTACAACAATAACCTCTTTCTATGACTTGAAAACTGCTTTCATTCTAATATTCATCTTATTATATCTTCAGCAGTCTTACCATGGGCTTTATATTAGAATAGTATTATTTGGTGTGCTTTTAAGAACATTTCCCATGTTTTTGTGTGCGTAATTTTCCTTCAAATCATTTTGGCCTAACAATTGGTGAATCACTGTGAGGATAAGGCAGTGCAGACCTTTTCTCGGAATATGGAAAAAATCAAGGAGAGTTCATGCTCCCATCTGCGCTTTTTCCCCAAAAGCCGTCCGATGCTAATAGTTATCCCTTCTTCTTCTTCCTCTCGTTCTTCTCTTTCTTCTTCTGCTGCCTGTTCAGATTTCTGGGGTCACTGCCACATGGATCATCGTCCTCTGAGTCGTCCCTATTTGTGTGTCCTCATCCTCGCCTCTAACCCTTTCATATTCTCCCTCAAGCAATCTATCAACCTTCTTTTCACCCTTCCTGCCGATCCATCCATACGTTGGTTGCGGGGGGCGCCCTAGCCTGGTCATTATACATTGTACATGTACATTTCAGCCACATTTCAGGGCCTCTCCAGTGAAAAAAATTATTTTGGTATGAGATGAAATCTAGTTACCTGATCTCGGATCCGCGGTCATTTTTCTGATACCTCGTACCATTTTCGTATTATAATCGTTTTAAGTCAAAATTCACCGAAAAAGACGAGAAAACATCAAACAAAGAACCCTCTTTGTGACGTCACAGAGTACATCATGATAAATCACGAGAAATTGTGAATCTCGGCATTTTGAGAAGGTGGCATCATTGCATTAGAAATTGAGTCCGCCATTTTATTCATATTCCAATCAATTCTCATGGGAAACGCGAATGACCGAGAAGGTTTTGTACGTCATTTTGACTTCACAAAGTACAGTCTCTCGGAATTCTTTTCGAGCAAATTCTGAACATGAGAGCGAAATTTAAACTCTTACAAGATTAAAACGGTACGAGTTGTTTGAAAAATAATCGCAGATTCGAAATAAGGGCACTTGACTGAATCTATAGTAACAACTTTTCCTTGAGAGACCCTTTAAAGGATTGGAGCAAGTTTTGCGGTGAATGCTCCTCGGCCATAACCCTTCCACTGCATCAGGGCTTGCTGCTGCTAGCTTCATCCCTAGTCAGAAGAAGTTTCTTGAACAAGCTACACCCTTTTATCGGGCTGCAAAAAGGACAGTTGGATAGGCTTCCAACCCTTGCAAGACATCAGCTAGTACGAGAAAGTTGGGTTACTGTCAGTGCTTCCGGCGGGTTCTCATGATGAACCTAGTTGAATCTTACCAAATAAAACTGCAAAGAAATCAGCTGTTGTGTAAACATGAACTGCGTATCAATATTGAAGAAATCAGATGGCAGTCAGAATCTTTTGAAAGGAAGTGGAAGCTACTGAGGGCATTCCTAATGGTTTTCTCCCCAAACTGCATTTTCACGCAACTTTTCATTAACCATTGATTGCTTCTTCAATATAACTTAGTATCACAATTTCCCAACTTGATTCATACGAAGTAACTAAATTGTTAGATAAATCATTTTACTATGTTGCACAGGCCTATCTGCACATAGGATTCAGAGGCCCGGGGGCATGAATAAGAGGCTCTGAGTCTGCTGGCCAACTTTAACTGCAAATCTGTCTACATTTAACTGCCGCTTGCGAGTTTGGTCAAATTTTTGGCAGCCGAAATTGGCCTCACTTGAGCAGCCAAAAGCCAGTGGGTATAGCCACATGTGTCCATATGGTATGGTTTTGAATCTACAAAACGCGAATTAAGGTAGAATTAGCAAATAACAATTACGTTTTAAATGCCTAGTATAGGATGAGTAACGTGCTAATTTCAAATGAACAGACTGCTGAAAATTTGTGAGATTCCTCTCGGATTGAAGTCCCTAGGGAAAATTTGCCACTCTGCTCCACTTCACGTGGTAATTGACATGGGTACTATTTTTCATACTAACCGGTAATACTGTTTATGTAAAAACCAGCAGTTGTTGTGCCATTGATAAAATATGTTGGGAGAGTGGTTTAAGGAGGATGCAATAATTGGAATTATCGCAAATATGCCGCGGTTTAGGTAATTGAAATGCATACTGCAAGTGAAACCATTAGCGAATAAACAAGCAGGCTGAATTCTTCAGTGAGTTATGTTGAGGAGAGGCCGTGGTGGCCTATACAGAGCCCCAACAAAGAAAAAAGGAAGAAAGTGAAAGGCTAATAGGAGAGGAGACCAATTTTATTGATTTTAGATTCGAAAGATGACAAGGTGTACGATTTTTTTTATAAAAGTGATTCTACCTAGATGTCAAAGGTAGAAATTTGGACACTGGAGACGCTTTTACTTATTGAGCAGTGTCCAGGTCCTTCCTCTCGATGTGACCACACCTCGTGATTCCTACGCCTGGAATTACAGAGAGCTGGCAACTTTCCTCACTCTAAGTGAAGGTTTAGTCGAGTTGGGACTCGAACCACTGACCATATGATCAATGCGCAAGGTGTAGGATGCAGGAAAGGAAGAAGAAAGAAAGCGTTCCATAAATTGCAAATTCCAGGATGAATGATGATTTGTGGGAAAGAGTTCTTGGATTCGATAGTTAAACTTGGAAAGGGTGTGTGTGGGTCGAGCTCTGGTGTTCCTGACAAGCCTCAGAGCAACAGGAATAATATCCTTGATCTCCTGAGAGCCATGGGATTTGATTGGTAGTATTTGATAAACTATGAATATAAGTTATGAGATCAAGTGGACATGTACGCCTGCAAGGGGGCTGAGGGCCTTAGGCCCTGTCCTCACCGTCTTGCCGCTTCACGAACGTTTTGCTAAAAAAAATCTGTGAAAATGGATTTTTTAGAATCAAGGAATAAAAAGATGGAAGAAGCGGTTCCTTCAACTGCTATCAAACCCTGATGCTAGTCACCACAAGAATTGTATTCACTTGGATAGTGGCAGAAGGGAACTCAGTTCAGTTCTCAGTTCAGGTTTCATTTCTCATTTCAAAGTTCCACTACATAGAAACCATTTCAAGATTAACTGCAGAAAGTATAAACAGATATCAATGCAATTAATAAAAATGATGTGGGGAGAAATAGTAACCTTATATCCAGGGTTTTCTGAATGAGGGGCCCTTTCAAAAGCTTAAGTAGTCAAGGAAGCATCCCTGCTTTAGAAAAGATAGATCCTTGCAGTCCCTAGTAGACATGACTTTTGAAATGATTTAGTATTCATAGCTTCTGAGACCCTTCGGATGCTATATTCCTTTTTGATGGTACCAACTGCTCCTATCACAATGGGTGTTAATTCTGTTTTCATTTTCCACATCCTTCGTATCTCTATTCCAAGATCCTTATATTTACTTTTCCTTTCTATTTCTTTGCTCGATAGATCCTTGTTCTTTCAATTTGTCACACGGTACAGTCATATCTATCAGCTTGCAAGTTGAATTCACTTTGTCTGTGATTATGATATCTGGTCTGTTCGCTCTCATATGTTCGTCTGTTTGTACTGTCATATCCCGAAGCACTGTATATGTTTCAGTATTTGTTACAGTTACAGTGTCCGGTTGGTGTTCATACCAATTTTCTGATGTCCTGATTCCTAAGTCATTGCAAGTATTCCAATGTAGATATGCTGCCGCCTTATAGTGTCTGATAATGTATTCTGCATCTACTAATACTTCAAATCCTGATGCAATATGATCAATTGTCTCAGATCCCTTGTAACACATTCTGAATCTACTATAAATTTTATTGCCAACTATTTTTTTGACAATTTCGCGTATAAAGAGCCGGTCTTGAGCTGTTATGAACAATCCCTCTGTTTCACCTTTGATGTCTGACCTGAGCCAATGCTTGTATTTTGAACATCGAAATGTGATTTCCCAATAAGCAAAGGGTACTTTCCATGTCATGGTGTAATACACCATCTATTATCATTATCATCTATCATCATTATCATCTCTAAGTTTTATTTGATTCATTTTCCCTAACCATCAGCGCCAGATCCAATCCAGGTGCCAGGCCTCTAATGGGCAGTCATTTTCTACTCAATATATAGTTTTTAATAATTACTATTATGCTGTTTACCTGTAAGTGCAAAGAGCTGACAATGTGCCATTATATATCAATTTCGTACTGCTATAACGAGCCTTTTTTGCTTCGGAAACTTGTGTAATCAATGGTATTGTAATAGGAAACCTCTGTCATCCATCCAGGAAGGCTGCACATCTATCATTCAAAGAATTCGACAAATTTTGATACGCACGACGCACTCTTAAAGACCAGTGGACAGACTAAATAAACATGTCCTTGCGAATACTAGGCAAAACAAATAAAAAAGGAACTGCCTCCGGGAGCGTGAAAAGCCCTCTAAACCCCCCCCCCCCCGCACCCGTGACCAAATGTGATCAGGCGATGATAAATTCACTTTAAAGCCATTTATCTTCACTGCAAATATTTAAGGCTACAGCCTTGGGCCAAGTAGCTTGGCTTACAAGAGACTCGGATTCAAAGTTTACAATTCATGAAATTTTATCTAGATGCGAAATAGCCCCGAGATAAAATCTGGAAACGATTTGTACATTCAAGCCACTCCCATTTACTCCTCGCTGAATAATTTTATCTGAGATGCTTTGTCTTTTTAGGTTGTTATCGAACTGGCTGACAAGTCAAACGTCTGTCCGATCTCTTCTCCCCAAGTTCCTTTGAGACTCCTTTGGAGACTAGCATTCAACCAGCTGGACAAGTATGTCGATGAGAATAAACCGCTTATCTGTGGTCAATCAGGCCACTGACTTACTCATTCAGTTTTCCCATGCACACGAACAGCGTTGACGAGAGAGCCATAATGATACAGACAGCATGTCAGCCACGGTTGAAATTTACCTAAGAAAGGAGTTTCGCACAGTGTACCAGGTTATTCAATATTTTAAACATTGTAGTATTTAACTAGGTGATCTTTCCTGGCTCAATACCAATCTTTTAACCAAATAATACCCATGAATCTGTGGCTTCGATTCTCACATGAAATGTATGATGGTAGGTCTAATAACGGCCCTTTATCTTCTCGATACAAAATACATTAATCAGCCTGCCCCCAACTTTTTCGTCAGAAATAGGGGAGAGGGCAAGGATAGGCCCCTTAATGCAAAAATGGCTCAATAAATGTGCTTAGATTCGATGAGAAAAGGCCTGGAGTACACTTAATCTTCTCTAACTATGACAAGTGTTAGAAACACTGCTTGTAGAGAATTGAAGTCAAGGTAATATCATACAGTCAACTCTGTCTGATTCAAACGCGTGTCATTCTAACTTCCGCTAATTCAAACAAAATTTTCAGGTCCCTTGAAAATATCTTAAAAAAAATTTCTCATCTATGTAATTCGAAATTTTGCAATTCGAACATTTTTTACCATCCCCAGAGAGTTCGAATTAGGCAGAGTTGACTGGACTGTATATGAGAAAAGGATGCTGATGACACGAGCGTGCGGTTACAACAATCCAACGACAAACGAAGCGGTTAACAGTGATCTCAAGCACCTGGATCGATGGTTGCCGGTAAATTAGGTATTACTCCATGCCATCAATATGAATCACTGCCCATCTTTACTGAACCTAAGAAAGATGACCATAGGGATTTCGATCAAAACTTGAACTTGAATTTCTGAAGTAAGAACGCGACCAAAAGGTCAAGTAAATTGATTTCCATGTTTGCCCAAATCTCATTCTGAAGAGGCCTATCCAAGCTGATTATACCATCGCATTCCAAGCAAATAGACTCACAACTCATGCAGATAATATGCTCTTTGATATTTCTTTGGAGTCATTCTGTTCCAGTTTAGCGGAGCATAATTTTCGATGCCACTATCCAGCCTGTAGCTATTGTTTTTCTGCCTCATCGTACAAATATCGTTTTCAACTCCGACAATTCCTCATCACACAGTGTCTTACTGTGCACTGTACCTGACAACTCCATGATAATGATAATAATCTTCTTGAATAACATTGTTATTAGATTTGTGTCTCGGGGATATTTCGTGTCTAGATAAAATTGCATCAATTGTAAGTTTTGAATCCAAGAGTCTCTTGTAAGCCAGCTTTTCGGCTTAAGAGTGCAATCAAAGAAGCTAAAAATTAAACACAAAACTTACTCCAGATGTAAGACATAAGCCGTGTCTTAACGTTTCATCAACCCCTTTATGGTAATGAGAATAAGCGTAGTTCATCAATATCTGATCATGTTGATAAAAAGGTTCGACCATTACTTTGTAATGATCAGCGGGTCATGTGTAATCTGTGTAACCCAACAATCTCTGAGATACGACGAAATAAACTGGGTGTGTTTTGGAATTGTACTATGATTGCTACGATAAAGATATTTCTTGGTTCTCAAAAATAGAAAATGGCTTACACGTGGTATACATATAATGGAAATATTTTAGAATTGGCTTAATAACGACTCAAATCGCGCAGGTAAACGTCAAAGTAAGCCTAACTTCAATCTAAATAACATCTATTTAGCATTGACAAATATGCATATGAATATCCATCTGTCAAATGCCAGGTTCTTCGTAAGTGCATTAGTAATATATATTTGGCCTAAGCGATAGTTTTAATATCAATACAGAAATTAAGAATATAAATGCATTGTCTGGAGGATTCTTTGTGTACACTCCAGAAGTATAACAAGGAAATTTCAGTCCAATAATTACTGGGATCTTCAGATGGACAGTTCTTCGCCGAACTTGACCCAAAGGTAGCTCGAGTGTCCGTTGGCAGATGGATGGACGGGCAAAGGTCTTTATAAAGATTCACTGGTGTCGGCTGAGCCTGTAACATTCAGCGAAATCAGTGGCCTGTGCTCTAACCAGCATATTAGTATACCAACGACTTCTCTATTTCAGAAGCATACGTTATCAAAACAAGCTTTGAGCGTGATGTTTAGCAACCATTTCATGCACAAAACAAATATAAATCCATTTAAAACGCCCTATCAATTATTACCTATTCACGAAGGTCGCACAGTCGATCAATACAAACACCGGGCCGACTTCTGCATCAGCGTTAACGACAAGAATCCTTCAGATTACGTTTGCAAGATAAGTTTGAGATTCTTCAAGTAACTAGTTAAGTTTTTAAGAAAATATAGCAAATATTTTCATTCTTCCGTGTTCAAGAACGAAGGACTTTAAGCAAATTTATGATTCAGTTTTGCTGGATAGTTAATCGACATGCCAGTGCAGTTGTTAAGCTAATATCTCGTCGAAGATACCCTCCCAAGGAGCACATATTACAACATAGTCTTGAAGACCGCATTATGAAAGGACTAACGAAATTCCAGACTACGATGAAAAGAGATTTTGCCCGCCAACAAAAAAATATTAAGATTGTATTCGTGACTGAGGGAGACAAAATCAACGTTGCCTCAAAACTGATGGAATTAAGTGAACAATATCGTTTGTCAAAATGTGACTATCTGAATTTTGAAACTGAAACTCCTATAAATCCATGACCCTTGCTTGCGACTTGCGGTTCTCTCAACCTCGAAAGATATCGACATCCACGAATATAATGAATGGTGATATCCCTTTGTGCAACCGTTAGTCTGCAAAGCATTTCTCCAGGCCTAACTCCAGAGCATTCCATCAAGCCTACAGTTCCAAAAAAGCTTGAAAAAATTCTGACCATGGAAATTACTGGAACAATTTGGACGCTGATGGAGGCCTTGATGACGTCAAACTAGTCTTGGGCGATCTTTCGGCAGCCAAAAATTCTGGCGACAAAATCCTTCTGTCTCTTTCCTGCTTTGCTTTTGTTTTTAAGGCGTCTTTTCTCTCTTCTAAATTCTGCTCGATGGATCCAAGGACGAATTCGCTATAGAAGAAAGAGGATGAAATTTGATGTCCAATGAATTAGAATGATCAAAATTTCCCTAGTGAAAAATTATCAATGTCCATGTAAAAATAGAGTACACGGTTACATGCACTAACCTAGCTGCTTCTAAGGCAAATCAAGAAGATGATCAAATCAATAAAAAACTGCACGCCAAAGCGGAAACACGGCTTCCGTCCTTTCAAAGACCTTTCACCCCACAATCATTAGAATATGAATTCAGCTTCAGTATCAATTGGAAAGTTGCCCTTGAACTTAGCAGACTTTCAAGAGGCTCTCAATCCAACCGAAAAGTTAAGAGTAACACTTCATACTTAAGAACCATAATTTTGAAACATAAAGTAAAGAAATTATAATGAAAGATAAAACCAATAACCTCTAAATCTAATATAATATAATATTATGAAATATAATATAATATAATATAATACAACATAACATTTAACACTACTTAGTGACGATGCCTCCCCAACCCCACCTCAGAGGCTACTTCCCAATTTTCCTCCTCAATAAAAATTTCTCTTGCCCATTATCTGTCGTTTTCTTCGTCAATTTAATGCCCTTTTCAGTATTATGGAGGCAGTGGGAAGGCTACACTGCTGCGTTACGGGTGAAAAGCCACCCAGGTATTCTGGAGCTGTCTTATGCAAGAACTATAAGATCAGCTCTGCAACTTTTAAGTTTTTCAATGATCTTACATGCAAAGCTGCAATGTTTTTACTATCGTTGAAGAACCGTTGAAGCTTCTAAAACTGGTTGACTTCCACTGAAGCACAGCAGCCCGAAACGGAACAGCAATATCGAATGTGAGGGTGGGGTGGAATGTGGCTGTATATAAAGTGCACAAGGCTGACGTTGGCTAGCAAGATTTGGCATACTTCAAGAAGCTGACAGTTCTTGAGACTTCAGTTGAGAAAGGTCAGATTTGTCCTCTCCAGTCAAGAGAACTGGCCATCTAAAGGTTACGGTCATTGGCTGTTTTGACTCCGTCGAGCTTTGCGTCATTGCGTACTTTTACATTCAAATCCTCCAATTGATACTGAAGCTGAATTCATATTCTGATGAAATGTCAGATAATGTCCGAAGGAAGGCAATGAAATTTTTAACCGGATACGAATAGAAAATGACGGTAATAGACTGATTAATAAGATGGATTATTTGCCTTTTTGAACCGAATATCGTCCAGCCTCTATGATATAGGTATGAATTCTAATCATATTTTTGCCTCTGACATAAGTTTCCCACCATCATGCGTGTCGGACAAAAAGATTTTTAACTTGAGGCAAATTTTTGCTCGCTCTTCTGTGCAATATCAAAGTTTAGCATGATAAAATATTTACTGTTGGGTATCTTTCTACATTTATCAATTCATGAAATTTGATATTTTCAAGGATATAAGATCTAGCCTTAGACATCACGAGTGCAAATTATTAAGATAATTAAGCTGTATATGCAGAATATAGCGAATAACGTGCTTTATCAAGATGATTCAATTGTCCGATTCTTCATTCATCCCGCTTCAATTTTCACTGGAATATTCTCAAACAGGTCAGGTAACTCACTAAATATTGCACTTCACTTAAGTTTCTATCAGATGAATTTACTCAAATTAGCTCTCGTGGTTTTCAAAGTAATGTGTGGTCGGGGAAGGCAGCCATAGGCCCGCCCTAGCTAAATAAGCTTTTCAAATCACTGAAACTTTGATTGCTTCACGACAAATATGCACAACACTTGTCCATTAATACTAAATGAGAAAAGGCTCTTCTGAAGCTCACGATAATAACAATCATTTCACCTGCTCTGTTTGAGTATCTTTTAACAACAGAATATGCAAGCAAAAATACGTTTTAGGCCGATCGACCTCGACTGATTCTGCGGTCTAAAAAGGTGAATTCAAAACTGGCCTAGATTTGCACTTTGCCCCCCCAAGAGGTTGAATTTAGAAAGCGAAAAAATGAAAAGTCACTGTGAATGGCAAATGGTCAATGCAAGAAATGGAAGAAGCGAAAGGACAGACTGGCATCAAAACTGGCCGCGCAATAGGGCGATAGATCAGTTATGCAGAGCTTTAGATTGATGTGTACTTGAAAGTAAACATAAGTTTTTCTTGAAGAAACCTGCACCAAACTACCTCATGGACCAATGCATTTGCTTGCTTTGGATTCTCGTATGGAATCAAGAAATTACACAACAAAGCCGAGATTATTCAAAGATGCTGCAATCGGCCTTAAAACAGCAAAAGTAGACATCAGCATTCCAAAAGTCTATCGAAGATGCCACCTTTAGATTGCTCAGCTCTCTAAATTCAAATAAGGCAGTTGAGGCTACAACAGGTTTTAGTTTCGGTGAATACTTCCAGGTATATTCGCGCAGAAATCAACGTTTTAATCACAATCTAGAAGCACTATTTTAGCGAAATAATAAGATGGTAAACTGGCCTTATTCAAACACTGAAACCTGCATAATGAGCATGTTTGAAATAAGAAAAATATGAAGCAAGAAATTAAAATGCAAAGAACACCTGTAATTTATCTCTCCGTCGCTATCTTTATCCAGTTTCATCACCAAATCTACTAGCTCATCACTCGTAAGAGGAATTCCAGTCTCTTTTAACCCGTTGGCAAACTCTGTTATCGATAAACTCATGCTTTTGTCTTTATCCATCATACTGAAGAAATCGAAAAGACGCATACGGTTGTTCTTGACGTAATCTTTCAAGACTTTCATGGGCTTTGGCCGAGTGTCGCCTTTGCCGTGGGCACCCCCTGCTCCTCCGTGCAGCACTTTCAATGACGGGTGCATATCAGAGAGCTCTCGCAGTAGATTGTAGAAATCTTCGTTTATTTGAATTCCCTAAAAGAAACAAGGATTTGTCAAAATATGAATAACGATTCAATGTAACATCGAAAACGATATCAAAATCCTGTTGTGCAGACGAATAAATGGTGAAAGTTCTCCATGGTTGAACGTAAGATGGGGGTGGATAATTGAATTCAATCGACGCAAATAGCAAGAAAATTGGGGAGACTCTTTGGAGACTGAAATCATGAAAATAGGCACACTCAGTCCTTGAAAATAGAACTCATGCCTTGTAGCTAGATGCCAAAAAAGATCAACACTCGATCAAATTTTAAATGGCTTGATATGAAAACTGCGAAAAGCTTAAGTCAACATTACGGCTAAGCAGAGTAAACATGTGGTATAACTACAACAACAACAGTGGAGGCTTCATACAGCAAAACAATATAGAGTCTGGTTCATCTGCATTACAATGCAACGTAGCAGATCACTTCCAACATGCATCGCTTGCGAAGTAGCACGCACGACCAGCAAGATTAACTGGTACTGGATTACATCGTTACCAGATAACATACCCAGAGAGCTACTCTAAAATGCACCACGCGTATGCGAGAAACAATAAATCTGCTTCCAAAAACATGCTGATAACGGGAGATCAATCATCTCTTCAGTACATGCCAAAGCAAAAGAAAACCAATCGCAGCTACAAGTTTGAGGAAATGAAACGATCCTATTTTGAATTCCATGGAATTCAGGATTATGGATCTCAGAACAGACGAGGAGTGGGCATCTGGGACCAGTGATGAATCTCGATGCAGATAGGACGACTGATGCGATGAGCTATCAGTCGCTCCAAAAATGAGAAATGCCACACCCATAACAGGAGAGACAATCTCTGCATGGGATCCGTCCTTACTAGCAACCAAGGACCATCCATTTGAATGTCCTTCAATCCACATTGCAATAAATTCCTTGGTGCACACCCTTGCGTAACAGATGTAAATATAGATAAGTGCTTATCAACTTCTTCACACTTGCTTTCTTTTCCTGGACTTTTGACTTCCCACCAGCATGTCAGTCGCCATTGCTCTATGGATCTCGATGAGCAATGAAACTACTTGAACGCACTCACCGTCAGTTCCACTTCAACAAGGGCAATATTAGCGTTGTTCTTGACAGCCATCAAAAGGAGGTAGGCTCCCTGACTTTGCATGGGGTTCTGTCCAACTCTCAGTACTCTAAGCGCTTCGTTAACCATCAAACCTTTGTTGAGTTTTGCAGCACCATCCAGTGTTATGCGGTTATTGCTAAAACGAAATGGTAAGTTAATTAGGATGTTGCACCAACTTGAATACGATCAAGTTGCAAACCATCATCCGAAGATACTACCACTGAAGGGGAAATTCATTCTTATGCTTCTTTCTACATCTCGAATTAAAAATCTAAATTTGAGGAGAACTCCTGCTTCACAAAGACTCGAGGAAGGGGTGGGAACTACAGAGCTCTGCAACCTCTCTGCAACCTGTCTGCAACCTGTCTGCAACCTCTCTGCAATCCTTGATGCACTAACGTGCCTATAGAGATATAGACTGCAATGGAACTTCAATACAAACGCGCAAAAATGTATACATAGCTGCAACGGAAAGAATTTTGGCTTAACATTTAATTAAAATTTTATCAATTCTTTAAAATTAGCTGCTACATTGTGAATATTTCACTTAGTTTTCCATTTAAGTATTGGTAATGTAGCTTTTAGCGACCAGGTGAAGAGCCACTCTGTAGAGATGCTGGTCTTGACATCATTATAATCATCATTACAATTGTTACTATTATTCTTAAGATTTTCATAATGGTCTTATTTTTCATTCCAACACGACTTCAATTGAAACAATCAAAATTCTCTTGAAAACCACCTCAGATCCAATTCTAACAGTGAGTTGTTTGCTTTCAAAGCTTCGCCAATGGCAAGAGCCCCGTCATTTCCAAAACCATTCCACGAGAGATCTAAATTCTTTAGTGCACTATTCTCCTGCAATAACCAAAATGATATGAGAGGAACAATACTTCGTCAGCTAAGCATTAAGGATTCTACTGAACATATTTCAGGAAAGATTCTCTCTAAAACTAGGCCTTAATTCTCTCTAAGGCCAGTCCTTGATTCTACCTAAGGACAGTCCTTGATTCTATCTAAGGACAGTCCTTGATTCTCTCTAAGGACAGTCCTTGATTCTCTCTAAGGACAGTCCTCAGACGGAAACGCACGAAAACGAATATGAAACGAGGGGAAATAAAACGAATAAAGAAGGAATTCAGAGCGATGCGAAGCCACAACGCTAATGCTGAGGAGATTCATAGACAACTTTAATCAAATCCTTGAAAGCCTAAGAACTTCCTATAGAAACATCCTAATCTACGACAAGGCGACGTACACAATACGAGCATGCAAAGCCACGAAATAATTGTCTAGATAGCACGAAATCTCATCTACACGAATACTGAGTGAAAAGTACAGACCAATGAGAGTATTATTAAAAGCAAACAAAATATCTCTATAGGATCGAATGAGAAGAATACAAAGTATACTGGATAAGTAGCCATGGGAAGCAAGATTTAAAATGATTCTCTTACAACCTTAGAAATTGCTTCTTTTTCTTGAATAGTGGAACCCAGTTTTTTGACTATAAAGGTTTGACCAAACTTGAATGCTTTTGCTAAACTACATTGATTTTGACTTTGTGGAGAAACCACACATAACCTATTTCATCGCTACTAACTTCACAACAAAGAATGGGCATGGCTGCAGTTCAAAGCAGCTCATTCACAATTGGCTTCACTCTTGCCTACGACAAAAGTGATTCGCGCAATTTCAAAGTCAAGAGATGTGAGAAAATGAGCGATTATTACCTTGAGTGCAAGAGCTACAGAGTAGGCACCTTTGTGCCTGAGATGATTCCAACTCAAGTTTAACGAATCCAACCACTCATTGGCAGCAATAGCCGGACCCAGATGCAAGCCAGCCTGCTCATCCAATGAATTGTGACTTAAATCCAGCACTTTTAATGAGGTGTTTGCCTGTTCAGAAAAAAAAAACTACATTTGGAGAAAGGTAATAAAAAGTTTAAAATTATCCAGAGATCCACGTAGAAAAACCAACTTGCTAACGTGAGTGACCAATAAATATCTAAGCATGGATGACATGACACTGCAATTGGAAGCTCCTAAAAGCTGGGCATATGCATAAAAATTGCGAAAATACATTTGTGCAAAATGTTAAGAAACAGACT
Organism: Pseudorhiza aurosa; assembly: GCA_964026355.1. Classification (NCBI taxonomy): domain Eukaryota; kingdom Metazoa; phylum Cnidaria; class Scyphozoa; order Rhizostomeae; family Lychnorhizidae; genus Pseudorhiza; species Pseudorhiza aurosa. The sequence goes on from OZ032120.1 coordinate 837,348, forward strand.
CAAGATAACAGATCAATCCATTATAAGAATGTAAAACCCCTTGTTTAAGGACAGACAAGAAAATTTCCCACTATGTGCAGAAATCTTGACAGTGTTACATATGAGAAAAGCAAACTACATTTATAAAATGTTGGCGACAAAAATCAGAATTTCTAAGTTACATGAAATGTATATCATGTTTACGTCACGCAAATCCTTCTGATATATAGCCATTTAGATAAAATATATACGGTAAAGAGCGTGTGTTATGTACATAGAACACTGAATTCAAATGCAACATTGTCTGAATTTAAATAGATGGTAAAAATGAATGCTTAGACAAATGTTTTGTTGAATCGCAAATCGCAAATTTGAGTGATCGGTACTTGTGAGCTGAGCTAACGAGTGTAAAATAAAATGTTTCAGGAAAGAAAACTGGTAGCAGCTTATATTGAGTACGACTCTATGAGACAACCGAGATTAAAACGAGAAACCTAAGTACTTCTTGGGTATACCTCTTACAGAAAAAGATAATGTCGTGGATGCACAAGACATTACATTCACTGAGATGTTTGAGGAAACATATCAAATAGATACCAGCAAAGAGCGAAAGAGAATGGATCTCTTAAGCTAAAAGTAATTATTAAGAAATGTTGAAGCCAATTTATCTGCTATTGAAAGAAAAAGAGAGACATTCCGATTAACTGCGTAGAAATAGTAATCCAATTATATATATTATTTATATCAGAAAAGGAAAAAGATTTTCTTAGCAAAGTTTAGCTTTTCACACGTTGACTTGAACGTCAGAATTGGTGGAAAACACAATAACCCCTAAGGACTTTTAATAATAACGAGATCTGTATGAATCTAAGAACAGGTAATTATAGCTGCAGCCAAAATAAAAAGAAACAAAACTTCCACGTACAGATATTCCATCGGCTAATATTGATGCCGCCTTTGCATCCAATTGGTTGCCTAAAAAGATGTAAAAATATTATGAATGTTTAAGAGAAAAGTGGAGGAGGTATTTCAAGTCTTGTTTGCAATGCATTGACTTTGAGACGCTCGGCGACGTAGTTGATCAAAAATAAGAAGTTTCCATGGACATCCATCGAGATGACGCGAAAAGATTAGAGTATTCAATGTGTTGAAGGGCGAAATTCTTTTGTACACAAGTATGACCAAGCCGATCCAATCTATGTCAGACAACGAAATATGTCCGGATGAAACAACATTGTAGCATTACCCTGTATGGGTGGACTGCAACTCTCAAGGCAGGATCTGAGAGTTGATAAGAAAATGGATCTACAGTTTTTCCTGTGTACCTAGCATTGAAGGTAGATTTTAAAACAGCGAGAAGCTAGGCTTGTCCAACATTGACTCCTGCACTTGAACTAAAGCGTGCTGTTCAAATGAAAGCTGACCCCGAACTGGGTTTCCAGTCACTGAACATATGATCTCAGTTCCAAATGAATTAACTGCGGTCCAAACTAAATCTATTTGAAATCACAGTCCAACAGCAAGGAAGCAGAATATGAAACTCCCCTTATCAGCAAGGGGAATACACTGACCACTCGAAAGAAGGCTTGCACTGTCACTCTTAAGTCCACGATGGTGCTAAATGAATTATGGGTTACGCTACCGTGGTAAAAAGGGTCTGACACTCATCTGCTACGTGAGAAATTTCGTCAATAAGAAACAAAGAATTCCCTACCAACAAAAGCAAGTCGACGTTACAAATCTCCGTAAAGTTTGTTTTGTTGACGTCAATGAACGTTGACTTTGCGATGGAAGCACGCTTCCCCAACGACAACATGGCGAAAGAAAGAGTGAATAGAAACTAAGATATGTGGCAAGTTTATATCATTGCATAAAAAGCAATATCAAAACACTCTCACCTTGCAACACTAACTTCTTCAAATTATTCGTATTTGTCATAACATCTGTCAAAGCTGCCACACCTTCCAGACCAATTCTGTTGTCAGACAAATCCTGCGAAAACAAGGAAGGCAGCATATAAACACCAAAGTCCCATGAGCCCGTTATCCACCAGCTGTCTATTGACATCAAACTTGCTAAAAGTGATTAGCAAAGTTGGCGGGAAAAGCTAAAGATTAAGAGACAGCCGCGGCCTGCAAATCTGGCTGGCATTAACTAATAGTTCTATCTCGTCTCAAGCAAGTTCATTCTGAATATTTCAGTTGAATCTTTAAATCTTCAGCAATTTGAAAGGATATATTGATAACAGGCTGTGGCAATTTTAAAGTTAACTTTAAACATGAGAACAGATATAACTTATGTCGTCATAGGATGATTTCACCCTATCATGGTGGGGACAATGCAGAAATCCCCACGTTGGTGTCCCTGGATGTCGACCGCCAAAAGTGATCTCGACTCATTTTTGTCGGCTCGTAACCGATTCTGCAACCACTTTCCCTCAAAGCACATTTGAGGGCAAGACTCGATGAAAAAAACCCTATCGTGGTATACCATTTATATTTACAAGAAACTGTTTTTGAAGAAACTGTTGTCGAGAAAATCTTGAATAAAATTATAATAATAATAATAATGACTTTTTTAAACCATTCATCAACTGCATATCTAAAATACAAAACACACCTCTCTTATAACAGGCAGTGTGTAATTGGCTGTTTCTATTTAACATTAATGACAATAAGACGTAAAAAGGAACAAAAGAAAGAAGGAAATACAATTTAAATTGATGAAAAATTACGATGATGATGAATACATTAAGATGATAGAAGACAATAACTGAAACGTGGCCTACTGAAAGCATAATAAAAGCCTTATTGAAGGTATCCATGTAACTGGACATCCTTGCTATAGCAAAATATCTGGCCTGCTTTTTTTGGACAGAGCTTATTGATATGGTGACCAAAACTAACTTAGAGTATAATGCGAAACCTAGCAATTTTCCGATTCAGAGAATCTGATACTGATGTGGTTCCAATATTTACTGTCATTCCATCGTTATTTGATCCGAATGTTAAGAGATGTCATTTGTCCTCAGTTAATTTCACCAGACTTTTAAAAACCAGTTGAATAATAATACCGCATTCTTTTCTGAAATTGAGAGCCTTGTCTTAAAGTTCTTATCTCTAATATATTTTGCCGAGCCCTCTGGAAATTTACAGACTTCAATATTAGTTGGTAAAAGATATAGCCCTCAGGAAGACCACAAAAGAACGAGAAAGAGTAATAAGCTGTTATATTTGGTCATGCATACTTTAATGTGACATATTTCCCTCCCTCTCCTTCTGTCTCCCCGCCATCTTTCCACCGTTCCCCTCTTCTTCTTTCGGAGAATGTAACCCTACCCAACCCCGTCCCTTTTTGGCCTGTAAAATCTCCTCATTCCTTGACCATTCTTACATCATGGATGTGTCACTCAAATACTGTGGATTCAGTCCATGTGATAACGCAGCATCATCGTTATTAATTAAGCCTTTGATGGCTCCTTGCCATGGTGTCCAAAACCCATGTTGATTTATCACAGGATTTTATGACGACCAATGATATCAAATAAATAATAATGAACAATTACAATTTCGAATCTTTATACTGGATTTAACACCTCAACTTTAGATTAGCTGCTATCAATGTGTGTCCAGTGCCTGTGCCCTCAGAGTTGATTCTGACGAATCTTTATACTGGATGAAACACTTAAACTTTAGATTAGCTATTACTAATGTGTTTCCAGTCCTTGTGCCCTCAGAGTTACTTCAGAGTACTTATTTACCGACTTCGGAAGGATGGACAGCTGAGTTGACTGTTGGCTTGTAGTTGGCGGTTCTAACGACGGGATTCGAACCCATGCAAGTAGACCTCGTACGATTCGAAGCACGGCGCCTTAACCACTCGGCCACGCCACCGTATTATTTCTTGTAGTGTAAGCAGCATTAAGAAAATTTTAGGAATTAAATACAGTTGATGTGGTGCTTGAATATGCCATCAAATTTGCAATGAAATAAGCGCTAAAATCAAATCTCCGTAGAGGACTTCTTACTAGAAAAACGGAAAAATTCGAGAGTTTGATGATTAGACGTCACATGAAAATTAGACAATGATTTGGGTCCTGCCGTATTTGCAAAACGATTGATCAAACCTTGTGCTTCATGTTAAAATTATACGTCAAATCAGAGGCGTTCTTAGAAAACGCATAAAACAAGATGCAAAGAATCGCATAAACACACTTCTTAACAATTTCACTGAGTGGCGAGGGAACAATTTGAATCCAACTAAGTGAAGAAAGAATGGCATCCTTCATTAAACAAGTCAATCCAAGGTCATTGAAGGCGGCGGCAATATCTACGGGCGCTGCGTTGGCAATATTAGGGTACGCTATCAAGACAGGCACTGCAGAGAGCAGGTGGCAGCAAATAAAGCAAGCCTACATCAAATTCCCCGCCAAAGCTGACTTCCCAGATTTATCCAAGCACAACAACTGCATGGCCACTCATCTAACATCAGAGCTTTATAGAAGACTGAGAGAAAGGGTAAGGAAAAAATCTTCATTTTCTCTGTTTCACAATCTATTATGGAATCTTCAATGGCGAATGATCTTTGGTAGTCAACATGGAAAATTAGGTAATGTTGTCATAGAAATGCTAGAATATGAAATCGAGATCAATTGACATCGAGGCCACACTTATGCAAAATACAGAGTAGATAGTTTAAGCAGATCGTCGGTCAACTCTTTGTCACCGCCATAACATCCGAAATTAGCGATTCCACCCCTCCGCCCCTAGTCTCCAACTGTCGTGATGCAACTGTCCAACGACAGAGTACGGGTCAAATAAGGAATAAGGTTTGTACGTAATCAAACCACATTAAAGGAGCAATGACTTGTTACCAAATCAAAGAGTACAATAGCTAACAATTAAAATTTTGATCCGCAGCAAACTCCGTCAGGATTTACATTGGATAATGCAATCCAAACAGGAGTGGACAACCCAGGACATCCCTTCATCAAAACAGTCGGCGTTGTGGCCGGTGACGAAGAAAGCTACGAAGTATTCGCAGAATTGCTCGACCCTATAATTGAAGAGCGACACAACGGCTACAAGAAAACAGACTTTCACAAAACAGATCTTGACTCATCAAAGATAAGAGGAGGCAAGCTTGATGAGAAGTATGTTCTGTCGGCGAGATGTCGTACAGGCAGAAGCATTAAAGGCTGCTCGTTGCCACCGCACTGTACCAGGGCAGAAAGACGAGAAGTAGAACGTATTGTTTGCAATGCATTGAAGAAGCTAAAAGGGGAATTCAGGGGTAGATACTACCCGTTAAACGGTATGTCAGAAAGAGATCAGAACCGCTTGATCGAAGATCATTTCTTATTCGATAAACCAGTTTCTCCACTGCTAACCTGCGCAGGGATGGCGCGTGACTGGCCAGATGCACGTGGGATTTGGCACAACGAAAAGAAAAACTTTCTGGTATGGCTTAATGAAGAAGATCACACGCGCGTCATATCAATGCAGAAAGGGGGCAACATGAAGGAAGTCTTCGACAGGTTTTGTACAGGACTCAAAGAAGTCGAAAGCAAGATCATGGAAGTCGGAGAAGGCTTTATGTGGAGCAAACACCTTGGATACATCTTAACTTGCCCATCTAACTTAGGAACAGGACTCAGAGCTGGTGTTCATGTAAAGCTACCTCATCTTGCCAAGGTCAGTTTTACTAGATCACATCACCCCTAAGGAGCTTTTGCCATGCCTTTGATCCATTTCTTTGCGATTATTGATACAAAACTCTTTTCTCAGGGCTGATGTGGTCATATAACCTTTTTTTATAAATGACATTGAACGCATTAAAAAGGCGCTGGGTCCGAAAATCGAAACCAATGTTGAAGAGCACCTTGTAAGAGTGGTTGCTAAGGGTAGGCATCTAGAAACATGAAAGAACGTGCCTCCAACCCAGGACCCTCAAGACAGTAACGCATGATCTAATGAAAATGTCAACTCACTGTATGCACTTGACACAACAACAACCACAAATAGGTACTCAAGTGCTTCCAATACCTAAAATCAAGAAATCCCCCCAGAACTGCCAGATTATGTTGACAATGATTATTGTTTGTAGCATGAAAAGTTTGATTCTCTCCTGGAATCACTCCGCCTTCAGAAGAGAGGGACAGGTGGCGTCGATACAGCTGCTGTGGGTGGAACATTTGATGTCTCTAACCTTGACCGTCTTGGCTTCTCAGAAGTGCAACTTGTCCAGAAAGTGATTGATGGAGTCAATAAACTGATAGAAGCAGAGAAGAGATTGGAGAAGGGGAAGAGCATCAATGATCTTCTTCCCCACAACCTCAGGTGAAAACTAAGGGCAAAGATGGGCTTAGTCTAAAAAAGTCTGTAGAAAATCAAACAAAACAAAAATACAAAAGTAGATAGGGGAGAAAGGCAACTGACTTTTGATCATTAAAACAGTTCTAATTAAACTTCAAAGATCTGGTGTTGATTAGCCCATGTCAAAGCTATGATAAAAGTCTCCAAAATGGTAGTTCTTCTGTTTCTTACTTCAGCTAATTTTTGGCAGCATGTAGTTGGCAGTTTCCCTTAATTTTCATGTGTGTCTGTATTTTCTGACCTCTTAACCTTCAAGTGTGCAGGTATGCTTGCTTCTTGATGACTACATGTGAGACTAACTGCACTAAGAATTATATGATGAAGCTCGGCAAAAGAAGAATTACAATTGATATATATTTCATGACCAATGGCATGAAGGATAAATCTCATTGTAAATCAACCTCTCTTGAAAATCAAACTATTGAATGAGAAAACGAGTACTCACAAGGTCAGTAATATAACAGTTTTCTTTTAACATATTGCAAATATGCTGCACACCATCTGTACCCAAGGCATTGTCCGACAAGTTCAAATTCAGCACAAATGTGTTTGTCTGCAAAATACAGCCCAGATCACCATGTCATATGAAAAAAGGAATTCTTTTGGTGAAAATTGAAACTCAAATGTGAGGATGGCTCCATGGTAAGGCACTAGTTCATAAATCCTCATCTCAAGTTTAATTCTCACCTGAAGTGAGGAGAGTTGACAGTTTGGTAACTCCAGGTACTCAAGTCACAAGGCCTGAATCACATAGCGGAAAACAGGACCAAATGGAGAAGCCTCACTGCCAAAGTATCCATCACAGTAACCCTACGACCTCCCAACGGTTGAGGGATGACATGACATGAAGTCGCAAGATGGGGTAAAATTTGAGAGGAAGGACTGGGATGTTGCATAATGGGTATAGTTATTCATTGCTGTAAAACCTATCTTCCTTGCATAAAAAATAAGGAGGTTGCAATCATCAACCAAATACTTACAACAAGGGCAATGGCCATTGCTCTGGCTCCCTTTACACCCAGGCCATGATGCTGCATTTCTAAATTTGCATCCTTCATGTGACGCAAATAATAAGAAGCTGGCACAACACCACATTCGCTGCAAGCCGAGACGTAAGTAGCTCTGCCTGAAGCGTCATATTTGTCTTTATCATCTAAGGGCGGCGAGGTGAGGAAAGAAGAATTAAGCTCTAGACATTTATTTAACTTGATGGTCTAAAGTAGTCAGAGAAAACTAATGCTGGGAGACCAGCCAAAGTCTGCTTAGAATTCACTGAGCTAGGAAAAGACTCGAGGATCAGTTTCTGAAGAAACTGAAAATTTCTTAAAAGCTTGGATGACAGTAGCAGGTTGGCATGATTTCCAGTCACTAATGACATCATGAAGGGGAGCCCACTCTGTGTCCCAGGTCTTGCAATTTGAAATAGAAGAAAGAAAGAAGTAATGTTTATTGCATGAGATTCTCATCAGAAGAGATTTTAGAAATACCTTCATTCTCCAGGTCTGTGTCCCAACCGTCATCAGGATTGTCATCGTTGACATTTTTAACGATATTGAAATTCAACTCAGGGTCACTTTCTTCGCCAGATACATCACCATGGTAAGATTGATCCCGCAGACTTCCCGTTGGAATTTCCTGAAAGAAAAATATAGAAAAGATCATACTTTGATCTAGTCCAGCACTAAAACAGACAGCTTGTAATGACCATACTAGCGAACATTGGCTTCCCAGGGCCTACTGCGTACCTCCTATGATCTTATAAAAAAGAAGCAGCTTTTAAAATCTTTCACCTGAATCTTATCTTTAGCTTTTCTGCCTTCTCTTAGGAAGCCTGAATAGCTTCCATCTATCTGACTTGGGTTCCTTACTGGGGTAGAAATCCTGACCGACATCGTTTCATCTTATCTTCCGTGACCCTTCGCCATTGCTCTTTTGTTATGCTCATGTCAGAGGGGTTTGCGCGCGTTCGCAAAAATCGAAATATCGACAGTTTCGACAATTCTTAATGAGAAAACACCACTATCAATGAGATATGCGGTGGCTTCTCTCCAGCGCAATAGAATTGCGATAAGCACTAATTTGGATTCCCATGGTGACAGCCTCAAACACTGCACTGCATGGATACATCCAATTATGGAATAAACTTCGTAGAATGGCAAAGAAAAAGATGCCAAGAATTGATAATAATTGTCTTAAAGGCATTCAAGCAATCAAAGCCTGTCTCTCTTTGTCGATAATGGTTATAATAATCATCATAGTCATCAAAGACCCTGTGGTCCTGGGATGCTCTTTTGCAGTACCTTCCACCTCGTCCTGTCTTCAGTCATCCAAGTCGGTCCCAAGCTGCTATTCTTAAAAATTATCGCAATTTTCGCCAGTTTGATTTCGCATCGTGTTACCCGACCGCAATGTCAAAGAATTTGTTACTGTGAGTTTCTTTCAATATCAGCAGTGAATTACCGATCTCCAGCTGGTGATTATTCTTACCAGAACCATCACTCCTGCTTAAAGAAGTTATGGCAAAAAATAATGCATGTATTTTTGAAGGGAGAATTTAACAGCAACGTACTTTTCAGGGGCAAGAAAGCAGACAAACGAGTGCAGTTGAGGGAAGCGGTTTTAAAAGTCGATTCGGATGAAGAAGTTATCAAAACCCCAATCGAGGATCACCCGTGAAAAAGAGTCTCTTGCTGATTTTTTGACCACAGTGAATGAGGAAAAGAAAATAGATGGTTGCAGGAAAAGTTATGCTGTGATGTCAGAAATAGATTTATGTCTGAAAGACAAGTAAAGATCAGAGTGAGCGTCTGTGGGTAAAATCACAAGGATAAGGAGAAGAGAGAGATGTAGAAAAGGTTCAAACTGCTGATTAAAGCAAAGAGTAGTAAAGATTCCGCAGACTGAGCATCGTATAAAAATTCGAAAAGCCAAAAACTGTTCCTCTAGAGAAGCTGAAAGGGCACATTTGAAGAACGAGCTAGAAACAGAAGAATGGAGAAGATGAAATGTTTTAAAAGGATTGACCGGTAAAGAGAAAGCTGCAACACTTACTGGTCTCATTCCCAACCATTATTCTCCACTGTCAGAAGTAAACTTGCTGAAAATCATCCAGAAATCCCTGGAAATGACCATAGCTGCATCAGTAAAATTACTCCCACGTTCATAGGTATGACGGATGTGACCAGGGATGAGACCCAGGAATAAAAGGTTAGACAAAATTACATGACCAGAGGTGAGGATGCTAGACGGTTTTTTCATGGAGAGTGTATTCAGTATTTTACTAATAAGCGTAAAGGATGTAAGATTTTCTGCTCGATAAATGGTCAAACTAAGGATGTCATTCAAAGGTAGTTAGAGAACAGAAAGAGAGATAGAGCTCTGAGAGAGAGCTCTGAGAGAGAGCTCTGAGAGAGAGCTCTGAAAGAGAGAGCCCTGCGAGAGACCCTGAGAGAGAGAGAGAGAGAGAGAGAGAGAGAGAGAGAGAGACCCCGAGAGAGACCCTGAGAGAGAGACACCCTGGAAGAGAGAGAGAGAGAGAACAGCAGGCCTTCTTGAGGGTTGAGCATCTGAATTGGCTGTTGGCTTGTGGTTAGTGGTCCAACAACAGGATCTGAACCCACGTGGGTAGACTCCACAGAATTTGAAGAAATGCACGTTAACCAGTCGGCCACACCACCATTAAGAATAACTCGTTACAACTGGGCTTTGTCGAGAAGACAGAGAGTAGATTTTGGAACACCACCCCAGACGTGGGAGCAGTACTCTAAAGAAGGACGGATTTAGGACTTGTATATAGTTAGAAGGTGAGAAAAAGAGAAAAGTCCTCGGGCTTTTGCGAGGAAACCGAGCTTTTGAGATGCATGCTCAGCAAGGGAATGGATGTGAGTTGTCCAAGTGAGATTAGATGAAAGAGATAGACCAAGTTGTGTGAAGAAGCTGAAATTTCCAATTCATTGCCATTAATGAGGACAAATGGAAAGCTTTGTTTGCGTTTACGTGAAATGACAGTCTGTTTTGTATTGCTTTTGGTTGAACGCAACTAGGTTGTCTTCACCCCACTTCTCAAAAACTGTCAAATAATTGGAGAGAACAGAAGCTGAGATGGTACCAGACAAAACTTTGGAAGGAAGTTCAAGTAATACCAAGCTTCATGAGAAGAAGGAAGGGGACATGTTGATTATGGAGAGAGGAATTTTAGCGAAAGCAGGGTATCTTGTAACAGTGGTTGCAAGAACCGTTCCAACAACATAGTTAAATCCTATTAGCATGCGAAGGAGCAATCCACTTCAGTAGACAAGAAGGCTTTTGACGTACAGAACATATTGGAGGCGAATGGATGGCAAAGTTTTGAGTATAAAATGCGTGAACAAATATAAAAGAAAGCTTTTTGGAACAGAAGAAACTCAGTCATAAAAGATAGACGATGGCAAGTCAGAAGCCCAAAAACCAGCCGGCTGCAATGAGATCAACATTAGGATTTCGAATCATCAACCCCGAACTTTTTATAAGGCCGAATAAATTTGTGATGGGTTTTGGATTTTTATGCTTTGGCGGCTGCGTTTTGTATTTAATTAACATGAATACGAACAATGAGAGAAGAGATATCAAATTCTCAGTTGAGACAGGAAGTTATGTGGAAAAAAGCAAATGGGACTGAGAAAGGAGCCGATTAGCGACTCTGGTTTTACCCCCAATGTTGCAAATTTTCGATTAACCTGTAGTGACTCAGCTTTCTTACCCTCATTCGCTATCTATGCCGTCATTACCACCTTGCTTAACAATACAATTCTATTCATCCAATCAATTTTTATTTCCTGTCATAATTCCCATCAGCTCATCTACTTGCGTCATTCACAATCTTCCGCTCCTATTCTTATTCGATGAGTTTGGTAATTTTACCTCTTTCTTATTTGCCTATGTAAACATGTATTTCATTTTAATAAGTCAGTTAGTCATTCAAGCACAACAGCGCTAATCGTCGTCTCTCTGACTCCGTGTTCTCTGCACGTTAAACAAGACTGCAAGGCAAGAATCGTCCATGCAGCTTTTTAGGACCAGTTTCATACGCACACCCTGAAACTGGTGATTCCTAAAAACCATTTGAAGTTTGATCTTAAATAGTAGATGCTGTTATTTCGTATCAGCTTTATGCCACTATAAATCCTCTTCTTTAGTTGAATTTAAGGAAATTATGGTCTCAGTTGGAATTTCGAGCCAGTATAGAATATCACAAAGTTTGACAGAATTTCTTTCATGCAAAAGAATTGCAAATTGCAAGTTTCTACTTACTGCAGGTATTAACTGCATGCCTCTATCTTTCTGGTCCGGCCCATTAAAGGCATTTAATAAAGTATCTTCAGAGGCTTCTTCAATTGCGGTTTTCTAGTACCTGTATCCAACAAAATCTTTACTAGCATAATCAGTTACTTTCCTCGATGTCTCTAAACAAAATGGATTCAGAAGTCCTTGCTTTCTGTACAGAATCACCTCACTCCTTTCAATAGCTTTTTGTCTTGACATCTTTCATTACAACAAAGACTAAAAACATTTCTAGGGCTTGCAGAGAACCAGGAATGTAAGTGTAGACATGCTGTTTGTCTTGATTTGCTGAAGTCATCGCTTTGTAGGTTGGTACTGGATTGATGATCTTAGCTACTATTGCATTGACTTAACATCAGTTCAAAGATACATTCAAGGGGGAACAAATTCAAGGATGGCACTCCTCTGAAGAATATCAAAGCTCTGATCAAGATCAGGACCCTAGACTGATTCTTAGATCTTTTTGGCTTCATGAGACACATTTGGTGACAAAGAATTTGCTTGTCATTATCCTGGCAGTTATTACATCACAATGCATGGCTGTGATAGAGACAGCTAATTTAAATGACAACAAGGCAACCAATTTTTAATTTGATTAAAATTTTTCAAAAAAAGGTTCAAGCCACAAATTTTGATAGTTACTGCCTTCAATTGTTTTAAATTTATTCTTAAAATATATCAAAATGAATCTTATTCAAATGGAATTCAACCATAGAATGGGCAGAATTTTGAGAAGTTACTTGTGATATTATTGTACAAAGGACTTTTTTCTATATTTTTATGTATCAATGAACGCTGAGAAGCTCATTGAGCAGTGCCCAGGTCTTTCCTCTCAATGTGACCACACCTCAATTTCAAGAGTCACTGCAAGTACTTTGAATTATGAAATATTTTTTAGACTGGATTTGTAAGAATGCATTTTCAAAGCAGACTTCTTGGAATGTCTTGCACATTAGACCAATTTGTTTGCAATGGTATGATTATCATTAACTGGCTGTTTCTGTAGTATGGAGCTCCATATCACTGAACACTATAGCGAAGCTTGTTGAATAAACTGCTATTTAAGCTTAGACATCCTGTATTGGCAATTTGCAAACTCCCTATTAAATGTCTTCTCCAGTAAACATTTTTATTTTGGAATAAAATGCAGTCAAGAGTCCTGATCTCGAATCCTTCCGTTATTCTTCAGATATCTTGTACCGTTTTCGTGTTATAAACGTTGAAAAATCAGATTTCACCAAAAAAACGAGAAAAAGCGGAAGCACAAAATCTACTTTGTGACGTCACGAAGTATATCACGATAAATCAATGATTTTCAATCTTTGTACGTCATTTTGACGTCACAAAGTACTGCAGGTCTCCGATAATTCGTTTTGAGCAAATCCTAAACTTGAAAACGAACTTAAAACTCTTCTAAAATCAAAACGGTTAGAGATATCAGAAAAAATAATTGCAGTTTCGAAATTAGGGCACTCGACTGAATCTTATTCGAAAAAACGTTTCTCTGGAGAAGCCATTTAAGCAAAATGCAGAAAAGACACTTTGAGCCAAAGTAAAAGCAACTAATAATTATGATTTTATACAGTAGATCCACTTCAGAAAATTTGGAATGGCCAGTAATGAGAGAAACGAGATTTAAAGACAGAATTATACTAATGAGATGCGCAAGGCAGGAAACGCCTGAGTATTTGTAAAAGATGTTTGCCAACAATAGAAATATTCATCACTAGTAAACTCGTACCTTACCCTTTTTCTTCCTTCCTTTGTTGGGGCTTCGTATAGGCCACCACGGCTTTTCCCCAACATTTCCCATTAAAAAAAACAGGACCCAAAATTCTCTACTCCACATTAACAGGGGAACAATGATTCTGGAATGAGAGCATTTCCTTCTTACGGTAGTGTGGTGATTTACTTGCTAATGATATATCTTTTACTAATAGATTTATCAATGAAGAAGGTAAATTGATTTCAGAAAACTCGTGAAACGGTATCATGAAATGGTAGGCGCCAGGCAGAGAGAAGGGACCATGAGCGAAGGAATGGAGGCGAGTTGCAGTGCCTCTGCGAGGGCATTTGCCTCGGATTTCAAAAACTTTCCGATCAAATTTGAATGGAGAAACTTGCTTACCAGTCTGTTGCAGAAGTGTACGAATTATGATAAATAATGTCTAAAAGACAGGTGAGATTTTCAGACAATGTCGAGGAAGATTTGAGAGAGCCGAAGTCATCTAGACTCGAAGAGGAAAATGCGATTGACAGCGATGATGATGAAAATTCAAATGTCAGAGCTGAAAGAAGTGGACAGAATCCTAACGAATACATGCTCACTGAAGACGATATAGAAGGTAGATTAATTGCTATTTGAAATCAGGAGCCGATTAATTCGCTTCAAATAGTGCAAAAGATGCCTCTTTATTTCTTCACACTAATCAACAGTTAATGTCAATATAGCTGTATCTTGAATTGCAACAAGCATAAGCTCGTTGGACAATGCAGAATGCTGATATTCTAGATGCTTTAGAGATCGGTCCAATATCATCTAGTAGTAGTGAAAGCCCCTCATAGACCTTTAATTCTGCAGCTAGCCTAGGAGTAGTGAATGTGACATGGAATTTGTCACAGGTATTGGTTTTTATGGGAATATCCTATCAGTAGATGGGATGTGGCCCCAAGCCAGTTGAGCCATGTCATTGGTCCCCATCTAGTGGCAAATGGCACTACCATTGCTGTCCAAGATAAGTGCCAGTTACTAAAATTGTTGGCATAGTTGAGCCATGTCATTGGTCCCCATCTAGTGGCAAATGGCACTACCATTGCTGTCCAAGATAAGTACCAGTTACTAAAATTGTTGGCATAGTTGAGCCATGTCATTGGTCCCCATCTAGTCGCAAATGGCACTACCATTGCTGTCCAAGATAAGTGCCAGTTACTAAAATTGTTGGCATAGTTGAGCCATGTCATTGGTCCCCATCTAGTGGCAAATGGCACTACCATTGCTGTCCAAGATAAGTACCAGTTACTAAAATTGTTGGCATGGTTTATTATTCAGTATAATAATGCTCAGTAGGAGAAACTGATGGAGAAGATCTTGCAATGGAGGTTATAATTTTCTTTCTTATTAACCCAACTGTCGCATTCTAGTATATCCTTACAGATACAACTCATAGAAGCACATCCTTTCTCTAAGTACATAAGTGAATATCTATTTATATATTGGCAGCTTGATTGTGTTATGTAAATTAATTATACTAATACATGCTAATTGTGTTACGACATCAAATCAACCAAAGTTGGCTTGGCCAAATGCTGGGTTACTAATATGTACCATGTTGGTCATTGGTCATTAGCTCACTCAAGTCATGACAGAGTCAATAATCCTAACCTCACCAAATCGCTCCAATCTCTTTCCCATCATCGTTTAGTTGGAGATCTTTCCATCTATTACAGATACTTTAATGGACATTGTTCTCAGGAGATCAGGGATATTATTCCAGTTCCTCTGAGGCGTGTCAGGACCACCAGAAGCTCAACTCATTCACACCCTTTCCAAGTTTCACTGCCTAATCCACGAACTCTATCTCACAAATCATCATTCATCCCAATAACATGCAACTTATGGAACGTCTTGCCTTCTTCTTGCCTTCCTGAGTCCTACAACTTGCCATCTTTCAAATCTAATGTAAATAAACTTGATCTTATCTCTCTATCCTCTGAGCTGCTCGCTTTCTTCTTTCTTCCTTTGTTGGGGCTTTGTATAGGTCACCATGGCCTTTCCTCAATATAACCCACTAAAAAAAAAAATCATCTCTCCATTTGTCTTCACTTGTCTTCTTTCCATCAGTCTTTCCATCACTGCTCTTGCCAGACCTTGTCCTCTCACTGCAGGACCAAAGTGTCACAGCTGTCTTTTCTTCATTGAACCAAACAATTTTTTGGCAAATTTTCACAGTTTCATAAATCCGAAGTCTCTTCTAGAGTCTGAGCTTGTCATGTAATGTGCTCAAAAATAGTCTGTAATTTGTTATTTGAGTTTGGCAATGCTTTTTATGTTTTTTTATTGTTATGATATCATATTTCAGGCCAAGAAGATGAAACCATTAAATCATATGGGGATATCAAAATCACTCCTTTTAATTTGAAAGAAGAAATGGAGGAGGGACATTTTGATGCAGAAGGTAGAAAAAGCTTCAATTTGTCATTTCAGTAGTTTTTCCTCAGTTGATCATCAATTTCTTAGTTGGATCAGAAACTTTGCAATTTCTAGGAGCATATTACCAACATCAACTACCAAATGACAATCCTATGTTGCGTTAACCTATGTCTGCTACTCTTGCATTGCAACTCAAGTTTTGATTTAAAAACCAATGGAATGAGATTCCAAACCTTACAGACACTGGGCAATTTTTATTTCTAAAAGAACGGAATAAAAGGAACAGATAAAAAATCAATCTAATTGATCAATAAAATTTAGTTAGCATGACTATTTTTCAGTTTTCAAATACAAGAAGATTAATTGATGGGAGTTGGTGTAAATAGGGCAGAAACATATAATATGCTTAGAATGGATAGAATCAGCATATATTTGCTCTCATTGTGTTTTTTACATAAATGATAGAAAATTTTGCTCATCTTTTCTTTAATTTGTTAGATAAATTCAATTATTGGTAATTTTTTAGCTATTTAAAACCAGCAGTTAATGGCATTGCGTTAATGTGCTTTGCTGCATTCATGCTGGTATAATTCTTTTAGCAAATCATCTAGATATGTTTCTTTGTCAGTGCAAGGGGTTGGTCTTAACATAAATGCACTCTAGGAAGAATTAATTTTATGCTATTAAAGCTTGTCCTGCGGTTTAGTACAATATAAAGATTGTATTTTTTTCTAAACAGGAAACTACATTGCTGACAAAGATGATGATGTTAAGGATGAGTGGCTTGAAAGTGTTGACTGGAGCAAAGTTGATGACAGTGAAAAAGAAACAGCACAGAAAGAATGGGATGATGAAGTTGAAAGAATGTCTGATACTGAAAGAGTCAAAATTCTAAAAGATGTTTTGAGTTTTTTGCAACCAGGTGAGAATGCATTGAAAGCTTTAAGACGCCTTGGAGGCTCCAAAAGAAAAGGCAAAAAGGAATTGGGTGGGGAAAAAAGTGACAAAGATGAGAAGAAAAAGAAAGAGGAACTTTTGAAGCTGACAGAACTTGTTGACTTATTGTTGCAACAAGGTGACTTTCAGATTTATAACAAAACATTTGAAAGAATATCATTGGAAATAAGGAAGGCAGAGGAAAAATATAAAGATGCAGATAGTGGCATGGAAGGTGAAGAGGATGATGCACTTGAGAAGGCATTTGCAGAAGGTGGACCAACTCCTGTCAAAGGAGAGAAGAAAATAGATGAGGATGGAGCAGATTCAGATGCTGTTTTGTGGGAATATAAATGGGAAAACAAAGAAGATGCTCAAGTGTATGGACCATTTTCAAACTCTTGTATGAACTGTTGGAGTGATCAAGGGTTTTTTAAGGATGGTGTGTATTGCCGTAAAATAGGGTCTGAGGGAAGCTTTTACAACTCAAAACGGATTGATTTTGAACTTTATGATTGATTTCAAAAAGCAGCCAATACCATGTTAAATGCAGTTCTTGTTTGCAAATGCTTTTTGTGTCATTGGCAGGTTTTTTCCATCACAAGATGTGCCAATCTAAGCACACCTTACCTATCAGTAAGGGGAAGTAAAGTCAAATTTTAGCAGTCTTCCGTCCTCTTTTATCTTCTTGATATTTAACACTAGGTAACAGTCCTATCGTTTCATTCATATTCAGCTTCGTCGTCTTGATGAAAATACTCAAAGGATTGCCGTCTTCACCACTTCTGCTATTTTTGGTTATTACATTTCAATGAAAGTCATCTTTTTCGCAAAGAGCTGAAAAATGTTCTATATTCCTTGATGCGAACTTCACATAGAATTATTGCAATGGACATCAAGTTGCCATGATTACCTTTGCATTTTAACTAAATGGCAAGCCAGACATCATAACCAGCCATAAACAAGCAAATATATTCAAACAGGGATGCCCATTTAAGGCTTCTTTGATGCATAAATTAAAAATTAAAGGCAACATATTTCTTTGTTCCGGGTGTGGAAAACAAAGCTCTGATGAAGCCAAACGAAAAATTTAATGCATGTTTAGTATTTCTTCATCTGACCAAACCATTTTTGATCCAATTCTACATTGTTCAAATCGAAGATATCAAAAATTAGATTTATTAACTGGGTTTCATTTTACTGTAAACTCAGAATTCTTAAAGAAAGCAGCTGTGAATATTTTGCGGACGATGATTGAAAAATACAATGATATAGTTTTAATTATAAAAATTTTTCTGGCTACTATGGACGAAAACGTTTGATGGAAATAGCAAAATTAAAGTAAAATGGTAATATAATCAGAGTCTGTTATGAAACAAGGAATGACAAACCATTTTTAAAGTAAAAAATCTCAGAAACTAAAATTCTATAAAACTTGGCTACTTTTTTAAAATCATCAACATTGCTGATGATTTTCACTCCTCCTCACATGTCATGGGCAAGTTATGATGCATTTTGTGCATTGATAAGTGCCAGGCCTAGTTTGAGACTCAACATACATGGCTTTCAGGTGCAATAGAGCCAGAGCATACTTCCTGCGATGCAAAAGTTGAAGAAAGGAGGTTGGTGACAGGAAAGGCATCTGATCTCAACAAGCCATGCTAACTTTCATGTAGTCCACCCAATGCGATTATGAAGCAGTTTGACAACAATGATGGCTTACAATATCAATATCACCGTTACTACAATATCAATTGACTTATTGATACAGCAGTTATTCTACAATTACTCCTTTTGCTCAACATAAAGACAACTATCTGAAGATAAACCTAGCCCGTGTGAATAAATGCATGAGATGATCGAAGAACAACAACGATGCACGCAAGCAACGCGATTTGGACGCAAATCGAAAGAGCGACAAGACAAATGCATAAACAAAGAGCTTGTGTGCCTGGGGTCGCCGAATCGTAAAAATGAACAAACAGCTAGAATCCTGGGTCTTCTTTTCGATCTAGTAACACTACGATAACTATAAGTAGAGGATCCCGCTTGTCTGCAAGGCGAAAACATTGCTCTTGCTTGATCTTTAAGTACTGAGTATGCGATTAAGATTCTAGATCCAGATGACAGGGGAAACTCAATGACTGCAGAATTACGTCGACACCTTACGCAAATACATTTGTCACGACAACTTATTGTGCGGAAGCCATAGATTCTTAGTATTAGCTCGAATATATTTCACCTAATTTGATTAATCCTGATTGTACGTCATCACGAGCTGTTTTGCTGCCTTTGCGATATCATAGGCACATTGAATGACTTGTTGAGTCAGCATTGCGGCATCAATCGTACGGTCAGGAAATACGCTACTTCTGCATTCGACTTGCAACCTTGCTGCACTTGTTATCATTAATCGTAGAGCCCCGCGCACATTCTCTGCCTTCGGATGCTGAAACAAGCAACATGAACAGTAACCAGTAAATCAATCGATCAAGTAATCAATCAATCAAGTGATCAGTCCATCAATCAAGTAATCGATCAATCAAGTGACCAGTCAATCAATCAAGCAAGTAATCAGCCAATCAAGTAACCAGCCAATCAAGTAATCAGTAAATCAAGTAATCAACCAATCAAGTAATCAGTAAATTAACTAATCAGCCAGTCAATTCATGAGTCAATTAATCATTCGTTCGATACTGATGGACCAGTGCATAATTCACTTCTTATGGTGGAAAGTTAAAGAAATCTGCAAAAATAAAAAATCCAATGGATAATCTATGAAAACAAACCTTTGGGAAGAGGTTTGCCATGTCATTAACTGCAGTCGATATATTACTTGCACATGGTATGTACCTAAGATGAATAAAAAAGAAAATAGAAAATATTATCCGATAAAAAAATCAATTATGAGAAAGCATTGGTATACAATGATCCCATTTATCCTGCAGCACCACAAAAAGTTATCTGCCCCTATCGCAAGGGAATAATGAATATCTACACCTTCCAACCATTTCTCCTTTAGTGAGTGCAAGAGGAGGCAAGCAGTGGTCATAAAATCCTGAATTCTTAAGTCAGACATGAGTCGCAAGATTTACGTGAGGAACGGGCAGTAGTGGTAAAGGGTTTGTTGTATGTGCTCAAAGTCCCGGGTTACTGTTTCTTTCGCCCTCAATCTGTCCACCCAGCAGTAGATGGGTATCTGGCGAAAAGCTGGAAAGGAAATGATCATCCAGGCCAAAAATGCTATGGCTCAAGATGGCACCCTCTGACAAGGTGGTCCTTGACACTCGTTTCCATTCTAGTATTCAACTTCAATTTTCAACGGAACCAGTTTGTCTTCAAGTGGAATTAACTGTGGAGGTAAGAGCACTCTCCCAATGCAACGCAAATATTTCTTTCCTACTTATCACACTTTTGATGGAGCCTTTCGCAAGAAGAATCCGATTAAATAACTCCCCCTTCCTTCATATTTGTTCCAATCTGGTTTTTCTTGAGGAAGATCCACGAGCGACTAAGCCTTGGGTCATACTGTCCGGTTTCTCTTCAACGGGTTGAAATAGGAATATCACACATACCTACTATGGCGACTTCCTTGCGCTGCTAATAGCAATTCTTGTATTTTCTTAGTTATTTGTTCTGTTGCCTTAACAATTAATTCTTGCGTAGGAAGTTCCTCGGTTTTGGGCGACTGTGGAGTCTCGTCTTCTGTAACAAAGGCTGTCGATTCTTCAGACGATTCGTGCGGACTTTGAGGTGGGCCTGAAGAAAAGTTTTTATACCAACATCAGTTCACACAGGTAAGGCCAGTTCGCTCCATATTCAAAGTGATATTTTCCGCCAGATACCTTGCATAAAATACTGTTTCAGTGAAGTAAGTCATGTCGAAAATGCAAAACACCCTTAAATCTGCCATTACTACAACTAACTGCGATTACGCATTCAACTACATATCCCGTGTGCGTAAAAACACACCCATTTCACAAAGATGCGTCTCTCTTTTCTGCTTTGAAGTGAATAAAAGTAGGGTAGGGAAAGGAGACATACCGTTAGATCGTTGCGAAGTTGTACTAGATAAAGTAGAATGCGTAGTTATGGACATAGGATCAGTTGAAGTTGGTGCTGTGAAGCCCTGCATCACATCAAACATTACATTGTCGTATGGGTTCTGGATTTTAGAGTCGGAATCTGAATACGATGGTCCAAATTCGCCAAAGAATGGCTCAGATACGCCTGGTCTTGGGTGTGGAGAAATTGCTTGTATCGGTACGTGGTCTGAATCAGAATCTTCCCCTTTCGGTCGCATTAGTATCTACAAGGAACAGCATCGTGTTAACACCATAGAATACAACAGGAAAGAAGAAGAAAAACAACGCATTGCTAAATCGGTTCGTATTCATGCTATGGTTTGACTTCACAATTCCCCCTTTCATTCAATTCAACCTCACTGACGAACATATCGTTCTCAAGATGCACCTGACAGATTGGACGCAGATCCTCTCCTTCGTGACAAGCTATCTTCTCCATGAGGCTTCCACATATCCGATTCACTCTCTCAAGTCATAACGAGAAAGCTAAACATCGCACTAAAATACCAATCTTACTGTTCAAAGCTTCTAGAATTATCTGAATAATTTCAATAAACGGCCTAATAGAACAGAGTTTAATTCACGATATACACCTGCATTAGGCACTTGCGAACTAGAACTACGGTTATTCAACTGCGACGAAAACTCATGGCTCCTGTACAACTGAATTCTGTAACTCATTTACAATTCCTGGTAAGAGAAGATTTGTCAAAAGCATGTGTGGCCCGAAATCAATTTGTACAAATTGAAACGGAATTTTTGCTACTCTAATACTTAAGTTCTGGAGCAAAATTCGAAAAGATACACAAATTAGGTGCAATTTTTGCGAACAGAAAATCATTTGGACTTCTTAAAATACCTCATTCACACGTGACTGCATTTCAATGAGTTGCTTCTCGGCGTCTTCTCGGTGAGTCTCTGCTTGGCTTACCTGCGCCCTCAATGAGGCATTTTCTTGCATCAGCTTTTGAACCTAGAGTGATAAACCCGGACTCATTAAACAAAGATCAACTGATAGCATGTTCGCCCGAAGGAGGTAGGCGTGGATTTGGAATTAGAGCGAGCTTGCTGGGCTACTTCGGAACCTTCAGTTGTCTGAATTCAGACGACCGGACGACGAAATCAGCCATTTAATTTCTGTACGGTTGTTTTGATCCTTCAAAACTGAAAGTCTTTCACGTAGATTGGAGCTGGGCACACGGTACCTTGGCGCTGCCATCTGAAACACCGCACGCAGTAATTTCGAAAAATGATAAGACACGGTTCATCACAAAGACGAAGGAAAATCTAGCAGTCTCCATTGAATACGGCAAACAAAGGGGCCATAGAATGTCAGTAGCTGTGCGAGGTTTCATATTGATGCTTTATTGCTGAAGTCGCAAGGAAAAGTAGATTTCAATTAGACGCCTATCACGAAAATCACTCATTTTCCGAAGCGAATGGGTTGCTCAAACTCTGTTGCGGTCGCCATCAGCATAACCAGCACGTTATCAGCTCTCTGTGGTCCCAAAGTTTCAAATTTAGATCACTGTTAGCGAAATTTAAAAACTCTTCATTTGCTAAAGCAGATCTTGTCAAGCAAGGTTGTAAAGAGAAATGTAAAGAATGAATATTACTGCGGGGCATCAAACTCACCATGCTGCGCAGGAGATTGACCTCTTGATTCAAAGTATTGTTTAAAATTTGGAGATGGTTGGCTCTTTCCTGCAATTTTGAAATCATTTATAATAAGTCCTGTGGTTCTGAATCAAGTAATGGCACCGATAGAATGGTACTGATCAATGCTTTTCTTCCTGCAACAGTCGGTGAAACGACATTTATTGTAGAAATATACTTGAAAAAATAAACTTTGATGTTCACTTTTGCACCAAAACTAAGTTTATTTCTCACTCCGCTATTCGATGTGAGAGGATCCACGTTTGTCTCAATCCTTTGATTTCGGCTAACACGGAAGAAACTGAGACGAAATCTCCACAGCATGGGGCCAGAAACTCGAACCTTAAATATTTCTAGGATAATGGGGGCATTTTGCAAGATTCAGATAAAAGTGTGAGACTAAAAAAACTAGGCTCTTTGAGTACATAACAACATGCACTACTTAGGACAAGATAAATTCTATATAAATTTAGTAAGGAGCAGCCAGCTCTTGAAGACTGTTCAGGTTCTGATTTACCACAGACAAGGTTGTATAGGAACGACGACATCAATCTCTTACTGGTCAAGTTAACATGAAGCAAATGAAAAACACAGTGATGAAATACCATAATTTTCAACAACTAATTGCTTGACAAAGCACATTTGCTCCTGTCCTTATCAGCCCTTTTTACTTCTTTTATTGAAGAAATCCCATTGGACATAGGACATCTAATTCATTCACATTCTATTCTCTGGGGCTTCTTCGTACTTAAGTACGATCCCCGAGACGTTGAAATTCTTTCTCGATATGTATCTGACGGAAATGCTTACGAAACACAAAAGTTTCTGGTCTTAGTTGTCATCATAGATCCTCAAAACTTCTGAAGGCGGCGGTTTAAGGGACTGCGGGGCCCGAGGCTGAAATCACCTGCGGGGCCTTCTTTGAAAATTTGCTCTTAACAAAAATTATTTTTGATTTTTTTCTTCTTGTTTCTTTCTTCTGCATAAAATAAAACCCGCCTCACTTTTTCTCTTTGGTTCGGGGCCTCTTCTGGGCTACTAAAAGCGCGGGGCCTGGGGCCGTAGCCCCCTTAAAACCACCGATGCATACCGATAACCATGGTTATCTGACACTAGAACTTTGCTGCCAGCAAGATCAACAAGGTCTTGAATTCTAAGCGTATTAAAAATCCCACGTCACGCTTATTCAGCCAATCATTGGAAAAAACCTCGGGCGAATAAGACATCTCATTAACGTCTGATCTATAAAATAACGGAAAGGCAAACCTCTGCATCATTGAACTGCTTCTTTAGTCCATTGTACTCTTCAAGACTGACGTACTGGCCATCCGTTGCATCTGATGAGGTGCTTCCAAGCTGAAAGAAAACTCCTCGTCAGCATTTTAATAATTTGGCCTATTTCAGTGGTTGTGACAAGGGCAAAGTAAAAAAAAGGAAGTTTGAGTCACTCGGAGGATTGAACGCTCTGGGTTAATCTTTAAATCACTTCCATTAATGGACTAATGTATAGCAAAGGAAGCCTCAATGGATGTCAAGGCAATTTGCTTGACTATAAATCTAAAATCTAATCGTTGGTGGTAGAGACTGTCAGCTGTAGAGGGTTCGCTCATACAAACAGACGAAAGGGGTCATCGCTCTGCAGAGGTGTTACTTTTGTTCAGGGTCTTTTCTTCGCCATTTTTGGTTAATACGGCGTTGGATATCACCGCCTCTTTAGCCTTTGGATGATGCATCAGTAAGAGTGAATTCTATGGTTTGGAACTGGCCGCCTGGTACAAATGTGTGTTCCTTCTATAGAGAGACCTTTCAATTGAACTTCTAATTCGCTTTAAATTCATTCAGTTTATTTAAAAAGTAAATTAGCTACTGCTTTATTTAAAGGTTGAGTAGCTTAGTGCCTTCCAAGGAATCTTCCATCTCCCAGCTAAGGATTCTGATATGAGCTGCAGCTTTTCCCATCCCAATAGCAAGAGCCCTTTATTATAATCATTTTTCTGTTATCATACAGAGTTTTTTACAATGAAATGTTGATGCTTCGTTCAATGGTTTCCAATTTGATTTGATTTTATTGATTTATCTTATTTCCTGTTTGTTTTATTTCCCATTGGCGTCATTACTTTGCCTTTTTATTCACAACAGCATTTGCAAAATCCTTTGATCGCAGGATCAACGGAGATAGAAGTGTATTCCTTTATCCACCCAGCTCGCAAAAAGGATTTTGAAGGAAGTCATCGTTCTCGATAATTCGCACATCAAAAATAGCAATTGGACGAACGAATTTGAGGCGCTTTTCATGAATATTCGTGCAACTCTGAACGACTAGAGCCATGCGCTATATTCGGGTCAAACAGTTCAGTTGAGAAATGGTCCCTTGAAAAATAAAAGAGGAGAAAGATCGGGACATCTGACCTCAAGAGAATGCGAGATTCCCCGCGATTGGAGAAGAAGATCAAAGACGCATCATTAAATATCTGTGGTTATAACTCAATCAAGGGTCTTTGAATCAATAGGGAACTTTAGCGGATCCGCAAAAACTGCGTAAATGTGGCAGTCTCCTCTCTACCTTTACACAAATCAAACTACGGACCTTTCGCTTTTTTATGCGAAAATATTGGTTCACCCAAGGAACATCTGACCAAGAGGAAAATGTTTGCTTATGGCGGCCATGATGTTTCCACATTTGGATCAGTTCATTTTCACATGTCCATATACGTTTATCAAAATTTCTTCTATAATTGGAATCCCATTCTCCTAGAATATCCACCATCCATCCGATTTCCCGTGGCCTTCCTTCCTAAGATGGATTCCTGCGCTCGCGGGACTAGACCCATAGCACATACAATCAAATAAGCATGTATTCAATAATCCTCCTTGAAATTATAGCGACTTTTGTAAAATGGCAACACACTTAGAGCAACCAAAATAGGCATACAGTCCAATACAAAGACAGCAACGGGAGAAGTAGAGCACTAAAATTCAACGTTATCAAAACGAGATAACTAAATCGATTGATAAATCGAGATAACAAAGAGATAGAAACATAAATCGAAGGAATTGACACCAATGCAATTCCTCATTTGAAATAGCAACGTAAACCTGTTTAAAGCTAACCGAAGTGGGACGTCCTACCCAAGTGCTTCCAATAGCTATCGAATAAAATAGAAATAAGATGTCCTCCCCCCCCCCCCCCTCGAAACTGCCAGATGATGTTTGAGAAATGGGAATATCTCTTTGCTGATACGGGCCTAACCTTTTCATTTTGCTTTTTCCTGATTTGTTAAGACGAGAAAACAGGTTCATTTAAACAGTCGATATCTAGCTTGCGCAGGGTTAATAAGCTTGTTCGAAGGCCTAGCCTCGAAGGCGCGGGAAGAGAGCTGCGAACCGTGGGATTCTGAGTAATTATTAAAACCCCGCAAGAAATAATTAATTCAATCATCGTTCGCCAGTTGCTGTGCTGCTTGAAGTATGGAGCAAAATAAATACAAAATTATTACTTGTTTGAAATTTCATTTATATTGGGTAATTGTCGGTGGGCCCAATATAAGGGCCCGTACAGATTTTGGCAAATGCAAAGGTGACTGCCTCCACCCCTTTGAGTCTTTTTGTGAACTTCAAAGTCTGATTGATTAACTGTCAAGAGCTTTACGAAATTACACGGACACTCGATGACTGAATTCAAAAACCACTGCAACTAGATATGGCTATGAGCAGAAATTTAAAGCAGATGATCCCCTCTGAACAAGGAAAACTATTAAATGTTGAATCCCTAAATGGCGATCTACTTTCAGAAACGTGGAATCAACTGATAGAGAATCAAGATCCCTCTGCTTAGAGCAAACGAGCAAACGAGCAAATCTGCTTCGCTAACAGAGAGGATTTTGCAAAGGAGAATACTTACACGCAACACGGAGGACACCTACTCATGTCTCGTGTGCCAGTACTCTTGAATCACTTCAGCAGTGGACTTTTTAAGTGAGAAGAAAGTTACGAGGATGTCAAAATAAACCCCAGTTGATAATGCAACGTCCTTAACATTATCTGCCACGAGTAAATTTGTCATCAAATATTTGGAAAAAAGTGGAAAGAATTGCCTGCAAATAACACAACCTTCAGGCCCCGTTTTTGCCTTCAGAATTTTGTCAGCAATGTGATTCTAGGATTACAACAATATTCGGTTGAAAAATATATTTGTTGATCTTCTCTGCACATGTTGATAAGTGTGTGAACGGACTGCTTGAAATTGAATCTGCTGTGGTGTAATTGGACAAGCGGGTTTATTACCCTCTCCGAAAAATGCAGAATGCGCACCTTCTGTTGGGAACAGCAGGGATTAATAAGTCGACTTGGAGCAAAGTGGGCTGTTTTAAAAGAAGGCACTCCGGAGGGCAGCTGGATCAGACAGGGTTGAGCATAGAGCATTGCATTTGCATGAAGCGCAAGTAAGATCAGAGAGGATGGAGAGAAATGAATGAATACGTTGGTAACTGAAAGTCTAATTAGGAATACCTCTGCGGCACCGTCATCTATGCTCGCGAAAGGTTCGAGCAAGTGTACTTGAGCATGCAACAGTAAATTGTTAGCATTTCAAGCAAAAAGAGCTCTTAAAGCCATTCATATTCGTGAATAATCCATTCAAGAGATTCCTTTTCAGTGAGTATCAATTTCTAAGGGAAGAATCATTACTGACAATGGGCTTTCAAATGTGTCTGCTTCTTTATTAACGTTTCCCAATCTGCGACATTGCTAGGTCGCTTGTAAAAGCGAAGCTCTCTTCTTGTATCTGCATTGTCAACTTTGAATGCCTCAAACCATGTGCCCCTTTCGCGGCAAGAAGAAGGAAAACTTCTGGTTTCCTTCTAACGAGCATTTTTTGAAGCAGTAAGGCGAAAGACTGTTATTGATATTCAATGGGAAAGTATATCAAAACAAAACCCAGGTATTACTACGTAACTAGCAGTTTTTTACATTCTAGCAACTTGGTAAAGCACATTGTGCTTTCGATTCAAACGTTCTCTAGTGACAGAGTCAACACGAGCAATAATTAAATTGCAACTCCGTGTTGGAACCAAATGCTTTGTCGATAGTTTCTTAAGTTCAAATGACAGTGCTTGGCGACTTATTGATCTTGTGAAACTCTTGGATAGAAAAGAAAATGGGACTAATTTGCAAAACCAAGCAGGTGAGATAGAAATTGGATCAAGACTTAACAAATTTTAATGCCATTTCTGCTTTGAGAAGATTTTGATTGTTACAAAAATGAATAAACATTTATAACTGTGGCGCTTCTATCTTACTGACTTAAAATTGACGAAGAGATTATCTGCTAGGGAAAACAATGGTCCATTCAAGAGAAGAAGACTCTTACAGGTAGATTCATTCGTAAACGATCTGGAGGGTTTAGTGGCAGCCAGTCGTCATTTAATTGCTCAAAGCGAGTTTTCTGTTCGCGTTTGAAACAACTGACTAAGCCCCAAAAGGCATTTTCTTTTACCAATACGAGAGCTACAAAAAATGACTAAAAATTGAAGCAAGTTTCTGTTTTCGTCAAAGGGGTCGTATGTCTGGCTAATCATGGCGCAGAAATGCTTGGACTAAGGTCTCATTGAAGACGAAATGAGTTGGTCTCACATTTCAATTCCAACTTAATCAAAATCATGATGACAAGAAAGAGGCAGGGTCTAAAAATACGTAAGAAAAGCAGATTTACCCGATAAAACCTGAAGACCCGCGGTCCGGGCAATTCTCCGTTGGCCATTTGACTTTTCTCCGGGCTCGCTTTCAAACTAGAACGTGTAGCAGAATCTTTGTCAATGATTGGTTTCACAGCCATTTGCTTCTTTTCCATCTTCGTCTCCCAATCCAATTGTGTCCGTAGCAATACGCAAAATATCTCTCAAAATATCTTCCTACGCCTTTTTGTCGAGTCCAACAGAAATCAATGTATGCTTGGCCTAAGACGAGCTTCGAGCTAACTAGAAACAAAGCTGGAGCAGGATCCGTGCAAAAAGCAAATTTCCAAATCACATGGAAAACAAGACCGTAATCCCAATATTCGTATATTCATCTTGCACAGTGATAAAATCGACATTTGTACAAACAGCAGCATCAATGATATGAAAGCGTAGGAGAATAAGGATTGTTGTAGGAGAAACCACAATGATATTTACCATCAAATGCTGAGATTTGCGACCGGTTGGTTTGAGGTTTTCGCTATGTAACCTCAGATTCCGAGCCAGAGATAAAACGAGGTCTGTATTGAGTCACAAGAGTCAACCCATCACAGTTGTGGTAATCTGCAAATTCCAAAAAACGCATTCCACTGACGTAACAGTATCCAAAAGCAATGACCGTTGAATATGAATCAGACTGACTTATCATCGAACGGGGTTTTTGGGCAGCGTACGTAAACCTGTGCACAATGGGACACGATGATGCTCACTCAAATACCAGAGATTCCACGCATGCAGTACATTTGCTGCTATCGATGCAGCTAAAATAGGTGACATGCCACAAAGCAGCAGAGAAGACAAACACCATGTAATTCCATCACGTACTGAGCTCAAGAATATGCCCAGAAGTTCGAACCTTCGCCATGTATCTTCGATCGGTTCCGGCAAGTGCTGATGGCTGTACTAAACCAGGAGCCTCTTGGTGACATGTCATCAGCCGGTTCTGCCATCTTATTATCAAAGCCCTCAGGAAGATTCCACACGGCCGAGAATAGCAATGATGCAGATTGCAAAATGTAGTGATTTTCTCGAAAATGGGTGTTCATACGCTGAAAAAGGTTGTGATGTCACAATTCAGCATCCATTAGCTGAAATATCGCAAAAGGGGGATGCAGAGCGACGCAAAATTCACTGGTCAAAGAGTAAATAAGATTGAGTAGTATGATAGCAGACGTGTCTAATGGAAGATTTGATCACCGCAGTGTATCAGAAGCACAACGATTGTCTTATTTTGGTAAAAAGAAAAACAGAGTCAGAGACTTATAAGTGATACAACATTTAATTGTTTTCGTCTTCAACCACTAACGGAACTTTCAAACCAGCTAGGTTACCAGTGCAGAGATAAACACTTGGCTTGGTTGGAGTAAGCAGGCGTCTATCAACGCAGGGAAGCTCTCTGAATATCAGCACAATAAAACAAGATAACGCTTACTATATTCACTAAATATGTTGAATTCGCTGCTTTAGATTCCATATCAAGGGAATTAAAATAAGCAGAAGATGTTTCCCCAAATATTTTGACCTTCTCCAACTAGTTTTATGGAGAGCTAAGAGGAGTGACTATAAGAAAGCACACTCACGGGGAAGGACAGACAACGATTACTATATTTTATCTTGTTGGCCTGAGAAAAGTGCATTTCAAATCATGTCCATTCTGTACTAGGCTAAGTCTGCAGAATCACCATCTGTGGCGATATTCTATGTGCAGAAAAAGAAGTGTTCATCTGGAAAAATAGCCAGCTTTTGTATAATAGAAAAATGACTTCTAAAGCGGTGATGAGGTAAATCATATTATGCACGGAATGCCGAAAAGAAGACCAGATCCCTCGAAAGATAAAAAGATAGAGATACTATCCGCATTGAAACCAGCAAAGACACCGTCCTCAAGAGATTAACGACGTTAATCATCAACGAAATGTCTAAATTCCTCATAAGTCTACCCATTGTCCAAATTTAAGCTGGTAAGATCTATGGCCAGAACGAGATCCAACTCGAACGAGATGCACCAGGTTGCTGATTGGCAGGATCATAGCTAAGTATTCTTCCTAATGGAAAGAGACGACCTGGTCTAACCAAATGTACGAGAACTGTCATCGTTCCATGCTTTGGAACATTCTGGGTTCCGCAGTACCTATGTAGAATTACATCTAACTTAGGTTCAGGTTCCTTCCACGTTCCATGGGCTGTTACATTTCTTTATCGGTCCTTTGCCTGATACTTCTTCAAACGTGCTGTTTTACTGTATCTATTACGCAAAGCAGATTAACATGAACTGAACTGAACTGAACTTACATTATTTGCCTTTACGTAGTGCATCCTTCATACCAAGCTTCCCATCGGTAAAACTTCAAAAACAAAAAATCCCTTCGATTGATAAGCACGCCGTCTTCCTGGATAGATGGCAGAGGCTTTTCGTACAAAAGATAACATAATACCAAAGTTTTATTTCGAGAAACTTCTCTTCCGGGCAAAATGCCCTGTCCACCTCACAGGGGAGGGAAATGAGGGCAGCTACCGATTATGCCATTGTATTGCCATTATTTCCAGTTCCCAAAGTTCCTATACTCCTAAGGGAGGCCTCCTAAAAGCGCTGGGAGGTCACAGGAAAGAATGAGTCCTTCGATCACGAATTGATTGTAGATCAAATTCACATGAACTCAAGAAACAGATGCTAATGACTCGCAAGCCTCAAATCGTAAACAAAAGCAGAAAGGAAACTTCCCTTTGGATTTATCGAACATAGTAGTGATTGTTTAATCTGTGTTTCGGGAAGTCTTTCACGTACCAGCGTTGGATCAGGATGCGGCAAAATAATCGAAATACAAAGCAAAACATCTCGTCCTGTCCAAGAGAACGAATAGTAGGCTGCATTGATCTTTAACGTATATTCTCCAATACCCAGGTTGTGCAACATGATTAAGTTCATAGGAAGTAAGATCCAACTTGAACGCATTTTAGCAGTCTGTTCTTGAGAAAAAAATCGACGAAAGGGGACAGCCGATTTAAAATCAATGAGCAAATTTTTAGAAAAAGCTTTAAAGAAGATAAAACTTAAAGACGATGCATATGGGGAATCCAAAAAGGACACGAGCCATTACATTTCCTTCCGCCATAGCCTTCCTTCACCATCATTTTGCCTCAATGTCATTTCCTCTCTCGCCATCTTTTTAAACTATCCCCTCCTTCTTTCAACTACGTATTGCCTAGCTGCTTGAGAACCGATCAGTGCTCCAGAAGAACAGAAAAAATTGGGGGTGGCAGATGGAATAACGAACCAAAAAGACCCTACGTCGGACAACTTTGCAAACAACAAAAAAATCACGAAAAATGGCGGAAAATGCTAAGCACACCTAGCAATTAGAAATCGAGAAACGGTTTTGACTGAGGCCAACAGGGGATCACGGAGGAAACGGAAAATAGCCGAAATTCCTGGTAAAGCTTTGATTAGGCCAAAAACAAAGTAACTATAGTCATGTATATTTTCCTCATCTCTTCGCGAATTTCGTCTCTCCATGGGAACATCGACTGCTCTCTGATTCATGCGTACGTACAAAGCAGCTTGCTTCATGCTTTGCAAAACAAATATGCACCGAATATCGTACAGAGAAGAAACTGTTGACCCATAGAGTGAAATGTAAAACAAGACACGAATCGAACCACTTCACTGGGCTCATCATTGCAGTGGAAATCACGTAATCGCAGTGTACGCAATCAAGCATAACAAGTAATGCACAAATCTACCAACCTCTTTTTCAATCGAACCCGAGTGTGATTTGGTTTTCTTCAAATCAACATCTTCAGCACTTTTCTGCTTCTTCGAATCTTCATCTATCTTTAAGAGTATGCAAAAAAAACACTTAAAAACGTGAAATCGTAATAATGACAAACAAATAAATAACTAAAAAACCGCAAAAATAGTCAATGGAATGCAACGAACGATGACTTCTTAAAAAGAAATGGATGACAAGACGTCTGGGTACCTTGCAGCCTTATTAATATTTGAGACTACGTTAGAAGAAGTTTGAGACATTCGAAATGTCAGAAGAACAGGGGCAAGCTGCTTTGTACGGAGGAGGAGGAGAAGGGAATACTAAAATACCCCCAAGGAGGAAGTTATCACATACCACATTATCATCATCATCATCATCGATGCCAACCTCGTCGTATTCCCGCTCAGGTTCATCGTAATCATGATCAGTCTTCGATTCCACGATTCCTTGCGATAAATCACAAATGCAAATCAGTCTACTTTGAATCTGCCTAAATGAAAAGCCTCGATCGTATTCAAAAATAATCAATACAAGAGCAGTGGTGCATCTTGCTTTAGATGAATTGTCCCTAGCAACAGTCTTTTGACGTAGGGTGGCCAGTTCTTCGCTACATTCACCCAAAGCTTTGTTCAGTATCCAGGCGGGTTCAGGAAACGTACTTGAGCATGGGTGCGGCTCCGTGATTTTCAGCACGGGGGGCGCGTACCCTATCCAATAATCAGTTAAGTGTACATTTCATCGCAAAAATCGTCAACATTTCATCCGAAGCAGCGCCTTACTTGGATAAAGCAAGACTGGAAAATCTATTGCCTTGCTAGAGAATTTTTCGATCGAAAGGCCACATGAATCCGCATGAAAATTGACGACATGTGTGCTGATTTAAATTGCCGAAAACTCAATCCATGCATTGTATGTTCTTTGCTCATCATAGTAACATCAAATTATGCAACAGGGTCATAGGTTCGTCTAAAAAAGCATTTCCTGTCTCTTGTGCACACACATTGACCCAACATTTGGCTTGAAGTATGGATAAGTCTGATGGAGACTGGCCACTCTAAATGAATATGATGAGACCTTTAAAAGGAATCCATTAAAATAGAAAACCTGCGGTGGATTTGCCAGAACTTGACATCTCTCGTCTTCTTGCATCATTCAAAATGTCAATGATCAACGTGGTAAATTCAGGACCCGTGAATCGTGCTAGCTTCTGGCGACCCTGGATAAAAACACACTTCATTTAGCTACATTTTAAAGAACGGTTGAATGCTATCAATTAAGAAATATGTCCAGGAAGATTGATAAAAGCCCTTCAAGTGCTAATACGAAACTCTTGGAACCAAGCATAAAGAGATGAAGATTCGATGTATATCGTAAATTTTCTACATGCTTAGATGAGTTTGCTGAAGATTCTGTACTTCATGGAAAAAACCAATTCAACAAAGAAATATTAATTCTTTCTATTAATTTTATTCATTTATTCCTTTATCTATCCATGTTTGCGTGGATGTGTACGCCGACGGCTATTCAAAAACCTTTCGGATGCAAGAAGGGAACAAAACATAGCCAGCAATCTCTGATGACATCTTTCCGATGTGCCATCTAACACCTTTTCTCGACACCTGTATATAGGCGTATAGGACGTCGGTGTGTTCTAAAACTGCCTCGATTGCAAGACCTGGGGTATGGAATCTCATCACACGGAGCTTTGCCGTTATAAAGAGGAATACATGAAAATCCTGTTGAGCCATGTCCGGACTATAAAAAGAGTAGTCCATCCGATGAGTAGTTTCGGCTTGCAGACGCTCCTGCATAGCAGCCACCGTGTGCGCAGCTACATTTTAAAACCACGTTGCTTGGCAACTTTTGCAATAGTAGCGAGAATACGGGGCGAACGTGGTCAGTCATCGAGCAACAGTGATTGAGAGCTTGGTATCAGGTGGAGCAGTTGAAACATGACCAACATGTAATCATTTGTCGAGTTGCAGTTCAGCTAGGGACAGTTGTTGAGTGTCTGTCTGTTAATGATAGTGTGTGTGTGTTTGCTTGTGGATCATCAAAGTAACAAGTCCTTATTTCATCACCACTTATTATGTCCCAAATAGTTCTCAAATTTCTGCAGTTTAATTCTTCCACCATAAATGGCACAACTCTGACTGGTCTGCTTTTGCTTGTCTGTCAACATAAGGGGTATCCACTTTTAAGAGGCCTTGACAACCAACGGATAATTTTTAAAACTCAACTGTACTTTAACTTGTAGTTTACATGAATAGAAATCGGTTTGCACGGAATTTCTGGATAAAAAATACCAATCTAAAAATTGAATTTATGTGCTTTTTCTGCACACATAAGGAGCAAAACAAAACCGGTTCATAACAAGTCAATAAAGACGAAGATTGCCAGATGGAAAGCACCAAGAAAGAAGAAATAAAAAAAGCATTTAACAAGACCAGGTAATGGAATACAGTGCTAACAGTGAATTAACTTGATGATCACAAAGCAACATTTCCCAAAGCAATTTCACCCTACACTACTAATGGGTAATTTCCTATTGATATGAAAAAGTCCTTCAAAAACGAGATGATCACGACATTAAAAGACGAGACCACGACTGAGATAGACAGCCTCAGCTTATATTCGAGGTTGCCACAGCAAAATCTGGGAGGATAAGGTTGTGCTGTGAATATAGCTACCTTTCAGTTGTGTGAATCTTACTCTGCGGTAGAGATATCGATCATTGCATTCATTCAATTAACTTTATTTTTGATCAACAGTTCTGTACTGGGACTTTCAAATCAAGTTTTGGTTTGTGCGGAAACCCAAACAGGGAAGATAAGAGCTCTCGATGAAAAATACTTGTGAAAAACCCATTCTTCAGGTGGCCTTGGAAAATACTCGTTACATTATAATGGATGGGCGAAATTATTAATTCCTGAAAAAAGTCACTGCCCTAATACGCTTCACAGGCACGATTCTGCAAGTCGAGTTTTCCGATGGGAAATCGCCGCAAATACATTGTATAGAGGAAACCCCCCGAATTTGTTTAAGTGAACATCTGCCAAAAAGCAATCAGCACGAAGAGGTCTCTTCAATGTCAAGAACATTTTTACGCGATGAAAGCTTTGACTGTGAGATTCAGAAGCCAGGTGGCAGATGTACCTCACCCGTGTAAGCTTGGTGAGTTGGCAACACGACGGGTATCTGCCCATAAAACCTCTACTCACGAGATATGTGGAAATGATTGAATGAATATATTTAATGGAGGGAGTGCATCGAGCAGTTATGGGATGACCCCATTAAGGGAGAAGTTATGGAGGAGAAGAACAAATGAAAAGCGGGGGCCTCAACGATTCTCAAAGGAGCACACAATGTGACCCAGTAATAAGAGTTCCGTTGAAAATTTCGACATTCAGCGGCCAAAGATTTTCAGCACATCCTACGAAAATTCTTTTCAAGATAACTACAAAAATTTTTCTCTGAAATCCCAGTAATCTGGAATCTTCAGTCGACACTTGGTGTGCACAAGTGAAAAATGAAAGAGGCCGGCCTATTTTGAGAATTAATGGCAAAAAATA
Source organism: Pseudorhiza aurosa (assembly GCA_964026355.1). Classification (NCBI taxonomy): domain Eukaryota; kingdom Metazoa; phylum Cnidaria; class Scyphozoa; order Rhizostomeae; family Lychnorhizidae; genus Pseudorhiza; species Pseudorhiza aurosa. Next base: position 872,921 of record OZ032120.1, read on the forward strand.
AGGAACATTTCTATGGCAGTTGTCTAGTTTTTCCGATGGGCAAGTGCTCAGTCCTCACTTTCTCAAATGGTACGGCACCTGGTTTCTTGTGATTCAAACTTATTGCATCAAAAGATTTATATAACGAGAACTGCACGAAAAGATGTGCAAGAAGGAAAAATGTACCTGATTCCTGGTTGCCGTGAACGCTGGGTTAACCGGTAGAAAAGGGACTGTTGTATGATCTGACACGAGTTTGCGATGATGCTGTGTTGCCAGCCAAACTATTGAAAAACATCAATAATAAATGACAGAGAAATATTCGTTCGCACAAAATTGAAGAACGAACGCAAGTTGTGCAGGATACATGATTTCAAGGTCTCTTACAAATGATGATTGACCAAATACAACGAATACTGACAACAACGAAATAGCGAAAACGAAATCTGAAGTGCATCGAATTAGTTGCCGACAAATGTTCAAATATGTTTGCAAAAGGCACTCTGAAGGGTTGAGATAATCATATTGTAAATATTACGAAATGAGCGCAAGTCTACTTTGATCGAGTTAATGAACATAAGAGCTGACAGAAAAAATATTAGGAAAGTCTTATTTTCATAAAAAACTACAGCTATATTCATCATTTAAAGAGTGGAATTAAAAATGACCAAAAAAGTAGGCAATGGCTATTTGATGAGCGAGCTGTTCGAAAACAGAAACGGCATCAACGAAAAATTGTGGAACTTGCCTGCATCATTTTCTCGTCTGTCAACCTCATCATAAACATCCGAAGCGAGTTCTTCAAACAATCGATCGTTTAACTGGAATCGACAGAAATAAAAAATTATTAATCCACTTAAACGTATGTCAAACGAAGATAAATGATGTCACATTAAACAAATTGAAAAGAGGAAATTAAACAAGATGGAAACACACGAAGCAGATCAAATCAAACCGGCAAGTAAAACGACATCAAGTGAAATTGAAGATAATGCAATGCAAAACAAAACAAAACAGAAGGCGACCGACCAAACGGCCAAAAGACAAAACGAGTGAAAAGAGAATTAAACATACAAAAGTGGAAAGAAAAAATATGTTATTGTGACACCCGTTACTATAAATGAAGGACTCCCACGACGAATTCACATCTCCGTAGATGTTATGCGAGATTATCAGTGATGGATGGTAGAAATGAGGCTGGCCAAAGAACTTAATGAAGCACAGTCTTTCGTAATGAAGCTACCCTAACCATGCCTTTAAAAAACTGCTGTCAAAAATATAACTTCAGTTGCTATAAGATGAAGTCTTTTCGTAAAAACTTAATCTATCAAAGTGCTTTCCTTATTCCAAAATGTTACTTAACCAGTTTGAGAAAGCAATTGAAAAACTTCGGGGCAATTTTCCATGATGAAAGGACACTAGAAACTACACAGCGAACTGCTCCATGTATATTGATGACTTAAAATGGATAAAGCACTAAATTCTGAATAGCGTTTTGGCTGTATGTGTCTGTTTAGAGTCCTCCCTACTATCTTTGGGTAATGCAATGGTGCATCAGGTATAGTGGTCCACCAAAGACATCCCCACGAACACCGGAATCAACACGGTTTCGGAGGGCCCCTTGCAAACCAGCTCCGGCTGAATGACTACCTTCCTTAATTGAATCAAATGAAATGAAAAGTCCAAATGCTTGCAAATAATTTTGGATTCTATCATACCAATAGCTAATATTGATCACGGCAAACAAAATTATATTCACAGTGACAATGATCATCATACACACAAAGGAAAGCAAGTGTGAAGCTAACAGAATTCCTTCTAATCTGTTATGTCGAAATGTAGCTGAAAACTTTGTGAATCTAGAAGCAAATCAACTTGACGTGAACGCCCAGACTGAATGGTACTGAGGTATAGGATCAAAACAATGGTAAATTGCAAAATTGATCAAACTTACAGATTCTAGCTTGAGTCTCGCCTCTTGTGCAAATGGAGTTGTTTCTATGCCCCTGCACGAATCAGAGACAAGATATGACAAAAATGCGAGATGGAATCAATGGTATGATATAAAAACACGAGTTTAAAGCACCCTTGGTAAAAATACATCCCACGTTTGCTCAAGTCTCTCTGGTTTCTTCTGGTATCGATACCTAGCCGCATTTTTCAGTTTGCTTCGTTGGTTTTCTCACTAGGAAGGTCATCCCCGGCTACAAAGGGAATCCTTCCCATTTTACAAGGCCAGCTACTACTGCTAATCAGGGGTTCGTGAACGGAGCCCTCACACTAGCGAGAGCGAGCCCTGTGAGTGGTTCCACGTAGCAAGGAAACTGATTCTGTCATTACTCTCCTGCCATGATATAAATGTTATAAGTGTTGAGGGTGACACGGCTGTGAATTCATTGCTAATCCAAACAAAGGGACTAAAATAAAAAAGGAATGAATGAAGAAGGTGAACCAACCTGTCTGCGAGGGCAGGTATGTAGTAATTAATGGAATTCTTATGATCTGAAATTTGAATAATATGAATAAGATATCAACACAATACTAATAGAATATAACGGAAAGATGACGGCCTACCTCTGGATTCCTGGAGTGAGGAGAAAGAAACAGGTTGCATCTTTGAAGAACAGTTAGGTGTGCACAAATAACTATAAAGGGAATATGAAACTTACATCCATGTGCAAGGTGAGTTTTTTGCCACAGAAAAGTCTTATAGTTTCCATTGCTATTAGTTGCCATGCAGTCGACTGTAGCTTATTATTAGTTCTAATACCGTCCATAATGTTAATAATCCTGTTATAAAAATCACTTGTTGCATACACCTTGCCTACCATTTATTCTTTTTTACCGACTAAGAAGGAATAGACTGATGTTCTCATCCACAGCAACAACACGTAGTCGTTAGGCTTCCACTGCAAATCATTAAAGCAGTACCATTTAAGCACCGTAAAACAAAATTTATGCACCAAGAAGCTGCATTTGATCACAAATGTTACGACCGCGTCTTTTGATCCCACGTCTCCATTTTCAGAGGGCTGGTGACTATTGTCGAAACAATTTTCGCCTTAGGTGATCTCGAACCACTACCTTTAGAGTTGATGATCAATGACGTAAACAACCGTCATTAATCAACTGGTCTGTGCTGCAAGCAGCTATCAGCTTACTAAGTATATCTTTCACTAGGCGAGTCTATTACCACTTGCACACATTTGGAAATCTGCAGCTCGCAGTTATTCATAACGCCAAGTTCATTGATACCTTATGAGTACATAACTTTACCAGAATACATTATACTGACAATATTAGAAAAGTGAAGAAAAACCTGGTCTTCTTCCGCAAAGATAGAAAGTCAGTCTGTCTGTTAATTCGTACATGTGCTCAATGATTCGATACCCAATATCAGTGTGGCCTTCTTCCCTGAGAAAAATTTGAAAGCAAAGAAATTGAAAAAATCATCCACCATAGTTTTGGTTTGACCCAAAGCAAAAATTTCCCTACAGTCAAAAATGCACGCTTGTACGCATGTCCCTTTAAAACTCGTATCATTGGATGGCAGAACAACAGATGGATCACCAGTACTGCGTCATAGCACACTGAATTTCGAGCGTAGCAAAAGCCAGAGACAGGGCTCGGAGCTTTTCAGGAAGGTCGCTTTTATGAGGTGGTGTACCAATTTTGGACCTAGCACTTTGAAGAGGTCGCTAAACCAAAGGGGATTCATTTCACATGGCACTAACCCTAGTCTCCCCTGCCAACTAAGAAACTGGTAAAAATCCAAAACCTACTACATTTCTTTAACTTTTTGACACTGCTAGAAAATGTCGCTCCGTTTAGCGAGTATGAAATTACTCTGCAGCAAACAGACACAGCATGTGGCACATGCAGACGTGTTCAGTCAACATGGAGAAACATTTGTTCATTTTCAAAACCTTCATAACCACCGATAGGATCGTTGCTATAATGCACTTATCATGGGAGATAAATCATGATGACGAAATCCACAAAAGGACACCTACAAGATTCCCTTATCTTGATCTCAATTATAGCTTAATAGGATATTGGAAGAAAGTAAAACAAGATGACTTTGAAAGATTGCAGTGACCACGACTCTAATTCTTCCCTTCGTGTCACCCACAATGCTTATTTCCTGCACCTGGAAACAATTAAAGCATCTTTACGGACCTCCCAAAAAAGAAAAAGTGGTGCCAAAGAATACTTGAGCCAATTATTGGGGGCATGCTTAAGACGAGGCATTCTCTTGATGGAAAAGGCTTGAAAATACTGCTTAAGAGAAAGTCAATTAGCTACACAGCAAGAGATCATTGCTATGCATTTCAGTCCTTCCTAAATCAAACGTGACAACTCACATCGCAATTTCCGCAGCTGTTTTTCCGTTGGAATCTAGGGCACTTGGATCTGCACCGTTTACAATTAAAAGTTCAACTTGGGTGCCTTGTCCAGCTTTTGCAGCTACATGTAATGGGCTGTTACCCATATCCTATGGATAGAAATTACGATTTGTTAATCACACTGGCGGCAAAACTGTCATAAATCTGATGTTTATATTCTTTAAGCCTGAAAGCAATGCATCTCGTTAAAGACCACCGATTCAAAAGTTTGCATGCAAAGAAAATTAATGACAAGGTTCTTTTATTCGGCATTGCAATGAAATGTGCTCTACTTAGAACACAATACAATCAAATCCTGGCTAAGTGTATGATAATGTGATTATACCGATGTAAACTCATGGGTGAACATTTTTCTCGAGAGCCCTTCACATGTCACCAAAGTACGCCGGCTTATCATAACCTTGGGCAAAGTTTGTTTTATCCACACTTTGTTTGCAAATACACCAAGTATGTGTATTCATTTACATTTGATGTGGGTCAAGCCCAGCTCTAAAGATAGGGTTCAACTAACCTGTGTTCAGCAGTAATAGGAAAACCAATTTAGACGAAAACAACATTATCATGACGATTAGTGATCTTATTCGAGTGATAATGATGATGATAATGATTGATGATGATAATGATGATGATTAATACTGATGATGATGATTGATAATGATGATGGCGATGATGATGATAATGATGATGGCAATGGCGATGATGATGGTAATAATAACGATGGCGATGACGACAATAGTTACGTATTGAGCCACTGACATTAAATGAAATAGGGTATCCGCTCTTATCCACGATTTTTTCGTGTAAAAAACTTCCATACATAATCCACAAACGCTAACACAACCGACACACTAGGAAGTAATGTTATCCTTAAAAATTAATGCGTCCTTATCTCAACATCTATGGACAATTCCTTTCGTTCATAGTCTAACTTAACAAGTACAAAGAACAGGGAACTAGCGAGGCGATTAGTTGCCCTGCAGTCTGACTGAAGTTGGATTTTTCTGACAGCTAATTGACCACAATTGTATGCGTTTTTACAAAACAAAAATGATATGAAGCAACACCAAGGTGGCACAAAAAGAGAGAGCAGAAATTGCCAAGAAAGGTGAAGACAAAGGAAATGTGGGTAGTGCCAATAATAAGGAATGGTGCGAATGCGGTAGAACAACATGGATGATTATGACATTTGTGGCTTGGAAATGATATTCTACGCATAAATGGCAGAATGTTGGCATCTGAAGGAAAATTTAATGAATGAATCGACTGGGGTGGGAAGAGTAAACATGGACTAAAGAAGGTAACTTGAAGATATCCATGACTGGTCAGTCTATATCAAGTATAGAGGATGCAGGATGGTAAATGTACTCAAGTCAATCTCACTCCCATTATCTACTGCTTGTGAAATATTCCAATGGCATTGAATAACCTGGGTTTTTAGCCAATAACAACCCACATTGCCTATAATAAGAAGCTGATGAGGAGACGTCTTTGCCAAACTTTGCAATGAAAAGGAACAGCCTTAGGCCTCAAACTAGAGGAAGACAGCGTATAATAAAGAAATTTAGTCAAATGATGTTGTAGCATTTACTCACAGAATGAAAAAAGTTTGTCTGAGCTCCACATGAAATAAGTCTCAGTGATGTTTCCAGGTTTCCTGTCCTTGATGCTGAGTACAATTGCTATAAGGAACATCATAGGTTGCTTTATAAATCGTGGCCTTGGTTAGAAACAGTATTCAAATATTCATCAAAACACATAAAATTTTGCAAAAAAGGGTGATTGAAGACATTGGCCATGGGGGAAACTTACCATTATAATAACAATGGAGAAAAATTGAATTAAAACCTTAAGCAACATATCTTAATACATATCACTGCTTAAAAGATGTAACTTTGAGAGTTTGCTGTAGTAATAATTCCTTCCTAGATTAAACTATGAGCTCAAATCTCAAAGCAACATCTGTGGGAATACTTTCCTATAATGGGTTATCTTCGAACAAAAAGACATCGCTACACCGAAAAATTCTGATATTTTATGAATAAAGTTGTAGTATTCAATGCAAGTCTATGGTAGCAGAGAAGAAAACAAACTGACAAACCTTGCTTAAATTAGTGATGGATACGCCTTCTGCTATTGGGAGTTGATGCACAAATGCAAGCATCTCATATTTTGCTTTGATAAAGTTGTACTTCACTGGACTAACAATGAGAAGGTATTTTTGTATACAAAGACAGTAAATTTCAGCAATGTAATCATGTTTGAGATGTGCAACAAACAAGCTCAAGTTGATCTACCTATGAATTCTGTCAAACACCCAAGAATAGCTTGCAACAAATAGTGAACCTATGACCAACACACAGAGTCCTGTTCCAACTCTAGCAATGTGGCTTCACTACGGAATGCAGATGCTTCAAATTGATTGCTTGACCCATTCATCAAGCTTCAGTTTAAGAAAATATGCTGGGTGAGCAAATGAGCATTTTCTAATTTGCCCTGATCATTAGAGAAGCATTTGATTCTTGAAACAAAGAAGGGAAAGTTAGGGGGAGACCGCTATCTTGTCTAGGAACAAATAACACACAGCTCTCACAGCTCTGATCAACCATCAAAAAGCTCTAAAAATGTCATCATAGCAGATAAGTTTTTGTTGTTGTGATTTAGTGAGCCCTACTGTAAAAAATTAACTAACACATTGTTAATTATTGTAGATTACCCACTTTAAATATATCCTATTATCATTGTTATTATTATTATTCTGGGCTAATATTCATTGACCGCTAAGTCAGCAGAAAGATTGATCATAGGGATATAGATCAGATCAAGCCACATCAGAAAATTGAATCTCAACATCAACTAAAAAGTTATCTCATACTTTGGCCACTTTCATTGCAGCTAAAAAGGGTGCATGTGATTCCCAGGGTAGAACAGAACCGGCCTATACTATGGACATTGTGAAAGGTGACTAAAAGAGGTTGGTGGTGGAAAGGCACACAAAAAAAATAAAACACCTAAGCCAAAGCATCATGAAGATATGGATTTGAGTATCGGCAGTCCAAACAGGTAGTCAAAATTGGTGGGAGAATGCACTGTTATAGAGGAAGAATAAGCTGGCTTATGCTTGGCAGAAATTGGTGGCAAAGTACCAAATGGGCAGAGAAAAGAGAGACAGTCCTGGACCTGCTGATAAGATACTATTGCCAAGGATAATTCCACAAATCTAAGGTTTATCAGAGAGGCTTGAAGTTAAATCTAAGTCTTAAGAAGTTGATCTTGGTTAGATGGAGGTAAAAAAGGTCAGTCAATCTACAATACTGATGATGAAGCTAAAAGATGAGTCCAAAAGCAGACAAAGAAGCCCATATGTAATGAATTTGCAACGTACTGTAAAGGGTCCTTTGGATTTGGTTTTCTTATGCCACTTTTTATCTGGCCAGCATCTGATAAGGAGTGTTCCCATATGAGATTGGACCCATTCTTTACTAAGTTCCGTACCATCTGAAATAAAACGAGGCATGACCGTGAACAACAGAACTACATAAATATAACATAGAAATTTTACAAAGAATTTCAGCCTTTCGTATCTAGCAATATCCCAAAGAAACAGTAGAGAATGCTTGATTCTGAGCATGACTCAAACCAGCTACCCACTGCTTTCCTAACTGATTGAGAACTGAATTGTGATCTGTAAAGGAAGCTATTCTGCTATGCAACTCCACTGCTACATTGATAGATAGCTGTATGACAAAGAACTGTATTTGATTCAGCTTGAAAATATTTAATTAGGTTTCATTTGATAGGAGCAATGGCATATCCTTGAAATTTTGGACATATTCCACACATAAAGAAATGATACTTTTGTGCAAACAAAGTCACAAAGTCTTCATCAAAATTTAACTAAAAACACATCAGATGCTAGACAGCTTTCCAAAAACTCTTTGAGTTCAGTAAAGCTCACAAGAGAATCAAGGAGAGACTTAATTTGAATAATGAAAAAAACAAAGCACAACAAATGATAGATACAGTCAAATTTATTCCAAAATGCAATGCTTGGAAAATACGATGAAACAACTTACAGCTAACAAGGATGGATTCCAAGGGGCTAGTCGTAAGTGCCTAACTTGAGAAACATGACGTCCAAGACTTCTATGAACACTACAGCATTCATCACAAATGAGCACACCACGGTTGATAGATGCCCATTCTGGACCTTTTCAGTTCAAGATAAATGTATCACAAAAAATAATTAAAGTTAGGTTTTTGATTACAGGAAACAATTAACCATACTAGTATACTTTGTGAAATATTTTGGAGCATAGAATTTTGCTGAAGAGTGCTAAGGCAGCTGCTTATCAGCAAACATATGGCACGATGTTATTATGGATTCCTGACTCATCTGCACAACAGGCAAGAATGGATGTGAAATGACCAAAGTTTAGCACAATTAATTTTAGTTAGGGGGTGAATGATTTTGAAACCTTCTAAAATGTTAAAAAGAGGTTTTTCAACAATATCTAATTCCACTGAAGCAGTTAGGAAGTATTTTTGGAGAGTGCTGCCTTTCAAAAAAAATACTACATCAAAGCATTTAAGCTTTCAAATTTTTTATGAGCAAAAGTGAATATGGCACAAACCATTAAATTTGTATTGGAATTACATGACTTTCTTGCATTCATGAAAAGAATCAATGAATGATCTCAACAATTGGCTATGATAACATCAACAACCCTCCCCAAGGCAATATGAAGTCTGGTCAAGGAACAAGGAAACAACTTCAAAATCAAGAAAGCAGGAAATAGGCAAGATTGACACCAACAAAACTGAAGAGTACTTCGACCATTCGTTATCACCTTTGAATGTTAATTTTCGGGAAATAAACCTTGTCACATGTAGATAAATTCGTGAAGCATTCCAGGTAAGGAATTATCCATCCAACAGTCGCACAATCATTCAGAAGAACAGGCCTAATGTCTATTCAGTTAATTTCACACTTCACGTTGATCCCTGGTGAAAAAATTTAGTACTCACCTGGCGAACTACAATCTGCACAAATTTCTGAAGACTGGCGGAGTTTCGGTCTTGACGTCATATTTCTTGTAAGGTTTAATATAGAAGTAAGAGAGGCCTCAACCCTATCTTTGACGATTATACATGAAGTACAATGGGCACTGAAACGCCATATTGTCTATTCCCACGCATGCGTACTTGGAAAAAATTATTGTTTTCTTTACCATATTTGGAATAAGGAACAAACATATATCTTTAGAGAATGAAACAGTTGCAACTGAAATGTCACAAGAGGTGACAAAAAGGAGGAGAAGGAAAAAATTGATTGAACAATGTTTGATACTGGAAGTGACTTCCAAAGAGTGAAAAGCGTTAGCACAAACAGCATCAAATAAACTTGGTCACATCAGGCGGAAATCGCAGTCTCACATCAAATCAGAGGGCAATAAGGTAATTAAGTTTTCAAACAGAAGGATATTTATGTATTCATTCTTGCCCTCCGATTAAAATGGGTCACACGTGGGGCAGGAGAGTTTGCTTACATCTTAAGATGTGGATATATCAGCATCTACTCATCAAAGAACACGGCAACATGGGCCATTATCAGGGCTGATGAAAGAGAATGGAGACACTGCAAAGATGAATGCTCTGATACTTCTTTAGCATAAAGCAACCAAAGAAGATGAGCAATGAAGACAGAAGGAACTGCGACAGCAAAGCATGTCGGATGAAACGAGCTCATTACAGATTGAAGCCTGGGAAATCGTTTGGGATATGATAAGACTTAATAAGACCATACGGAGGTAGGCCGTAAAAGAATTTAGAAGACAAGTGCAGAGACACAGACGAAGAAAAAAGCAACCGAGTAGAAATGATGGAAAAACAGCTGCAGAACAAGAAAATGAAATTGGCGAAGCAGGTCATGATAGAAAGAGTTAACAAAAAAACAAAATGGAGAAAGCCTTTAAAAACACAGGTTGGCTTCTCAATGCGCTGTGTTATTCCACATTGAAACTGAGCTTATGAAAAACTTCGACTTCGAATAGGTTTTCAATTTGGCTTTAAAGAGACTGTTTCAAATGCTTCTCAATTTTCCCGTTATCCTCTGTGTTACTGGTGGATGTCTCCACTCCAGCGAAAACTGCAAGGACTCTTCACGGGGAAATTGAATCTGAAAAAAGCAAAACCGTGCTTCCAATCGGCTTCCTTTAAGCAAGAAGGGCTCTCAGTCTTCAAATCCAAAACTGAAGCAAACAGATTATGGAAACATGCCGTTGGTATGCTCAAGTTCAGCAAACAACTCAGAAGGAAAAGATTCATGGTCAATAAATCTTTGACCTCTTGCCAGAGGTAAAACGTAATGCTTGCGAGAGAAGATGTGGTAAGCTGCCAAATATCCCTGTACTTACGACACAACCTGTTGACACACCCTGTTGACAAACTCACATCCAAATTAGAAACCTCAACAGAATGTTGGCAGGTATGAAGGCGTACATTGAACAACTTGCAAGAGCAATCCACACACCGTACAGCGCCTTTTTACGAGGTTTTAAATGGGGGAGGGGGGGGGGGTGCAATTCCTTAGAAAAAGGTATATAGATAATTGAATAAAAGAAATATTGGGAAGTATTGGGAGACTCGAGCGATTCCCAAGTGGAATTAATTTCCTTCTTGTTGGAGATTCAAATATATTTTGATTCATTAATGTATGCAATCTAAATGTATATAGTAGACCATTGCATCTGATTCGGTTGATGTAAAATGAATCTAAAGCAGGCAAACAAAATCTTAAAGTGAAATTAGTGAAATACTTAAATTATAAAAATGGCTTTATAATGTTATACACAACGTCTCTGCCTTTCTTTTCACTTACCCTCGGTTCACGAGGATCTTTAGGTTCGAGCAACAATACCAATCTATGGCCGGTCTGATATCAAACTTGTGACATTTCATATAAATATTCATATCACATTTTGCTCTCCTGTCAGTGGTTGGTATGACATTGGGGAAAAGTCTGAAAATACTTTGAATGGTCCCCTGATATCTCTGCGCACACCAGGAACTCTACATAGTGCAAATTGTAAACTCCACGTCGCCCTACCTTCAACCATTAGTTTGTACTGCCTATTTTTTGCTCAAACGAGGAAACCATTTCTGCTATATTATGTTTCTGTAGCTTACCCCTTGCATGCAACCGCCAAAGACCATCAAATCTTGAAGTCTAGCGTGTGCTGCAAACTGACATGGGGGGGGGGGGGGGGGGTTGAAATAAACTCTTCGGCTTTTTTTCAATAAGACAGCAGCTTTTCAGATGAATATTAACAAAAAATCTCAAAATGAATTTCTTCTCGCCTTTTGTACTTTTTACTAAACAAAACATGGTTACAGAAGATCAGGTAGACCTAAACTTGACTATGTCACCCTCCCCACGCAAGATACTGGCCTTACTAACGAAGAACTCCGCACAACCGTGTCGGATAGAGAATTGTGGAGAAATTATGTGGATTCGGGTGCGCCCGACTGATGATTATGATGATTGTACTTTGATTGGGTGTTACTGGACAAGCCAAAACGACCGATCAATTCCAAGGATGTGACGTGCAATGAAGATGCATTGGTGTGATACATTCAGTTGTGTCGTTGCAGCTGCTCATTACCAGTCACATTTACCGCACCACCATATTTATCCGTGATCAAAGAGGACCTTTACTCGAGATGAAGACTTCATAACGAATCAGGGATCTTTACAGACTTCATAACGAATCAGGGATCTATGCGGATTTCATAACGAATCAGTACATTTGCAGACCTTCACAGTAGTAAACAAGGCCCGAGAAGGCTTCTTTTAGAAGCGAGCTATCAACACATTGAGTTACAACCACTTGTCTCAATCGCTTCATCAGTGAGAACAGAGTCGAATTTTGTCTTAAACACGTCAAAAATAATCTTTTCAACGATAAAACACCAACAATTCTTATTCCTGGTTGTTTTGGAAATGTGTGTAGTAACCTTTGCCTTATCAAAACAAAGATCGTGGAGCCTTATTTTGTCCACATCTACAATTCAAATGCAATCCTGGTTACCCGTATTACGTTCCTCTCACCTCTGTGACCGCACAGAGACGAGACAACTCTGACGGCCACAAAAGATTTTGCCATGGCGATTGTAGCATGTTCTTGCCTGCTTAGCTCGACTTATTCGCCATTCAATAATTTATTTGAATGTCGATTCCCTCGCCTTATTTTCCATAACGGTACGAGCTGGGGTTGGTTTGAGGCTTGCAGTTGAGTGAATTAAAGACTTAAAACATTTTCCTGTCCACCAAGGCCATTGTTTTAATAGACCACAGCTTGCTTGAGTGGATGGTGGCATCTTAATTTTCAATCTTATGAACTGTCTCCATAAATGTCCACCATTAATGCAAACTATGAAGCTGTTCATGCTGTCTTCCAAATACCACGAACACTCGATCAATCCATTTTTTGAAGAAAGGAAGAGTTTTCTTGGGACAAAAAGTCTGGGGACCATGGGAGACTCGCCATTCTTCAGCTCAAATGTTAAAAAGGGTAACGTTGAACAAGCACTAACACTAACTGATGACTGAATCAAAGTGACCTTAAATATTGGCACGAACCTTCTGAAAACTTCTTTGAACGAAATATACACATACATACATATATACGCTCTGTTGATGTTCGGCTTGTTACAGAGACACAAGGAAACATCAAGGCTTTACCTTACCGATTAAAAATGCAAATAATACTCGCTCAAAGCATTGCAAAATTCACGATTTCTTAGTTCTAAAATGTTCCATCGCATACTGATGAATACACGAAGAATTAAGAGTAAAGCGGATACGTTCCTTTTACAGATGTGATGAATTTGAAAAGGAGCTAATAAAGAGGAAGTGAATTTATTTGCGATTGAATTTTTCCCGCCTCTTTGCGCAGCCTCTTGCTCTCTTCGTTATGTCCTTGCATAAGGTGGGCAATGCTCAGTACTGTTAGCGTTCTCACCACTTCCGGGTGCTTTTCACCATGAATGTTTTTATGCGCCATCAAAGCTAGGTCTAGAATCTTTTTACCATACAGAGGCATGCCTAACGAGACGTACGCGTGACCGAGGTCAACAAGTGCACTTGCGAATTCCCCACCGAAATGCTTGCTCTTGGCCTCATCGGCTAGATCTGGTGCTCCAGTTTGCTGCATCATCAAACCTCGCTCAATCAACTCCTTACTTTTTACACGATCCCCAAGAGTTCCTTTTACCACACCAAGTGCTCCCAATGCCTTTCCCAAATCCAAGGGTCGCTTGTATTCCCCATCTTTGCGTCGTTGTAACTCATACATGTCCACTGCCTCTTGCAGGTATTTCATTCCATTCTCGTGGTCTTCTTTCGAATTGAACAGAGCAGCAAGTTGACATAAAATACTAGCTACTTCGAGGGAATTATCTGGATCGCTATCTTTCAGAGATTGAAGTGCTGTTTGCATTTCAGTGATTGCTTTGTCGTCATCCTTTTCAACACTCGATGCGATTTTGGCTGACGTGATTCTTTCATTAATTTTTGCTTTCACCCCAGTGAATTCAACTGGGTATGCACTGTCCAAATACTCTCTGTGGATATCCAGAAATTTAACTACTGTTTTCCCGGAGACTGTTTGCTTCGACAATCTCACTTCCTCACCGATCGACTGAATGATTCTATCCAGATGATTCTGAACGTATCTTATCTGCACGTCAGGTCTCATGAACCGATAACTAGACTCGTCATGCTTCAAATCAGGCTCATTCAATATACTGCTTACGTTGATGAGCGCATTGTTGTATGAATTCACCAAAAACCCAGCACTTTTGGCACTAACTTCCATCTTGGTTTGCTGATTCCTGAATCGAATCAAATTTGTTTTAGGTTCATAGTTGGACATTTTTTTGAACCAGACTTGATTATCATACTGAAGTTCATCATTTACTAAAAATTCTTCCTCTAGACGAAGGACGTGATTTGAAAGGAAATGTTGCCGAGCCACTGCGTAAACAAGTGGATGCATCGAGTAGGACTCTACATCTGAAACAAAACAAACCATTGGTACAGATTAATAACAAATATACAATTTTGTAAACATTATATTCAAGCATTCTGATCTAGTAGATGGCTACTATCATATAACAATAAAATGTTTGCAGGAACCTACAGGCCAGGGAGAGTGGATGAGAGAGTGCAGTCGCCATGGCTTTGCAATAGTGGGTAACAGCAAAGGAACAAAAATTCAAGCCTTGGGTGGATATAATTCGTTGGGGGTGTTAGGCTTTCAAACTGAACTGGAATTCAAAATTCTTACAAATGCACCATAATTTGAAATCCCTTTTGATGGCTCTTTGCCCATATAGATGGTGCTATGTTTCACAGGCATGATGCAAATAATGCAAATTAAAATAGCACTCATCAAATTTGAACTTGGCATTCTAGGCCAGGGTAACAACCAGTTTACTCTCTGATTTGCAAAAACTGAAAACCTAAGCTAGGTCAGGTGGACTAAGGCTCAACTCAAAAAGGGATCGATACACGATAACAATCCAGACATCCGTAAATCAGACAAAGAAGTTCATCATTGATTCACTTATACTTCAGTGCAATAAGCGTGTTTGACAGAAGTATCTGTCTTATTGTAGTCATGAAACAAAGGATTAAGCCCAAAGGTTGGACGGCATATACACAGGACTGCTACAAAGAGCCCTGAACGTTGACTACCAACAGCATATGACCAACAAGGCGTTATATCAAGACCTTCCTCGTCTGAGCGAAGTAGCCAGAGACAGACGCTTGAAGTTCACTGGCCACTGTGTTCGCGCTGAACAACAACCATGCAGCTAGCTAGTTCTGTGGAGAGCAATCCATGGGAGAGCTCGTCAAGGTTGGCCTTGCAAAATATACATTGACTTACTTGTCAAAGACACAAACTTGGCTGTTGAGGATCTCCCAAATACCACAAGAGACCGGAAAATCTGGAGGGCTCGGTGCAGCCATGCGGATTCGGGCAGGATCGAGGAAGAAACCTGACCCATGATGATGATGATCTGTCTTATCAATGTAACATAGCATCTTGAATATAATGAAGAACCTTGGACAATGTAACAGATAAGCACGCAAGGTAATGAAATTAATAAACATACCTCCAGGTTGCAGCTTTGAGGAGACCAGAAGCTCGCAGTCTTGCAAAATCTGTATGCTGTTATCAACCTTTTCAAGTGGGATCTCACCATAATACAGGTTATAAACCTCTTTGACGGCTTGCCAAGTTTCAGTGAACCAGCCTTCAATCTTGGTGATATATTCTGTTATGCTTTTGTTGGACCAAGCCTTTCCTTTAGGGTCTAGACTCTCATCTTTGTTATCAACAGTTGGCTGAGTTTTGAACATTTGCTGCAAATTTGACTGTGGCAGAGTCGGCTGTTTCAAAGATGGGAGTTTCAACGATGGATGTCTTAGGTACCTTGATAGGAAAGTTGAGGGAATGGGCGTCCTTGGAGCACATGCTGACATCATATCAAAAGACGAACTTAAATGGGGCTTGTCACACAAAAGCATCTTCATTGTCATAGCTATTAACGTTTCTGCCATAATGAGTGATTCAGAAATTCCTAATTGATGGTGCATTGGACTATTATTGATAACAGCTTGACAATTGCTAGTTACATCTTTTATCAACTCCATTATCACACCGTCTATGCTCCTCATTTCTTTTTTCTCCAACCTTTCCTTTAGCAGTATGCCAGCACAAACCGTAGCAACAGGATGATGAGAAATTCTTTGCATTAAAATTTTAGCTGCATTTGATGTTTCAAAATGCTCATCTTTGATGTTTGTTACTTCCTTGAGAACATGAACTGCATCTCTCTCAGAGAACCTACAGAGTTCAAGATTAGATTATATCAGAGTTAGATTAGGTTAGATCAGACAAGATTAGTTTCGGTCAATAAGTCAACATAAATTTGCACCTCAAAGAGTTTACTGGTTTCCAAAGAAGACTGCATCACAGACCTTAGAAAATCATTGACCAGCAGACTGGAAAAAAATGTCATTGTTTACGAGGAAATACACTTAACGAAAATTAACATATATCATTCAGAAAGGAAGGCATCTTGGCAAAGCAAACAATTTTTGGAGGAAGAACTTAATTGTGAAGGCCGCTAGTATCTGTCACCGCAGGTAAGTAAATAATCATAATAATTTTTTTTCAAACTTCACTTCTTGTGATATAATCATTTAGATACAACTGCAAACCTCTAAAAACAGGCAGTTTAGAATTGACTACTTGAACAAAAAAAAATAAACAAAAAGTACAAAGAATAGGAAAAAAATTCACAATAGCTGTTAGAAAAGAATGAGAAGTTTCAAAATGTCATTAGTTCAGGATTGTCCCAGTCTTTGTTCCTTTGGCACATCATAATAATTTTTTTTTAAAACTTCATTTTGATATATAAGCTAAACATACAAATACAAATCTCTCTAATAATAGGTAATTTGTATTCGGCTGACCTAATTACATGTATTTCTAGTATAAAAAAATGAATGAATAAATAAAATAATAAGACGACGAATAGAAAAGAAAAAAGATGAAAAAAAAAAAAATTTAATAAGAAGAATTAAAGGTTGCAAGGAGACTGTTAGTAGGAAAGAAGATCTGGGTTAGTCCAGGGTTTATTACGCATACAGAATATGTAGTAAGTTGTGCGAATGATTATAGTTGATAATTTAGTAATGATGTAGTTAGTATGTGCCTTGTCAATGGTTAGATCGCTACACATCTGAATGAACGAATCGCAAGATTGTCCAAAGATTCCAAGGGAACCTACTGACAAGTTTACAAATTTTAATAATCATAATAATCATAATAATCATAGCCCTAATAATAGTTTGAAATCTTAATAATTGACAATTAAATACCTTTTGGTGGACAAAATGAGACACAATCGATGCCAGAATGAACTACAGAGTATAAACCATCTCAATCATGATAAAATTAAACATTATCCATGACAGATACCTAACAGTAATGAAATTTTTTGGGACTCATAGCTAAGGCTACATAGTTTAATTCCTACAAATTTCATTACATTTCATTACTGGCCTTTGGAAGAGCATTCAATCTTATCCATATACCCTCGAGCTATGGGGTGGGCATCGTCCTTTTGCCTGGGCAGTCTTTTTTGTCTTCCTAACAGAATATGCAGGAATTACGTGTGAAGGATTCAAGTTGCTATAGGATCTCTGCGACGTACTTATGTCGCATTATCAATTGCAGCAAATCATCAATTTTGACAGATACTTTCACTTGCATTGCTCTCACAAGATCATTCCTTTTCCTCTGAAGCATGCCAGAACCACCAGAAGCTCAAATCATTCACACCCTTTCCAAGTTTCACTGCCTACTCTACGAACCCTATCCCACAAATCATCATTTATCCCAAGAATATGCAATTTATGGAACGTTTTGCCTTCTTCTTGCTTTCCTGAATCCTAAAACTTGCCATCTTTCAAATCTAAGATCAATAAACTTGATCTGATCTCTCTCTCATTAGCCTTTTGCTTTCTTCTTTCTTCCTTTTTGGGGCTTTGTGTCGGCCACCACGGCCTTTCCTCAACATAACTCACTAAAAAAAAGCACATTTTTGATAATGCATTGTGATGATGATCATCAGAAAAGGTTAGAGGAGCAAACCAAACCTGGGCTTCATTTGAAAATTTGGAACACCCTGAAATTTTCTTGAATCCATGCCATCTAATGTAAGGATCATAGTTCCTTTACTCCAGGCTGCTGCGTTTTCTTCTGATAAAATCATTTCATTAATGATAGAAGCCACATCATCCGAAGTATCTTGCTGCAAATTATCCACTACCATTACCCATTTTGGATGCTTTTCCAATTTTTCTTTGATCAAGTGCAAAGTAGCTTTACATTGGTCAGTCTTATTTGCGGTATAGCCTAATTCATCAATCTTATTCCTGATTTCTACAGGTTTTATCTTCAAGTTTGCTGCGAGTGCTTGCAGAGAGAGCAGAAATGCTTTCAAGGTGTCCCCAGGCAAGAAGACATTTGTGTGCGACTTTGGCAGTCCAATTGGATTCCAGTCGACTTGACGCATGAGCTCATCTGCAACATGGTGTGATAGAATACTTTTGCCAGAACCAGAAGGCCCGCTGATCACAACACCTTTTACCTTCCTTCCAATCGGCTGGCATTTTTCTATTGCTTCTATGACAGCTTTTATTTCGGACTCTCTTTCAACAAGAACATGATTTGGCAAAGGTAAGGGCAATGACAAACTGACCCTTGTGCCTCTGTACGATTTGAGACTGTAATAAGCTAACCATGACGAGAATGCGGTCACGCCGATAAACCAATATTTGAAAGTTGGTCCATTCCAGAAATCTCTTGCCTTCTCGATAAATTTCTCAGCTTTAGCTACATCTTCTGTTTTCTGACAATAACTTCTTCGAAAAATGGTCATTCTTGCAGGTTTTCTACAAGAAAGAACGGCACGATGACTGCAAAAACTTACAAAACTAGAACTATATTTTGCCATTTTAATACTTCTGGATGTATGAAATCTTGTGATAGAAGGTCCAGGATTTTTCAATTGGCACGGTATAGCCGGGAAGCGGCAAGAAACGTTATAAGAGTTTGCTCGAAGACAGGCTCTGTACGCCATGACAGTCCTTGTGTAAGTTGACCATATTGATGGGATAGCCTCTATCTCATGTAATGACCGAGACGCAAGACGGCTATTCATTCCGTCGTCATACTCCATGGGGTGGCACATGAAGGCCTCCCGCTGGCAACCCTCTTGCGTACCTACAGGCAAACTTAGACTGTGGCTGAAAATGCCCCAAAGAACTACCTCAATCCCAGGTTTCTCAAAAAAATGCAAGTTATGAAGTCAAAATTGACAACATTGAGTGGAGTGACTTGATTTGCATGTGGACTTCCTCGGCCTTTTCTCGATCCACACCAGGTCTTCCATAAGGAAGTTTGACCACACCAAAAACGTTAAACTCATTCATAGTTTTCTTTTTTATGTTGGTAATTAGATATGACAAATAAACAACATTAATATGGAAATAGAAAATGCAGGACTGGGCTGAGCATCATGTGCTTATCAGTTCATTTTGTTTGCGTTTTTGCTACATTTTTGCTAAATTCACGTTTCAAAAGTGCTTACACTATAGCTTGTTGACAGTTTACCCCGCCACTTTATCCTTTGAATAATGAAAAAAGAATTATTGAAATCTTAAGAGTTTACTACTGCTTGAAATGGTAGCAATGGCTTAAATTGTGAAGATTTCATTAGAGAAGTATTGATCGATTTTGTCCAGCAATACAAGTATTTCCCAACTTTAGAGCCTGCCATTTGACCTGAAGTTGCAGTGCCTCCATGCCATTGCTATGGCCTATCAAAATATTGATGTCAGGATAGCTCGATGGTAAGATTCTTGCGCATTGATCCTATGGTCAGTGGTTCGAGTCCCACCTCAGCTAAATTTTCACTTAGAGTGAGGAGAGTCGCCAGCTCTCTGTAATTCTAGACGTAAGAATTATGAGGTGTGGTCACATCAAGAGGAAGGACCTGGAAACTGCTCGATAAGCAAGAAGCTTCTCATTGTCCAAATTTCTACCTTTGACATCTAGGTAGAATCATGTATATGAAAAAAATATTGATGAATACCACTTGTTTTCTCCAGGTAACTAACAACTCCAACTTTTTCCTTGAAGATTTCAGTAACAGCCTATTTCTTCTAAAATGCCCAACATTTTGGGCTCAACTTAGAATATATCACTCCAAAAATAAGGCAAACAGAAGGAAAAAAATATCACAGGAAATTTTAACTAATTGTTAGACCTTCATGTTAATATATTTCACAGTGCATTTTATTGCACCTTCCGCTTCTTCTTTTTCCTTTTTACAACATTTCTTGTGATTCATCTCCAATCGAATCAATCACTTTTTCAACTTTTCAAGTCCTAATTTTCTCAATATTCTGTAAATCACCTTCACAGTTCAAGTTATTGCACAATTTATCATCATCTTTACAGGACCTCTTTTTCTTTTTTTTCTTAGGACTTTTGCTATGGTCCAGTTGCTTCTCCATTATTTCTGGTGAATTTTTTAACCCATCCTTCATTTCCTCTGTCGAAGAACACCTTCTTTTCTTTGATTTTTTAGATTTTCTCTTTTTAAGCTTTTTCTCTTGACTCGAACAGTTGATTCCAGCAATTGGCTCTGCACTGACTTGCGGCTCTATCTGTTCACCAACCCTCTGACTTGCATCATCACATCCTGTGTCCCTCCTGGATACAGAATCAACTATGCTTTCTTGCTCTTGCAATCGCTTCAACTTCCCATTCAATTTATGGCCATGTCTTGCCGCCTTATGAGCAGTTCTTCCCCCAGACATTTCAAATGCTTTTTGCAGAGTATCTTTGTTTGAGAAATCCAAAGCTGTATCACTTTCTTCATCACTGCTGTCATTTTTCTCAGTTTTGATGGTCTCATTACCAACTACACTTGAACTGCTGCGTATAAATCTCCCATAAAGCAGTTCCTTTCCCTTGGTAACATTTGTTGGTCTCTTATTACTTATTTTGCCAATCTCTTCAGCATTCTTATGCTTTGAAACTGTTACCTGTCAATGGGATAAACATCTTAAATCATTATTTTCATAAGCTGCAGTTACAAAAAAAACAAACAAAAATTTATCAAAAACTTTCCAGTGGTCAGGTTATTTTTCTATTGTTGAAACAAATTTATGCGGAATATTTGAGAAGACAAATCCTCACACAGGTTTTTCTCCTCATGTGGCCTTAGTTAACTTGAGTTGAGATTTCTACCGTGCAGGGAAGATGAGCACAATCTAGAAGGCCCAAATGCACCCCCCCCCCATTGAATGCCATATTTAGCACCCAGCTTCAAGTGCTGCTCAGCAGATAATGTAGAATTCCTTCAATGAATAGCATACTTATATTCAGTTCAATCATTTCAAATCGCTTTGATACCTCTCCATCATCATCCTCGATTTTGATACTGCTCGCAACTTTATTGAATACATGATCCCACCAATGGAACGCAAACTGGTCACTGGGGTTAAGGCCTAAGCCATTTTTGTTATTCTTTAGCGATACTTTAATCGCTTCTTTCATTCCTTGCTCGCTCTTACCAAGACCTTGACCCTCCTTCCAACCATGTTGTTTCATTTGGTTCTTAAACATCTTTCCTCTTCTTTGGATATCTCACCACCATGCACAACTTCGATCAATTCCAACAGCCTCATGTCTGAATCGAGGCTTTTTGATAAGGCCATCTCACTTTTCAACAACAACAATCGGCCATAGCAGAAGATGTCATATGGTAAGTTATTAAGATATGAATTTAAAACCTCATTGCACCCAATTCACATTGAAAATTTCGTTACAAATTGTGTGTGAGCTGTTACACCCATTCATCGTTATCATGTCGTATTTAGCCGCAACCATGATCGAGAATCAATCTTACAGACAGCACGTGCGCGAGAATTTGCTCTCTTCGCCAAAGTTTTTTTTCAGCCAAACTTGTTTTCTTCATATGGTTTCGAACTATGAGAATATTGATTCTATTGTAAATTTCTTTTGGTATTAATAGAGGATTCATCAAGTGTATTGGTGGCAATATTTGATGTCAACCCTAGTTGGTGGAGCAGACATGATACATCTTGCAAGGCTGAGGTAATGTTATAGTTGTTTTTATCTAGGATTCAGCATGTGTTGTTATTGATGCCACATTTTGATGTGCAGATTAGTATGAAGAGCTTTAAGTTAATATAGGATAATGTACTGATGCTACGTCTCTATTCCCAAGTATTTATCTCCAAATGGATCTTAAACTCTGTGAATCCCTAAATCAACTTTTGGGACTCACTGCTATTTCAGAATTTTTGATCTTATATGACTGGTATTGAAACGAATACGATTTAAGTTGCATCTGTACACACAATGGAAAAAGGTTGTCTCTGGACTGTCTGCTTGTTATTCAGCTGCCATGACCCAAGTTTTGTTAGGCTACCTAGAACCTTGTTCTTATCACCCCATGGTTTATCATAACCTCCCATGCTGCCTCCTCCTTGACATCAATCCTCTTCCCATCCAAGGGTCTCAAGTCTAGTTGGATTCACATGTATATATAATTTTTTTATGTTGCTTGTGGAAGTCTGTCAAAGCAATAATAATGACTTCATCTCCCCTACAACTGGAAGAGATTAGGGTGATGAGGGTATGTGCAGACCTGATCCCACGCACTTGGCCAGCTGTAACTGATAGCAAGACAAGGCAATGCAACCAGAGACCACAGCTGACTGCTGTGCCCTGTCAGAAGTCAAATAAGGTTTGGTTGACAACTGCCTAGGCATGGGCACCACACAAGTTTGGGACAGCTCCCATCCACACCTTGTTGATGGGAATATGAGGCAATTTTGAGAGGAGTTAGTGTGCTGAAACAGCCTTCCCACCTTGACAGCAAGGATACCACCGTCTGGTGAATGACTGCTTATTCAGATAAAAGTCCTATGCGCAGGTGACCCACCTATTGATGGACCATTTCCCTATATGTCATATGGGACATACTGGATGAGAGATTGTGGCACAGGGGTTGTGAGTTTGAATCCTGCATGTGTCATGATACAGGCACAATTGGCAAGAAAGGCAACAGGAAACCACTTCATAAAGTCCTTTGCCTGGGAAAAGTTCAGATCTCTGTCTCTGGTTTCTGCTGTGCTTGAAGTCGAGTATGTAATACATAAATATCTATGTAATTGTTTGATTGACATGATGATGGGGCAATTTGATAAAAGCGTTTTTCTTTTCATATTTATATATTGCATGTGTATTTGTGTATTTGATTGAAGGATTCATTCGTTCACTGCTTGGAAAGCTTGATGGTCTTCATCAATTCGCATCTGTTGATGAAACACACTAATAAACTGGGCTTTATTGTTTGTCATAGTGAATCAAGGTATGCATTTATGTTTTTCATGTCATGTTTTGTTTGTCTTGCATTCACTATACTATCTCATTAGAATTATGAGCAAGGACAACAATTGGAATTTAGACCCATTATAGAAGCTGTGAGAAATTACCCATCCAGTTTATAGTACAAGTTTATGAGTTATCCAACACCATATGTTTCCACCATTCTAAAACATGAAAATAGTTGGAAAAAATGTCCAAGCTAGTTTAAAACTGTTTTCCCATGATTTACTGGAAATACGTGTTGAAAAAGTAGGAAGATCTGATGGATGCCTGTATAAGCTTATGTCAGCTTAAATGCATACCCAGAGATGAATAAATTGTTTCAGCTGAAGCAAAGCCCCAAGTGATTCAGATGCTTTTGAAGCTTTCTTGATATTTTCAGCTATTTTGTGTATCCTGATGAAATTTCTGTTGCTAAGGAGAGTAAGTCATTAAATGATGGAAAGTATGAAGAATTCATAAGACTAGATGACAGCATTGTGGATGAAGTGAAAAGAATTTATGAAAATGCTCTGAAAGGTATGGGTCACTAATGTCAGCATTATCATCACCATTACCATCATCATAATTGCTATTATTATCATGATCAATCTCCTTAGCTTATCACCACCACCACCACCATCATTACTATCATCATCGTCATCATCATCACTATCCTGAATCGGTCTTTTGGGCGCTGTCGTTTTGGCGCCGTTTGTTTTGGCGCCAGAATTTTATTGGTTGGCTTGCATTATTAGTTGAAATTTTCCTTGCCATTGCAGATCACGTATTCAACGCAAAAGTAGCACCAACAAAAGTTGCTGGGGCAATGGCACAAGCACTTTGTTGTATCTTTCAAAGTTTCAACCGCAGTTTTCGTTGATAGATCAATTTTTGTAAATCTTAGCTTCAAAATCTACCATCTTAAGCACTTGAAAAAGAAGTGTCGTCTAAAGAAGTTTTCAGTTAGTCTTGTCAGAGTCAGGTGGTTCTTTTGCATATTAGCTTATCCATTGACATCATAATTTGTCCACTGAGAATATTGTGTTTTACTTGTGGCCTTCATATCATCAGAATAGCAAAAGTCTATTTTTCTTGGTAAAGCGAAACGGTTCTCAGACACGACACAAGCATTACAAATTCAGATGGAAATTATGTTTTCATCAAATGGGAAGAGGCATTTCCGATTCGTTGTCAATGTTGTGTTATAATTCTACTGTTATAATTCATATTGCTACTGTTAAATGTCTTAATTCGATTTGAGATATACATCGAATCATGAAGGAAAGCCCAGGTAAGCTGATTCTCAATAAGATACTTAGATTCCTCATTCTTCCATCTTTTCATTGAATTTTCCATTATTCTAGACTCAACATTTTTCTGTAATGAAGAAGTGTCGTGTAGTCGTGGTCGTTGTTCCAGGCTCCCTAGAAACCAGCGCGCGAAGCTTAATGCAATGCTCAAACAAAATGACAGCTTGTTAATTGAAGCCGCGGGCCCCGATCTAATACTCCGTTGGGGCGAGAAGAGTCTCAATTTCACTATGATTCCGCGCACAGATATTACGAGACATGATCATATCAGAAGGAAAGGGCCGATGCACTGCCTGAGCAGTGACACAAGATCTGCTACCAGATGAACTGAGTAAAGGAATTTGAAGGATTTTCGCTGATGCTTTCGGTTGCCTTCTTTGCCACCTTAATATATATTTTTATACGGTTGCATGTACACGATATGGATCCACCACACCTGCATGTGCGCCTTTGTCACTGAGATGCATTCGCAGCCATGCCAGCTTATCAGTAGCTAGCTAGGATAATTGAGAAGCAAGTTTGTTTCTTCACATGCATAAATCCCTCGCTCTTATTCGAATTAAGATGGCTAAACTGTAGTGAGTGGCATTACGTTGTATGGGCCTAACTGAGATTTGGTCAGAGGAGGTCACGTAACCTCATGTATCATTAGAGCTACTGCCAGGGTATTTTCGTTTACGAGGGGCACGGTATGCAGCTAGAATGTGGTTTATTTGGAGATCCCTACCAGGCACGCAGCTGACAAGCAAGGCATAAGAATGATATTATTCCACGTTTTGCACGCTCGCTTATATCTGATGCATTTATTCACTTTGCAGCTGCTGAAAAACTCACTTCGAGAATCATGGTATTATTTTGTTTTCTCAAATCATGTATCTTTCTCACGTTCTTTTGGGCTGTTTATATTCTGCCTTGATTTTTTACACCTCTTGTTCGTATCTCTGACATGAACAGATCTCAATTTTGTTGGCATTTTTCAGCAAACGATCCTTATTATATATATGATGCTGTTGTTTTCCCACTGATTACTCCGCTTTCTCAATCGATTCGCTATTGATTGTTCAGTTTCATCTGTGCACGCGCGATTATTTCAGTGATCTCAAGAAGCTCTTTTAGCCACAATAGAATCGCAGAGTTACAAAGCATCAATTAGTTGTCATGAAAATCACGCCCTTTCTGTTGTCAAATCTAGCGCGAAAATTGTATCTTATATCAAGCAATTGCTTCGCTCTAGGTGATCAAAGGAACAGATGACACCGCATCTGATTACATGTCTATCATGAGCTCCATATTTGCAGCGCAGAAAAACGTATGTCAACAAAATCCTTCTAACGTTATTTATCCCATTTAAAACTTCTTACTTGCTTTTGCAGTTCTTTCGTCATTGTGTTTTTTTCTAATATGGATCCGTGAGTCTGGCTCATGCCTTTTTATTCTTATTGGGAGTGGTCTCCCTGTTGCTCTCGATTTACGGCTCCTTCAATTTCATGGTCAGATTTTATCTGTCTGTACCCTTATACTGTCCGTAAAATTTATCCGTAAGTCTAGACAAAGCTTTTGCCTACGGAGAGCCCTCCTGGCCGTAAGCTTTCTCCTTTTTCGCGCTGCCTTAGAACCGTTGACGGCTGCATTTGTTTCTATTTATCTGCGTAAATGGTCTTCGTTCGATAATCATATTTCTCCTCTCTCTTCTTCTTCTCTGTTTCCTATATCTGAAACTGACGTCAGCTATTGACCTTCTCAAACCAAATCGGTCACCAGCCTCACATAACAATGCACCATCATGACAACCCACAGCCGACGGCAGGGCTCCAGATAATCCTGCTTCTGTCTTCCTTTCTTCCTTTTTCTTCAATCGTCCCTGGAATCACAAGTTACTCAGTGCTATTTTTCCTCATAGCATGGCCAATAATTCCCAGCTGCATAGTTCTAGTCGATCTCATATGTTCTTTTTAGGATATCATTATTGATGGGTGCAGTCTTGGTGACGATTCTGGCTATTTACAGCAGGTAGCAGTTGTTTTTAAGTTCATTCATACATGCATAGCCATATATAGCGATACATAGCCATATATAGCCATACATAGACATTCTTGACCATACATAGCCATACATGCATCCATAGCCATACCTACATACATAACCATACGTAGCAATATTTACAGAGCCTCACATATCGATGCATACGTAGCCACGCATAGCCATACATAGCTATATTTACATAGCCACGCATATCCATGCATACGCAGTCATGCATAGCCATACGTAGCATACATTGGTATTGGGGAATGGATAATCATTGCCATTTCTAGTAATTTTTTATATTTGGATGCGCTCTGATTTTAGGCAGCTGATATCACTGGTGGAAATTACATGAAAATTCCTTCAATTTCAGAACTGCTTCAATATTTACTGGTATTAACTTTGAGCACATTGCTTATTTGCCTACGCTACGGGAGTGACGCGACGCGACGTGATGCGATGTGACATGACGCGACGTGACATGACGTGACATGACATGACGTGACGTGACGCGACCTAACATGACGTGACATGACGCGACGCAACGTGACTGCATTCGTTAGTTCCTAACAAGGCTGCATACAATCAAAGGGCTCAAAAATGCCGTGAATTACTGATACAGCTTCTGAATGAAATTCTAAAATTTCAAGTCATTTCTTCCCATTTTTGTAGCTTCCAGCACTAACTTTTCACGAGAATAAGTTCCAATTTTAAGAATGTATAGGTTTGCAGCAAGACTGGAATACCTAAACCACTATTTGCGGCATAAGCCTTCCTATCATATTTGCTAAATCGCTTTTTAGTTTTATATCCGTATTCAAAAAAATCTCTCTCTAACGGATGCTTGAAGAAATTAATTGTCGAATCAATGGCGTTCATTCTGAACATTCAACGAGTACCCCAAGACTCGATACATCAAGACTAATGTTTGCTTCTGTGTTACCCTACCTTTGCCTCAGTTGAACGAATTTTCTGTTTGATGGCATAAGTGATCTTCCTTGTGTTTTTGTTGCTCGATTTCTGCTGAGGTAATCCCGCCAGTATACTTTACATTGACATGTAATGGAAAGTACGACTGATTATAGCATGTTTTACCATTCGAAGGTGCCAACTATCATATTCACATTCCCGACATTCACATCTAAAGTCATATCATGAAAATTTTGTCCGTTGTAATTAGATCACATGATTACGAAATCATCATCTTTAACTGTGTATCGCTCTCCCTTCGCCAAAATGCTTTCTGTAAGTGCTAGTTGTGTGATCAATTGTCCTCTGGTGACAAATTTTCCATTTTCTGTAGTCATATATATTGATCCAGCTATGTCCGTTTTGGCCATTATGTTAGATGCGGCATGTTATCTCTATCCATCTGGGCTCCCTTGATTTTTAGTTGATTCGTAATCATTTCCCCGTTCATTTTTTCAGTGGATATTCCTGCCAGACCCAGTCACTCGCAAGTCTCTGGTGCTACCATCTGCCACATTTATTGATTACCGTGGTGCTTGTTTCTGTCATCGTCAGCTAGTAGATGTCGGTTTTGTCTGCTCTGTCTGCCTGTCAAGTAAGTTCTCTTCTTTCACAAAAGCAGTTATTTTTCATGTGGCATTTCTAGTTTCTTTTGAAGCATGCTCCAACACAAAATATACTCGTTGTTTTCTGATCCATCCCCATTTACGACTGACTGTATTTTTAGAGAACAATCCAGATTGAATCATAATTCTGCTTCACATCAAACAGTAAGATACAGTATATATCACTCCTTCTACTTTGCTCAGCCAGTGTCTTACAATGTGTGGCCAGCATCAAGTCACTAATTGTTTATTTATGATTTAAAGTCTCTTACGATCTAATTTGCTATTAGATATAGCGTCAATATATAAAGAATTTAGAATGTTTGAGTTCAGCGTATCGGGGAACAAATGCCAAGCACTTGCACGTTTTGCATTCCTCAGGGGACTCTTTTAAGAAATCTTGACTGGTGGAGAAACACATGATTAGGGGCCCATGCTCGTAAAAATAGCAAATATATGTACCGAACAAAAATTTGCATTGTCTGCATTAGCAGTCGTATCAAAGAACACGTTACTAGAGTGAAAGAGAACCATTTTTATGTAAGACATACTTTACAAACAACAGAAGCCCTGACTAGTGGGACAAAGTGTCAATATATGTGCTTATCAGTGGGGCAGGCTAGGAGCCTCCTGGGGCAAGTGACCCACTTGTGACAATGTTAAGAGAGGCCCTGGTGCTCCTATTGAGTGAAGCTTTTACTTCGTAGAAAATGTCAAGTTTTTTGAAGCTTTAAATGGGTGAGTGAGCTTCATGATCGTGTTTGATAAAGGCCAAACCATTGGCGCATTGTCTTATATTCTTTAAGAAGGTTGCCTTTAGAGCGAAGAGTCATAGCCAGTCTCTTTTAATCAAAACCTTTCTTCAACTTGGCTAAGCGGTTGGAAAATATTGAAGTCCATTGCTGGTATTTGCTTCAGATTTTGTAGTTAAATTCAATAGTTTTTTGCACATGTGCATCTATGTAACACGATGAATTTTAAAATTTTATTTTGAAACGAAGTTTCTTTTACAAAAAACCGTGCAAATATACAGGAAAACAGGTGGTTTCTACAAGGCTTAGATATTCGTTGAGATCGATATCTAGAGCAGTACCTTGAAGATTAGTTTTTTCAATGGAATGTATATTTTGTGCGCACATCCCTTGTACACGTATTGTGCTGGTTTTAAGCGAAGAATTATTCTAACCTGTAATCACTCTTCAGATTGGTGAAAATCTCACAAGATCAACGGATCACATCTCTGCCTACTTCTGTTTAGGATTTTTTCAACATACCATTAAGTTTTTACGATGGGATGTTACAAACGCAGATGGATGTTCTTTTTTTTATTTTTTTTTTTTTAGTGGGTTATGTTGAGGAAAGGCCATGGTGACCTATACAAAGCCCCAACAAAGGAAGAAAGAAGAAAGCGAGCAGCTAAGAAGATAGAGAGATAAGATCAAGTTTATTTACATTAGATTTGAAAGATGGCAAGTTGTAGGACTCAGGAAAGCAAGAAGAAGGCAAGACGTTCCATAAGTTGCATGTTATTGGGATGAATGATGATTTGTGAGATAGAGTTCGTGGATTAGGCAGTGAAACTTGGAAAGGGTGTGAATGAGTTGAGCTTCTGGTGGTCCTGACACGCCTCAGAGGAACTGGAATAATATCCCTGATCTCCTGAGAACAATGTCCGTTAAAGTATCTGTAAAAGATGGAAAGAACTCCAACTAAACGACGAGCTGACTGGCTGTCGAAAATTGATCAATTAGATATTAAAAGATTGCCAAAACTTCCAACCCCTTTCGAACTCTACAAGCTTGTGACTTATCTCTGTGCTAAATTACTAGTGCTACTTCCATTGCTCGACAAAATTATATCGGCATAAGTGTCAAGTGGAAAGAACATATTCAACACAGAAGATCAATTCTATTTCATTTATTTCTTCATTGAAGAAATTGATTCGATTGTTTTAGGATACTGTCAGCAAAGTGAGGGGGAAGTTTTCATCAAATACAGTCTTGTTGAAAATACAATATTTTCTTGTTTAAGATTGAGTTTGTAAATATTCGAAAGTGGTTTTTCTTTATCTTTCGAAGGCTATATGCATGGCACATAGAATGCCCCAGTAAACATTTATATGTATAGACGGTCGTCAGAACAGGACAGGGATAGCATTGTAATTTCACCATGACAATTTTTACCGCTTGAAGCTATTTCACATGTGACTGACTAACTTTACCTTTAGACAATAAATTCCCTTAGGCCACTTTGCCTTGAGGCTTCTCTTAGCGTAAGCATGCCCTTTGACTCGTGTTGGTAGCCTGCATGAGAATGCAATAATTCCACGGTTTTCCTTATTCTGTTGTTTTCGTCATTGGGATGGGGTTTCGTTTCCCAGCATAAGTTAGTTGATAATTCACGATACAGCTCCCAACGACAAAGCTGCGAGAATCATAAAACTTTGCTGTGTGCAACACGCTCTCTGAGTTCAAACGGAATATAAAACTGTAGAAAGGTGATACTTGCTCTTGCAGACTGTGCCAAGTTTACATTAAGGCTTTAGGGTATTTTGAATATTTCATCACCATAATTTTTTAGAAAGTTGCTTGTGCATAATTTATTCGTCATTTCACTTCTTGTTGGCATCAATTAGCTGTTAGCTATTATATGTAATGATCTCCAATGATCTGACAGTTATTGAGAAGTGGGGTAAAGACAACCTAGTTTCGTTCAACCAAAGCAAGACGAAACAGGCTGTCATTTCACGCAAACGTAATCAAAACTTTCCAGCTGTCTTCATGAATGGTGATGAACTGGACGCTTCAGCTTCTTTCACACAACTTGGTCTTTCTCTTTCATCTAATCTCACTTGGAAAACTCACATCCATTCCCTTGCTAAACATGCATCTCAAAAGCTCGGTTTCCTCGCCAGAGCCCGTGGGTTTTTCTCATCTTCTAACCTTCTATCTATATACAAGTCCCAAATCCGTCCTTCTTTAGAGTACTGCTCCCACGTCTGGGGTGGTGCTCCAAAATCTACTCTCTGTCTTCTCGACAAAGTCCAGTCCAAAGCCATTCGTCTCATCAATAATCCTAACCTCACCAACTCGCTCCAACCTCTTTCCCATCGTCGTTTAGTTGGAGATCTTTCCATCTTTTACAGATACTTTAACGGACATTGTTCTCAGGAGATCAGGGATATTATTCCAGTTCCTCTGAGGCGTGTCAGGACCACCAGAAGCTCAACTCATTCACACCCTTTCCAAGTTTCACTGCCTAATCCACGAACTCTATCTCACAAATCATCATTCATCCCAAGAACATGCAACTTATGGAACGTCTTGCCCTCTTCTTGCTTTCCTGAATCCTACAACTTGCCATCTTTCAAATCTAAGATAAATAAACTTGATCTTATCTCTCTATCCTCTTAGCTGCTCGCTTTCTTCTTTCTTCCTTTGTTGGGGCTTTGTATAGGTCACCATGGCCTTTCCTCAACATAACCCACTAAAAAAAAAAAAAAAAAAAAAAAAATGTAGCCAACTTGAAATGAATTGTTAATTGTAAAAATAGTAATACAAAAAGGCTTCAAGAAAGCAGTGATTGACAAGCAACAGACGCCAGCGATGTGCCGCCATTGAAGAGAGTATGAGGGAACAGTTAGTTAATGATATGGTTGCTAAATGCATTGTGCATTGATTGTCACTGCAGGAAAAGGGTATACGGCAAAGCACAATAAAGTATGCTATATATTCCTCATCATAACATTTCAAAATATATTGGCTTTGAACTGAGTAAATATTGGTGGGATCACAAGCCGGGTAATGTAGTAGTGAATGAATGAATTATTGTTCTGCATGATTTTGATATTAGAATTGACAAGTAAATACAAGCCAGGAGACCAGAGATTGTGATGATTGATAAGAATAGAAAGGAAGTTACAAATATCGATGTGGCAATCCCAGCAGATAAAAGAATCTGTAACAAACAGATATAGAACGATAATGATGATGATGATGGTGATGATAATGATAATGATGATGATAGTGATTATCATGATGATGATGATGATAGTGATGATGATGATGATAATGATGATGATGATAATGATGATGATGGTAGATCGATCGTTATGCTGTTTGGGACTGATAGGCGTAAATGAAAAAATGGATATTTCTCCAAAACTTTGCAGCATTTTTGGTGGCA
Organism: Pseudorhiza aurosa; assembly: GCA_964026355.1. Classification (NCBI taxonomy): domain Eukaryota; kingdom Metazoa; phylum Cnidaria; class Scyphozoa; order Rhizostomeae; family Lychnorhizidae; genus Pseudorhiza; species Pseudorhiza aurosa. The sequence goes on from OZ032120.1 coordinate 905,443, forward strand.
AAAGGGAAACGATATAATATCACAGAAGACCACCCAACGACATATAATCAAAATTTGTAGATGATGATTTTTAGATAAAGAAGCTTTGCATTTGGAAGACGAAGTTGAGGAAAACCCCCACCTCTACCCACAGACAATCGCCGGAGCCTCGATGTTGCTTGTATAAATCATCGAATGGGCTCAGCTCTTATCGTTTGCCAAAGGCCTCGTTATGCTGTCATAAAAATCCCTCCTAGAAAGGGAAATTCAAGTCGATAGGAAAGTTCCCCCAAACATTTCAAATTTGAGCCAGAAGCTATGTCGTATGAATTATAGTTACTTCGCCATATTTTGTCACTAACAGCAGAACAAATATTTCTCAGGCATCATTTTACAACTTGTGCTAACGTCATAGTTGGAAAAATTTAAAAGAAGATTATTTATCTGCATTACTGTCAGCCAAATTATGATTATTATGAAACGGGCTCTTGATTGATAGCAGCGACGCCATTTTTGCTGTACAAGCTAGCCTTAATGAATATTATTCCATTGCTATTATTGTTTTCTTAAACATTTACTGATATTCTTGTGTTCTCGTGTTTTTGAACTGTGTTCGTGTCAGTTCATTTGTTTCCCGTGCTCTTGGTTCCTCTGCTCCAGCTGGTGACATTTTCATTGCCATTTTTCCTGTTAGTCTGATCAGCAGCAGTCCCTCGATATTGTTTCAAGCATCAAGTTTACCCATTGCCTACAAACTTGCTCAGTTGTGATTGTGGGAAAATTATCAATAAATGCAATTTGCAGCCTTTATTCATAGACTACCCGTTTTAATAAAGTTTTGAGCTAAGTGATTTGTTTTTGGAGCCAAGGTGGACCAAACTTTATGAACAAAAATCGTAGCTGCATGTTTATATTAAACAACAAGAATAACATGAAGTCGATTGCTGAGAAAACAGATGCCCCAATAAAAAGACCCAATATGCCCCCGAGATCCGAAAGGAAGTTATCCAATGAATATGCCGATACTTGCCTAATTTCGTCGTACTGAAGCTGGCTATAGAAGACTTCAATGGCTGCCAATTGATCTTGGTGGCCATTCTCGTCGATTTTGATGCCAAATTCGGATTCGACCAGTGCCAACATCTCACTCACTTTGTTGGCACTGGGCCATTTACTCTGAGACACATGGGTATCGTAATTTTTCTGGTAGCAGGGCAGATTACAGTCGCATAGCAAATCATCATTGGCGTACATAGCCACGACATTTTCAATGCACTTGTGCTCTCGGTCTGTCGTCGGTATCGGCATCGAGGAGACATTTCGCAGTGCGTCAGTGTCCATGTCGAGGAAGTAGTACTTGATTGTGATCGATATGACGCCGCAGCGGCTTATTTGGTGCCTGGCGATGCATTTCACCTGGCATTCATGTATGCTGCCGTTCAGGTCATCATTTCCTATGCATTGATCTGGGTATGGATATGGTAATCTTTTGTAAATCTTCTGAGTTAAACTGATCCTTGTCATATGCCCAGGAATGGCCAAAATCCCATTTGTTCCTGCTGGTATTCTATCTCCTTTTTTGTGGACGAATATCTCTATGCCATTAGTTGATGTAGAACCAGTGCTCTTCGAAAAGTTTGCATCTTTGGACAGGAAAAAGGCTGCGAAAATCCCCATGGCTGGCCCTCGTAGGATTTGCTTCAATTTTCCCCTGTGGTTGAAAGTGTAACATTGTCCTTTATGCAGAACCGGGAATGTGCTTACAAAATGTTCTTTGAAAGTGCACTGATCTCCCGAAAACTGGCACAATGGCATATTTCCTTTGCTATCTTTTAGTATGAAGTTGGTTTTTGTTCTGTTGTCGATGTTCCCCTGTTTGAGCATGTTTTGCAAGTGCTGTTTTTCTGCTTCGTGAAGCTTTGCCGGCTTTGATGTCGCGTTGTTATTGCTGTGGTCCTTTTTAATCTGTGGCTGGCCGTCACAGACCGTAACTGAGGGAAGAGCTAGTGCGTTCACTTTCTTCGATTTGACGATTACATTTATCTCATAACTAGTTATCTTCAAGTGCAGTTTGTACACCGAAATGGATAGGTAGGATATCAAACAAAGAATAACTACCAACCATAGTATCCTTGATAGCCAGTTAGCTGCATTTGCAACCTTTGGGAAACCGTGCGCGGTAGACGAGTCAAGGAACTCGTATAGATTTCTCTTGAAAAGCTCGAAAGCACCATTGCCATATTTTTCACGTTTGCCACCATCATTCTCGTTCCTGTCTGCCTCGAATCGCTCCACCGGTGTTCCTCTGACCATTGTCGTCGTCTTCGGAAAGGAGGCGTTCGTTTCACTTCCGTCAAAACCATGTTGAACTTTCATTTCCATAATTTTTTAGACCATTCCTTGTTGAAACGGCACGAAAGAGTTGATTGCTGCGGGCGATATTCTTTTGCAATGATTTGTTAGCGGTTGTCGTACGATGCAATATAAATGCACACCTGAAGCACTTGCAGCTATCTATCTGTATCTGATTTTGTACACTTACAGCAGATGTCCTTCCAATCGATTCCTCTTACAGTTTGTTGCCAGTTATTCAACATTCAGTCACGAATTATGCACTTAGATGTTTTGCTTCGCAGTTCGCCCTTCACAGCGAATGGACAAAGATCTTTTTAGCTCAAGCAACCAAGCGCACTCTTTTCAAGATTAAAGATCGATACTTGCGTTCAATTCTTTTTAGATGTTATTCGTTATTGTTTGCAGGATCTTCTTTGTTTTCTGAATTCTCTTCTTCAATACAGAATGATTGTGCTTTAATTAAAATGCGATTCTGTGTAAATATTCCATAAATGGTATTGTTGAAAGAGACGGTTGGATTTGCAGCACAAGCCCTGATTCGTACACATCGTTCAAATCATCAATTGGCTTTTTGAATTATTAATCATGTTTTCGTTTGGGATGGATATTTCAACTAAAGCGATCTTTCAATAGACGTTCAAACAAAGAGTCAAATGAATTGATTCTTGTTAGTGAAATCTTACTTCGAATGATAGCAAACAAATCCCTTTCAGACACGTTCGTTGCACGCTGCTGACTTTTTAAAGGGTCACGTGGAAGCCCCTGATATTGGCAAGATAAGAGGCATCGTTTTGCGATACTCACTTCCACCGGAGCTAATGCAATTATATTGCTAGTAGATATTCAGGGCATGATTAAGTCGGTCTTATTTCTTGAGTTGATTTTTATTCAATCAGAATTACAATGGCAGTAATCAAAGCTGAGATGAGCTTACCAAGAGGAATAGTATTAGAACGATTATTCAAGACTTATTCTTAAAATGATCTTTTGATATTTTGGAATATGAAGTAGCTGTAATTTTCCTTCTGTTGCAACTTTGAAAAACACACTTGCAAAGCCAATTTGCTAGGCCTGCCATTGTTTTCCAAGTTCCAACTTCATTCATAGATGCTAAACAATTCACAAAAGTTCAAAAGTTGAATTGAGATAATGCTGCATTTTGCTGGCTGTAACGTCGAAAAATAACACGATTAAACCCAAAGAAAACCGAACAGTCGTGGTGTAATTTTCGATTGAGATTTGTTGCTAAAGTCTCCTATAAACTTTCTGTGTAACTCGGCTGGATATTATTTTCGTAACATCCCACCTTGCTTCAATCTACCTTGCAAAAGAAGGTGCCAAGAAAGTTATTTCTTTGCAAGTAAGCTAGGTTTGAACAACCCGCATCATGGCACAAATATCATTGAGCCGCACCATTGGTCTTTCGTTCTCAGTGCTGATTGGCACCAACACTTTGTCCAAAGGCTGCCATTCAAAGTCGATTTTGTTAGTGTTAGATTCAAAGTAGAAGCAATAGAATTCAACATTGAAGGAAACTCCACGATTGGTGTAATTTTTTCTGCTGTCAAGATGACTACGGCCCTCGCTCTCTTTTGGCAAGGATTCCTCGTTGGAATTGGCATTCATCATACCACAATCCAATGCAGTAGTTATAAAAAGCCGGTCTCCCGACACTTTTTGGATACGCTTCTAACCCAACCGGTTCTAACCACTTTCCGACCTGCCCCATTCCACACGCGAGTATAGCAAAATCACATGCCATTTTTAGTCCCCCAACCAATTTCACCCACAACACAATTTATTTAATTTTCATTTAGAGTTTTAAATTTACTACTGTATATAAGAGTTACAAAGTTTACAAGCGGAGTAAAAAATCAACACAGATGGCTGAAATTATTCCAAAATGCAACTGGCTAATGTTAGGCCAAGAAAGAAGTTGTAGTAGGTTGGCAAAGCGCGACGGATACTGTGATTATCACGCCAAACAAAAAATGAAATCCTTTCCATGTATGTGTTGCGGAAAAGGAACAAGATCATCTCTAGGCACATGCAAGGGCGAGCTATGCAATTATGAAAAAATTAAGATATAAAAAGAAAAAAATAAATAAAACTAAAGAAACAGAAGAACATATAATTATCAAGCATTATAAAAAGACTTTGCTAGAAGAACTAATTAAAAAAGTAAAAACATTATATTGAATAATCAACCAAATTTTTTTTCTTGAATTATTAAACGCGAATAGTTATTTATTTTTGTATTAGACATTTGATATATCATATTATATAAGAGTCTGTCACGTTCCACAATAATAGCACAAAGATGTCTCAATTAAAAATGGTGCGAAAAGAAACCGCTCTTGAAGATGTATTTAGAACTTTCGACCTCAACGGCTCAGATGATACCAATTTAAAAACTTATCTAGAAATGGCAAGCCCCCATATTGAAAAACGGATAAAAGAAGAATTAAAAAAAGATAAATCCTTTAAAGTTGAAATGGCAGTAGCCGTCAACATGGCAAGAAGGTCTGATGATAAAATTATCAAAGCAAGACCATTCTTTAACTCAGGAATACAAGACTTCACATCCTCGACAAACATATCTGAGGTTTATGAAAAAATGAAACAAAAGACAATCGAGTCGTTTGCTACATATACCAGCGGCGGCAGTGGTTGGATATTTCAAAGCATTGGAAATTTGTTTCTAAAAGTTGATAGATTTAATCCACTAAAAGGAGAAGGTTATATGGATTTACCTGCGGCCATTGAAACTAAAAAAGCAGTTATAAATGTGCAAAACAAAGATAATAGATGTTTTTAATATGCAATTCTATCTGCGCTACATCACAATGAAATAAAGGAAAACATGAAAGACCATCAAAATATAAAGCACATTTGGGCAAACTTAATTTTACAGGCATCGAATTCCCAGTTTCACTAAAAGATATTGATAAATTTGAAAAAAAAATCCTGAAATTAAAGTAAATGTATTTGGATATGAGAGAAGCGTGCACATATTAAGGCTAAATAAAACAGACCCACAAAATGTAATTGATTTGTTATTTATAACCAACGAAGAAAATCAACATTATTGTTGGATGAAAAACTTTTCAAGGCTGGCTTCAGCCCAAGTCTCCAAGCACGACCACAAGTCACATTTCTGCAAAAGATGTTTGAACAAATTTACAACACCAGAAAAGTTGGAAGAACATATTGAGAATTGTAAAGAAAACTCGGCTTGTAAAATTGAAGTGCCAAAACCAGGCGAAACAATTACATTTGAAAATTTTAACAAATCAATGAGAGTTCCATTTGTAATTTATGCTGATTTTGAGGCAATTACAGAAAAAATACATTCAGCCACACCAAATCCAGAAAAATCGTATACCGAAAAATATCAAAAACATATCATCAGGATTTTGTTATTATGTAAAATGTGAAGAAAATTATGCTGAACCCGTTGTATACAGAGGTGAAGATTATGTGCAGAAATTTTGTGAAATGATTGAAGAGGAAGTAAAAGAAATTCATGACATTTATGAAAATATAATTCCTCTTGAAATGACGAAAGAAGATAATGAAAAATTTCAGTCAGCAGTGGATTGTCATATTTGTAATAAAAAATTGAACAACAACAAAACAATTTTGTTCAAGAAAGATCCAATTCATAAATCTTGCTTGCCAAAGGGATATAAAGACGCCTCAGAATTTAGTTTAAGAAGTGTAATGGAAAAAGATGATTGGAAAGAATTCTTTAAAAAATCTAATTGCACAACTTGTAAAGGCCCCCGAACGGGTGAAACAGTTCAAGACCATGATCATTTAACAGGAAAGTTTAGAGGTGCGGCACGCAGTCAATGTAATTTGCAATATCAGCTACCAAAATTTATGCCTGTTATATTTCACAACTTGTCGGGCTACGACTCTCATTTGTTCATAAAACAATTAGGCAAATCAAAAGGAAACATTAGCTGCATACCAAATAATGAAGAAAAATATATGAGTTTTAGTAAAACAATCTTGCCAGATCGTGTTGAAGATGATTATAAAAAAGGATTGAAATTAGATATATTGACAGCTTTAAATTTATGGCATCATCTATTGATAGCCTTAGTAAAAATCTTTCACGGGAACAGTTTAGAGAAATGAGCAAAGTTTTCGAAGAAGTTACAGAATTGCTGATCAGAAAAGGTGTTTATCCATATGATTATATGGATAACTTTGACAGATTTAATGAGCTTGAACTTACACCAATTGAGGAATTTTATTCACGGTTAAACGATTCAAATGTAGATGTAAAAGATTATGAACATGCACAAAAAGTATGGAAACATTTCAACATAAAAAATATGGGTGAATATCATGATTTATACTTGAAAACTGATGTAATCTTATTAGCTGACATATTCGGAAACTTTAGGGATCTTTGCGTAAAAAATTATAAATTAGATCCAGCATGGTATTATACATCACCAGGACTATGCTGGGATGCACTGCTAAAGAAAACTGAAATAGCACTAGATTTACTAAGCGATGTAAACATGATTTTGTTCATTGAAGGTGGAATAAGAGGTGGGGTTAGTATGATTTCAAATAGATATGGAAAAGCAAACAACAAATACATGGAAAACTATGATCCCAAGGAAGAATCAGAAGACATAACGTACTTAGATGCAAACAATTTGTATGGATGGGGAATGAGCCAAAAGCTGCCGTACAAGAACTTTAGATGGGTAAACGAAAAGAAGTTGATTGGCCTAAACCCTTTACATATCGATGCTGACGATGATACTGGATATATTTTACAAGTGGATCTAGAATATCCAAAAGAGTTACATGAGTCACATAATGACTACCCACTAGCACCTGAAGCTTTAACTATTAATAAAATAGATAAATTAACCCCAAACTTGAATAATAAAACAAAGTATATTTTACATCTAAAAAATCTTCAGTTTTACCTTAGCTTAGGGCTATATTTGACTAAAATACATAAAGTGTTGGCCTTTGAACAAAAAGATTGGATGAGACCATACATCGCACTTAACACCGATCTTAGAACAGCCAGCAAAAATGATTTTGAAAAAGATTTCTTCAAGCTGATGAATAATTCGGTATTTGGAAAGACTATGGAAAACATAAGAAACCGAGTTGATATAAGACTTGTAAATGAAGAAAAACAAGCCGAAAAGTTAGCATCAAAACCAACATATGAAGGAATAACAATATTTGACAAAAGTCTAGTAGCCGTTCACATGAAAAGAGTAAAAATAAAATTGACAAACCAATTTATGTAGGATTGTGCATCCTCGACTTAAGTAAAACGCTCATGTACAACTTTCATTACAACTACATTGTTAAGAAATATGGACAAAAAAAAAGTTGTTATTTACAGATACTGACTCTTTAGCTTGCGAAATAAAAACAGAAGACTTCTATCAAGACATCTCAAGCGATGTAGAGGAAAAATTTGATACAAGCAACTATGCAAAAAATCATCCATCAGGAATTAAAACTGGTTGCAACAAAATAGTTTATTATATACCTTTCGTTCTTCTTATACTTATTATAATTAAACTTTTTTACTACATTAAAATAATTATTACCATTAAATTCCTTTAAGAAGTATAGGCAATAATATCCACATAAAACGTTGCTCAAATCTTGAAACTGGTTTGATTCGTATTTATATAACTTTTTAAATGTATAACATAAGTTTACTAATTCTTGTGGTGGTTGTAACCCAAAACTATCAAAATAATTGACATAATCTGCAGTTATTTTTACTGCCACCCAATGTGTTCCTGGTCCTTCAGTATCATCTAAATTTATGATAAAACATTGGCCTGGTATATTTTTTTTTACTTTTGTCGGAATCTCATCTCGTGATATAACACCTTTAAAATTTTTAATTTTGAGGTATTTAACCCAATTCATTATTTCAAAATTAGATATTGGATGATTTATAAATTCTGGTTTATTTACAACAGAGCCCTCAACAAAGGTATTTGACTAAATGGACTGTTTGGCCCTAAAAGAAGACCTGATCCTTTTTTTTATTGCTGCTTAATAAATATCTTTAAGCGGGTATAACTGTTCCACCACTTTTAGCTGGTTGTGATCTAATTACAAGACCATTTCCTGATTGGGACACGTCTATTCTACCTTGATCTATCAGTGGTAATAGCGATTTAAGCCTTCTTAGCCTATCATCTTCATCTTCTCCATGATTTTCTCCATGACATCCTTCAAACAACTTTGCAATTAATGGAATTCCGATGCCTGCCAACAAACTTCCAAGAAAACCTCCTTTTTGTCCACTTCCTATTTTTAAAACTAATCCGCTTCCACATTTATATGATTCTACTAGTTTCTTTTGTTGTGAGACGGGTAAAAGTCGTTTGATTTGTTCCATAATTTCTGGTGTATCTAATACCATTTTAACATGTTCTGGTGATAATTAATATGATCCGCCTACTGCTTTTTTAATGGCGGTCTCTCCTAAATCAGAAACTGCCCCTGTTGCAAGTGGAGCTGAGATTTTTAGCAATGTTTTAGCAACACCGTTTACTATTCTAAACAAACTCATAATGCTTCCTCCACTTGTCGCAAATTTTCTGAGTTGGGCTTTACTAATTTTAATGTCAGCTCCTACGCCTTTATTTTTTGCTTTTTCAAGCTTATTGATTTGAGATTGAGTAAGATTTACTGTTTCATCGCCTCTCATAAGATTATTATATGTTAATCTTAGAGTTATTGGCGCTTTATGTTTCATTGCTTTCGCAGCTGTCTCGACTTGTCCAGCCGTCAAGTTTACTCTATGAGGATGGTAGATTGCCGTCATTTAAGCAATTTTCATTTTCAAACGAATTTATATTAGTATCTTGTTATTTATCTTTTACAATAAATAAAATAAATTTTGATAAACCTTTTGAAAAAAAATATTAGTATAGTGGTTAAATATTGATAACAAAATGTCAAATCTTGGTGAAATAAGAGAAATTAAAAAATACGTGGACTACTTATACGAAAAAACAAAGTCTGATTTTGATGCCAACGTTGATCCTGTTATTATCAAATCAGCATTACTTTATCAATATCTACAAATAAAATATGTAGGTAAAGTAGATGGTGTAAAAAGTATAATAGATTCATATCAAGGCGAAATTGGTTTGATTGGACCTGGTACTGGCAGAATAACATGTTGTTCAGAGGCACTATTTTCTCGATACTCATTTTGTCATGCACATAGCTCATTTCATGATGCTTATGGCCAATTTTACAATAGATCTGGCTATAATAGTGGATATTGTTATTTATTTCACAATTTACCAAATTTTATAAAAAAAATTCATTGTTTGGTAATATTGTAGGCTTGATATTTTCATTCTTTAAACAATTAGTTTAATTTTTCAAAGGTGTATTTATATTTATATACCTTTACTTCACCCTTGAATTCAAAACCTTCATATTTCAATTTTTCGTGAACAATCTTGTTCTTATTTATTTTTCTAGTCAATTTAATATCTTGTTTGATTGATTTTGGCAAATATATTCTTACTGTTTCGTAAGTTTCTTCATCTTTCAACCTTGCGATACCGCTTTCTCCATATTTTGTATTAAAGTAAAACACATCTCTTAAAGCATACTCGTGTGTGGAATGGGGCAGGTCGGAAAGTGGTTAGAACCGGTTGGGTTTGGAGCGGATCCAAAAAGTGTCCGGGAACCAGCTTTTTATAACTACTCAATGCAGGTGTTGTGATGTATGATTGTTTTGTTCTCTTGTTGGTATTTTGTGGTCTTGTGAAAACTTAGCAAGCCTTCCTAGTGAGATTTGTTTGTAAGACAGGTGCAGAGGCGTGCTGTGACATACTGTGCTTTCTGAGGATGATTTTGGCCTCAGGAACAAGCAAATCGTACATGAATTCAGACCATTCTCCAATGGCGCTTCTTCAACTATTCAAAGCAGAGATTTTCTGTAGAAAGTTTGTTGAATACTACTCGCGGAAAAGTGATATGTGGACTGTGATCATTCAAGAGAACTTCACCTTTTACTGTTAGGGCTCAGTCGCTGTATCTGCAAGTACTTGCATCAAGCGAAAACTCCGAAATACGGAAGGCTTCGTTGGTCCCACTTTACGTCTCCATGTAGAATTTTTTCTATACAAAGGACAGCTGTTTGTGATGAAAAGGTGAAACTGCTACCTATTCTCAAAAGCGATTGGGACGCTTTGCTAGGGAAGTACTATCTTGGACCACAATTTTGTGACGTAGACAAATCAGTTCTATCCGTCACTGGGCTTTGTCCCAAGCTCCATGGCAGGCGCACAAGGTACCACAGGGTTGACACATTCATACATACGTACACACATACATACACACATACATACACACACATATATACATACATACATACACACACACATATATACATACATACATACATACATACATACATACATACATACATACATACATACATACATACATACATACATACATACATACATACATACATACATACATACATACATACATACATACATACATACATACATACATACATACATACATACATACATACGTACATACATACATACATACATACATACATACATACATACATACATACATACATACATACATACATACGTACATACATACATACATACATACATACATAAATCGGATTAGGCAATGCCCGTAACCTCAGCACCATTCAATGGGGACTCCCTTAACAGGGCAGCGAGCTGTTGACTCCGCCTGGTTGGTGGGATTGTCTGGATTTGCCTCTTGAAAGTAGACCTACGAGAGGCCTCGCGCTTGAGTTGAGCGTAATTTCAGCCTTCGGAACAGAACGCAGAGTGTCGGTCTTCCTGGTCGTCGTTCGTTCATTCCGCCGCCGGCTTCGAAAAGTTGTTTGACTTGTCTATCGTCCCCCAGTCGGCTCACGTCTCCAATGTAACATTAAGCATTATGACACATTCAGATAGTTTAAACGTTTTCAAGTTCGTCGGACAAAGCCTGTGATCTGCAGTCCACTATCCTGCTGTAACAGACTATTCAGAACAATTTTAGAAGCTTCAGTTTGTTTCATCTCAGCACCTGTCTGATGTTTTGGAGAAGGGCCTCAAAATAGGTGATTCTTATTATACCTGAGATATTCCCTTTAATAGTCGATAGAAGGTCATAGCAACTGACATGAAGTGGAACCACAATTCATACATCTAAAAACATGCTATTTGTAGTTCTTATTAATTTTCCGCTTTTCGTATTCGTTTTACCCAAAGCTTGGTAAAAATCGAGTCTTTCTAAACAGTGAAGGTTTCATGAAAATGTATATTTTAGTTTAGCTATCACTGTTATTTCATTTTGATTTGTTTTTTAGATTCTTCACACTATAACTGTTGAATTAAAAATTGTTATTTTTTACAAAGAGAAACATTTTCCATACTAGATAAATAAATTTTGAGAAAATCAAGTCGGTATGCTTTGATCCAAATTGTATGAGATTTGAGAGCACCTATTATAGATTTACTGCAAAAATATATCTAATACTTTCTTCTGTAAATACAATTTTTTTGTGATTTTATGTACAACAGTTGTCATCATTTCTCTCCCCATTTTTAGTTTATTGCAAGTTCATACCTCGATGCATGACTTGCCAGTAAGTACTTTTTTAAAAGCGTTTTATTATTAGTGTTCAAATGATTATGACTGTGTCTGATTGCTCATCCTACTTCAACGTTGTTTCAATTTCGTGAAGATACCTTTGATTTCAAATGGTGTCTACTTTTACATCTGGAAATCCAGAATCGTACACCTGGCATTAGAAGGCACTTGCAGTAGCTGTTGCCAAGGAATTAGCTACTCGCTTTTCTTTCTTGATTTTATGGGTCTGTTATCTGGCCTTTATTTATATCAATTTTGTAGAACAATATTCAGATTGCCTGCACTGCCAGTGGCCAGCAAACCAAAGAAGAGGAAGAAGCAATGAATTTTTCAGTCTGCGATTTGCTATGGCAATGGTAACTCTTTCCTGTCGATGCATGTGAATTGAATCATGTCTAATCCCCTTTCTTCTTCTCGTCCTTCTCTGTTCTAATCTTTCATCTGTGAGATCGGGAAATAAGAGGTTTATTCCCGCAGGTCGTGATTCCTTCCCAGTAGCACTTTGCATCCATAACTACTGGCCTTTAAATATTGCCTTTTACTCTTTTCAGGGAAGGCGATGTTTGAATGATAGCTTCATTGAATGCAGTGGGGACTTCTCACTTTCCTTCATTTCTTGCCAATACCTTTGTAGCGCCTCCCTAGACGTTTCACGAGTTCATCCATCCCCGTTTAGCCAAGAGCAATTAAATTTCAAGATGACTTTTTACGGACTGTTGCGTAGATGTTCTGCTGCACAAAGGAGTTATGGGGAATTACGTTCTGGTGCAAGATATCTGTTTACATTTGCTTTTCGAAAATCCTAAAAATGAAAACAGGATTTGGTAGGAAGTTTTTGTGTGACTGCTGGACGTGTTTTTAACTGCATTCCAAGTTCAGAATGAAAAAAAATTGAACTTAGTTTTATTTAAGATTATGCAAATAATAAGATCTAACACAACTTCTAGTCAGCTTGATTTTACCATTTTCAGTATGTATATTTACATACACTCAGGAACCTAATGATAACAGTGTGATTATCATATTGATTGGTTATTATTGTTTAGAAATGTATGTCTGCATTATAATAATTATTATTTGTATGTTTGATTTGTATATCAAAATGAATTTTTAAAGAAATGTTACCAATGCAAATCATTTCTGCATCATGTATGTGCAGTTAATTCTTTGAAATTGATTCGTTCGCTGTTGTGAACTTCATCATAAGATGCAGAAATGTAAGTTATAATGTAATATAATATAGTATAACAAAATGTAATATAAAGAAAGATGTGAGTTATTTTGATTATAGCCAGAAAATGAATTGGTTCAGTTTTTTGACGATTTGATTTTTTTCACCAGGCTCGAGGTGGTGGTTCGAGTCGCTGGGCAACCGTGTCATCTGATTCAGGGGTGATCACGTGAATTACAATCGTCATGGAAATTCAATTGAAATGGTAGCCGTGAAGAATTGTGAGCGGGGCATCATTTGGCCCGGTCTTGTTTGTAGCTAAGTCTTTTGTTGAAACCATGCTCATGAAGCAAATAGGTATTTTCATTCAATATATGTAATATTGAAAGACGTAATGAGATTTCATTCAAAAACCCATTTCTTGTAAGTCGAGTAAAATCCCAATGTAAAGCAGAATGAATAATTCGGAAGTTGTAACAAGGGCTTGCGGAATAGGCATACTACAACCGCAGTTTGAGCTAGTGGTGCCTAAACCCCATAGGCAAAAAGCGGCGAATGAGTTTTTCGGTACAGCTGCAACAACAGCAAACAGGCTCCAGACTGCATTATACTGTACGATGTCGATCTCACACTATGAAAAAGGACCTGGCAGAGAATGACAGAACGTATTTGCACCCAGAAACAGAATGCAGATCGACTGCTTAACAATGATGAAGCCATTTAACATTTTTAAAGAGAAAGTAACAAACTATTTCATGCGACTGTGGCGCGGATTGCGAAGCCCATTTTGATAAAACTTCTGGATATGATATGATTGAAAATACACTATGAAAAGCAATTTATCTCTGACATCTGACAATGTATAGAAATCTTGATGAAATTCTTCAATGTGATGATGATCTTCATCGCTCCAACGATTCATTGTCTCCATAAATTTGATTCCGCCTGGCTCGCTCTATGCATTCGAGCAGATACTTATAGTTTTGTTCAAATGCAACCTCCTCTATGTCTACATTTAGAGGATAGAATAAAGAAAATTTGTTAAATACATGCCTTAGAAGACTGCAGTCCTTGCTTCTCAATACTTTCTCATTCTTTGATTGAACATGACTGCACAAGGACCCACAACACCTGAATACCACGCTCGATTTCGAGCTTAGCAGAAACCAGAGACCGGGCTCCAAATTATCTCAATTAAAGCCAAGATGGTTTGCCACTAATTAATTCCGTGATAGTGCTTTTATTTTATAGTCAACCGACGTACGGAACCTACGCGGTTGCGTTATAAATTGGTCATTTCATTACGGCATCACTGTTACAGCCATTGGTTGGTTATCTCATTCAGAGGTTCGCTTCGACCATCAGTGTTCATGCTTTTTTTGTTAAGAAACGCGGGCTACACCGAAGTCTCACTTTCACATGGATCCTTGTTTTTTTCAAATAAGCTCAAACCTGCATTTCTGATAAGTTCGTCTGGTCTTGGTAAGAAGCCGTCGCTATTAAATGCATGGTCATATTTGAAGAGCTTCCACGCCTAGCTTATTCCGTAAGCGAGACAGCAAACCACAAGAAGCGCTTTTCAGTTCTAGAGGTTGTTGTTGGGGAAGACGATGTGAAAAGAAAAAGATAACGATTCATTGAAGGTATAACAATTATCATAAGTTAGAAATACGATACTGCGGGTTAGTGTTGTTGTGAACTGCGTCATATTATTCTGGAAGGTCAATGACAAGGTCATCGTCACCCTCGTATATGTTGCTATGGAAATCAGAAGATGCTGGTGAATCGGCCGTGTTTCTAAAAACAAACATAATTCCTTCTTCATAACATCCAAAAGAAATGCAAGACTATTACACTGTGACACTATCTACTTGCTAAAAAGTTCAGTTGCAATATCCCAATAGTCTTCCCCAGCATAAAATATACACGACGTGTTGAGAATGATTACTGTTGAAAAGGTCTGAGGATGACGTAGCATTTACGGCGCTTATGATGTATGATATTTATCATTCTGTCTATTTTCACTGTGCTTAAAAAAGATGAAATTGCAGATGACGAAAACACAATACATAGGGCTACTTGACAGCAATACTGAGTTAATAAATGAAGTATCATATGAATCATTGGACCATTGCACTCGAGAATGTCTAAAAGATTCAGTGAGGAAGAGCTATTCTCATATATGATATGTCTAAACTGGAAAATACACGTCTTGATTGGTTGTTTTTGTGCAGGCTAGTTTGTAAAAAGCAACTGTGCAAAAATTTCCACAAGGAATGCACAGACAAGAGAAGATTCTAGTTAAACAGAAATAGTGCATCTCATAACCTTGATTGTAAAAATTGATAGTTCCTATTGGAAATACACTCAAATACCAGTTGATTGAACATACCTGTCTTGGTGCATATTTGACATGGCATACATTTCATCAGGCATTGTTGCTGACGCTGATGCTGTCAAATGATCATTGGAAATGCCAGATATCATAGGGTTGAGCTGAAAATCAACCGAATCATTGCTTATCACTTGGTCATTGACTGCTGGTTATCTTAAATTTCAAATGCCTTTCAACAGTACAAACTATACAAAAGTTCAGGTCAAAACGGCGCCAAGTGAAAGTTTTGGCAAACAATTGTGAATAACATGTAAGCTTTGCAGAAATTGTATTATGTATTAAAGTGAGGTATTAGCTTGATGAAATTGCGTCTGCAAAAGGGTTGATACTTTCGCAGATACACCACTTCAAAAATTTAGAAGATTTCCTCGATATAGCCTCTATCTAGTACACTTTGCCCAGGAATTTGCAAAATGCAAACAATACTAAAACATTGCACATGGGGGATTTACTTTTTCTACTTGGGATGCTTTTCCATATTAGAAGAAAACATGAGGGCAAAAATGAACATCAGATGAAGCTACGCTGTACATAGCCAGAATAATGTACACCTTGAGATAAAGTCCTATTGTGTATGCTGTATACAATGGTTTTTATAAATGTCTGCCAGGCCTTGGGTTGGCATTGTACCCAATGAGAAGCAAAGTAGCTACAAGCAACAGTATGAAGGAGTGCCTGGATTGTATCTCAATTCTAATTGGTCTCGTGATTCAGACATTAAAGTCTGAGGTATCTGAGGCAGGGATTTTCCATTTAAGACAATCTTACCTGAGATAGGTAATCCAGTGAAGATCTTGGCAGAATTGTAGGATTAATTCGGGGATGTGTGGCTGGTTTGGGTCCTTTACCTGGAACCAGAGCAAATCTAAAGTAACTCTCGTTAAAGAAAATTGGATTGAATGAGAAAACATTTCTCCCTCAATTCTACATCAAAGTGTTTTGAAAACATTCAGAAGCAGAGAACCAGTGTAATAAATGCAGTTCTAGTGTTTACATATATTTTGTGCATGTGGATAAAGATACCCTCTGGCAAGAATGGGCTTGATAAGCCCTTAATGAGCTTGCAGGGAAACTCACACCACAAACTTTATCCCACAAATCATCATTCATCCCAAGAACATGCAATGCATGGAAAATCTTGCCTCCTTATTTTCCTGAATCCTATAACTTGCCATCTTTGAAATCTAAGATCAATAGACTTGACCTGATCTCCCTCTCCTCTCAGCTTTCACTTCTTCCTTTCTTCCCTAACAAGCTTGCAGACAAACTCACATCACTCAACAAACTCAGCAGGTAATAAAGGCCAGAGCAAACAGTCTTTGGAGCTGTTTGGTATCAGGTTGAAATCTTATACAACTATGGTTTCTGTCGTATACATACCCTGTTTACCGTCAACACCTCTATGTGCCAAGCACATTCCACTTTTAACACGTCTGCTCACCATCTTGGGGCATCGTTTTCCCTGGAAGAATGATACAAATCAAATGAACAAATAGAAAGAAGCACTAGCCTTTTCCATTAATCCATGAATTTGAAAAATGAAGAAAGTTACTCAGAGCATTATTTTTAAACTAATCATTGATACAAAACGACCTAATAAATTAAGAGGCCTTTAACTTATGAAAAGAGAATATTTCTGACTTACATTTTCAGTGTACTTGCACCTTATTTTCTCAACACTGTCAGCACTCTGTTAAAATGAAAAGATGCAAGATGACCACTGCAAGCACAACACTTGATAATTTTGAACAAAATAATCTGGCCCTAAAATCTGGTTTTGCAGCAAAACCCCAAAAGATTGAACTTTTGTTAATTCCCACCTCCAAACAACGGAATTCTCAAACATCCAACACAATGTGACACTGGACAATAATTACATGTTATGGAATGAAATTTCGTTAAAATGAAAATAGATTTCATCAAAGTGACTGGATGAATGTAGAAAAAGTATAAAAGGATCTGCAATGAGCATAGTTCACATGTTCAATGGAACTCAAGCAACATCAGTAGATACAGGATTGTCAAAGTACTTTTTTAGACTTGAGCTGAGTCTTTTTCTCTGGAGAGGAAGTATCTGGATACAAACTTGAGTGCTTTGTTATTGAGCTGGAAAATAAAGAATGAAGTTGCATGTAGGTGATGGGTAGACAATGGGAAACTTTGCCGATTTGTTTGAAGCCATATTTGAAATACGGACTGGCATAAAAAAACTTGCCTGTCAAAAATTAAGACACGAATAAGGTAGAATGAAAAATGACAAAATAATATTCCCTCAAGAATCTTATAGAATATGAGCCAATAGGGTCAGTAAAGTTAGCATCTTGAAGAAAAACTCACTGCGGTTCTTCATATTGGCTGCCTGTCTGGCTGTTCCAGTAGTTCTAAAACAAAAGCAACCTTTAGTAAAAGCTTTTAGGCTTTCTTTGGCATTGCTGTTAACAATTTTCATTACATTAGGTTGGCTTGAACAACAATAAACCTTGCTTTCCCCTACCTTAAAATTCTGACCTTCTTCAGATGATGATGCAGTTTCTTCTTCATCTTAATCATGATATTGAGATAAAACAAAATCTGATTAATTTATTTCAAGTGAAAAGTATGGTAAGTACAAAACGGTAGCTAACCGTATCTGAGTGGTGCTAAGGTGCTATCACAACAAAGAAAAGCTGTTGTAGTAGAATAAGAACAATAATATACAAATTTGTATACAGGAATAACCAATCAGCATGTCAAGCATGCTGTTATCATTAGGGTCTTGTAAAGTACTCCCATGATAGCCCAGAATCATTGAAAGCAAAAAGAAGCCTCCTCTTCAAAAGAAATGCGATTGGAAGTCATGATTCTATTTTTGATATCAAGCTAACATTTATCATAGCATGAAATTTGTCACAAGAGCAATGCAGAAATTTTTAGGGATGAAATTTTGGATTAGGCCCTGAAAAGAACAAAAGCCTGAATTAGTATTGGAATTGGGTGATGCTCACAACAATGGCATCTTCACATCACTACTTAATTATACTTTCTTTCTTCATTGATTCGTTCATTCATTCATTCAAAATAGACGAGGAATTCATCAAAATGCAATGGCACATGTACATGAGATAGCTTCAGTCACATTGATCACCTGATGATGAAAACTCTGGTGGTTCGTATTGTAACAGTCTGTCCAACAGAAAGCTAAAATGCAATGAGTCTATCAATTTGGGGGATTCTGGATGATTGGGATCATGGATCATATATGAAATTATATAAAATTCCATTTACATAATCGTTCACTGTATATTTAACTTGTCATTGTGTACATCTTGTATAAACATAAAGCTGTATTTATGATAAACCCTTAGTGTTTACAATGAAAGTCCATTTTGAGGTTGTAAGGTAGAAAACTTAGTTAAATATTTTGTTTATGTATCATTTATTTTTTAGTTGAGTATCAGGTGGCAGAATAAGCCTTTTGGAACTTTAAAACCAGCACTGCTTGCTTTTCCATGAAAATAGTGTGCCTGAGTTTGAAATATAATGGCTTTTCTGCTGTCTACAGAGAAACTCTTAATGACATGAACAGACATCGGCCTTTCAATCTAGGCTAATATAATTGAAAAGCAAAGGAAAGCTAAATCGCTTTTGACATGCAAATGCAAATAAGATCATTTCTAAACTGCAACAGGACCTACCTACCTATTTATCTATGTATTTTATAACCTTATTGTACCTAAGAAACAGGTAGTACGCACAGGATTGGTTGAAAATATATGAAGGTGATGGTAACGAAATCAATTAACAAAGTTTATTTAGATTTGTGCCGAATCTATGTAAGCGGCGATAGTTGAGTGAGCAAAAACCGTCCCTTCGGGTGGATTTCTTAACTGAAAATCGATTGTCGTTTTGCCGTAGATGAGGACATTCACAGAGTAGGTGATACGACAAATTTTTTTGAAATAAAGAAAGCATTTAAATAATATTCACATAAGACAATCTGATGAATAATGGATGTAATATAACATTTATTCAGAGGAGCACCTTTTGTCCCTGTTGACTCGCAACAATTTCCTCTGAAGCCGGCGTAGCTCTTCTTGAAAACACTCCTGTTCGTACAAAAGACATCTCAGTTTTCTCTTTAAGGATCTATATTTTTGTTTGCCCTGCAACGCCTCGCTTTCTTCATTTGACCATGTTCGATGACCTGATGAAAAGTCTGACATTTTCAATAACTATTAGCAACTGCTGATGGCAACCTGTCCTAGCACAATCACTGGCTACCAAGGGCCCTATTGAAAATGCCTCGAATTGAATAGATCCTGTTGAACCAGCCTCTTGTTGGATGATCTGCTTCACATGTCATTCTCAACAACTCAAAGCAAGGGCTGAAATAAGTCAGCAGTCATGGGGAAAAAGCAGAAAATTGGAAAAGCGAGGCGAGATAAGTTTTATCATTTAGCAAAGGAAACAGGTGAGTCATATATTCTATCAGTGCAACTCGTGTGGATGTCAAATTTTTATTGGAACCTTATTTTATACATCCAATGTGTAACGCATTTGGCACCGAAGAGAAATATGCCAGTCTGCAAAGCTTGGTACGTAGTTTTTCCAAATATTATTTGCGTAAGAGGAGATCCGTAATTCGAAGATCCACAAACGAAAATACAAGCAACATTATAGTCATTAGAGACGCAAAATATAGGGCCGTCAAAGCCAGATCTGTTGCGTCTGAACTGCTCAAATTTTTCTTTCAACTGGGTCGTTAGGTGTAGAAAAGCTTGCCATCTGGATTGATAGAGCATTAATGGATCTAAAAGCTAGCACCCAAAAGAACTGTTGTGATCTAACCTTCCAACAAGTAAATATATCTTGAAATGCAGTAAAGAAAACTCGACAAAAAATAGCGTTATAAATTTATGCCAAATTATGACAGAATCAAAATTGCCAGTACTACAGTAATTTCCAAACGAAAAGAATTAGCCAAGTTGGCAAAGAAGCTGGTTCAGAAAGCCTTCAAACTAAGGGATAAGACGGCATCATACATTATGTTGATCAATCTGTGGCAAAAGAATTGAAGAAAGTCCAATAGGTCTCGCCAGGAAATATTGAGTTGAAAGAAAAAGTGTATAATCTTCAAGAAAACCTATCACTTGAAATTGTTATTTTTTAAATTTCCTTTACATTTTCAGAAAGCCATGGTATATCCCAATAGGGGTCATTTCTATCCTTATGCCAATAAACTGTATTCTACACCAACTCCTCTTTCTTTTTTTGATCTATTTCACATCTGCAACTTATTGCAATATAACACTTTCCTCTTTTACCAATAGGATACAGAGCACGTTCTGCCTTCAAATTGATTCAGCTAAACAGAAAATTCAACTTCTTGCCAAAGTCCAGAGTGCTCATTGACCTCTGTGCAGCACCGGGTGGATGGTATGTTCAAATCATTACCTACAAGTTAAGCATTTTTTTTTCAATAATGCGTAAAACATGCATGCCAGATACATTCCTTAGAAATAAGATATTTCATGTGGAAAGAGAAGCTCCATGGAAGATCTTTTTTCTTTAGACTTAAGATTTTTTATCATGTGTGTACTGTCATTTCACGCAAACATAATCAAAACTTTCCACCTGTCTTCATGAATGGTGATGAACTGGACACTTCAGCTTCTTTCACACAACTTGGTCTTTCTCTTTCATCTAATCTCACTTGGAAAACTCACATCCATTCCCTTGCTAAACATGCATCTCAAAAGCTCGGTTTCCTTGCCAGAGCCCGCAGGTTTTTCTCATCTTCTCACCTTCTATCAATATACAAGTCCCAAATCCGTCCTTCTTTAGAGTACTGCTCCCACGTTTGGGGTGGTGCTCCAAAATATACTCTCTGTCTTCTCGACAAAGTCCAGTCAAAAGCCATTCGTCTCATCAACAATCCTAACCTCACCAAATTGCTCCAACCTCTTTCCCATCGTCGTTTAGTTGGAGATCTTTCCATCTTTTACAGATACTTTAACGGACATTATTCTCAGGAGATCAGGGATATTATTCCAGTTCCTCTGAGGCATGTCAGGACTACCAGAAGCTCAACTCATTCACACCCTTTCCAAGTTTCACTGCCTACTTCACGAACTCTATCTCACAAATCATCATTCATCCCAAGAGCATGTAATTTATGGAACGTCATGCCTTGTTTTTGCTTTCCTGATTCCTACAACTTGCCATCTTTCAAATGTAAGATCAATAAACTTGATCTTATATCTCTATCCTCTTAGCTGTTCGCTTTCTTCTTTCTTCCTATGTTGGGGCTTTGTATAGGCCACCATAGCCTTTCCGCAACATAACCCACTAAAAAAAAGGGAATGATTTGAATATGAAAAGGTCTACAAATTTATAGAAAATAAGATTACCCTTATCGTTAAAGGGTCATTTATTTGAATTGAATTTTTAGCAAACATTTATTAACTAATTTGAGATGTTTTTTGTCTAGCTGCTGTGAGGAATGGACTTTGTTAGTGTGCCAACATCATTTTCTGAGACAATGTTCAGAGTCCCTCATTTTAGACATTTTATTTGCTGTCTTGTGACACCCAGATTTTATTTCCAGGCTCCAAGTTGCATCAAATTTTATGCCATTGTCAAGTGTCATTCTTGGTAAGCCAAACCAGCTTTATAAGTTTTTGGAGAGGTTAGATCTATTTAATCCCTTGGTATAGAATGAAATCTTATGATTATAATGATGCAGAGAGCTCCTTGCCAAGATTTTAAATGGGCACACCAATCCAATTGCTAACTGAGCTCTTTCCAGTAAGACATAGTTTCAATGCCTTGGTCATATTGATCTTTGATGCGCTGGTTTGCAAACTATTTTTCTTTTCCAGGTGTTGACTTGGTTCCCATTAAGCCAATAAAAAATGTGACAACTTTCACATCAGATATTACGTCAGAAACATGCAGACAGGTATGATGCTGTATGGTAGTTATACTGTTGTTGTGCTAGTATCTTCGAACGATTGTTTGGCCTTGTCTGTACAGTTATTGAGTGCTGTCAGGCCTTCTTCAGGAGCAGTCAGGCCGCCTGAAAGCCCTCAATAACTGTACAGACAAAGCCATCCAATGTCTCAAAGACTTGTGTGACAGCATATCATGTACCATAATGTCGTCGTCGTCGGATTCCACTTGTAGTCCGAGTTCAGCTCCCATTCCTCCTTCAGGAATCCTTTTGATGCCGCTTGTGGGCCCTCACACGACTAAGTAGGACCAGCCTGTGGCGGAAAAGTCTTGGGCAGTAGTCACATGGCAGAGTGGTCGGCGGAGGGGTGGCTGCTTGTCTGCGCTTGCGTTCTTGGCGCTTCAGGTTCACCTGGCTCCTCCTCTCGGCTTCAAAAGCATCTACGCCTTCACAAACTCTGACCATAATGTAGAGAGACGGATTATGTCAATATTTTGTGTGCTGTTACTCAGATTATTTCATAAAAATATGTGGTATAGCATTGTGGCTTCAAAAGTTATTCCAGGGATTTCTTCCATCCGTATTTTTAGAAATTCAGCATATTTGGACTCCTGAAAGTGGATATTATATTTGAAATTTGATGTTGTTCAAATTTTTCTTGAAGCAATTAAAAAAAGAGTTGAAAACCTGGAAGGCTGATTGTGTTTTGAATGATGGCGCACCAAACGTTGGTAAAGCTTGGGTACAAGATGCATTCACTCAAGGTGACAAAATGAAGTTATTGCTAGTTTTACTTTTTGTTGTTATCCTGGTGTCTTTTGGTTGCACCTGTTGTTCTCCTGAAAGGGAAGAAGAGATTGGTGGATGGATGGTTTTATGATGAGCATTGCACATTACCTAATTGACATGTTAATGCTTGTGATTAATTTTAGGAATATAAATGAATGCATATTGAACTAATCTCAGTATGCATGTTTGTATCAAATGAAAAAGCAGCTGTTGTTGTAAATTGCTATCCTCCTAAGGTATCTGTCTGACAAACAATAGCAACACATTAAAGCATAAAATCAAAGAAAAATTTTCCTAAAATATTGTAAGAAAGGAAGATACACGTACTATTAAGGACCGGTTTGTACCTAAAAACAGTAAAAGCTTCCTGTACCGCCCTTTCTTTTTCTCTCATTTTCCCCCTGTTAAACCAGCACCTATTAAGAACCATTATGAAAATACCGTCAGTTTGACCTGATGCTACCCAATCCCCTGAAATTAGCAATGTATATCTTTGTTTTCAATTTATATCATTGTACATCTTCTATTTATTTTTATAACTTGAAACTGCAGTTAATGTGGTGAATTGTGCTTTACATGCATGATGACATACCTACATACATACATACATGCTTACTTTTCCGTTAAGGTCTCCATTATTTCAATGGCTTTTTATTAGTTTGCCGTTGACATCACAGTTCTTTTCTCAGTTTATTGTTTTACAGATCTTTTCTTTCAACTGTGATCACCTTCCTATATCAATTATCTGACCATTTTTGGTAGTTTTATCTGGAGTTTTTCAACAGATCTTTCTTTTATTTCTAGCCCAGCTTACGCTATCTGCACTTAAACTTGCTTCTGAATTCCTCAAAAAAGGTGGCTGTTTTGTAACCAAGGTGAATTCTAGTTTTTTTTGTGAATTCCTTTGTATGGGTGAGTTTTACTGGAGGTTCATGTGTCTATTGTAAATGGGCTCTGATTACATCATCTTTCTGTGTGATGCTGTTCCTGTATCATCCATTACTCCCAGAGAAATGTTTGTGCTTCTTGTTGATTGTAGGCTATGTGGCTCTACGTTAGCAAATCAGCCTGCAAGAGCCTTCTATCATGAAAATCTAAAGAGCAACATAGATTTTTATTCATGAGTATTGAGACTAATTCTCCTTCTACTCCCATATATGCAGACTTTTAAAAAAATTATGTTTTTCTGTGTTCACAGGTTTTCAGATCAAAAGACTATGCCAAACTACTACTAACATTTCAAGCACTTTTCAAAAAGGTTCATGCAACAAAGCCACAGGTAATTTATGAATTTAAAATTGTTCTTTGATTTTGCCATTCTATTGCCAATCCATTGAATACCTCTTTTGGAAGTTGGGATCAACTCTAATTACTGTGTGCTGAGAAGGGATTGTGTTTGGTTGGTAATTGCATGTGCTGGTATATTTAGGCAACTTAACTAGCATTGATCTTGAAAGATCTTTAAAATACCTGTGGGTCCATTTACATGCTAAGATTTTAGACCCTGCCATGGATTTTCACAATTGTATAGCTTTAAGATGTCTGCTTTGAATTGGATGAAGGAAGTAATGCATCTGTTTTTAGCAATAATTGCATGTAAAAGTATTTTTCATCTTCATTCTTTTGATTGAATTCTTTTGATTACTATGATAAACTCTTCCAAACAGTTGGCTTACAATTTGCTACCTTAAGAGAAAGACTATATTATTTTCAGTGACTTGCATTCAAGGTTTGCATGGCATATAATATCATGACAAAACTTTATAAAGGATGATTTTTTCATACTTTTATCAATATGTGTCCTGTAAATATGCAGTTTTTCAATGCTATAGTAAAATGACCAGATCAAATATATCAGCATTGAATTGACATATTTATGGTTGCTTTTGATCCATATTATTTGATTGTTGGATGCAAAATGATGGGCATGCCAGTTAATCCTTACCTTGTCTGTATTTTGGTCAACTCTCCATGCTCACTCTATTTTTAGTTGTGATAATTGTTCAGCATTATTTTGTAGTGCATCAACTTTGAAATTTCTACACGCAACTTGGATATTAAATTTTGAGTGCTTCTAACTCGTAGGCATCAAGAAATGAATCTGCCGAAATCTTTGTTGTCTGTCAGGTAATTAAATTTCTTTCAAAATGTTTTGCTGAATTGATACACTCAGGAACTTGTGCTCGTCATTCTTTGTGGAAAATAGCTCTAATTGCTTGGAAGCGTCCTGCACTTTTAAGCGTACCCATTCGTGCTACGGCAAATTTTGCTAACTAAAGTTGCCAAATTGTCCTATTTTAGCCACTGATCTCCAATCTTCTTGCATCTTTGCTGTATCCTCTAAGCACCATTTCCCACTCAGGTCGTCCGACAGAGGAGTATAAACCAAGGAGAGAAAACATGTTGTCATCACTAGTCCTGTTGCTGTTACTTATTCACAAGCAGACAAAAACAGAAATCTCTCAACTTTGCACTTTTCATGAAAATTCCTATTGAGAATTTATTTATTTGATGTCATCTTCTTCAGGGTTTCCTAGCGCCAACTAAGCTGGATCCTAAGCTACTTGACATGAAACATGTCTTCAAAGAAAACGAAGACCAGAAGAAGCAGAAAATTGATATCTTCAATCCAGAGGTACGACTGGTAGCTTGTATGACCCTCAACCAATTAGAAACACCTATTTCTCATTTGAGTCTGACATTACAATAAGGCAAACATTGTTCTGGTTGTTTTCATTGTTTGTTTTTATTGTTTGATATGTGGCCATATGGAGATCATCGTTTTGATTTGCTGTTCAGGTCAGGTTAAGTAGGATGTCATACATGTCAAGTTTTACCTTTTTCACGATACTAAAAAAAATGAAAGTCATCTTTTAATGTGCTCCCGGCAAATCACATTGTTGTGTTAATTTTGAAATTTTGTGAATACAGGATCCTAATGATAACAGCATGCTTGACATGCTGATAGGTTATTCCTGTATATAAATTCATATAATATTATTGTTATTATTATTATTGATATTTCTTGCTATGTTAGGATGTTTTTCACTTTTGATTTCTCTTCAGAAACAAAAGCGTCAAAGAGATGGTTACGAGGAGGGAAACTACTCACTTTTCAAAGCAATCAATGTATCAGAATTCATGTCCTGTGATAATCCTATTGAGCTGCTTGCAACCAGCAACCAGGTGAACACATAATCAATTGTCATTGTATTTTGCCAAGCATCTTAAGTGAGATTCATGCACATTAAGAAGCTCTGCTTTTTGCCATTTGTTTACTTACAGATGGCTGGCCACTCTCCTTATTCAGTATGCATGACAACCTTTACAGGATTCAAGAAAGACTCCAGAAGTTGGTGTTACAGAACCTAGAAACTGATTTATCCCTCCCATAGCTTAAAATAAGGGCCATATATGACAACTGTGTATCCTGAAAGTAAACTTTCCGTTTGGTTGATAAGATCTGATCTGCTTTCAATAATTTTGCCTTCCCCAATTTGATGACCAACGTTGTTTTTACATAACTATTTGCTACCTTTCTACCTCACTATCTGCTACCTTTTTCACCTCAATATGTGCTACCTTTTTACCTCACTATCAGCCACCTTTTTCACCTCAATATCTGCTACCTTTCTACCTCATTATCTGCTACCTTTTTACCTCACTATCAGCCACCTATTTTACCTCAATATCTGCTACCTTTTTACCTCACTATCAGCCGCCTTTTTCACCTCAATATCTGCTACCTTTTCACCTCAATATCTGCTACCTTTTTACCTCACTATCAGCCACCTTTTTCACCTCAATATCTGATACCTTTTTACCTCACTATCTGCTACCTTTCTACCTCACTATCAGCCACCTTTTTCACCTCAATATCTGCTACCTTTTTACCTCAGTGTCTGCTGCCTTTTTACCTCACTATCTGCTACCTTCTCACTACACTATCTGCTACCTTTTCACCTCAATATCTGCTACCTTTTTACCTCACTATCGGCTACCTTTTCACCTCACTATCAGCTACCTTTCTACCTCAATAGCTGCTACCTTTTCACCTCACTATCTGCTGCCTTTAATTCTCACTATCTGCTTGCCATTATTGTTGCCTCACTATTTGCTACTTTTTCGCCTCATTATCTGCTACCTTTTCACCTCTCTATCTGCTACCTTTTCACCTCACTATCTGCTACTCTTTCACCTCACTATCTGCTACCCTTTCACCTCACTATCTGCTGCCTTTTTAACTCACTATCTGCTACCCATTTACCTCACTATCGGCTACCTACTTACCTCACTATCTGCTACCTACTTACCTCACTATCGGCTACCTATTTACCACACTATCGGCTACCTATTTACCTCAGTGTCTGCTACCTTTTTACCTCACTATCTGCTACCTTCTCACTACACTATCTGCTACCTTTTCGCCTCAATATCTGCTACCTTTTTACCTCACTATCGGCTACCTTTTCACCTCACTATCTGCTACCTTTCTACCTCACTATCAGCTACCTATTTACCTCACTGTCGACTACCTATTTACTTCACTATCTGCTACCTATTTACCTCACTATTTGCTTGCCATTATTGTTACCTCACTATTTGCTACTTTTTCACCTCATTATCTGCTACCTTTTCACCTCACTATCTGTGTTGTGTTTTTCAACTGGCTAGGCTAGCTCGCGGTGACCGTTTAGCTAGGTTCTCCGTTAACGATGAATGTTGTCAGAAAATCAATTAAAGAAAGAGGGAGCAAGTGCAAATTAATCGTAAACACAAGTACTTCTCTAGAACAGCTCGCAAACATGTGCCAAGAACAGAACTTTACTTTACGGTTTTTATAACCGAACTAAAAGTGTAAATTGTCTTTTTTTATTTATTTGAATTTGTCCCAATCCAGAATGTGGCTATTCAATAACAATTTGGCTTCTTCGATGAAGCCTGTACAATTTTCATAGCACCTTTCTGCCAAGCTAAAGTATAGCGCTACAGTTAGCTGACTTTGATTCTTTTTCCTTGTCTTGAATGCGCTTGGATCTTCTAGGGTTGTTTGATCCATTCTCATCTGATGTAGGAAGCCTTGGATTGCGTCGCTTTGGCTTCTCACATTGACCTTCCTCATTCTGTATTTCTTGAGTAGGCTTGGCTCGGAATCCAGGATCCTTATCCTCATCTTTTCCATACCTTGGCCGCAACTGATGTAAATGTCGACGCCAAACTGGTCCTTTAGGAACCACTTTCTTCCTAATAGACGCTTCTTGGTCCCATAGTTGGTCCCATAGTCTTCTGAGGCCACAGGATAGCTAAGGGAGCTCTCAAGGGATTTCAGTTTACCGCTACCACTGTCATTTTGACTGTCCCAACCACCACTCACCATTCCTTCAAAATGATTAAAAACAATTTAAACAACTCAACTGCAGCAACTAACGTGGCACCTAAACCCTTTTCTATCTCATTCTGCAACATCCGTGGACTTTCTTCGAACATCAATCCAGTACATCATCATCTCCAATCCATAAACCCTTATGCACTCTTCCTCACTGAAACCAAAATCAAACCTCTTGATCCCAGTAACAGCACCGTTCTCTCTCCTCATCTCAAATGCCCAGGTTATGAGTTATTTTCCTCCTTCTTCCCTAATGGTGGGGTTTGTGCGTTTATTCGCTCTGATGTGCAGACCTTACACCTCAAACAATTCGATCTTTCTAATCCTGGCTTTCAACTCTTCTGGTTGAAAATTTCCCTTCCTCATGCCACAAAGTACATTTGCACTCTATACCGCTCTCCTAACTCAAACAATCATGAACTTCTCTTCGACCACCTTTCTAAATCAATCGAAACCATCACTTTACAATCTCCACGCTCTGAAATCATCGTTCTTGGTGATTTCAACATCCACAACTCCGACTGGCTCTCCTATTCCTCCAATGTCACCAACCCTGCTGGTCGGGAAGCTGAGGCCTTTGCCATTGTCAATGACTTGACACAGGTAATTTCAGAGCCGACACGCGTTCCTGATCGTGCAGGAGACAAAGCAAATACTCTCGATCTTTTCCTCACATCTAATCCTAGCATCTACTCTCCTCCCACCGTTAGCTCTCCTCTTGGTAACTCTGATCATTGTCTCATAACCTTACGGCATGACTTCCTCCCTCACCTGGATAGACCCTTTGCTCCGCAAAGAGTCTTCCACTACAGCAAGGCTGACTGGGACTCCCTTCGCACTTTTTACTCTTCTTACCCTTGGTCTTCAGGCTTTTCAAATGATCCTTCCTCTCTTGCTTCTTTCATCACCGATGCAATACTTCTTGGCATGGATCTTTTTATTCCTTCTTCTTACAAGCCTGGTAAAAAAAATTCCCCTAAGTGGTTCAATTCACAGTGCGCCAAAGCTGTGAATAACAAAAACCACTACTTCAAGGAATGGAAGCGACTTCAAACCCAACACTCAAGAACTTCTTTCATCCAGTCACGCAATACTTGCTCCAAAACCATCAAAAATGCCAAATCATCTTTTGTCCAACGCATCAACAACAAAATCGCTTCCTGCCAGGCTGGCTCTCGCTCCTTTTGGTCTATGGCCAAAGTTGTATCCCAAAACTTTTGCCAATCATCTTTCCCTCCACTAAAAAACAACTCTGACTCTTCTTCTACAACTCCTTCATCCAAGGCTAATCTTTTTGCGTCAATCTTTGCCTCCAACTCCAACCTGGACGACCAAGGGGTCCAACCTCATCACTTCCCCCCTTCAAAATTCACTATGTCACCCATTAAGTTCTCCACACGTAAAGTTCGCCAAACCCTTCTCCAGCTTGACACCTCCAAATCCAAAGGCCCTGATGGTATTCCAGCAATAGTTCTCAAAACCTGTGCTCCTGAACTTGCCCCTATTCTTAACAAACTATTCCAGCTTTCCTACACTCTTGGCACATTTCCCACCTCGTGGAAACAAGCCCACGTCTTTCCTATCCCAAAAAAAGGCGACAAGTCTAATCCACTCAACTATCGTCCCATTGCAATCACTTCACTCATCTCTAAAACTATGGAGACCATCATCACGAAGCAACTTCTTACCTTCCTTGAAACAAACAATCTTCTCTCTGATCACCAGTATGGCTTTCGAAAAGCCAGGTCTACTGGTGATCTTCTTGCTTATGCTGTCCATGTCTGGTCCTCTGCTCTAGAATCCAGTGGTGAGAGCAGAGTGATCTCTCTCGATATCTCCAAGGCCTTTGATTGCGTTTGGCACAAGGGTCTCCTCGCTAAACTGCCGATGTTTGGTCTCCATCACACTCTCATTAATTGGATTGGTAGTTTCCTCTCCGATAGGTCAATTGCCGTCAGAGTGGACGGCTTCCTCTCCAATCTGCACTCTATCAATGCTGGTGTACCCCAGGGCTCTGTCATCTCTCCTGTACTCTTCATCCTCTTCATCAATGACCTGCTCACCTCCACGTCTTCTAGCATTCACTCCTTTGCTGATGATACCTTCCTAAGTTCCTCATTTTCATTCAATCCAAATGACCATGCTTCCACCGATATCCAACTCCATAGAAACATTTCAGCCTCGCTTCTCTCCAATGATCTGACAGTTATTGAGAAGTGGGGTAAAGACAACCTAGTTTCGTTCAACCAAAGCAAGACGAAACAGGCTGTCATTTCACGCAAACGTAATCAAAACTTTCCAGCTGTCTTCATGAATGGTGATGAACTGGACGCTTCAGCTTCTTTCACACAACTTGGTCTTTCTCTTTCATCTAATCTCACTTGGAAAACTCACATCCATTCCCTTGCTAAACATGCATCTCAAAAGCTCGGTTTCCTCGCCAGAGCCCGTGGGTTTTTCTCATCTTCTAACCTTCTATCTATATACAAGTCCCAAATCCGTCCTTCTTTAGAGTACTGCTCCCACGTCTGGGGTGGTGCTCCAAAATCTACTCTCTGTCTTCTCGACAAAGTCCAGTCCAAAGCCATTCGTCTCATCAATAATCCTAACCTCACCAACTCGCTCCAACCTCTTTCCCATCGTCGTTTAGTTGGAGATCTTTCCATCTTTTACAGATACTTTAACGGACATTGTTCTCAGGAGATCAGGGATATTATTCCAGTTCCTCTGAGGCGTGTCAGGACCACCAGAAGCTCAACTCATTCACACCCTTTCCAAGTTTCACTGCCTAATCCACGAACTCTATCTCACAAATCATCCTTCATCCCAAGAACATCCAATTTATGGAACCTCTTGTGGCCTTCTTCTTGCTTTCCTGAGTCCTACAACTTGCCGTCTTTCAAATCTAAGATAAATAAACTTGATCTTATCTCTCTATCCTCTTAGCTGCTCGCTTTCTTCTTTCTTCCTTTGTTGGGGCTTTGTATAGGTCACCATGGCCTTTCCTCAACATAACCCACTAAAAAAAAAAAAAAAAAAAAGTTGCTTTAACAACAGCAGGAACCCATCTTGGTTTCGCTATCGCGTCTTGGTCCACAGTATAGTGCATAGCAAGATACACCAACTTCATACTTCAAAACGTTGTCAACGAGAACCTTTTCTTTGTTGATACGATTGTTAACTTTACATTGCTGAGCTTGGGCAATGTGAGCTGGAGATCGAATGATGACATCAATCTTGGCTCTGATTTGTCTTCCATTCATAAGTTCACTAGGCGAATACCCTATTGGTGAAGGCGTACGGCGGTATTGCAATAGGAATTCTTGAAGAGCCTCTTTAGGAGGAAGAAGCGATTTCCTTAGTGACTGTTTGAAGGATTTTAACAACCTTTCTGCTGACCCATTCGTTGCAGGATGGTAAGGTGCTCCAGTAAGATGACAAATTCCTCTCTCCTTACAGAATTCTTGAAATTCCTCAGATGTAAACGTTGTTGCGTTGTCGCTTACAATTGTGTGCGGATACCCGAAATGTGCGAAATGGTGCTCCAAATGCTGCATTGTAGCTTTTGATGAAGTTGACTGTGTCTGGTGAACACAGGGATACTTTGAATATGCATCAGTAACAATGAGCCAGTTAGATCCCATGAAATTTATGGCGTGATCAACATGAATTCGGTTCCAAGCTTTTCCGGTAAGATCCAAGGATGAATTGGCACTTTTTAAGGTGCGTTCTAGTGCTCTGCGCAGCTTGTGCACCTTCTAATATGCTGCCAGTAAACTGCTGATCGTGCCAGCTGTTTCATCCGCTGCATTCCCAAACTAGATGTAAAATATCAAGAAATGAAAATTCTTGATCCATTGAAAACGCATCCATTGTCAATTGCAAGTGAATGTTCGAGTTTTCTGAAAGGACTTAATTTTGGATCATCATTATCTGGCTTTGGAGAAAAACCTTCAAGAATGTATCGCTTGAGTTTTGAGAGAATTGGGTCTTTTGCTATGTCATTTTTCATGACTCCCGGCTGAGTTGGACTGAGCTGTGCTCCAATATCAAACGAACTGTATTTATGTCCTTAACTTCTTCCAATTATCAAACTTTGCATCAGGTCCGATGGGAAGTCTACTAAGAATATCAGCATTTCCATGTTCACTCGTCTTCCTGTATTCAATTGTATAGTCATATTGACTTAGTGTAAGAGCCCACCTTGCTAATCTGTTCGCTGCAAGCGCTGGAGTTGGCTTTGTTGGACCAAAAAGAGCAAGCAATGGTTTATGGTCCGTAACCAGAATGAATTTTCTTCCGTAGATGTATTGATGAAATTTCTTTAAGGCAAAGATGATGGCAAGAGCTTCCTTTCGGATTTGACTATAGCGTCCCTGGGCATCTGTCAACGTTTTTGAAGCATTGCTGATAGGACGTTCACCTCCGTCTTGATATCTGTGAAATAAGACTGCTCCGATCCCAGAAGCTGATGCATCACACGAAGTTCCTATTTGCTGTGAAGGATCATAGTGTGCAAGTACCGTGTCATTTGAGAGAATTATCTTTAGACAATCAAATGTATCCTTTGCTTCCTTGTTCCAATTCCAAGGTGCATTTTTCTTTGTCAGCTGGTGCAAAGGTCTAGTGAGTGTAGACAGATTTGGGATGAATTTCCCATAAAACTGAATAGATCCCAGAAATGAACGAAGACTTGAGACGTCAGTTGGTTCTGGCATACTTTTGACGACATCAACTTTGCATCCCTTCTCCACTCTCTGTGTAAGCTTGTGTCCCAGATACTCCACAGATGGTTGAGCGAAACTGCATTTCTCTAAACGACACCGCAGTCCATGTCCTTCAAGGCGTTGTAAGAGCTGCTGTAGGTTCTCCAGATGATCAACAGCATTTTCTCCACTTACTAAAATATCGTCCAAATAGACTGCTACCCCTTGTAGATCACATGTCGATTGCTCCATTATTTCCTGAAAATAACCGGGTGCTGAGCTGATTCCAAATGGTAATCGAGTTTGCAGGAGAACACCTGTGTGTGTACTGAGAGCAAGGCGTCGTTGGCTTTCCTCTGAGAGCTCGATCTGGTTGTAAGCGTCTGCAAGATCGATTTTTGTGAACCCGAACCCTCCACCAAGTTTCTTCGTGAGGTCCTCAGGAAGTGGAATAGGTTGACGGTGTTCCTCCAGTTGACAGTTAACTGTTACTGAGTAGTCTCCACAAACTCTGAGTGCAGCTTTTTTTCCAGGAAGTGCTACTTTCCTAATTGGAACAACAGGTGTACCCCAACTGTTGAATGTGAATGGTTTCCAGATACCTCGCTTGATGCCGGCCATGATACAAGCCAGTGGAACTGGTCTTGGTTTACAAAATTTCGGCTTTGCATCAGACTTGAACTTAATGTCTAGTTTAGCATCTTTCAAACATCCTAACTCTTCTTTGAAAGATTTGGAAACTCTTTGCAGATGTTTTGACATTTCTGTTGCAGTTGATTGAACTGCATGTCAGTGCTAGTTCTCACTAAATGAAGGTCTGCTGTAAGATCTCTGTATATAGAATCCAGTGATAGTCCAAGTTTGCCAATCGAGCGTAATCCAATAAGATTGAGCGGTGATTTTGTAACGTTGAAAGGTAGACTGTGTATCAAGTTGCTAACGGATGTATCCAAATAACAGGTCCCGTTAAGCTGAAGAGCATTTCTTGTCGCAGATTCGTAGCATACGTTGTTTGGGAAAAGCTTTGGCCGTCCCAACTGTTTCCATGTATATTCGGAAATGAAATTATCTGGTGCTCCAGTGTCGATCTCCATCGTGAATTCCTTGTTGTTGAGGCGTACTGGAATTTCCATTCGAATTTTGGTGCTGCTGCTCACTGAAATGATACGTTGACGCTCTTTTTTGAAAAATCCTGGGTCACCTGATTTGATGCTTTTAACAGTTGCAGTCGCCTGCTGTGTTTGCCATTGTCTCTTCTTGGAGAGACAGACTCGCTCAAGGTGTCCCTTCTTTTGACAATAATCGCACGTCGATTGTTTGTATCGGTAGTCGTTAGCTTTGTGGTTGGTATTGCCACATCTCATGCATGTGCCACTCGCGTTGTAGGCTGGCTTTCGTTCAGAGTTGCGAGGTGTTGCAGGCTCATTCTTTTTCTTCCGAACCGCATGTACAGGATTTAAGGATTGTTGCTTTGATCCATATGTGGTCTCCTTGGCAACTTGAGCTGCATCCTCCGTCTCACATGCTAATTCTACTGCTCTAGTGAAGGTCAGTTTGTCATCATCTTTTTTAAACAGCATCTTTAAAACGGCTTCATTTCCAACTGAGCAAATAAAACGCGTTCTCATTGCTTCATCTTGGGGATCGTCAATTGCGGAAAAGTTGCAAGTTGCAGCATCTTGACGAATTCGTGCTGCCAATTCTTGGATTGTTTCACCAGGCTTTCGGTTAAGAGAACTCCAAAATTTGAAACACTCTCTTACTACAAATCTCTTTGGATCGTACTGCTTTTGCATGATCTAAACAATCTCGTTCAATGATAACTCATTGATTTCTTTCTTAGGGGTGAGTTGTGAAGCCATGTTAGCCAGGAATTTGTAGATAGCATTGCTCTGGTTCGTCAGAAAAGTCTGTGCTTTCTTTGAATCTTGAACAGAATTGGCACCAAAAAATGTTTGAAAACGTTTCCAGTAATCTGTCCACAATTCTGATGTGCTATCGAACGGTTGAAACTTCGGAATGACTGTAGTGATGTTCGCTGCGATGGAATCGCTGCTGGTTGTTGCCTGTTGGCTAAACCTTTCGATGGCTTTCATCATGGTATACATCTCTTGCCGATGCATCTCTTGCTGCTTTTGATACTGCTCCTGTTGTGGTCGAAGTTGTTCTTGCTGTATTTCAAGAAGTTCAACTAGTCGTTTATCCGCCATTCTTCAAAATGGGGATTCCCTTTGTTCCAAAATCCTCGTCGCCAATTGATTTCTGTTGTGTTTTTCAACTGGCTAGGCTAGCTCGCGGTGACCTTTTAGCTAGGTTCTCCGTTAACGATGAATGTTGTCAG
Organism: Pseudorhiza aurosa; assembly: GCA_964026355.1. Taxonomy (NCBI): domain Eukaryota; kingdom Metazoa; phylum Cnidaria; class Scyphozoa; order Rhizostomeae; family Lychnorhizidae; genus Pseudorhiza; species Pseudorhiza aurosa. The sequence continues at coordinate 941,165 of OZ032120.1, forward strand.
AAAATCAATTAAAGAAAGGGAGCAAGTGCAAATTAATCGTAAACACAAGTACTTCTCTAGAACAGCTCGCAAACATGTGCCAAGAACAGAACTTTACTTTACGGTTTTTATAACCGAACTAAAAGTGTAAATTGTCTTTTTTTATTTATTTGAATTTGTCCCAATCCAGAATGTGGCTATTCAATAACAATTTGGCTTCTTCGAAGAAGCCTGTAAAATTTTCATAATAATCTGCTACCTATTTACTTCACTATCGGCTTGCTTTTTACCTCACTATCAGCTACCTATTTACCTCACTGTCGACTACCTATTTACTTCACTATCTGCTACCTATTTACCTCACTATCTGCTGCCATTTAACCTCGCTATTTGCTACCTTTTCACCTCAATATCTGCTACCTTTTGACCTCATTATCTGCTACCTTTTCACCTCACTATCTGCTACCCTTTCACCTCACTATCTGCTACCTTCTCACCTCACTATCTGCTACCCTTTCACCTCACTATCTGCTACCCTTTCACCTCACTATTTGCTGCCTTTTTAACTCACTATCTGCTACCCATTTACCTCACTATCTGCTACCTACTTACCTCACTATCTGCTACCTACTTACCTCACTATCGACTACCTATTTACCACACTATCGGCTACCTATTTACCTCAGTGTCTGCTACATTTTTACCTCACTGTCTGCTACCTTCTCACTACACTATCTGCTACCTTTTCACCTCAATATCTGCTACCTTTTTACCTCACTATCGGCTACCTATTTACCTCACTATCTGCTGCCATATCACCTCAATATCTGCGCCCTTTTGACCTGAATATCTGCTCCCTTTTGACCTCAATATCTGTTATCTTTTCACCTCACTATCCGCTTCCTATTTACTTGAATATCGTCTACCTTTTTACCTCACTCTGAGCTTACTATTTACCTCACTATCTGCTACCTATTTACCTCACTGTCAACTACCTTTTCACCTCACTATCTGCTACCTATTCACCTCGCTATGTGCTACCTTAATATCTCACTATCTGCTTGCTATTATTGTTGCCTCACTATTTGCTACTTTTTCACCTCATTATCTGCTACCTTTTCACCTCACTATCTGCTACCTTTTCACCTCACTATCTGTCTCCTATATATCTCACTATCTGCTTGCTGTTATTGCTACCTCACTATTTGCTACTTTTTCACCTCATTATCCGCTACCTTTTTAACTCACTACCTGCTACCTATTTACCTCACTATCTGGTAGCTTTTTACCGCACTATCTGCTTGCCATTACTGTTGCCTCTCAATTAGCTACCCTTTGACTTCACTATTTGCTACCTTTTCACGTCACTATCTGCTACCTATTTACCTCGCTATCTGCTACCTATATATCTCACTATCTGCTTGCTATTATTGTTACTGTTTGCTACTTTTTCACCTCATTATCTGCTACCTTTTCACCTCTCTATCTGCTATCCTTTCACCTCACTATCTGCTGCCTTTATATCTCACTATCTGCTTGCTATCATTGTCGCTATTATAATTTTATCGATAGCTTCTCATTTTTGGAAGTTTACTTTGCTGACGGTAATATATTTTGGACTCTTTCGACGGTTTAGGGTTTGTTTCGAGGTAGGCCAATTTTATGGGTTAGTGCCATGGTTGGCCCTTCTCATGTAACCACCCTCCCTCGTTGTTCCTTCTCGAGCGAGCTGGTCACTCTCCTTGCTCCAATTAAAAGTCAAGATCTGTTCATTTTTCAGAGTGCCTGTAAAAACCAATCTCTAATTGTAAGATGCAATTTTGTCTCTTAGATTATCTTAGACAACGAAAAATATGCAAGCAATCCATTAACAACTCAAGAAATTAAACTCTGCTGTGAAGATATAAAAGTTCTTGGAAAAAAGGAACTCAGGTAAGTTTATCCCAGTTTTTCTATTTCAGCTAGTGCCCTGAAGCGTATCAAGAAAATTTAAATACTTTTTTAGGAGTGATGAATCGGATTTTTGCAAGATGATGACGCAGGAGAAAAAATTTGCCAAAAATTTGAAAATTCATTCTCTTATTTGCCACAGCTTTTGCTTCAAGCAGGGTATTCTCTCTTGTTCTTGTAAATGCTTCTGACACCAGTAGCAAATTTTCATCAGCTACGAATCGTGTTAAGTATTGTCAAGATGTCGTAAGAGTGGTCTCTGTATTGAGTGTTTTTGGTTAATGATCCCATATCCACATGGGAGAGATAAACATGCTGAAGTTCTCCTTCGTAAAGATCGGGCTAGACAGACTGGAAACGCAGAGATATGGGACCATGTGAAGGTGGGAGGAATGGCGTTGAAACTCAGGCAAACGAGACTGCGTTGTCCGGGCCACGTGGAGAAGAGAGAAGAGCATTATGTTGGTGGGAAGATAGAGGTAGCCTTTGGAAAGGTTGAAAAAGGGGCATATTGTAGCTCTTGATCTACATTCCAAGCTACAAGATCTATTGAAGTCCCTGCTTTGAAGTCCCTGCTTTTTGTATGTGCTGCTTCGATAACAGTAAACAAGATATGCAATGTATTCTGGTGCAATAGAACGTATGTATAGTTACAAAATCGTGATAAAATGTTAGGTGTATTCGTATCTTACTCATTCGTTGCGTTGTTATCTTGATACATTTATGTTATCTGCCTTCCTCAGAAATATTCTCACTTGGAGACGAAAGATTCGTAAAGAAGAGCAAGAGGCACGGATAGGAAAAAGTGATGACAAAACAGAAGATAATGAGAAGGCTGAGAAAGAAGATGAAGAAGAAACAGAGGTATGCTTCCCTTTGCCAATATTTCTTTCAATCCTTTTTTCTATGATGCGATGATTTTCATCAATTTCTTTTTATTGCTTTCCCTTTTGACAAAGCAATTTAAGAAAATCTTTGTACATTTACGCATTGCTTGTCCCTGTGAATTTGTATATGAGTAGAATGGACTGCAGAACAACCCGTATGCGTCGAATGCAAGGGTTATAATTGGATTCTCAGCAAGAGAAGACTTTTCATATAATCTGTAAATTTTCGAAATGCAGTCAGTGATGATCACTAGTCTCATCTCGTGTTATTGCTTCTCTTGTTTTTTTGTTCTTCATCTTAAACTTTCTTCTTTTCATTTTGAAGGAGTCCCTTGACAAAATGATAGAAAATTTGCGATACGAAGAACGGAAAGAGGCTAAAAAGTAATTAGTGATGTGCTTAAAACCTGAATGAAAATATTGGGGGAACTTTTACGACTGGAGTATTTTTATAGTACCTTCATTTGCTTCATATGATTCGTCTGATTCGTCTGATTCGTGTGGTTTATGCTTACGAAATCTGGCGGAAGAGTTACACTCATTGCACGACTGGGTGTGAAGCTGCTGATCCTTTTTTATCCTTTAACGTTGTGTTGCTTTTTCCTTTTGATTAAATGTTGGATTTTCGATATTTTAAGTTCCGCTCTTGGTGGAAGCCAGACGAGCTTGGGTCTTCCTACGCCTGGATCGGCACTTTATTGCAGCATTACTAGTTTGGTTTCTTTTTAATTTAAGTAAAATGTAATTTACGACCTAATGTACTCAATCCACTAATATTGCCACCACAAGCGAAAACATCGACTTATGGGACCGTGGGACCGGTTCGTCGGCCTTGGTGTAGCTGGTATGGGTAGCATCCTCTGGAATAGCGTGTCAAACCTTATAAAGAACTCAGCATCCACTATAGAATTCAAAAGTGGATAAAAATAATCGGACGAAAATTTCACATGTAGACTCTGCTCTTAGATAATTTCGGAGGTCCCATGTAAATACTATTATGCAGATGGATTTAGTTTCTTCGTCTTAATATTATTGTTGCAGTTCCCATTGTAGATATTTGGTCTTAATTATATATGTATAAGCTATTGTAAATGTCAATTTGAATAGTTTAATACTTATGATGATAGCAACGAGGAAATAATATATTTGTATATATAAAAAAGGAAGTCGTTTGAAAATCGTTCACGATTTGTCTGCTGTACTGGTAGGTGTATTATAATTTGTCCTTAGCAATAGTTAAAATTGGAAATCAACCATCTTATGTTGATGTTTAACGGCTCAATCTCTCTGCTGCCTGTAAGTTTTTTTAAAGTTTGTTTCTAAACCTACCCAGTAGATTGCAATGTATTGATTCTGAAAGATCTGCACACAGTTATCCTCCATCACGGTTTTTCTAATAGTTTAAATTTCACCTTGAGATTTATTGCGATTTGTTTATCATCAGGAAGAAGAGGCAGGCTCGAGAGAGTAAAAAGAAGATAAGTGAACGGCTTGGAAAGAAAGCTGCTGGAGCGAATGATGATGCAATTGAAATGGATTTATTTTGCTTGAAAGACATTAAGAGTAAAGAGGTAAGTGGTTTTTGAGGGACAAGAAACCCTTGCAATCAGATAATTGTGATAATGTGAGAAAAGCTAAACTGCGTTTTTCCCTCTTTCCTTTGAAAGTAAAAAGCCCTGAGAATCTAAAGGCTTCAATGTAATGTAGACTTTCCTTTGAAACCTTTCTGACTAGAATTTGTTATTTGTAGCACTTGGGAGAAGTCACAGATGTAGACCTTGGCGGCAAAGATGAATCTTTATGTTTTGAAGACAATGAAAATGCCCTCGAATTCGAGTCTGATGCAGACGAATCCGAGGCTGGAAGTGAAAGTGGCGACGACAATGAATTGTATGATGATGCTTTGTATGGGTCAAAGAGGCCTTGTTTGAAGGACGAGTCAATCGAATTGACCGAAGATCAGAAGAAAGTTGTCGCCAATCTGAAGAAAATGAACAAGAAGTTTGTGCACCCTTTGTTTATTATTCTGTTTGCAAAAGGGGGAGTCATCTAACAGCAATTCTATTTAGCCAAGTACACCTTTGTTAATACCAAGTCTAACGAGGCCCATTTAAAATGGCGAGTTCTTCCTCCGGCTTTGCTTGCCCATCACTTTCACCCTGGACGTCGTACGTTCTCAATGCAGTTTATCTCCTTATTGCTGTTTCTGAACATAAAGGTGATTGCAAAATTCATTTTTATCAGCTTTTCTCATTACTGTTAGAGATTTGTTCCCTCAAAATAATGCAAAGCTGCATCAGTTTCAAGAGAACTGGAACATGAAGATGCAAGATAATGAATGTAAAAGTGTTTCATGATTTGTTCGCTTTTTATTGCAGATCCAAATCAGAGAACCCTCTCGTTGTAAGCATGGAGGAGCAGAATGAAGACGCAAAGGCTGCTAAGACATCTGATTGGTTTAAAAAAGTAAGTTGACATTCGAATTTCACTAAGTGCGAAAATGGCCTGAAGGTGTGGGTCCTGTCGAGCAAGTGGTTTGTTAAGGGGACAGACTTGACATGTCGTATGTATTCGTCGTCGGTGGAAGCTGTTAGGGTTGTCGGTAGGCCGCCATGCGCTTACACCGCTGCATTCCGCCCACCCGTCCAGCCGGCAGTAAATGAATTTCCGGGTGTGAGTTAAGTGCAGGGGGGACTCGGGCTGGCTACTATACCTCACGAACCTTTAGCCGAGTGAAGTTGCTGTTTCCCTTAACTCCTTTCTAGTACGAAAGTCGGCTTTGCTTGACTGTATCTGTCTTTGAATTTTATAATCTTTGGATGTTTTATCAAACCGCTCAGACATCGTGTCGAAACTTGATGCAGATGAAACTCATTTATCATCATTCATCATCTTTGAAATGCTAAGCTACAACGATGTGTCTACATGTATACTTGGACTCAAGAGTTTCGCGTTTTTTTGCTGCTAAAATGTGGCTACGAAGAGCCTTCTTAAAGGTCACTGTTTTTCTTAGGATATCTTCAAAGATATTGGCCATGAAGATGAGGAAGAAGAAGATTATGATATTGAGCAATTGATGAAAGACCATAAGAGAAAAGGAACATCTATCATAGGTAAGATTTATTTATTTTTTCTGATGCCTGCTATTTTTCAATTGAAAGATATAATTGTGCTACTTTTTCACGTTATTCGGTGAAGTGAGTTTTGAATACAGCTGCAAATTATGTTTTTAAATAAGTACCAATAAATGCTGTTCCCAAATTGAGGCGCTGGATTGTGTGAAATTCCCCAAGCGCTATGTCTCTTGTCAAAGCACACTCCTACGAAAAGGCCCTGGTGATTAAAGGCTCACATACCATTTCATGCAATCTCGGTAGCTACACTCGCATTCTCAACATACCTATATCGTTGATGTAAATCGCTGTGTAATGAATAAGTGAGGTAAGTCAATTCAAACAATCGTCAGACCCATTCAAACCTAACTGGTGAGTCCCATTTTCGGCATTTTAAAGAGGATATCTGATAGACTTGTATTCATATAGCACCTAAGGAGTTTCAAGAAATCAGCTGCGTATGTCTCAGGAATGGAAATGCTCTGTATTCTGATCAGTACAAGGTGTTGACTATTGCACTTTCGCAAGATTCAGTGTTTCAAAGGGATGTGCTCGCTTTTATACACTAAGTAATGGTTCAGATGCAGCTCTCGTCATATCTGAGGGCTCGATAATTCGGGTATGGGATATTCTTTATCTTTATCTTCCGGACTCAGATTATTCAAACCCTGGTGACGACAGTCTTAATTATTCGCAAATTGGTGCTTTGAATCTGAAGGCTTAGTCTGAGTAAGCACGTCAAGTTTTGTGTGTTGTGTATCTAGCTTGCCATCTGTGCATTACAATGCCTGCAGCTAGTGATTCCATTGAGCGAGTCGTTTTTTGGGGGTTTAATTCTTTTTGATAGCTAAGCTTGTATTTATTGTAAACTCGTTTCAGTGCTTGATAATCATGTTAATTCTGTTATCATGTACATTCCTTATTTTCCTTCGTTGTAAAAATGTTGTCCAAGCAGGCCACGCAGCTTGTACTATCTAAAGTCAGTTTTCTGTCGCTTCTATCAAGGTTGCCGATCTTTTATGCCTGAAAAGTTATCAAATCTTTGTTCTGCAACTAGAATAGGAGCAACTGACCCGAAATAATCTTTCTGTGTAGTTTGACGTTATCGACCTGGATTTTGCTATTATGTGTAAAAACCCGTCTTTTGGAAAGCCTTTTCTCCGCTGGAAATTTAAGCGCATGCATGTTCCTTCAAATTCTCGTTTGAAAATGACTTTTATATCCACTTTTGAGATACCTTGATCGTTCATATTTAATTGTGTATTTCTAAGGTGAAGAGAAAGAGAAGCAGAAAGGAAGTATGTCGAACAAGAATTGTAAGGGCAGAACTGCGACTGCAGATCTCAAAGATGATGATAATGAAGAAAAGGCCTCTGGTGACAATGATGATGAAGGAAAGGGCTCTGATGATGACGATGATGGTGACGACGATGATGATGATGACGAGGATGATGAATCAGAAATTGATGACAGAAGTATCTCACAAGGGAGGCAGGTCAAAGAAGAAGAGTCGAACAAGTCATCAAAACCTGGCTCGTTTGAGGTTGTCCCACAGAATAGTAAAGGTGCCTTTGCAAGATAGCTTTTCTTCTTTTCTTTTCTTTTCTTATTTTCTTCTTTTATTTTCTGCTTTTCTTTTCTTCTTTTTTGAGAGACTTTTCAAATTAATAAACGAAATGTCTGTCACTGCGTTGTTGAGGCTTCACAGGCTCGTATCAGTGATGTCACGTCGTGATAGTACCATAATACCATCTTTTTTGCTTACACTCATAAAGAAAAGATGCCCTATCTCCCTCATTTTTTTATCGCTAACTGACATATCTTTTCCAACTTCCGTTCAAATAAGTAAATGTTATCGATTTGATTTTCATTCACTTTAGTCCATTTTCCCTTTTTTTCCAGTCCCGAAGTACCTTACACCCGAGGCATTGGCTCTTGGAGCTGCCATGGTAACTTCTCGCAAAAGGAAAAGAGACATAATTGATGATGCATATAATAGGTATGTGTATTCTTTGCTATGAATTCGCCCATGATTTTTCGTAGACCTTTGCACCGCATTGGAGCCAGCTACCGCTTCAGATCATGTTTTCGCACGCTGCTTTGTCCTTTGAAAGTAGATGAGAGCTGTGCTTAGCGAACATTTGGCGTTCCTTCCTCGCCATGCTTCCACATCGCATAATTGCAACAAATTGCATAGCTTACGACTCCCCTCACTCAAGATGAAAGTTAGGCCGTATGTGGTGCTCTAGCTTTTGATGCAATGCTACCTTGACCCTTCCATCTATATACAAACAGAAATCGCCCAAAAAGTATTTAATTTCCAGGGTGTAGTGACTTTTGACAGTTTAACATATGAAATGAACGACGAAGACTCGTTTTTAAATGTATGATGAAATTTTATCACTTCGGTTATAATTTCTAAAAAGCATATTGTGAATAGTATTTGTTTAGACAGAGGTCCTCATTTCTACTTTGTTTGATTATCGTTATTATTTATATTTTCTGGATTGTTGTCATCACTTCCTATTGATTTTGTTTCAGCTTATGCTCTCTGTCTTTTGAAATTGCTGTCATTACTCCTGCAAGGCCATTCATAACATATACTAATAGACATGTGCTAACAGGCTAACATGCAATTTATGGAACGTCTTGCCTTCTTATTGCCTTCCTGAATCCTACAACTTCTCATCTTTCAAATCCAAGATCAATAAACTTGATGGGATCTCTCTCTCCTCTTTAGCCGTACGCTTTCTTCTTTCTTCCTTTTTGGGGCTTTGTATAGGCCACCATGGCCTTTCCTTAACAAAGCTCACCAAAAAAAATCAAATGAAAAATTGAAACTTGTTTGATTCATCGATATACAATGAAAAGATGAAGTTTTATAAAATCATCACTGTTATCATTATTATTGTTATCATCATCATCATCTGTTTTGGAAAATTTCTTGGCACTTTACAGTAGCTCATCCACCTAAAGCCTTGGGTAACTGAGAAGCTAAAAAATCCTACTACTTATCATGGCCTGCCTGCATCTTGAAATCACTCAGTTCTCAAAGGAGACAGATTGCGTCATGACGTTCTTTTTATTTCCAACGCTTTGCTATATATTTGTTGATTTTTGGAAAAATCTCAGCAATAATATATTACGGATACAGCAGAACATTTTTTCTATCATTTAAGCCCAGGGACAAAATCCTTCAATTCATCAACGGTGCTATTAGCACGGTCAGGGTTTTTGAACAGTCTTCAATGGTTTTTCTTGAATTGTTAAAGAACTTTGACTTTGACACACGCAGTCAAGCAGCAGATAATGACAAGCCGTTTAAGAACCTCAATTATCGTTTCTCGTTGTCGAAGTAATAACTGGGATAATCCTGAACTGAATTAGCTTTAACGATTTAATGCTTTTCCTTTTTTGCCTGTTTTCATGCAAGCTGAAAATTACATATCCAGTGAGGTTGCTATGGTATGTGAAACTCATACCCGTGAAAGGCAGTTTTTGAACAATTATTATTACAACATGCTCAGAATAGAAGGCCTTAACTATGAATCTATCCTTACTCCCTTGGAACGAATTTTGCTCTTTGTTTGATTTTATAAAATCTCGTATTCTTGCATTACGAACGTCCTTTTCAACGGTAAGCCGTTTACTTTTGAAGAAGATTATGAAGTTATGCTTTTCGACATCGGTGTCAGTGTTTTTGATGATGCACCTTTTGCAAATAAAGCAACTCGCTATTACTGACGGACTTGATTCCTGGTAGACGGTATTGGAATATTTTCAGCGTTGCACAAGCGTCGCCTCTTGGTCCCCTGTTTTCTTTGCTCTACTTCCTTATCCAAACAGCTCGTCTTCCATACACCCTGTCCAGGCTACGTAGCTTTACAGGAGAGGACAATCCAGCGCTATTCCACCGTCTGATGTAGACGAAAGGATGCCGGCGATGATTTTCTTATCCTGCAGAGAAAACTACAAAAAAATTAGTTTTGAAGCTCAAGGGAGATGCTGCATTCGCTCGAGGAAGTCATTGTGTTGTGTGTCAGAATAGCTCAATAATCCGGTTATTTCCCATTGACCCTGTGGTCAGTTGTTCGAATCCACCTTCAGCAAAACTTTCACTTGAAATTAGGGGAATCACTAGTTCTCTGTAATTCCAGGCGTAAGAATCACGAGGCGTGGTCACTTCGAGAGGTAGGGTCTGGACATTGCTGAGCAAGCCAAAATCTTTATCCAAAAATATACCTCCGGATGGTAGGTCGAAAGCTTGAAAAAGGGCGTGTCTGTGTCGAAAAGGATTCGTGATAATTTTCATGTCGATCAGAGCGAAGCATAATTTTTTAAGCGTAAGAATTTATTGACTTTTAAATACTGAGACAGGAGTTTTTATCTGTGTAAGATGATAATACAGAATGGCTGTTCATCAATCTCTGCCTTAAGTGACACAAAAGACTTCCGTAGTTGCAGCGAGAAAATTAATTGATTCCTTTGAAACTAGATAGAAGCATTTGCTTGTGTTGCCAAGCAACGATAAGTTGGCTGCTCATTCATGCAATGTTTTTTAAATAAAGTAGACTTGCTTTGATTAGGCAAATGTCTACATCTATTTACCGAAGGTTTTTCTTTTGCTTAATTTTCGTTGTAAGGCCTCGAGGCCGACATATTGTTTTGTTCCTCCCGGTATCCTAATTCGGTGTTTGTAAAGAAGATTAAGTGGCGTAGTTGACAGCCTGTTTTTAGTTTTTTTTTATATGGAATTTGTATAAAGAAAGTTTGTTCAACCTTAGGATGAATTTCTATTTTGTTTGCATTTCATCAGCTTCGAAATAAAGCATCGACTGACTGCGTGTGAATGATTATTTGCCGTTTGAGATTTCAAGCGCAATCAGGGACAGTTGAAGTTTTGTGCACAGGTATTGGCTTTACGAACACGACAAAGTAAGCTCACCGTAGTTGACTAATGTATGGGTACCATGTGTCTTTGAATGACTCGCCAGAGAAATTCAGACCAAGAATTTCGTAATGATTAACGTAATAACATTTGAAAAAGAGGGTGTAATTCTTTGTGTAAATATTTGCTCCAGGGTTCCATACTGAGGTTGGTGAAATTCATGATTGGATCTGTGGAAATCGTGCTCAGGCTATTTTTTGAAAGCTGTGAATGACTTTGTCAACGTGCAGATGGAGCCATCTTTGAATAAATGAAATTGCTCCTCTTCCTTCCCAGACATTCATATGGACAAGAAGACCTTCCGTCCTGGTTTGCAGATGAAGAGAAGAAGCATTCAACAATTCAACTCCCAATTACCAGGGATGAAGTTCATCATTATAAGGAAAGGTTGAAATCAATAAATGCGAGACCGATGAAGAAACTGATGGAAGCACAAGCAAGGAAAAAGAGAAAGGTAATACGCAGTTGTATCACATCATTGTCATGAGCTCAATGTGTTTGCATCTGATACATAATTGTGATCATACTCATTGAGTGAAGCCGGGGGCGTTTGTAAACATCAGGCAGCGAAGCTGATCGGTCTTTCATTGAAAAACAGAAAAAAGCACTGTCATTGAAAACAGAGCAACGTGATCTATTTTTAGTAAACGGAAATCTAGAGGCAGGGATCCGAGTTTGTTCCGAGATAAGTAAGTTGCCTGGAGATTTTTCTATTTCCTCGTCGAGTATTCTTTTTGTTATGGGTTAGGGAAGAGACTGAGATATCTATAGAAATGCCATCACGACTTTGAGTGGAAACCAAGGGATAGGTCGATTGAGAAGACCATTGGTGAAATTCAAGTAAATCAAGACTAAGCCAGTGTACTAATGTGAAGACATGTCGATGAGACTCAAATTTGTGAGACGAATCTGAGTAAGTTAGAAAAACATACAAAATTAAAATCACGTAAGAACGTCTCGAGACGGATTCGTCCAATCTTCAGCTAAATAAGGAGCGAAAAGAAGGGGAATTTATCGCCCAAATATTCAGAGGATTCGCAAATAAGGAAATATGAATGGATCGAAGTGTTCCATGCTCAGTAAACAGCGCTTTCCCTATTTGTTCTTCATATTCTAAATTTCACTGGAAAGTTTCACATCAAATATTTTCTTCAATACATTGGTTTCCCAATTTTTCTGGTCGGCGGGATAACTTCCTCACTATTGGTGTCTTTATCGTGACACGTGCCGGATTCGAACTCACGACCCCTGTATTATGAGTCTCCACGCTTAACAACTACACCACGGCAGTATCGAGCTTCTTCTGTAATTATATAGTTCTAACCCATGGCTTTTTTGGAGTTCGCGTACGGTTCAATTCACAATTATTAGCTTACACCTGTAGTTCTGTGTAGCATTCTTCTGGTCTTAATACCAGCAGAGGAACAAGGAACAAGGAAATCAACTTGGTTTATTTAACATTGCTTGCTATTCTGTGTGACGAAGTAACCAAATTTCTCCCTTGACGTACCTATAAATTTAGAGAATAGAGATTTGATGGGGAAGTATCATCGGGACACTGATCTGTTTCCCTTAAAGATATCTTGCGTGAATCATTGATTCATCTGTTATTCCGTCATACATTTATCAATTCTGTTTTTGAAATTAGATGTTGAAGAAAATGGAAAAAGTTAGAAAGAAAGCGGATGGCATCATGGAGAGCGAAGACGTATCTGAGAAAGAGAAAATGTACCAAGTGAAATCGTAAGCTGGATTTCTATTGGCAATACTTTCACTTGTGTTGGCTATAGCTGTTGTCTTTTTCAATCAACATTAAGTTCTCAACTTCTCGAACATTCTCAGGTCGCTTTCGCAATCATATTTATATAACAGACCCAGTTATTGAATAGGTAGCCTATCTGGGATTCGACACCCGGGCAGTTTTAAAGAGCCAATCGCTTTTGGGAATTTTCCCAAATGGGTATTCTCATTTTGAGCAATTCATGAAGATTAATTCTCTTTTTTGTGTCAGTTTTGAACAGTTTTTTGATTGGCTCATTACCTCCGAATTGCAGGATTTACAGAAAAGCTGGCTTATTGAACAAGCAGAAAATCGAGAAGAAATATGTAGTCGCAAAAAAGGGCTTAGGTAATGAAGTTGTGCATTGTTTTGTTAACGAATCACACTGTCTAAACTTCAAGTCTGAAATGTCGATTGTTGTATTGATCTCACTTTCAAAGGCTTTCCATGCGATCTCACATGATTAGGTTGGGTTTCTCAAGATGCTTCTTGTCTTGTCACTCAGTTACCTTGGCGACCTGAAACAATTTCAAAAAATCGATTATCAACAGTCAACGCCAATTACAGCATGTTTCTTAATGCCGCAAGGATCAGAACTCGGAACACTGCTCGTCATCTTTTGTGTTTATGGCGATTGTGAAGACAGCCTTATTTCACAATAAATACAATACGCAGATGAAACGATGATGTGCGAGTCGGGCAGAGCAAATGATTTGCAAACAGCCACTGATAGGTTAAATTTGCGGGTAGAAGAACTGGAATAGTTATCAAATGGAAGTCCTCTGGTCATCAACAAAACTGATTGATTGATTTCAAATATTGATTGATTTCAATGAAAATCAAAGTTTAAATCAGTGGATCCAAAAGACTTTATGGTAGTCAGACAATTAGATAAAATACCAAATTGCTGCATTGGAAAGAGAAACTATCATGGATAAATGGATAAAGACTTCACCTCCCCCCCCCCCCCCGCCGGAGTCTATCCTTCTTTGCATCTGTCTGTTGCAGAAAATTATCAGGTTTTAAAAAGCTGGAGAACTTCATGACCTGAGCATTAAAAAAACTTATTGAAAGCCAACTCTTGACGAAAATTGATTTAAAAAATCTGTTAACTTGCCATTGACAAGCACTGAAATAAGCAAATAGCAACGACTGCAGAAAGTTGCCACAGGCTTTTACTGGGTCGGTATCTCTTCGGTTGATACTCTCAAGCTCAACTTGCTTCCAGTATTGGAAAGGTGGAAAGAAAAGAATTTATTATATGAGCGTGACTTTCAAAGTGATTCCCATCAACTATTGGTCATCCATTGAACTGCACTGAAATGCAATAGGATGGCTATACTCTTCCTAACCATCATGAACTGGAGTTTAATGCATTGATGACCAGAGGCACTTTCTTTTCAAGACACTGCGAAAAAATTATTGAACAAAATTCCGACAGAATTTGGAGAACAGAAATCTTTAAGCTTTTTTGCACAAAAGTGGAAGCGGATTTGATCGAATGTCGACTTTTCCCTTAATCCACTTGGCCAGTGTTCTTTGTAGCGTTAAATTTCTCAATTACTGCCTAATTGTTATTGCTGCTTATTTCTTTCACAAGTTTTGATATTTTTTGCGAATTGTGTTTTGAACTTGAGTTTGAAAGCGAAGGTTATTGTCAATACACTCAATTTCCTTCGACATTTTTGGCATTTGCCATCAAAAGCAGACCTCATAGAGATTCATAGCTGATTAAAAGACGCCAAGGCTAACTCGAATCTTGCACTTATTTTGCCTTGGACGTTGAGATGAGCTTGACCACTCTGTTTCTTATTCAACAGCTGGTAAAAAGTATCCAAGACCGGCTGGTGTGAAAGGGTTGTACAAAGTTGTCGATCCAAGAATGAAAAAAGACTTAAGAGCCATGAAAAATAAAGAAAAAACAAAGAATCGCGGGAAAAAAGGCAAATCCAGAAAAACGCATCGTTGAATTTATTGCAAAAAAGCTCTCAACGTTTTATGATGGAATGAACTTCAATTTTACATCCTTATTTTGAAATATTTCTATGTTCGTTCGTGGCCTGTTTGACGGATTCTCATTGATCCCGATATTATGAAGACCTCCGCCTTTTGGATATGGTAGCACTCTCCTTTCCTTACAACTTAAACGACTATTTCTTACAAGAAAGACACAGGCTTTACGTACCTAACCTATTTTATCTTGAATCCCACGGTATAAATCTATTATTCCACCCGGATTGCGAAGATGCAGAAGGGAATGGGCCTGGATGACTTGAATTGCCGTCCATTCCTTCTCAACCGACGGGGCAACTCCAGTTCATACGAACACACAATAGAGTGTAAACTGTTGAACATAAGCAATGCCAACGAGGAGATAAAACAAAAATACCAAGGAAGTGTTTCGTTGCTCTATTGTTTTGGAAGTCATTCATTCGAGAAGGAAGGGAGTGAAGACTGTCCAACGTTTTAGACGAAATCGAGCTTCAATTTTTAACGAAACAGTTAGTCTGCCGATCAAGAGTTTTTTCTTTTTGCCTACTCGTAATCTGCATTTTATTCCTTAAAAATGATGAAATAAAAACTTTTTGAGTGAAAATGAAGGTACGTGTAACTCTTTCATCCTATTTCTTTCTGAGTCTTAGAAAGTCAGTCGTTAAACTTGCAGGTTGACCAACCTATTTCCTAATGAAGAACCATGCATCTTTGTCGTAGAACTACAGAATCATTCATCTTCGTCGTAGGACTACAGAATGGTTCCTTGATAAGCCCTGCCTTTTTTTCCCTTTTAGTGAGTTATGTTGGGGAAAGGCCACGGTGGCCTATACAAAGCCCCAACAAAGGAAGAAAGAAGAAAGCAAGAGGCTAAGAGGAGAGAGAGATCCGATCAAGTTTATTGATCTTCGATTTGAAATATGGCAAGTTGTAAGATTCAGGCATGCAAGAGGAAGGAAAGACGTTCCATAAATTGCATATTCTTAGGATGAATGACGATTTATGGTATAGAGTTCGTGGATTAGGCAGTGAAGCTTGCAAAGGGTGTGAATGAGTTGAGTTGATAAGGTCTTGATAACGTCACAGGTCGGACTCTTCCTTCTTTTCAGCGTCTCTTGATGCATAATTTTCGTTTATTTTCGTAGTTGTCAATGGTTACACCTGTATGACTGATTCTACCACCCTTCCAGTACAGATCTTCACAATTTTTCCGTCCAGTTGTTCTTGCTGCCAGCACGTGTTCTAAATAGACTTTCATTTCAAAGCTTCATTGCGTTGACCTGGCTTACGTTCAGGGGTGTAATTTGTTTAGTGACGCAAAACAGGCCCTTTTGATTTGCCATTCCTTCCATGGCAACGAATAAGTGCGTAAGCATACCTTGACACACCTACGGAATGTTGCTATGTGACTGTTGATAGGGTGATGACGTAAAGCAGCTCGGAGGTTTTTTGAGCAGAAGAGTCATCCCAACCAAGAGAAACTGCCTCAATTTGCTTGGCTTTGTAATATTTAGAGGCAATCTCAGGCCTTAGGTACCGCCACTGCCACCGCCACCGCCTGCCATATTAACTTGTAATTATATTGCACCTTCGCAATACTAACGGACTTGTAAAAAATCATTACTTGTTTGCAACTTCACTATGCATGAAATTCAGTAACCCTTGTTTGAGCTGAGCCCCACTGGCCCCAACTCAATGAGGCTCTTCTGGTTGATCGATTGTAACTCGATCAATCAAAAGGGTTTTGCATATACGTTATGAAACTCTTCATACAGCTATTCAACGCTTTAGCCTCTTTGTAATTCACACATTGGTGCCGTAACCAGCGCTGAGCTAATGCTGTTCATTTGCGCCATTTCGTGGTAATCATGGCTGTTAGCCTCATTCTGTGATTTACATAACCCATGTTTCGGAGCTTGTGTTGGTGACGAATACCATGACAGCAGTACCATTGCCTATTTGTTTCGCCACTTCCGCCAGCCAATAGTAATCACCACTTGCTCCCTGATTCGTTTCTCCGTACGTGCTCCTGATATTGCCGGTGAAACAGCTGGTTCTTGGGCCGCTTCGAGATCTTTCACTGCATTTTATTCCAATGGCATTCCAGTGCCGCAGAATGTCCGACCCAAAACCTCAGTCATGTGTGATCAGTGAAGGTGAAAAGAGATGCTATATGATTGCATCTGTTTGCCTCAATTTGCGTTCATAATGCCATCCTCTTCTCTTTTTCCTTTTGAGTTCCAATCGAATTACTTTTTGTAAACGGCTAAGAGGATGAACAGAAATTTCATGTGAACTGAGAAAGCAATGAGTGTACGAATATTTACTTAAAATGGCAGAAGGACAAAAGAACAAATATGCTTGCCAGATCTGATTTCTCGCTGTTTCTCTCATTACGTTCTTAATGGGCACAAGTTCTGGAGCTTTCAGTAGTGAAAAATAGACGCATCTCCTTCCCACCGCAAGTATCTTTCCCTTCCCTCCGCATGCATCTTTCCCTTCCACAGCAAGTATATTTGTTCTCAACACTTGTAGAATATATTGTAAGTAAAACATCTTATAATTCAATTAATTGTCCTCAATGAATATATTTGGAGTTAGTTCAGAAAGAAGTGAAGTTTTACATGACGCGAGACGACGCGCAAGATTCGTCGAATTTTCCATTTCGTAAATTATCCGAACTATAAGTTGGTGAGATTCACGAACGTCAGTATAAGAAGATGACTCGGAGACGTGTCTAGTGTTCATTGTGCCCGCATTCGAATAATGTGCATGATAAAATACGTTTAAAAAGCTTTTCTTACCGATCAGCCTCTAAACTCTAGTGGATGTTGGAGGGATGAGTCTGGGGTGCTTTCGTTGACTTCATTCTTTGAAAAAGATTTTTAGCTTTCGTTTCAGCTAACCATCCATTTAGGTTGACGTCAAGGAGTAGCCGCTATGTACGTGGGCATGACGTTATAGCAACAGAGATGAGAGGCTGGAGACAGCCATGAAAAATGCTTTCCCGTAACCATGGGTTTTCAGCCTTGTCTTAGAAATATTCAAGGGACGTATTTGTAAAATTCAGCCGAATCGACACCCACTTCACTAATGCAAGGACAGGATGTGGCGAATATTTTCTAGCATGGCAATAAAACGACTGAACTACACAATTATTGGCATCGTAGGAGCGTTAATGCTTACCATACTGAATCGTGGTTTCTTTAATGATATCAGGAACCAAATTTCTTTAGAACCACTCAAGTCAGTGATTGGAGAACGAGTTCGTAGACTTCAAGATACGAATTCAACATCTGAAATGAATAAGACAACGATAAAGTTAGAAAAATGTGCTCCTGGCAGAGAATTAGGTGAGATTTCATGCTTTCACCATGATCTATTTTTTTCGTTGAATTATGAAAGAATTGTCGGGGAAACTTATCAAAGGCAAAAAGAAATCCTTACGTATCAAGCATCCGCTATAGCATATCGGCTAGATGCTTTGCAGATATCGAGTATGAGAGAGAGAGAGAGAGAGAGAGAGAGAGAGAGAGAGAGAGAGGAGAGAGAGAGAGAGAGAGAGAGAGAGAGAGAGAGAGAGAGAGAGAGAGAGAGAGAGAGAGAGAGAGAGAGAGAGAGAGAGAGAGAGAGAGAGAGAGAGAGAGAGAGAGAGACCCTGAGAGAGAGAGAGAGAGACCCTGAGAGAGAGAGAGAGAGAGAGAGAGAGAGAGAGAGAGAGAGAGAGAGAGAGAGAGAGAGAGAGAGAGAGAGAGAGAGAGAGAGAGAGAGAGAGAGAGAGAGAGAGAGAGAGAGAGAGAGAGAGAGAGAGACCCTGAGAGAGAGAGAGAGAGACCCTGAGAGAGAGAGAAGAGAGAGAGAGAGAGAGAGAGAGAGAGAGAGAGAGAGGCAACCGTCTTTAGGGTAAACTCAGAGCAATTCATTTGAGCGAAACTTTGACCAGCAAAGCTCGCTCGCTGGGCCTTCAGCCTACGGTTTTTTAGAAAATGAGCTGGGTTTTTATAGAAATGGAATAGTGTAAACGGCAAATTCTAAATAGCGATGGTTATCTGTGAATTCAAATCCTTTTTTGCTCAACTTTTTCCTTATTCGTGTTTGTTTAGTTACGGTGTAGCTGCATTGTGTGGCTATATTTGCTTCGCCTCGTTAAATTCCTTCTCATGTCTCTACAATGTCTATAAATTGCCATGAATATTGTGCCCCTCTTTAATGTTTATAGCTATAAACTTTAATCTTCTCTGAGCTGGACTGTATTTGCGTAAATATGTATATTACCGTTTCAAGCATTTTCCGAAAGATTCATTAGCCAGCATTCTAATGACCGTGACTTGGAAAATATTTTTCAGGCGTAACCTTAGACCATCAATTTACCAAGTTTAATTGCCATTCAGCCCCCGCCCCCACTTTGAAACTGCTTTGCAGTCCTTGCTGATGTTTTACTTTTGGCCTGGCATTCCTTTAAAGAATAGAAAAAGTTACGCCTTCGAAAAGTTAATAGTTTCAATGAGTCTACCCTTCACTGAGCATTCTGGAATTTGAGTCATCAGTTAGAAGAAACATGCAACTTTGGCTGGAAAAAGCATTTATTAATTGACTTTATCCTATGCTTGCTCGTTTCTTGATGGCTTTATCAAGCTCATCCAGAATGAAATCATTGAGCTTTGCTCAGATAGTCTGTGTTCTTGGATCAAACATTTAATATAATCTATATGAAGACGTACTTCGGTCGAGTAGAATTAACACAATTCAACTCAGCATTCTGCATTACCTTGTATGTTTGAATTGCTCTCCTGTCAACCTTGGCCCTATTGTACCTTCCTTTCAAAAGTAACTTAAATAGCCTCTCCAGTGAAAATTTCTATTTTGGAATGAGGTACAATCAAGTGTCTTGATCTCGAATAAGCGGTTATTTTCCTGACATCTTGTTCTCGTGATATAAGCGTTTTAAATCGGACGTACCAAAAAAAACCAGAAACAAACGAAAACACAAGACGCACTTTGTGACGTCACAAAGTATATCACGATAAATCGCGAGAATTTGTGAATCTCGGCATTTTGAGCGACATGCGATTGAAGGTGGTGCCAGTGTATCAGGAATTGAGTCCGGCATTTTGTTTATAATCCCATTAATTCTCGTGAGAAAAAAGAATGACTGAGAAGGTCTTGTACGTCATTTTGATGTCACAAAGTACAGCTCCTGGAATTGTTTTTGAGCAAATTCTGAGCTTGAAAGCGAAATTTAAACTCTTATAAAGTGAAAACTGTACGAGATATCAGAAAAATAATCGCAAATTCGAAATCAGGGCACTCGACTGAATTTTATCCCGAAGTAGAAATGTTTCACGGGAGAGGCCCTTTAATGCGCTTTGTCCGTCACGATTGTAGTTTTACCCTCGATGTGTGATTTTTAAATGTTCTCTTACATAATATCATATTTCTACTGCTTTTTTTATTCGTCAGTTGGACCACTCTATGTTGACAGAGACGCTCATGAATGGGAAAGCATGGAACATGAGCTCAATTTTGTGACGCCGGGTGGTAAATACGCTCCTAAAGACTGTTTACCTAATGCGAAGGTAATTTTTCCATTATACGTTGAAATATTTCTGAAAAACTAAGCAAAGTTCTCAGCTTTTCAAATGATCAAGGTCTCTAATATTTAGTTGAAATTCGATGAAGAATTTCCTAGCTAGTAGTATTCCTTTTTGGTAAGGAGTATCATATTGGAATTTTGTATAGGCAAAATTCTTGCTGCAGTCATTTTTTTATCATCTGATAATATTAAGATAAAAACCTTGCGGTCTATCATCGCAAAATTTTGTTCTTAGGAATCCTAATGCTCAAATCCGAAAAGTTATTTGGATAGTCATATATTCAGATATGCGTTTCAGTTGTGGGCAGAGATTGTCGATAAAGGAACAAATTGAGAAAGGCACATAAATTTTCATAAGAAGTGCTGCATTAGCTAACAGCAGATGTAAACGATTTTTTGCCTCCGGGTAAAACCGTGCACACCTGCTGGTGGCTCTAGCCTCTTCATGAGAAAATGCACATAACAGATATCTCGCTTTCTTCTTTCTTCCTTTGTTGGGGCTTTGTATAGACCATCATGGCCTTTCCTCAACATAACCCACTAAAAAAAAAAAAAAATTCTCGAGTAAGGCTCTATTTCCGAGGGCTGTAATTGATTTCAGCAATGCAAGGTAAAATTCTCCAGTAACGACTAAATTACATATACGTCAGGTTTGCGTTTGCGTTTACAATAATCAGCTTATAGGCTTTCGTTGTTACATGTGCACATTTTTATCCAAACATGGAAGAATGATGTTCATATATGCTTGTATGAGATTCAATTTCCTATAGCGGAGGATGCACTTCAATGTGATAGGGAGACAAATTTCTTTAAAGGAGCCACATATCAGACTACATGTATTCAAACTTACGTTCATACTTATGCATGATTCAAAGTACTTCGGAAATTTTTTTGTTACAGGTGGCAATTGTTGTACCATATCGAGATAGAGAAAAGCATTTGAGAATATTATTGAAGCAAATACACCCGGTGCTGAGAAGGCAACTTTTGCACTACCAAGTATTTGTCATTGAGCAGGTAACTGGCGAATGAGTCTCTACTCTTTCATATAGATCAAACTATTTTGATCGACCAAACGACATATAAACTAGAAATCGAACAATTCTACCTGAAAGACTGGTAACAAAAGAACATTATCTAAATAGCTTCTACCTGATAACTTGATTTAGGCAGCCAAATTATTTTTCCTCAACCAAAACTGACTGCTCTCTCTTTATTCAATGTCCATCTGTTTGGAGCTTAAGTTTATGATCTAGTTTCAGAGTGCTCTCCTGGAATGCAATTGTTCTGGGTTTGCTTTCAGAACTGTTGTTTTCGGTCAAGTCATACCAATTACTTTGAGTATAGTACTCGATGGCCAGCCCCAGCTTTAAATTTCACTGTTCTTACACAGCTGTGTGGCCCAAAAGTTAAAGAAGGATATAGGCGCCATCTTACTCAACGAACGGAAAAACGAACATTTGAATTTTTAGTAGAGACTGAGTGAATTCTTCTACTCAAGTCGTTCTGCAATTGTTGAGGATTCCTACGTCAGGATGAATTTTACAAGTGTATTATCATTTCATTCTTTCAATGCAAATGGCAATCAGTTGCAATGCTTAGCAAAGTAGCAAGGATGTAAATTTGCAATTGCCTAAGGGAGAACTATATAATTAATTATGACTACTATTATCATTATCACTTAACCAAATCCCCCATCATTATCCGTAGGGGAGGGGGGTTGGCTCAGGAATTGCTAGTCAAGTTGTTGTCCTGTTGACCGATCTCATTCGCTGCAATTGGGTCATTCAAATTTTTAGGGTAGGGAATGGCTTCGATCACTTAACGAGCACGCTGTTTGAAGGGCCTGCTGTACAGACTCATCATAAACTTTTAAAAAAGATGAATTTTCTGCATTTTTATCATTATGCTGGTGAAGTCCACTCTTGATTATGATTATTATTTTCATTATCACTTAACCAAATCCCCCCATCATTATCCTTACCACTTATTCCATCTTTTCTCCAGAAACAAACCATGGTCAAACCCGCAACTTTAATATTTACTTAATAATACGACTTATCTTTCTTCTATATTATCATTGCTGTTAGTTGCTGTAAGCAAGGCAATCAAAATTTACGTTTTTAGTGATATTTGTATTTGTAACATTAAAGTATTTAATAAAAGAATGAGGTTGGAAAAAATATGTGTACAGGATTTTTCTACTGTCATATCATATTTACATAAGGTACATATATATACTGTTATTACAGAATTCTTGCATTGTATTCCTTAAAATTTCACAGCAAGTTCTGTAATTGTTCCTCACTGTTCGTATTAATTTAGGCAGATGCAAATCCATTCAACAGAGGAAAATTGATGAATGTTGGGTTCATCGAAGCCATGAAAAGAGGGGACTTCAACTGTTTCATATTCCACGATATTGACTTGTTACCCGAAGATGACAGAAACTATTATGACTGTCACATCTCACCCGCGCACATGTCTGTTGCGGTGGACATATTTTCTTATCAGTAAATATTTACTTCTTTGCATCTTTATACTTTGCATCCCACTTTATTGGCTTTAAAAACAGTTCTTATAGATATTCTCATTTTGCTTTTCGAGCTATTTTACCATGACCAAAAGCCCCCTCCACGTGGAGAGGGTGAATTGTAGCAAAAATTTAAACTTCTGAGAATACTTTTCTCGAGCGATAGCACCTTTTGCAATACAAGTTTGAGTTTAGAGACCAGTTCATTTCCTTTCTGCTTTTTCCGTTTTGAATTAATTGCTCATTCGCTGCTGAGAAGACACTAAGAAAGCATTTAGAATTGAAAATGAACACGGCCCTGAGCCCATACTTAAACAAAGAGGTTGCTTACTATTTGCTCCTAAGCCACCATCCTTAAGTTAATCCACGATAAAAACTTCCAAATGTACGGTGAATTTATCCCAAAAGTAGTATGTATGAAACGTTATGGCGATAACCCTTACCTAATCGATCTTAATTTTTTAAGGCTACTTTATGATACATTATTTGGTGGCGTCGTAATGTTCAAGAAGGAAGATTTCCTCAAGGTCAATGGCTTTTCAAACGTCTTTTGGGGCTGGGGAGGAGAAGATGACAACCTATATCAAAGGTTACCTTAAATTTTGATCTTTATCATTAGGCACCAAACTCATGGTATTTGGAGGCAAGTCAAATTTTATGGATAATTTATGGGAAAGAAATGAAAATGCAGAACACTGCTAAATATTTATCAATAGCTACATTGATGACACCATCATCAATGAACCAGCTCTTTAAAGGGAATTTATATATTTGCAAGTGCCTCAAATGCTTTTCGACTCGTCTTTTTGTAATATTATTCACATTTGAGTGCCATTAAGCAACTATAGGGGCTGTTTTGACATATTGAGAAACCCCAGAATTATCACATTAGCTAGCAAGTTCATATGCTTCATATATGATTTTCATCAGCATAATTCCAGCTAATTTGCTGCAAAACATAAGCCAACCCCTTTTGATGCTTTTCCTTTCAAGGTCTACCTTGCATCAGTCTGTTGGCAGATTCATAACGCAGGGCTTATGAGTTCGTATCCTACACGTGTCGAAACAAAAACACCATTGATGAGGACAGCAACTGGAAGCCAACTCAAAACCACTTCCCTAGAAAAACTCAGGGCCCTGTCTCTGATTTCTGCTACGCTCGAAATCGAGTATGCGACGCATTCTTAAATCCATCTTAGCGCTCCATGGCACGTAGTTGGCCAAACAATGTCTCTCCCAAAGTGGGCTTGCAACTTCAAGAATTAGATCAAGTGACATAGTGGCACCTCCAGATTTTTACGTCAATATTTCCACGGAGCTAGTAAATCTTCTAAAGCGAAGTAGAAGTTAAGCGGGGGACGGGTTTGAACCACCGACAATAGGATCGACAAGCGAGTGTCCTATTTCTGAGACATACTTGCATATCAAGGGCCGTTGATGCTAGACCCTGGATTAAGTTGTACCACTACCTCTCCTGCAGTCCTCTGTCATATTCGGGACATCATACCTCACTAATTGTAGACTTAACAGCTTCTCACAGCAAGCCACATGAATTGCAACTTACTTTCGATATCATAGGTCGACATCATGTGTTGGTGAGCTTGTGAGATTCTCAAGGCCTGGAGAAAGTAGCTAGGCTGCTAAGGCCAACTTCCTTGATAATCTCCAAAGACAGTTCATCCAAAATATAATTCTTAGGTGCAGGGATTGAAATAAAACTCATATTTTTTGTTATATATTAACCAATGCATCGTCAAGGTCTGCCTTCTCTTTTTTTGATGGTACAAAAATTCGTTAAATGTCAAATCCCGTTGCAGGATTGGTAAAAGTGGCCTATGGCTCAAAAGACCAGCAATTAACATTGCACGCTATACCATGCTAAAACACAAGGAAAGCCCTAAAAATGAAAACAGGTAAAAATATTAAATTCATTTTCAGAGTTTTCCTATAATAGCCTCGATCTATCACGCTAGTTTCCTAGGAAAGCAGAAATTTCTTCGGCATATTAGTAACGCACAGCCAAAGCAAGCATCATATATTCTATGCATGGTGACTGTCTACTACCGTGGTAAGCAGAGAGAAGTTCTTGAGCTACGTATCGAATAATAACATGCAAATGGTTGAGTCGATCTCGGAAAGCTGATGCCATGTCCTGACGCAGTCTTTCACACAAGAAATAAGACATTTAAAATATCTTTAATCAGGTGCCTTCGATATCCGGTTGTCTTGAACTGCTAAGAATATTCGTGAATTCAGAAATTGTTCAAGAATTTTGTTGTTGTGAAAAAGCTGTAGAGAAATTTAGCTCGCAAAGATCTGCCATGTGGCGTTGGCATTGTGCACTTGGCTATGACATGTACAGAAACGCTACAATAAATGTCGAAAAGTGCAAAATTATCTTTAACATCAGGGTATGACTAAATGTGTAAGAATTGACCTAAACGATGTCTGCGTACAAAATTAATACTGCTTTCTTATTACAAAGCACAAAAATCACGGTTCATTCCTGTGAAGTATCGTCTTATCCTTTCGGCTTCTTTCTTAGCGGGTTCGCCACATTACTGCTTTGTACAGGTCTTTCATTGCACATTTTGACTCGGGGTTTAATAGCCGGGTTCCTTTCCTGTGACAGCCTCCCTATATATCCGGGATATTTAATCATTTGCAGCCATCATTCTGGCCTGTTACGTGTTTGCCCTTAACGAGCAACGCGATTTCGCCGCTTTGCCAAAAAGTACGCCGGTTCATCAACATATCCCATACAAATGATGGTACGTTGAGATGTTACCAACATACTCTAAAACAGCCATTTTTTCATGCAGGCATAAACTTCTCGACGAAGCTTTCAATTACACAGACAAGGATGGAGTGAACTCGTTAGGATACTTAATTAAAGACTCTGAAATTCACCAATATTACACAAAAATATCAGTCGATTTGTTGAGAACTGGACAATGATAGTACCACTGCTTCCATTTGTTAAATCGAGCAGGAAAAGAAAGCTTATTGCCTTTTGTCGCGTGAATCCGAGTACTATGTTTGTATTTGTCAGCAGCTCCAATCCAAAATCATATTACACTGACCAGAGAACTATTTGGAACAGCGCACCATGGAAGCATGCAAGATTTTGAAGATTACATAGATTCATAAGGACCATCGTCTCTGAAATGCAGTCTGCTGGTACTTATACATAAGCGTGCGCACGTGTGTGCATACAGACAAGGATTTTTCTTTCCTTAGAAAAGTGCAATTTTCAAGACTGGCAGTAAACACAAAGAATCGTTATTCAGTAAGACATCTCCACCACTAGTTGAACTGTGCTGTTCGAGTAGATTGCTCAAGACGAGCGCAAAAAGCGACTAAAGGAAAGCAATCCTTATGTTGCTTGGATCGAAACAAAATTTGGAAGATGATAAAGAAACGATTACTGACGCAAGAGACAAGACAAGGCATTGTATAAACTTCTAAATAAGCTTGTATCAGTAGCTTCTTTTCAGTCTTACCTGAACGAACATCGTCAATTGAGAATTGTTTGCTTCATGTATAATCTTAACAGATAAGAGTACTGGCTCTCATTTTGTTACAAGAGCGATTTGCCGAGAAAAGAAGCTTAATAGTATGTGAGTCCATAGATAGAGCTTAAGTAATTAGATCATAATGCAATGATATACAGAATGAAACATCACAAGACGAAATATATTTCGACATTTTCCATTTGAATGGGCGAGTCTAAGAGGTTTTGGGAGCAATAGTAACAATTAAAAATTATATTTCAAGCTTATCAGATCATATCTTAGTTCTTTCCTAATTATCTTATATAAAATTCATGTAAGTCGCTTTTCGCATCTGTTTGAAATTTTTTTTAAATCGCAGTCAAACCGGTTGGTATCAAGTTAGACGTGATATAGCATCATTGGGAAGGAAAAATGTCGTAGATTTCCTGCTTAGTTTTGCGAAAGTAGGTCTAATAGAGAGAATGAGACAAAAGTATCAATCATGATTGACAAATGCATTTTCAATTTGTCTAATTTTATAACTAAGATATACTATCACACTAAACAGAAAGCAAATTCTCAAGCGAGGCTCGTACGAGGTGACGAGGCTGTCTCACAGTTACTTCTTGATTCCGCATCGCAACATCATCCTGTCATACGCACATCTTCGTTATGTTGTCTAGTCAATTAACTTCGTCACCACTCCGGTTCCAACCGTCCTGCTTCCTTCTCGCAGTGTAAATCTTGTCCCTATCTCGACTGGCAGCGAAAACATAAGCTTCATTGAAAACTTGGCATCATCGCCAGGCATTACAAACGCTGTTCCTTCTGGCAGGGTAATCGTAGCAGCAACATCAGCAGTCCTTACGTACATCTGCGGTGTGTAATTGCTGACAAAAGGCTTATGACGTCCACCTTCCTCTTTCTTTAAGATGTAAACCTGAAAAAAGTAAGTGAATTAAATAAAAGCTACCATTCATTGCGCAGCTGGAAGGCAGTCACATTAACCACAGAGCCCCCGACGGGACGCAGAAGGAAGAAGCTTTTGCAGTTCAACCTAGCAGTCTTCAAAACAAGCGAGAGTAACACAGCGCAAACATTGCGTAAGGAACCGTTCACCCTAGAAAGCGTTATAGACGTAGAGCTTTTACTGGTCTGCGCTTTGCCAAGAACAGCTAAATTTACTTCAACTTGGCAACAGTGTTATCTATTTAGCTAACCTGAGCTTCAAACTGCGAATAAGATTTGATGGATCCTGGCGCACACATAACCATGCCTCTCTTCACTTCGTCTCTTTTTACTCCTCGCACCAATGCACCTAAATTGTCTCCAGCTTGGCCTCGATCCAATTGTTTATGGAACATCTCCAAACCTGAAAAGAGGAATAAGCAATTATCGTCGAGCGATGAAAGATGGTTCTGTTGAAGATTAACTGTTCTCAACTGTCAGCTTCATCTTACACATTGAATATGAAATGATCGCAATGTTAACTGTAGTAGATCAAAGGCAAAATCAAACCATTCTGATATATTTAAATGTAATCAAAATGCAACCGGCCTGATTCAAACCGGTTCGCTTGAAATTGACTCTTCGGTTTGCACGATTGCATGCATCACTATGCTTGCCTTTGAGTGGGTGGATGGGAAGTAGACTTCAGTTAGGATTTCGCCTGATGTAAAGAGCCCAACCAAAATCAATTCATTCAAATGTCACCCTCTTTTTAAGGAGTCAAAAGTGTAGAAAAGGTCAGTTAGAGGCGAGACTTGCAAGGAGACAAACCTGTAACAGTAGTCGTTATGTTCGTCCCTTGCCCGATGACCTGGACCTCGTCTCCTTTGTTGATTGTTCCCCTCTCAACTCTCCCCGAAATAACCGTGCCTCGTCCTGAGATTGAGAACGTATCCTCCACTGGCAAGAGAAAAGGCTTGTCTAAGTCTCTTGTCGGCGTCGGAATGTGTGAATCAATGGCTTCGAGCAGCTTCACTATTGCATCGTGCCCCATCGAATGGTCTTTGTCTTCCAGCGCACAGAGCGCAGAACCAATTATAACTGGCGTCGCTTCCCCATCGTATCCATATTCCGATAAGATCTCTCTGATTTCCAATTCAACCAGCTCAAGCATTTCCTTATCGTCTACAGCATCAGCCTTGTTTATAAACACAACCAAATTCTTCACTCCCACCTGAAGGACATTGCAATTTCCATGTGATTGTGAGTAGCATTGATAACATTGAGCAACCTCCCAAGTTCTTCCTAGATCGATTTTTCTTTAATTTTCCCAAGAATGTAAGCAAGACCTAACACTAATCATCTTACCTGCATAAATTTCATATTTGCAGGTGCAAAAAAACGGATAAGGAAAGAGTTCCCTGAAGTGTGTGTAATAACGAAAGTGGCAATAAAAATAAGAGTAAATAAAACAATTATAATAACAATTGTATGGAAATATGATGAAAATTGAAATAACATGAACAAGCAATCATTTGGAAAGCAAAATGACCTGGTTTGCCAACAGGAGGTGTTCTCTTGTTTGCGGCATTTGACCGTCTGTGGCTGCAACCACCAAAATGCCACCATCCATTTGTGCTGCTCCAGTTATCATATTCTACAATTGCACAAATTGCAACATAAAGCATGCATAGTTTTTGGTAATAAAACAAATCCCACAAGGTATTGTACAATCATGCAAAGAATTTTCAATAAATACTGGCTCTTAAAACTGAAAGGAAAACTTTCCATAAAAGGCAAATAATGAAAAACTCACCTTGATATAATCAGCATGTCCAGGACAATCAATATGCCCGTAATGTCTATTAAGAGTTTCATATTCCACATGCGATGCATTGATTGTGATACCCCTTGCTTTTTCTTCAGGGGCATTGTCAATGTCATCATATTTCTTAAACCTTGCACCACCTGCATCTGCCAAGGCTAGAATTCAAAAGGGCTTCATAATAGCAACAACATTTCACAATTGTATAGGCAATTTTGATAAGTATATAAAATATACGTATTAATCAAGGATGTGCATCTAAATAGGCTAAAATGAGCAACTTTTTGCAAAGATTTCTGTGTGTGCCTTTAAAGGTAGGCATTTAAACATGCTAAAGTGAAATATCATCTTCAATATTGCAGTTGACAAAGCTTTTGGTAAGCATTGTAGTCTGCTTCACAGAATGGAGCCAAGGAACAAAGTCTGTGATTGAAGAAGCTCAAGTTTCAATTTACAAGGGAATGCCTATCTTCTGTTTTAAATTCATTCATGCATACATTCTTACAAAATTATGCAAATTTTAGGTGAAATGGTCCATGACCTTGCATGATGTCTAACTAGCAGTCCACTTGATGTACAAAATGACAGGTGGAATCAAGAAGGCTGCACATAACAAAAACATTGGATAGGCATACTTTTTGTGATTGCAGCTGTGAGTGTGGTCTTTCCATGATCAACATGCCCGATGGTGCCAATATTCACATGTGGCTTTGTTCTGTCAAATGTCTTTTTGGCTGCTTCCGCAGCGTAGCATCTCACTTGAAACGCTACAAGAGAATGCAAGATCACAAATAAGAAGTGGGTTGATGAATAATAAATACTACAGACACTTATGTGGTATAATCATCATCTCTTGGCTTGGCTTGGTGAACTAAGATTTTATGATGGGGCATACACGTCCGCTGCAGGCATGCTGGCAGCTGAAAATCCCAATGCAAACAGACAGGTTCAGCTGCAGTGGCTGCATTGAAAGTTCACGTTGGGAATGGCTGCTGAGACTTCCCGGTTCTTTCTCCTGTGGCGTTTTTCTATCATAATCATCATAGATACATACATATTATAGCAAATCCTGGATACTAGGAAGAGACAACAAAATTGGCAGGGTTATTCTCGTCATATATGAATAAAAAATGTTCTGTGACTCAACAACCTCGCTGAAGCTAAGACAATGAGAACAAATTCTCCAATACAGACCAGAAAGAATCATTATAGCAATAAAAAAATCAAACTCTAAAATTTTCAAACATACTAATTCTGTTTCTGCCAATTACTGAGGTACTTAGTTCACTCTAAGCATGCTTGCGTAAAATGAAGGCAAGAAGCTATCTTGCTAAGACAGAGACAAAGTACATACCTTTCCATAAACCGTATAAGCTTTTCTTCTGCAGATTAAAAAAGATGTTCATTTAGCACATTCCTCCATAAAGTTATCATTTAAGAAAGGTCAAATGTAAAGGTATCTGGTAAGCCACTGGTTACATGTAAGGAAACTTGATACATAAACAACTAGAAACAATTTACAGGATATTCGCAACATGGACTAAAAATTATTTGAATATCTATAGATTCTACTATCAAAATATTTTATACAAAATTTATATAATTTGCTCTTTGCATATTATATAAATTTTACTCCATACCCACTTACTCTATAAGAAAAAAAATTTTCAGGGTCACAGCAAAGGGAAGCTGCTTCT
Organism: Pseudorhiza aurosa; assembly: GCA_964026355.1. Classification (NCBI taxonomy): domain Eukaryota; kingdom Metazoa; phylum Cnidaria; class Scyphozoa; order Rhizostomeae; family Lychnorhizidae; genus Pseudorhiza; species Pseudorhiza aurosa. Next base: position 971,904 of record OZ032120.1, read on the forward strand.
CTTTTTCTACATAAGTAGCAGTAATTGGGGATGACATTGATGAGCTTGGCTGACAGCCCTTGTTTCTGCTGAGTTTTGTGAATTTTTCTTACCATGTCTTCCATCTAAATGTTATATTGGTTGCCATAGGCAGTTGAGCAATTTTTCTTCTTGCTACTGGTTGTTTTAAAATTTAAGCAGTCAGGCTTATTCTGTCCGTGTTTCAAAAATTCCCTCCTGGCACTTGTTGATTTCTGAACACATGGCAGTGCATTGTAAGTATTTCTTTAGAGATTAAAGAAAAAATCTCCAAATATTAGGGTAGAGCCCTTTTGATGCAAATAAACTTACCTCTTTGTTGAACTGTCTTTGTGTTAGAAGCAAGCAACTTTGGGAGCCCCCTGCAACATGGGTAACATGTTTACATAAATAAACACTGCTACCTTGAAAATCTTACAGTCACTTTGTAGTGATGTAATTACCATAAACTCAACTTTGACAAGCCAAAAAGTTGACTGATGGCAGAACACAACTGAACATCTGCAATGCTTTGCAGATCAGAACTATGACAGTTCCTTTCAATTGATTAGAGGCAGAAGTCATGAAACATGCAATATATGGTACCCTTCCTGCAGGAAACGTGTAAAAACAATGATTTATCTAAGTGTTGATCAAGTTTAAATAGTACAAAACATCTTGTCAAATATTGCAATAATGTCAAAATGAGAAATGTTTTATGCAATGTTGCTGCAAGCTTGTCAAGTGCCTGATAAATGCTTTGATAAGAACTAGCTGCATTAACGGACCACGCGGGAACGACTTTGATCGGCAGCGAACACCGTGAATGGTCACTTGCAGTAAGACGTCGTAACCCGGGTCAATGTGTATGAAATGTGTGGATAATGAATTGCATTGTAAAGCCAACGGATCCCAACCAGATGACAAGATGACTCTAATTTGAGCAAGGGACACTTTGGCAAACTAAATCTTATGATATAAAATTTGCTTTCTGGCACGCAGATTAGGAATTGCAATGATCTACTGACTCCATGGATAGGCTTGGTATAGCCCGATTGGAATCTGAACAAGCCTTGAAAATAAGCAGCATAACAATAGCTTGAAAACTATAACTTAACAAACGAAATTACCTTTTTTGAGCAGCACGTTTTGCGTTAAACTTCGAATCATGATGCGATCACTAGCGGGTTTTCTGAGTGGCGAAAGGTCTGACCCACACGAAGGACGAACTTCGCCTACTTCACGCGCATGGGAAGTCAATCAGAGGCTACGCAACAACAACCGCTGGCTTGTCACTTCTTCTTCTTCTTTCCCTTGGCCTATGCATGTCGGCCGTTGGAGCACTTTGATGTGTTCACTATATGTCTCAAATATCAACTATGCTCCTGCCGCTCCAGTCTTTGATGTCATCGAACCAAATTCTCTTCGGCCTTCCTCTACCTCTCGACCCGTTCACATGCATTATGTCGTAGGTAGGCAAGTGTTCCAACTCTTCTCGAAGTGTGTCCAAACCATTGCAATGTCCTTCTTCTTGCTGTCTCCAGTAGAGGTTCATGTTCACCTATTTCGTTCTTTATTCGTCTTTGGACTTCGACATTCGGGATTCTCTGCTTCCATGTGATTCCCAGAATTCTCCTGAAACAGCGCAGTTCGAATGAGGTTATTCTTTTTTCTAAAGCTTTGTTGTAGGTCCACGTTTCGCATCCATAGAGAACAATGGACGTTATCAATGATTTAATTAGTCGGATCTTCACTGTGATGGATATTCCGCTCGAATTTCAGATTCTGCGCAACTTTGCAAGTTGGTTAGTCGCAATCGCTAGCCTTTTCTTGATCTCATGCTCTGATGTTATCTCTTCATTAATTGTCGAACCAAGGTAGATGAAGGCTTCACTGCCTCCAGTTCCACCTCTCCCACTTTGATCTATATGTTGGATCCTTCTACGGTGGCTGCATTTGTTGTAGTTCTTGATGTGACCATCGTTTTACTTTTCTCGCAGCTGTATCTAGCCTCGTTGTCAGATCTGCAAGTTCCTCTCTTGACCCTCCGAGAAGATCGATGTCGTCAGCAAATCGAAGATTTTTCACCTCTCTTCCAGTGATTTTCACTGTTCCGGAGAAATTCTCAAGTGTCGCCATCATGATTTCTTCCAGAAAGATGTTAAATAAACATGGGGACAATATAAAACCTTGGCGTACGCCAACTGCTGTTTGAAACCACTCTAGGGTACTTGTGTTCGTCATCACTGCGTTACTGTTGTTGTCGTAAAGAGATTCAATCACCTTGACCAAGCCTGCACTGATGTTGTGCTTCTTCATGACTAGCCATAGCGCTTTCCGCCATACTCGGTCAAAGGCTTTTTTAAAGTCGATGAAGTTGTGATGGAGTTCCAGCTGGTGGTTGCGAAACTTTTCTCCCAGGATTCTTACGTTGGCTATCTGCTCGACAGTGCTCCGTCCAGTCCTGAACCCTGCTTGTTCTTCTGCTAGAACCTCTTCCGCTTTGCTTGTGAGTCTGTTGTTGATGATTTTTAGTAAGACTTTGCTTAGGTGGCTGATCAGGCTGATTGTGCGGTAATTCGAACACTTTTGGAGGTCACCTTTCTTTGCTAGAGGTATTATCAGTGATTGAGTCCACTGTCTTGGCCATTCTCCTTCTTTCCATACAAGATTGCAGATCTTATGCAAGATATCAATTGTTCCTTCTCCGCCATTTTGGATGAGCTCCGCTGGTATGTTGTCAAAACCGGCAGCTTTTCCACTCTTCAGGTTTCTCACCGCTTCTACCACTTCCGATCTTAGAATGACTGGTTCCTCACAATGCCCCCAAAATTCATGGAAATTAGTCTTATACCCTACCTAAGTTTTGGGGGGTTTGTTGTACGTCGCAGCGCCCATATGCACATTCAAGTAATTTCTTGCACCTGTTCGATGTAACTGAGACACAGCCTTCCCTCTCTATTGCTTTCTTGTGTGTTGTCATATAGAGGAATCTTGCGAAGAAATGTTGAAACTTTTCACTGTGCCCTAAGCAGTACCAAACATTCTTGATTTTTCAGTGAGAATCTGTTGAAGATAATATTACATATCTATTTTAATTTTAACCTAGGGTTTCACACATCAAATTAGGGGGTCGTGGCCGCGGAAAGATCAAACTTGTCTTCATAATCGTCTGATTTTTTGGAAATATTAATGTTCCATCGGGAAATTTTTGTGTCAGTTAAAACAGAGGGGATTTGAGCATTTTCCAGTGCAAAGAAAATTTGTTTGGCCTTGACGTAAGTAGTTAAGAAAAGCCGGTTCCAGCTCACTTTTTGGGCCGTCTTCTAGCCCAACCGGTTTAAACCACTTTCTGAATCAACCATTCCGTCCACCAGTATAGCAAAATCACACACCATTTTTAGTCCCCAACCAATTTCCCCCATGACACAATTTATTCAATTTTTATTTAGAGTCTTAAATTTACTACTGTATATAAGAGCTACAAAGTTTACGAGCAGAGAAAAAACCAATTCGCACTAAACTCAAAGATAAATCAATACTATGTACAATTCTCAAAGTTGGCAGTCGATACTGTCTTTAAGATTCTTGATAAAGAAGAGTCAGAAAACAAATATGGTGAAACACTTTTTATCTATTTGGAACAAAACCCCGATGATCATAAATACGGTGAAGATATCATAATAAAAAAACGCACCAAAATGCTTAAAAGAAAAGATTGCTGAAGATACAGAAAAAGATGAATATATTATTTCATAAGGTAAAGTCAAAGGAAAGAAAAGTTTGAAAGTAACGTATCTTAAATCAGACAGTATTAATTATCAACATGATTTTCCACAGGAAGCCGACTTTGAATATATAGAAGATGATTTAACACAAGCACAAGAATAAGATTGATGCTGCGTTGAAAATAGGTTCTTCATATACTTTGAGAGATGTGTTTTACTTTAATACAAAATATGGAGAAAGCGGTATCGCAAGGTTGAAAGATGAAGAAACTTACGAAACAGTAAGAATATATTTGCCAAAATCAATCAAACAAGATATTAAATTGACTAGAAAAATAAATAAGAACAAGATTGTTCACGAAAAATTGAAATATGAAGGTTTTGAATTCAAGGGTGAAGTAAAGGTATATAAATATAAATACACCTTTGAAAAATTAAACTAATTGTTTAAAGAATGAAAGTATCAAGCCTACAATATTACCAAACAATGAATTTTTTTATAAAATTTGGTAAATTGTGAAATAAATAACAATATCCACTATTATAGCCAGATCTATTGTAAAATCGGCCATAAGCATCATGAAATGAGCTATGTGCATGACAAAATGAGTATCGAGAAAATAGTGCCTCTAAACAACATGTTATTCTGCCAGTACCAGGTCCAATCAAACCAATTTCGCCTTGATATGAATCTATTATACTTTTTACACCATCTATTTTACCTACATATTTTATTTGTAGATATTGATAGATTAATGCTGACTTGATAATAACAGGATTAACGTTGGCATCAAAATCAGACTTTGTTTTTTCGTAAAAGTAGTCCACGTATTTTTTAATTTCTCTTATTTCACCAAGATTTGACATTTTGTTATCAATATTTAACCACTATACTAATATTTTTTTTCAAAAGGTTTATCAAAATTTATTTTATTTATTTTAAAAGATAGATAACAAGATACTAATATAAATTCGTTTGAAAATAAAAATTGCTAAAATGACGGCAATCTACCATCCTCATAGAGTAAACTTGACGGCTGGACAAGTCGAGACAGTTGCGAAAGCAATGAAACATAAAGCGCCAATAACTCTAAGATTAACATATAATAATCTTATGAGAGGCGATGAAACAGTAAATCTTACTCAATCTCAAATCAATAAGCTTGAAAAAGCAAAAAATAAAGGCGTAGGAGCTGATATTAAAATTAGTAAAGCCCAACTCAGAAAATTTGCAACAAGCCGAGGAAGCATTATGAATTTTTTTATAATAGTAACCGGTGTTGCTAAAAAAATATTACCAAAAATCTTAGCCCCAGAGTTCCTTTTTTTTTTAGTGGGTTATGTTGAGGAAAGGCCATGGTGACCTATACAAAGCCCCAACAAAGGAAGAAAGAAGAAAGCAAGCAGCTAAGAGGATAGAGAGATAAGATCAAGTTTATTTACATTAGATTTGAAAGATGGCAAGTTGTAGGACTCAGGAAAGCAAGAAGAAGGCAAGACGTTCCATAAGTTGCATGTTCTTGGGATGAATTATGATTTGTGAGATAGAGTTCGTGGGTTAGGCATTTATTATGAATCTATTTAGAATAGTAACCGGTGTTGCTAAAATATTATTGCCAAAAATCTTAGCTCCACTTGCAACAGGTGCAGTTTCTGATTTAGGAGAGACCGCCATTAAAAAAGCAGTAGGCGGATCATATTAATTATCACCAGAACATGTTAAAATGGTATTAGATACACCAGAAATTATGGAACAAATCAAACGACTCTTACCCGTGTCACAACAAAAGAAACTAGCAGAATCATATATATGTGGAAGCTGATTAGTTTTAAAAATAGGACGTGGACAAAAAGGAGGTTTTCTTGGAAGTTTGTTGGCAGGAATCGGAATTCCATTAGTTGCAAAGTTGTTTGGAGGATGTCATGGAGAAAATCATGGAGAAGATGAAGATGATAGGTTAAGAAGGCTTAAATCGCTATTATCACTGATAGATCAAAGTAAAATAGACGTGTCCCAATTAGGAAATGGTCTTGTAATTAGATCACAACCAACTAAAACTGGTGGAACAGTTATACCCGCTTTAAGATATTTATTAAGCAGCAATAAAAAAAAGGATCAGGTCTTCTTTTAGGGCCAAACAGTCCATTTAGTCAAATACCTTTGTTGAGGGCTCTGTTGTAAATAAACCAGAATTTATAAATCATCCAATATCTAATTTTGAAATAATGAATTGGGTTAAATACCTCAAAATTAAAAATTTTAAAGGTGTTATATCACGAGATGAGATTCCGACAAAAGTAAAAAAAATATACCGGGCCAATGTTTTATCATAAATTTAGATGATACTGAAGGACCAGGAACACATTGGGTGGCAGTAAAAATAACTGCAGATTATGTCAATTATCTTGATAGTTTGGGTTACAACCACCACAAGAATTAGTAAACTTATGTTATACATTTAAAAGTTATATAAATACGAATCAAACCAGTTTCAAGATTTAAGCAACGTTTTATGTGGATGTTATTGCTTGCATTTCTTAAAATGCTATCAATGCTGGTGTACCCCAGGGCTCGCTCTGTCACCTCCCCTGTACTCTTCATCCTCTTCATCAATGACCTGCTCACCTCCACGTCTTCTAGCATTCACTCCTTTGCTGATGATACCTTCCTAAGTTCCTCATTTTCATTCAATCCAAATGACCATGCTTCCACCGATATCCAACTCCACAGAAACACTTCAGCCTCGCTTCTCTCCAATGATCTGACAGTTATTGAGAAGTGGGGTAAAGACAACCTAGTTTCGTTCAACCAAAGCAAGACGAAACAGGCTGTCATTTCATGCAAACGTAATCAAAACTTTCCAGCTGTCTTCATGAATGGTGATGAACTGGACACTTCAGCTTCTTTCACACAACTTGGTCTTTCTCTTTCATCTAATCTCACTTGGAAAACTCACATCCATTCCCTTGCTAAATATGCATCTCAAAAGCTTGGTTTCCTCACCAGAGCCCGTGGGTTTTTCTCATCTTCTCACCTTCTATCTACAAACAAGTCCCAAATCCGTCCTTCTTTAGAGTACTGCTCCCACGTCTGGGGTGGTGCTCCAAAATCTACTCTCTGTCTTCTCGAAAAAGTCCAGTCCAAAGCCATTCGTCTCATCAATAATCCTAACCTCACCAAATCGCTCCAACCTCTTTCCCATCGTCATTTAGTTGGAGATCTTTCCATCTATTACAGATACTTTAACGGACATTGTTCTCAGGAGATCCGGGATATTATTCCAGTTCCTCTGAGGCGTGTCAGGACCACCAGAAGCTCAACTCATTCACACGTTTTCCAAGTTTCACTGCCTAATCCACGAACTCTATCTCACAAATCATCATTCATCCCAAGAACATGCAATTTATGGAACGTCTTGCCTTCTTCTTGCTTTCCTGAGTCCTACAACTTGCCATATTTCAAATCTAAGATAAATAAACCCGATCTTATCACTCTATCCTCTTAGCTTTTCGCTTTCTACTTTCTTCCTTTGTTGGGGCTTTGTATAGGTCACCATGGACTTTCCTCATTCTAACCCACTAAAATAAAAAAAAAAAAAAAAAATTGGCAGGAAATGATTATTTTAATATTATAAAAAAGTTTACTCGTAATAAATATATGAAGAACGAAAGGTACGTAATAAATTATTTTTGCTGAAAAATATGGGTTTTTTTAACAATATTTGTAGAGGCACAGTAGGAGCAAGTGCACTTTCATCACAAATAGTAGATTTTGAAATTAAAGTTGATGTTGGAGTTGTTGAAACCAAAATAAATAGCTTACCCTTTGATATTACTGGAGTAAAGGTGGATAAAAATTTCGATTTAAACAATTTTGTTGTTGATAATGTACCAACACCAACAGCATCAAATCATATAGCAAACAAAGGATACTTAGAAACATGGATTAAAAAAGATGGGGTGGGAAATATCAACGCAGAAGGTAAAAAAATCATAAATGTAGTAGTACCAGCAAGCAGTGATTCAGACGGAGCCGTAGCAAACAAGGGGTATGTTGAGAAATCAATTACAGCCTCCCAAACTTTTGTTATCACCGACGCCGCATCAAAATATTTAGATAAAAAAACTGGTGGAACAATGAGTGGTGGAATAAACATGGACAATCAAAATATATTTGGTTTCCAAAGCCCACCAAAATTTGGAGCAAGTGCTACTAGTAAGGATTATGTGCACAACCATGTTGAAAACTTTTTTACCACCAACATAATTCAGAAAAATGGGCTTGTTAAAGATAGCAATGATAAGTTAAAAATAGATTTATCAATCGCGCGATCAACTATAGCTCCAGTTTTACCCATAGGTTGGGTTGAAAGAGACATTTCTGGTAAAATTAAGTTGGTCGATGCCGTTGTTAGAGGTCTTGTCATGATGGATGGAAATTATCACAGCTGGTCAAACGAATTTATAAACAATAATGCTTCCGGACATTGGTTAATCTCTAACAACACCCCATCTAAAGTTGCTAAATCTGGTGCTTTATCAGGATCAAATGTTGAATCATTGCAGTATCAAGGTTTTGGTAAAAGGACAGACATTGTAAAATATTCAGATGCAGAAAGACCAACTTCAGGAGCAGGATTAATTAACGGCGGGTACAACTATGTTATCTTTGATGGTGTTAATGATCGAATGAAATGTAATATGAATTTGAATATAACAAGCGGAGATAAAACTTTGTCAATAACTGTTGTTTATAGAATAACTGCCTATAGTACTGGTAACGGGTTAAAAAATGGCCTTATTGGAAATTATAATGCAGGATGGGATCATTTTATTTCAATGAATAAAGATCATAACTTTATTGTAAGTAATGCAAAAAAAGAATCTACATCATATAATGGTGGTGATACTATAATAATTTCAACATTTCCAACAAACGCAGATCCAACGGCGTTGAATAAGTGGATTGTTGTAACAGCTACATGGTCACCCCAATTAGGCGCAGACGGATCACAAGTATGGTGCAACGAACAAAAACTGAGAAACTTTACTGCTAAAGAAAACGTTGGTGCCACAAGTTTTGCGCTAGGCAGTGTTAATGCAGCCGTTCCAGCAGCATCATTAGCCGGAGATATTGCAGAATTGATAATATTTAAACAAAAAGACGAATTAAATAATGCATCAACAATAAAAAGAATTCAGAAACATCCGCTTGATAAATATGCTATTACGCATGAACCAATGCTTTCAATGTAGAAAATAAAAATGAAAAGTAAAAAAAAGAAAAATAAAAAAAATTGTTTGTGTCTGTTTCAAAATTTTTTTTGTGTTTTTTTCTTAAATTATTTTCTTAAAATGTCAATTTAACTTAACCAGAAATAGGATCTGATGTTATTTGTCTTTCATACAGAATTACTGCTTTCGACACATAAGCTGTTGGAGCTCCATCAAGAGTGTATGAAAACTTTAATTTATGTGATCCATCAATCACATCATTTCTCTGATCTTTTAAATCGAAGAACAATGCTGAATGGAGATCTTTAAATAGTGTTCTATCAAGGAAACTACCTTCGAGTGAGCCTTCATTAATAAATCGCTGATATTCAATAAATCTTTTTATACTCTTGTTAATTCATTTTTCGGATTAAGTTCAATCCGTGGATAATAAACACCATTTCCTACCTCTGACTGTGCTCTTGTCACTTGTCTTCCATCGGGAATATTATATGTATCATAATGAAAACTATTTTTTGTTACATCACCATCTTTTGTTGAATCAACTGCATACAACATAACAAATCTTGGTTTTTCAATACTGTTTGAGATATCAAATGTACCAGTTTGCAAAGTAGACACTGGAGATGTTTCAAATCTATCAGTTAAGTATCCCCACGTTCTTTTTTCAGTCAATTCTGCACCAAATTTATTCATACCAGCTGAATTCAACTCCATCTTTGGAACCAAAAGTCTCATTTTTGTAACAACATATCTACCTTCAGCAGCAGCACCATCTTTGTACAAGACATTTCCATCACTTTCAAGAGTAATGTTTAACTCCATTTTACCAGTTGGATAAACTACATCTTGTGAGGCGGCAAAGAAACTATACTTCTTTAATGGCACGATAAGATTATCACCACCACCAGCATTAGTAAGTGCAGCTTTCGAAGCAAAACCAACATTTGTTTTCCGATCAGCAGCGCCAGTTCCACTATCAGGATAAAACACTGTACTCGTTGCTTAAGCAAGATAAGCGCTTGAATATTCAGATTTATTTCTAATCGCAACACTTTCATTTACATTTGGTGTATCAATAACCTGAACACCTCCATACTTTACATTTACTTCTCTAATGATTGAATAAGCATCTGATGCAAAAGTGATATTATCAGCAGCGGCATAAGTTGTATCATCTGCTTCTTGTTAACTTCTACTTCAATTTCAAGATAAGAATTATACCAATCATTGGGAGCAATTACTTCACCAGTTGAATCTACATAAAACTTGTATGAATTTTTGTTTTGAAATGCTCCATTTGCTGGAAGCTTAATTGGATTTTGAAGATCATATACAACCTCCTCGTACCTTTCTAGAAAATCACCTTGTTTGTATTCCATTACTTCGACTTTGATAATAGTATGTTTCGTATAGTATAGCATATATATAAATAGTGTCCAAATGAAATAGTTTTTTGAAAAAAATAATTAATTGAAAACAGGCCTTACATAAATTGGACCAACTGTTGTTTTAATAATTCAACTTCATTGGGTTGAACAGCTGTGCCTACATTTTTCATTACGTCTACAATTTTGGTACCACTGTTTGGGGACGGCTTATTTTCTTTAATAATACTTGGTTCGAATAATTCATCTACAGTTTTGCCTGCAGCACTTTTGCCAAGAGCTTCCGCACCAGACACAGCAAACTTTTCAACGCCTGCTGAAGCAGCTTTTTGGCGACTTCTTTGGAAAACTTTGAAGTAGCAACTTCTGTAATCTTTTTACCTGCTGATTTAAAAACGTCAAACAGGCCTTCATCATCTTGTTGGTTACCGACATATTTTATTCTATTATATTTTTTTGTCTGATCCATTCTTTGTCCACTGATTTTATTACAACTGTTAAACTATCTGGTACTTCGTTGAAATCGATGGGTCTATTTATTGAGTCTGTCATATATATCCTTACACAAGAAGTAATATTTGTATTTGATTTATTATAAAATCTTCTCCTTGGTTCTACTTTAAAAGGATATGCACGTGAAACATCTGACGTGTCGAAGGAATATAAAATATCTGTTGACACTCCACCGTCCAAAGAATCGTTTATCAACGATGTTTTAATTTTTATATTATCAACAGAATTTGTAATGTTTGGCAACGCTTGTCCAAACTGAGATGTTGTTGCATTAATTTTTGTAAACCCAATAATATCATTAAAGTTTCTATCCACGCCTCTAAGATCAACACTATATCGTGTCGATAGCAACACATATACTCTAAATCTAGAAGTACTGAATGTTAATTTGATACCAGGAGTCTTGCTATCTATTGTATGGCCATTTGCTCTTATAGAACTATCAATATGATTATTTATATCATTATGATCATAAACTCCGTCTGGAAAAATAATTAAAGTGTTGATTTTTCCATTATCATGTGAATAGCTTATCTTATTATTATTGTAAGTTGAATTGATGCTATACCACGAATAATGGCCATTACATTTATCAAGTGCAATATTATGATCTTTATTTTTATCCAAAATAAGATTTGGAATATGTTGTATTGTAAAATCGCCTGGTTTTGATCCAGCAATGCCATCAGTTGAGCTGAAAACAAACGGTCTTTCTGACTCTTTCATTTTCGTTAGTGTCTAATGTATGTATTGTATATGTATTTTTAATTTTCAATTAATTTAAATTATTTTTAACAGTCAACCTTTTTCTATCTTTACTTGTTATTACATTTTTTGCTGCGGCAATATCAATTAGTTGAACTATTTCATTTCTTATATCTAAACTATTGTTACCAGCACGTCGTGTGCCAAGTAAAAGAGACAACCGCGTCAAAATATCTTTTGGGATGTCTGGTATCAAAGTAACAGTTCCGCCCAATAGTTTTGTTTGCCTGACTTTCTACTTTTTTCAAACCAGAAAATTTAGTCAAGTCTCTGAAAATATCTTTTGCTTCCGACATGTAATCAACTTTTGGATTGTATCTTTATGCTAACAAGTCTATAAGAGAACTATCAACAAAATTATCCATTACACTGTTTCCAGCCATATCTTTAACACTAAGTCTATTCATTCTGAGTTTAGCTGGGTCAATATATACGTGGCCAAAGGATCCGCCTTTTGACAACTTGTAAGTATTTCTTTTCCTTTGATCGGCAAACCCGTTTCCAATTATTTCTGATAAATCAGTGGACATTGTTGCGTCTAATATCGTCTGTTTATGTCCTTTTAATTTGGCGAAATCTCCATGAAGTTTATCCCTTTTCTCAGTGCATTTAGCCGTACTTTTACGCCCACCAACAGATTTTTGTGCTTTTGTCACTTTTTGATTAATCATTTCTAATCCATCTTTTGCTATATTCGGAAATTCATTAGCACTTGGTAAGCCATAAGTGTTTAGCTATTCTGTATCATATTTTGTATCAAAATTAAGTGTTGTTGGCTGCTTTGGATGCTTTGGCCGCTTTGGTGTCTCAAGCGCTGGTGGCGACTCAGGTTCTGGTGACTCAATTGCTAGTCGTGGTTGATAATGCAACAGTGCTAGTTGGTTTTCTCCCAGCTGGCCGAGCAGTTCATCTTGTCTTTTATCTATATCAGTTATTTGTTGCCCAACTTTACTAAGTTCTATTGTAATTGGTAAAGCTTTCTTTTCTCTTTCTTCAATGATTCCAAGTTGTAAACTTTTAAATGATCTTACGTCATCTTTAACTTGGTCAACAATATTTGTTGGCACAACTTCTTTTTTAATTATACTTTTCAATTTGGTCAAATCCATACTTTTGATTTTCATATACTTTAATAGTTTATATATAGCTTACAAATTTATAATTTAAAATATTAAAAATTAAGTAACTATACAGTACTTATCTTCGGACTTAAGTAACTATACAGTACTTATCTTTGGACTTAAGTAACTATAGAGTACTTAGCTACCCTAAAAATGACACCTCTATTTAAGTACTCTATAGTTATTTAATTTTATAATTTGAAATTATAAATTCGGATACTATATAGACTATAAAGGGTACATCAAAATGAAGATTCCAAATTATGATAGTGAGTTGGTCACAGACAAAACAAAACATAAATCATTGTTGGGCAGTGATTTTAGAATGCTTGTTTATGGAAGTTCTGGTTGTGGAAAAACAAATACTCTGATGCATATCATTAAAACCATTATGTTATTATGATCAGATTATCATATATACTCCTAATAAAGATCAAGACAAGTTGGTCTCACTAAAAAATAATTTTGCTCGAGTTTCACAGCTGGTAGGTTATCCAGTCTTGGTATTATATGGACAAGATGGTAGATGGGTTTTACTCATCGTCCGGGGCAGTACCACCACTCTACCTTTAAGTGCCTTCAGTGACTATGTCACTTTCAGCTCTAGGGTAGAGATGCCGGCGCTTGTGGTTGGTTTGTCATTGTGAACAGGGACTGCGGGAGATTGATTTGCCAGTCTGTTCCCTGGCTATATCTGAGGGTATCGTTCGAAAGGGTGCACTGCAGGCCCCGCCGCCAGATAGTACAGAGGCCCCAACCCATTGGTAGTACATTGGGAGGCTGCCTCATCAGCTGGTGTATAATCCCGGATGCCAGTTCGCAACTGGAGCCACTCTTAGCTCGAAGCTCCGGGGGCCCTTCTGAGGCCACGGGATAGCTAAGGGAGCTCTCAAGGGATTTCAGTTTACCGCTACCACTATCATTTTAACTGTCCCAACCAGCACTCACCATTCCTTCAACATGACTCAAAACAATTTAAACAGCTCAACTGTAGCAACTAACGTGGCACCTCAACCCTTTTCCATCTCATTCTGCAACATCCGTGGACTTTCTTCCAACATCAATCCAGTACATCATCATCTCCAATCCATAAACCCCTATGCACTCTTCCTCACTGAAACAAAAATCAAACCTCTTGATCCCAGTAACAGCACCGTTCTCTCTCCTCATCTGTGATAATGCAATTAGTTGTGGTCGACTGGACTAGAAAAGATCCTTTCAATTTAATGGTTGTAGTTAAACGAACACAAAAGGACATTCACACCCTTTATGTGCTATTCACCACGCCACGTGTTGGTTGATTTAGTGTTGAGTAAAACCTTCATCACGGAAGGTCTACATTGATTTCAAAGTTTATTACAATTTACTCAACACTAAACTTATGGATAAAGAACTAAAACCAGATAGGTTTGACGTCAATCCAAACATAGCGGATGCTGCTAAAAGATGGCGTCATTGGCTCTTGACTTTCGAAAACTTTATTGCCATACTGCCGGATGAAAGCATGAACAAATTACAAATCCTGACTAACTTTGTCTCGCCTGATGTTTTCGCTTTATTTTGTGAGGCGAGCTCATACGAAGAAGCAATAGGCACACTGAAAACGTTATATTTGAAGACACCGAATGAAATATTCGCACGAAATTCACTGGCTTCACGAAAGCAGTTGTCAGGAGAAACTTTGGACGAGTATTTACAGGCACTAAAAACCTTAAGCAAGGAATGCAATTTCCGCCAAGTTACGGCTTCCGAATATCGCGACGAAGCCATACGTGATGCTTTCATCAGTGGACTTACTTCCAACAATATTCGGCAGCGTTTTCTCGAAAATAAAACTTTAGATCTGCAAACAGCCTTTGATCAGGCAAGAGCCCGTGATATTGCACAGAAGAACTCAATCTTATCAATTCGCTATTATGCCAACCACTGCTGCCACAAGCTTCCCGTACATTGCAAATACTACTGCTAAGGAAACAATTCAGAGAAGAACACAATCAACTAACCGTACATCGAAGTGTTTCTTTTGTGGATACAATTCACACCCACGATTAAAATGTCCAGCGCGAGAAGCAATATGTGGAAATTGCCAAAAGAAAGGCCACTATCAAAAGGTCTGTAAATCCAGACCTCACAAAGAAGAGCCAACTTCAGCAGCACTGAACTCTCAAACGCTGGCCACAACAAAAACAATTGCATCTAGATCCGTAAGTAAGGCATGCGTCAACATTTTCATCAATGAAGAAGTTTTTGAAGCCCTAGTTGACTCCGGTAGTAGTGAAAACTTCATCCATCCTCGTGTGGTTCAACAACTTCAGCTTACAAAATTTGAACGTGTCAATGGCAGCTTCGTCTCTATTTGCCAAGATGCAAGGTTACTGTTTAACTGACTTTCACTACAGTAAGATACTATATCCCAAGGTAAAATTCTACATACTATCTGATTTATGTGCAGATATTATTCTGGGTCAGAACTGGCAATCTCGACACAGAAGTTTGACCATCAGTTATGGAGGGACTGAGCCTCCAATCAAAATATGCAGTTTGACAACATTAAACGTCGCTCCGCCAACATTATTTTGCCATCTAACTAAAGATGTGCATCCCATAGCAACAAAATCAAGAAAATACAGTCAAGAAGACCAAGAATTCATCGTTGCAGAGACAAATAGACTACTTTGGTGAAGGAATTATTGAGCATAGTGATTCACCATGGAGGGCACAAGTTGTAGTCTGTAAAAATGAAAAAAAAGAAGCAAATAGTCATTGACTATTCACAGACGATAAACCGATTCACACAATTAGATGCATACCCACTTCCTAGAATCGACGAAACTGTCAATAAGATTGCCAAGTACAGAGTCTTTAGCACCATAGACCTAAATAGTGCATATCATCAAGTACCCATCAAGGAGAACGAGAAGAAGTATACAGCATTCGAGGCCAACCACCGTCTATTTCAGTTCTGCAGAGTCCCATTCAGAGTCACTAATGGGGTAGCAGCTTTCAAAGAACAATAACTAACTTCAACTTGGAAGAATCTCTCGAGGACACCTTTGCCTACCTTGATGATATAACCATATGTGAGAAAGACCAGGCCCATCATGACAAAAATCTGAAGCGTTTTCTTGCTGCTGCTAAAAAGAAAAACTTGACCTACAACGAGGAGAAATGCAAATTCTCTACCAAGGCTCTCAAGATACCAGGCTGCTTCATATCTGAAGGGGAAATCAGACCTGATCCTGACAGATTGCAGCCACTCAGAGACTTACCACCACCAACCGACATGAAGAGTCAAAAACGGGTAATAAGTTTCTTTTCCTATTATTCAAAATGGATCAAAGATTTCTCAAGGAAATTAAAGCCTCTGATTCAGAACAAGGTCTTTCCACTTGAAGGTGATACTCTTGAAGCGTTCAATAGATTGAAACTCGATATTGAAAACTCAGTTGTCTGTGCGATAGATGAAGCAGAAACTTTCTAAATAGAAACTGATTCATCTGAATTTGCCCTTGCTGCAACACTAAACCAGAACGGCCATCCTGTTGCGTTTTTCTCGAGAACGCTAGGTAAATCTGAACTTAAGTATCCTGCCGTAGAGAAGGAAGCAGCGGCCATCATTCAAGCAGTACGACAATGGAAGCATTATCTCACTGGGAAGCATTTCAACTTGATAACGGATCAGAAGTCGATTGCTTTTATGTTTGATTCAAAACAAAAAGGAAAAATCAAAAGTGACAAAATTATGAGATGGAGGCTGGAATTGTCTACATACAGTTTCGACATAGCCTATAGATGTGGAAGGGAGAACATTCCTGCAGATACACTTTCGAGAATATCCATGAGTCTTTCTACTGGAAAACCTGATACGCTTTTCAAATGGCACCAATCACTCTGTCATCCAGGTATTACTCGCATGGCACATTTCGTAAAAGTTCGCAATCTACCTTTCTCACTTGACGAAATAAGAAAAGTCACTAATACATGTGAAATATGTGCTGAATGTAAGCCTCAGTACTACCATCCAGAAGGTACACACTTGATTAAAGCTGCGCAACTTTTTGAGCGGCTCAGCTTGGACTTCAAGGGCCCAATACCAAGCAACAATGAAAATAATTCATACTAACAATAGTGGACGAATTTTCAAGGTTCCCATTTGCTTTTCCTTGCAAGGATGTTAGTAGTAAAACCATTATGAGTTACCTCTGTTCCCTATTCTCTATATTTGGCATATCAGCTTATGTTCACTCAGATCGCGGAAGTGGGTTCATGAGCACAGAGCCGAAGGAATTCTTTCATAATAAGAATATCGCAACAAGTCGCACAACAAGCTACAATCCAACTGGAAACGGGCAAGTAGAGCGCTGCAACGGAATAATCTGGAAAACCATAACATTGGCCTTGAAGACACAACAACTTCCAACAAAGTATTGGCAAGAGGTACTTCGTGATGCATTGCATTCAATAAGATCATTATTGTGTACAGCTACTAATAGCACACCACGTGAACGCCTCTTCAATTTTCAACGTAGATCAACCAGTGGTCAGTCAATACCGAGCTGGCTGACCACGCCTGGTCCTGTACTTTTAAAAGACATGTACGTAACTCAAAATTTGAGCCTCTGGTTGATGAAGTAGAGTTCATTGAAGCGAGTCCATTATATGCTCATGTGAAACTTCCAAATGGGAAAGAATACACTGTTTCATTGAAACATTTAGCCCCTTATAACTCGGAGGTACGAGGAGAATCAGATTTGACAGGCAGCATGAGTGAACTAGTAACAGCCAATGCAAGGCGATGGAACCGAGTCAGACCCTATGGAAGGATTACATGGAAACGGGACTCAAGATGCTACTCAAAATGAGGCTTCGCTACGCCGCTCGCAACGGATACGTCGAGTACCTGATAGGTTAGGCTACTGGCATTTTAACGCAGGGGAGAATGTGATAATGCAATTAGTTGTGGTCGACTGGACTAGAAAAGATCCTTTCAATTCAATGGTTGTAGTAAACGAACACAAAAGGACATTAACACCTTTTATGTATTATTCACCACGCCACGTGTTGGTTGATTTAGTGTTGAGTAAAACCTTCATCACGGAAGGTCTTCATTGATTTCAAAGTTTATTACATCATCTCAAATGCCCAGGTTATGAGTTATTTTCCTCCTTCTTCCCTAATGGTGGGGTTTGTGCATTTATTCGCTCTGATGTGCAGACCTTACACCTCAAACAATTCGATCTTTCTAATCCTGGCTTTCAACTCTTCTGGCTGAAAATTCCCCTTCCTCATGCCACAAAGTACATTTGCACTATATACCGCTCTCCTAACTCAAAAAATCATGAACTTCTCTTCGATCACCTTTCTAAATCAATCGAAACCATCACTTTCCAATCTCCACGCTCTGAAATCATTGTTCTTGGTGATTTCAACATCCACAACTCCGGCTGGCTCTCTTATTCCTCCAATGTCACCAACCCTGCTGGTCGGGAAGCTGAGGCCTTTGCCATTGTCAATGACTTGACACAGGTAATTTCAGAGCCGACACGCGTTCCTGATCGTGCAGGAGACAAAGCAAATACTCTCGATCTTTTCCTCACATCCAATCCTAGCATTTACCCTCCTCCCACCGTTAGCTCTCTTCTTGGCAACTCTGATCATTGTCTCATAACCTTACGGCATGACTTCCTCCCTCAACTCGATAGAGCCTTTGCTCCGCAAAGAGTCTTCCACTACAGCAAGGCTGACTGGGGCTCCCTTCGCACTTTTTACTCTTCTTACCCTTGGTCTTCAGGCTTTTCAAATGATCCTTCCTCTCTTGCTTCTTTCATCACCGACGCAATACTTCTTGGCATGGATCTTTTTATTCCTTCTTCTTACAAGCCTGGTAAAAAAAATTCCCCTAAGTGGTTCAATTCACAGTGCGCCAAAACAAAAACCACTACTTCAAGGAATGGAAGCGACTTCAAACCAAACACTCAAGAACTTCTTTCATCAAGTCACGCAATACTTGCTCCAAAACCATAAAAAATGCCAAATCATCTTTTGTCCAACGTGTCAACCACATAATCGCCTCCTGCCAGGCTGGCTCTCGCTCCTTTTTGTCTATGGCCAAAGTTGTCTCCCAAAACTTTTGCCAATCATCTTTCCCTCCACTAAAAACAACTCTGACTCTTCTTCTACCACTCCTTCATCCAAGGCAAATCTTTTTGCGTCAGTCTTTGCCTCCAACTCCAACCTGGACGACCAAGGGGTCCAACCTCATCACTTCCCCCCCTTCAAAATTCACTATGTCACCCATTAAGTTCTCCACACGAAAAGTTCGCCAAACCCTTCTCCAGCTTGACACCTCCAAATCCAAAGGCCCTGATGGTGTTCCAGCAATAGTTCTCAAAACCTGTGCTCCTGAACTTGCCCCTATTCTTAACAAACCATTCCAGCTTTCCTACAGTCTTGGCACATTTCCCACCTCGTGGAAACAAGCCCACGTCTTTCCTATCCCAAAAAAAGGCGACAAGTCTAATCCACTCAACTAACGTCCCATTGCAATCACTTCACTCATCTCTAAAACTATGAAGACCATTATCACTAAGCAACTTCTTACCTTCCTAGAAACAAACAATCTTCTCTTTGATCACCAGTATGACTTTCGAAAAGCCAGGTCTACTGGCGATCTTGTTGCTGATGCTGTCCATGACTGGCCCTCTGCTCTAGAATCCTGTGGTGAGAGCAGAGTGATCTCTCTCGATATCTCCAAGGCCTTTGACCGCGTTTGGCAAAAGGGTCTTCTCGCTAGACTGCCGATGTTTGGTCTCCATCACACTCTCATTAATTGGATTGGTAGTTTCCTCTATGATAGGTCAATTGCCGTTAGAGTGGACGGTTTCTTCTCCAATCTGCACTCTATCAATGCTTGTGTACCCCAGGGCTCGCTCTGTCATCTCCCTGTACTCTTCATCCTCTTCATCAATGACCTGCTCACCTCCACGTCTTCTAGCATTCACTCCTTTGCTGATGATACCTTCCTAAGTTCTTCATTTTCATTCAATCCAAATGACCATGTTTCCACCGATATCCAACTCCACAGAAACATTTCAGCCTCGCTTCTATCCAATGACCTGACAGTTATTGAGAAGTGGGGTAAAGACAACCTAGTTTCGTTCAACCAAAGCAAGACGAAACAGGCTGTCATTTCATGCAAACGTAATCAAAACTTCCCAGCTGCCTTCATGAATGGTGATGAACTGGACACTTCAGCTTCTCTCACACAACTTGGTCGTTCTCTTTCATCTAATCTCACTTGGAAACTCACATCCATTCCCTTGCTAAACACGCATCTCAAAAGCTTGGTTTCCTCACCAGAGCCCGCGGGTTTTTCTCACCTTCTCACCTTCTATCTATATACAAGTCCCAAATCCGTCCTTCTTTAGAGTACTGCTCCCACGTCTGGGTTGGTGCTCCAAAATCTACTCTCTGTCCTCTCGACAAAGTCCAGTCCAAAGCCATTCGTCTCATCAATAATCCTAACCTCACCAAATCACTCCAACCTCTTTCCCATCGTCATTTAGTTGGAGATCTTTCCATCTATTACAGATACTTTAACGGACATTGTTCTCAGGAGATCCGGGATATTATTCCAGTTCCTCTGAGGCGTGTCAGGACCACCAGAAGCTCAACTCATTCACACCCTTTCCAAGTTTCACTGCCTAATCCACGAACTCTATCTCATAAATCATCATTCATCCCAATAACATGCAACTTATGGAACGTCTTGCCTTCTTCTTGCCTTCCTGAGTCCTACAATTTGCCATATTTCAAATCTAAGATCAATAAACTTGATCTTATCTCTGTATCCTCTTAGCTGCACGCTTTCTTCTTTCCTCCTATGTTGAGGCTTTATATAGGCCACCATAGCCTTTTTTCAACATCACCCACTAAAAAAAAGAAGATATATTAAATACAGACGAATATGAATCTGATGATTGTGCAAAGCTTGTCGTATTTGATGATTTAATGAACGCTGATAAAATAATACAAGCAAAGATTGCAAACCATTTTACTGATGGTAGACATTACAAGATTTTTCCGGTCTGCTTGGGTCAATCATATTTTACAATACCAAAAGATATAAGAACAAGTTGCTCCAAAGTTATTGTCTATGATCCTCCAACAGATGGAGAAAAAAGAAGAATTTCAAAAGACTGTAGATTTGACAAGTGCAAATTTGAGGGCTTTGGCAAACATGATTTTCTATTTATAAATCAAAACAATAGAGAGTTGTTTAAAGATTTTGATGAATTAATTTAAATAATTTTGAAAATTTGTATTCCTGTATATGTATATAGTAAAGGATTTAATCATGGAAATTTATTGTGTCAAATGTAAAAGAAAAACTCCGTCTTTAAATATAAGGCATACGACCACAAAAATTAATAGATCTGTAGTAAAAGGTGAGTGCGAAATATGTGGTACAACAAAAAATTGTTTTACTAAAAGTAAAGCTGGTGGAAAACTCAATATTCATTCATTAATTGGCAAATTACTAAAGCCAAAAGCTGGTTGGACTCCCACTAATTATAAATACATGAGCCCATTTAATCCAGTAGATAAACAATTAGAATTTGATCCAGAAACTGGTGAAATTACTAAATGGATAGTTCCTCCTTTTAACAAGTTGATGAAATTTCTGCACATCATGATGTATGTTATTCAAGAGGCGTTGATAAAAACGAATGTGATAGAAAAATGGTTTCTGAGTTGAATAAGATTCCTTATGGTGAGCTACCAAAAATGGGTATGTTTGCTAGAAAAGTTCTCAACACCAAACAAAAACTTGGATTGTCTTTTAAAAAAAAAATTTCAAAAAACTTGAATGAACAGTTAGCAGATGAGTTACACAAACCAATTATAAGAAAGTTTAAAAAGAGAAAAGCTATTGTCGGTAATATTGATGATATTTGGAGTGCTGCCTTGGTTGATATGCAACAACTGAAAAGTTACAACCACGGATTTAGGTATATTTTAAATGTTATTGATGTATTTTCAAAATATGTATGGAGTGTTCCTATAAAAGATAAAACAGGTAAAACAATTACTAATGCATTTCAATCTATTGTTAAAAGTAGAAAGAGGAAACCTAAAAAATTGTGGGTTGATAACGGATCTGAATTTTATAACAATGTATCTAAAAAATGGTTGATTGAGAATGAAATTAAAATGTATAGTACATTTAATGAAGGTAAGGCTGTTGTTCTTGAAAGATTTAATCGTACATTAAAAGATAAAATGTATAAATATTTTACTGCTAATAATACATATAAATATGTCGATGTATTACCAGATTTAATTAATGAATATAACAACTACAAACACTCTACAATAAAAATGGCTCTAACAGAAGCTAGCATGAAATATAATGAACAAGTTATTCAAAATGATGTATATTCAATCCATGATAAAACCATCTATGAATCTAAGTTTATGTTTTGAGACAGAGTAAGGATTAGTAAGTACAAAAGAACATTGTTTGATAAAGGTTATACACCAAACTGGAGTGAAGAAGTTTTTGTTATAGTAGGAATACAACATACCAATCCTACTACATATATAATGAAAGATTATAGCAATGAATTATTGAAGGAAGTTTTTATGAAAATGAGTTACAAAGAATTGATCAAGATTTTTATAGAATTGATAAAGTAATTAAGAAAGATTATAAGGAAAAATTAGCGCTAGTATCGTGGAAGGGTTATCCTAAAGAATTTAATAGTTGGATTCCGCTAAATGATGTTAAGAAAATTAAAAAAAAATAATATTTATTTATGACTTTTTTTACTTCTTATAAAATGTGGTGACCATATGCTAATGTTGAAATACCGTCTGCACCGATAACTATTCTATCATCATCGGCAGATAAAGCTACTTTGTTTACAGTTTCTGAATAAATCTCATGTTTATGGCTTCTGATTAAATTCATTTTTCTATATTTTGGATTTACTCTTTTAACTAAACAATTATAGTAGTCGCTGAAGCTTATATCTTTTTTTTATCACATTCTCTTTGACACCCTTTGCCTTTTTCTCTTCCTTTTCATTGAGCCTGTATGAATACATTTTTGCTCTCAGCCCTACAAATTCTAAGATCTGCTCACCACCACATTCATCTTTCATCATCCCAATTACTTTTTTGTTGCATCCAGTATTAATTCCTGATGGATGATTTTTTGCATAGTTGCTTGTATCAAATTTTTCCTCTTGAGGTGTCTTGATAGAAGTCTTCTGTTTTTATTTCGTAAGCTAAAGAGTCAGCATCTGTAAATAACAACTTTTGTTTTTGTCCATATTTCTTAACAATGTAGTTGTAATGAAAGTTGTACATGAGCGTTTTACTTAAGTCGAGGATGCACAATCCTATATAAATTGGTTTGTCAAATTTTATTTCTACTCTTTTCATGTAAACGGCTGCTAGACTTTAGTCAAATATTGTTCTTCCTTCATATGTTGGTTTTGATGCTAACTTTTCGGCTTGTTTTTCTTCATTTACAAGTCTTATATCAACTCGGTTTCTTATGTTTTCCATAGTCTTCCCAAATACCGAATTATTCATCAGCTTGAAGAAATCTTTTTCAAAATAATTTTTGCTGGCTGTTCTAAGATCGGTGTTAAGTGTGATGTATGGTCTCATCCAATCTTTTTGTTCAAAGGCCAACACTTTACGTATTTTAGTCAAATATAGCCCTAAGCAAAGGTAAAACTGAAGATTTTTTAGATGTGAAATGTACTTTGTTTTATTATTCAAGTTTGGGGTAATTTATCTATTTTATTAATAGTTAAAGCTTCAGGTGCTAGTGGGTAGTCATTATGTGACTCATGTAACTCTTTTGGATATTCTAGATCCACTTGTAAAATATATCCAGTATCATCGTCAGCATCGATATGTAAAGGGTTTAGATCAATCAACTTCTTTTCGTTTACCCATCTAAAGTTCTTGTACGGTAACTTTTGACTCATCCCCCATCCATACAAATTGTGTGCATCTAAATACGTTATGTATTTTGATTCTTCCTTGGGATTATAGCTTTCAATGTATTTGTTGTTTGCTTTTCCATATCTATTTGAAATCATACTAACCCCACATCTTATTCCACCTTCAATAAACAAAATCATGTTTACATCGCTTAGTAAATCCAACTTTATTTCGGTTTTCTTTAGCAGTGCATCCCAGCTTAGTCCTGGTGATGTATAATACCATGCTGGATCTAATTTATAATTTTTTACGCAAAGATCCCTAAAGTTTCCGAATATGTCAGCTAATAAGATTACATCAGTTTTCAAGTATAAATCATGATATTCACCCATATTTTTTATGTTGAAATGTTTCCATACTTTTTGTGCATGTTCATAATCTTTTACATCTACATTTGAATCGTTTAACCGTGAATAAAATTCCTCAAATGGTGTAAGTTCAAGCTCATTAAATCTGTCAAAGTTATCCATATAATCATATGGATAAACACCTTTTCTGATCAGCAATTCTGTTACTTCTTCGAAAACTTTCCTCATCTCTCTAAACTGTTCCCGCGAAAGATTTTTACTAAGGCTATCAATAGATGATGCCATAAATTTAAAGCTGTCAATATCTCTAATTTCAATTCTATTCTTGCAATCATCTTCAACACCATCTGGCAAGATTGTTTTACTAAAACTTATATATTTTTCTTCATTATTTGGTATGCAGCTAATGTTTCCTTTTGATTTGCCTAATTATTTTATGAACAAATGAGAGTCGTAGCCCGACAACTTGTGAAATATGACAGGCACAAATTTTGGTAGCTGATATTGCAAATTACATTGGCTGTGTGCCGCACCTCTAAACTTTCCTATTAAATGATCGTGATCTCTAACTGTTTCACCTGTTAGGGGGCCTTTACAAACTGCACAATTAAATTTCTTAAAGTATTCTTTCCAATCATCTTTTCCATTACACCTCTTAAACTAAATTTTGTGACATCTTTATTCTCCTTTGGCAAGCATGATTTATGAATTGGATCTTTCTTTAACAAAGTTGTTTTGTTGTTGTTCAATTTTTTATTTGAAATATGACAATCCACTGCTGACTGAAATTTCTCATTATCTTCTTTCGTCATTTCAAGAGGAATTATATTTTTATAGATGTAATGAATTTCTTTTACTTCCTCTTCAATCATTTCACAAAATTTCTGCACACAATCTTCACCTCTGTATACAACGGGTTCAGCATAATTTTCTTCACCTTCACATTTTACATAATAACAAAATCCTGATGGTGTATATTGTTGATATTTCTCGGTATACGATTTTTCTGGATTTGGTGTGGCGGAATCTATTCTGTGATGGCCTCGAAGTCTACGTAGATAACAAAGGGTACCCTCATTGATTTGTCAAAATTCTTAAATGTAACTGTTTCGCCTGGTTTTGGCACTTCAATTTTACAAGCCGAGTTTTCTTTACAAATCTCAATATGTTCTTCCAACTCTTCTGGTGTTGTAAATTTGTTCAAACATCTTTTGCAGAAATATGACACGGCTTTATGTTTGGAGACTTGGGAGGAAGCTAGCCTTGAAAAGTTTTTTATCCAACAATAGTGTCGATTTTCTTCGTTGGTTATAAATAACACATCAATTGCATTTTGCGGGTCTGTTCTATTTAACCTTAATTTGTGCACGCTTTTCTCATATCCAAATACATTGACTTTAATTTCGGGGCTTTGTTTTTCAAATTTATCAATATCTTTTAGTGAAACTGGGAATTCAATGCCTGTAAAATTAAGTTTTCCTGTGTGTGCTTTATATTTTGATAGTCTTTCATGATAATCCCTTGTTTCACTGTGATGAAGCGCAGTTAAGATTACATATTCAAAACATCCATTATCTTTGTTTTTTACATTTATAACTGCTCTTTTGGCCTTAATTGTCGTGGGTATGCCAATATATCCTTCTCCTTTTAGTGGATTAAATCTATCAACTTTTGGAAACAAATTTTCAATGCTTTGAAATATCCATCCGCTGCCTCCGCTGGTATATGTAGCAAACGACTCGATTGTCTTTTGTTTCATTTTTTCATAAACCTCGAGTATGTTTGTCGAGTCAGTGAAGGTTTGTATCCCCGAGTTAAAGAATGGTCTTGCAGAAATAATTTTATCGTTAGACCTTCTTGCCATGTTGACGGCTACTGCCATTTCAAATTTCAAGGATCTATCTTTTTTTAATCCTTCTTTATTTGTTTTTCAATATAGTGACTTGCCATTTCTAGATAAGTTATTACATCAACGTCACCTAGTCGGTTGAGCTTGAAAGTTCTAAATACATCTTCCAAGGCGGTTTCTTTTCGTACCAATTTTAATTGAGACATGTTTGTGTTATACTCTGGGTTTTTTAACTCCTTATATAATATGGTATCTTAAATGTCTAATACAAAAATAAATAATAATTCGTATGTAATAATTCGAGAATAAAAAGTTTGGTTGATTATGGGATATATTGTTCTTAATTTTTTAATCATTTCTTCGTGTAATTTCTTTTTATAATGTTTGGTCATTATACAATCTTCTCTTTCTTTAGTTTTCTTTACCATGTTATTTATATGTCTTAGTTTTTCATAGTCGCAACCTTTTTTATAGCACGTCTCATATTTTGATCTTGTCCCTTTGCCAAAGGTGTTTTCATGGAAAGGATTTTCCTTTTGGTTTGGCATGATACTCACATTATTCCCCGCTTTTTGCTATTCTATCACAAGTTCTTTCTTGGCCTAACATTAGCCAGTTGCACCTTGGAATAACTTCAGTCATCTCTTTGAGTTTGGTGTGACTTGGTTTTTTTACTCTGCTCGTAAACTTTGTAACTCTTATATACAGTAGTAAATTTAAAACTCTAAATAAGAATTAAATAAATTGTGCTGTGGGGGAAATTGGTTGGGGGGGCTAAAAATGGTGTGTGATTTTGCTATACTCGTGTGTGGAATGGTCGGGTCGGAAAGTGGTTTAAACCGGTTGGGTTAGAAGACGACCCAAAAAGTGAGCTGGAACCGGCTTTTCCTATCTACTGACGTAGTCTAAAATTTTTTGAATTAAACAAAAATTCGGATATAAAGCTTAAAAAACAGCGACAAAGCAAAGATCGTAGAGAAAATGTTGTTTCATTTGACAATCAATAAGCTTATGTGAATCATAGGGTCTCAGACTCAGCAAGCAGTCATAAGTGAAATAAAGAGCGCTTGACACTACAGTATCCCAATGGACTGTACAACAGATAGTGCTGACGAAGATCAGCTCTCGGTCATCATTTGATAGATGAATGCAAAATTTAAGATTGTAGAAGGATTGCTTTGTATTTAATGTATGAAGGGATCTTTGAGATTGGATTACTTCAGACTCTGTAAAGAATTTTCAACAAGAGTTTTATCAGCTTAGCCGACGCAGTAGAGCAATCATATGATGATGCATCAATTACGAGAGGTTAATACAAAGGAGGTGTATAGAGAGGAATCCACTAAGAGAGCCCTCGGTGTTTGTTCATCTGAACATTTGACCGTGTACTAAACTTTGTCATAATGGAGGCCTGTAGATCTTCTTTACCAGCTAATGTTTTCTTTGGTACACTGAAGAAGCTTTATACTTTCCTCTCAACATCTGGGAATTGACATAGACCCCAGAGAGCTTCAACAATACGATGGTGATCACATCAGAAAGCCCTGGACATTGTCTTCGCTGAGCCATCTAGAAAGTTGTATGATTGCTTTGAAGATGAATTTGAGCGCTGTTTAACACCGGAACATAGCAGAGAAACAGTAATGGACTCGAAAGCACTGGTCTAAAAGACATCTTGCATTGAAATGACCGTAAAAGCTAATCTATTTCACAAGATATTCCCAATTATTCATCCTGCATCTTTATATTTAAAGTCTGAAATACTTGTAACTGCAATAAGATCAGAAGGAGGGCTTGAAAATGAACGGAATATTCCCGGTAAAGTTTGCAATGATGAAGCAGAGGAAAGGATCCAAAGTTGATATAGAAAAGAAACGTTTATCTCTGCGATTGACACAACAGTTTCATCAATTAGAAGGCTCTTAGAGTCTCATGAAGAAACTCTAGCTGACTTCGCGCTGTTGGACCTGGAGGGATTTGCAGACATAGAAGTACAGAAGATTTGCCTTACAATTAATTTGATAACATTGCGAAGAACTTTAGGTCGGAAGAATGGAAACTAGGAGCAAAATGCAAAGCTTTTATAGAGAGCTACTGTAAGATCAAAGAAGCAGCAAGCAAGATACAAACATAAAACCTAGTGTGGTTGGAAAATGCAGGTCTCAACAGAGAAAATGTCGTCACCTGCTGCATCTTATTTCCAAGTGCAACTTACAAACAGATTATCCAAATCTTTACAGCATCTACAAAATACTCGTAACTTGACCAATTGGGTCAATGAAATACTAGCATTTATTGTAAAAGTTGAAAATATTCAAAAATAGGTTGCGATCGTCTATGGACCAGCCTCGTTTGTGTACATTAATGCCCATTACAGTAAATCCTCGATTAAGCGCTGCCTTGAATAAGTGCCGCAGTACTTAGACTTCTTTTTGAAAAAGCGCCGGGTCTTACGTTCTGAAATGCGGCGCTTAACCAGTGTAATAGACTATGGTTGGACGGAGCTCCAGCCTAGTCGTGTTGTAGCTAGGGGGGGGGGGGTGCTGGTGGAGGGCACGTGCCCACCTATAATCAGTGAATCGGATATTTGTTCGAAATCTAGAATTTTGTAGGAAATTCTATTGCATCCATTAGAAGAAGATTTTTTTTACACAAAAATATTCTGAAACATTTTGCACCTTTGGACCCAGAAGGATTGCCGGCCATTGCAAAAAATGATTCTTTGCAGCTTAACTCTTTCAGAAGTGCAGTAAGAAATTATGGCTGAGAAGAAAGAATTTCGGCATAGGAGCTCCTATAGTTGGTCAGAAAATATGGGAAATTTGACAACAGTTTTAAACTTTCTTTCTCTCAAATTTTAGATCTTCTTTCTCTCCTCTTCGTTATTAATCTTTCATTGTTAATCTTTCGTTAGGATGGTCATGAGAAAAAGGTTAAACGTGTGTGAGTTCTTCTACAATTTCAAGAGCGGGTGGATATACTAAAATAAGGTCTAAACTTACAGCTTCTAACGAAATGACTTGGGGGCTGCTTCGATGTCTTCAAGTATTAATTACCTCGATCTGCATTTGGCTACGAGCCTCTGGCAAACGTTGTGTAGCGCGAGAGAGGTGCGACTTCTTTTCAGCTTGCCCCCAAGGCTTCTCTTCCTACCCCAAGGTTAGCATTTTATTTTGAATTATACGAAGGAGATTAACGAAACCTCCAATCAGCGTCTAAGCACAGCAATAAAACAATATGAAGCAGTAAGCATAAAGATACAAGTCGCAAGTCAACAAAGCCAATAAATAAACTATGTATCAAATCATAGTCATAAGAAAGAGATAGCCTGGAAGCAAACAATGGCCTATTGTTTGAACTCTTTGATAATAATTTTGCTAGTGCCTGGACCTCCGAAGGTGCACAAGCTCTGCACGTTAGTGCACTTTCGCCTGTGAAATTCAATGCAATCTCGCTTAATTGCGTTTGCTGTTTACAATATATTCTGTTTCTCGCGATGCCTGGAGCAAATTGTTCGACCTATGGTTGTTCAACATCAAGAAGACACAAAGAAATAAGTATTTTTGAGATTCCTTCACCAAACAGCGAGTCAAACAAGAAATGGAGAAGGGAATTACTGAACATCGTCACTAAAGATGTTGTTGTGTCGATGAGAACCACCAGTGTCAAATAGATGCAAATAAAATTTACATTTGTGAAAAACACTTCTGTGAAGATCTTGAGGATTTGTAAGGAAAGATATTTTTTTATTCATAACAGCCAGAAACAGCTGATTTAGGCGTCTCAACCTAAATAAACTATTTTGGCCACGAATTTTTTTACTCAAGTTGAGCGATTCTTTTAGAGACTTATTGATACTTGAATATGTTCTCTTTCATTCCATAGATCCAACTCAAAAGGCTCTCAAAGATGGAGTGCTACCCTCTTTGAATCTTCCAAAGAAAAGCCTCTCTGTTCCTCCCCCTTCCCCACGTGCAACTTCCTCTATAAAAAAGAGAAAACACATTTTCCCAAGTTGATCCATCCGAAATGGGTATCACTGAAATATACAAAAGTTTTTCGGAATTCCAACAGCGTGTTGCAAAGCTGAAGCTTGGAAATTCTTGGAGTATTGATTTCTCTGATTCATTTATTACCATCTCTTCTTACGCTAACGATTACTTGCTTCCTGAATTTGAAATCTTTGTAGACCCTTCTCTTCGATTTTCATTACGTGTTTTTGGTTGGCTGCTAATTGACGACCATGATTTGTACAGAAATCATGGAAGATCTTTTGCTAATGTCACTTTATCAAATATTATTCAAGAAATTGAGCAATCTTTGTTTTGTAAAGGAATTGATGCACCAGGTGTTGAAGCTGCTGCACTTGTCCAAAGGCACATTATACCTAAAAAGTTCTCCTTCGTCAAGTTTCAGCAAAGCTCTTCCAGGGTAAGATTTCTTCAAGATGAATTTCTCCGCTCTGGAAATTGTCCTCTTCTTTTATCTGGCAAAAGTCAATGCTCCTCTTGTCTTTCTCTTGGGGCAAATTTCATTTATGAGAGCAAACGCAAAGCAGTTAGACTGAAAGAACCTGCTAAGCTGACAGCTCCAGTTTCATTCACATCCCCAGTGGGACTTAGTTACCTCTGCAGCAAAATCGTCTTAAATGTAAGCAGCTTGAGCAACAGATTGAAGAAATGAACAGTCTGTGGAGAACAACAGCAAAGACGTAGATCCTCAACTTCACCAAGATTTTATTTCTTTATTCAGTGGTTGTGAAGAAAAAATGTCCAACCCTTTATGAAATTGTTTTGGGAAGAACAAAAAAAGTATAACAAAGAATCAAAATCAAGCAGCATCAGATATCATCCCATGGTCATAAAATTCTGTCTCTCTCTTGCTGCAAAATCTTCTTCAATTTATTCAGATCTACGTTATGATAATAAAACTGGCTCTGGAATTTTAGTCTTACCAAGTTTGAGAACTCTCAGAGATAATAAAAACTATATTCGTCCAAAAAGAGGATTTGATCCTGATGTTCTCAATGATTTATCGAAAAAAACCAAGCCTTTTTCTCCTGCTGAAAGATATGTTACCATATTCTTTGATGAAATGAAGATTCAAGAAGACCTGGTTTGGAACAAACATACTGGTGAGCTTATTCGGTTTTGTTGATCTTGGTGACATTGATACAAATTATGCCACTCTTAAAGATGTTCAACAGCTTGCTACACATGTTCTTGTCTTCCTAGTAAAAAGTATTGTCAATCCCCTCTCCTTCAGTCTTGCAACTTTTGCCACTAATGGTGCAACAGCTTATCAGATTTTCCCTATCTTTTGGAAAGCGGTTAACATCCTTGAGAATATGGATCTGAAGTCAAGGCAGCTACTGCTGATGGAGCTTCTTCTATCTGCAAAATTTTCTGGTTGGAATCTAGGCATATATCCTTATAATTGGAAAGGACAGGTGGTTCTTTTAGAATTTCCCTAACTAAATCTTGACATGAAATGATTGTGGTAAAGGCAGCGGTTCTTGCACGAAATATAAGCTCTGCTTGTGAGAAGACTTTTTCAACTTTTTTATGAACTCTCCTTAGACCACCCCGGTCACGTGCATTGATGAGAGTTTAGGTATCATCATGTTCTACTTTGCAGGCTTGAAGAATGGAAATAAATTGTTGATGTCTGCTTCTATTCATTGAATAACGAAATTTTGAATAAAGCTTGTGTAAAATAAAACCAGAAAGATACTGCAAGCTTTTCTCCTCCTTCTCAGAAAAAGACTTGGTAGGCTCTTTAGTGCCAAAGTTTACGGCATCAACACCAGACAGGTGGTTTAGCAACATGTTAGCTAATTCAGACATTACTATAATTGTTACGACGGGGTCCTTAAACTACAATGGAAGAACATTGACAACTAATAAAGAAAAAAAATAAGAATAAAACTTCTCAGCATCACCACTATAACCATACACAACGTTTCTTAACTGTGGCAATAATGCCACAGCATCGTCATTTGTAAAAATAAAGGACCCCTTAAAAATTTTTCTCGTAAACGTAACGGAAAACATTCATCCTTAGAGATCTTTTCGGCGCATTTTAACGAAACAGAATATATTGTAAATAGCAAACGCAATTAAGCGAGATTACACTGAATTTCACAGGCGAAAGTGCACTAACGCGCAGAGCTTGTGCACCTTCGGAGGTCCAGGCACTAGCAAAATTATTATCAAAGAGTTCAAACAATAGGCTATTGTTCGCTTCCAGACTATCTCTTTCTTATGACTATGATCAAATACACAAAGCAGCACATGATGAAATAGTTAACAGCGCCTTCGTAGCGTAGCAGTAACAGCATAGAATGAAGCTGATGGTACAAGCAAAGAAACGAGGGTATGGAAAGGGCTACCTTTTTGACAGTACTTAAACTACTCGTTTAATTTGCACATTGCATACCCTAACCTTTACACGATGGATAGAATACTGAAAACATTACTAACATGCTCTACCAAGCGTAGAATAAAATTTTCAAAGTTAAAATACATTCAGAGCAGACTAAGGCCGACAATGGGACAGGAGAGATTAATTTCCCTCATGATGATCAACGTTGAGCAAAGCTTAACTCACTGCGTGAACTTTGAGGATATCATTGACTCGTTTGCAAATTCTCCTCATTTGAGAAAACTCAATTTTGCAAATATTGTTTCTTTAATTTGTAAAAATCTGCAAAAATTTGCTCCGAGACGTGGTTTTTCTCGTCATTGGACCACTAGAACTGCTAATGTTTTAGTTGCGGAACCAGCGGAAGAAGATTATTTTTGTCATAAAATCAAAACAGTGTGCCCACCCCCCTAAATTTTCCACTGCCACGACGCCCCTGCTCCAACCACTCGTGCAAAGTATTTTCACAAGTTTAATTTTCATACTATTGCTCAAAAAATGAATCAAGGTATCATAGGACTTTTGACAACTATTCATAGAATGGGAGTGACCTTTATATTCCGATACAGTAGAGGGCCTGGCCCTGGAAAAATCTTTGGGGATACGTCTGTAGACCCCAAACCCATCAGTCGATCTCTTCGCTAGATCTGCCACTAAGGGGGTCTAAAGGGCCATCTGAATATTGCTTCGCGTGGCTGCCATTCGTAGGGATCTCTGCCTACAGTAGGGATATTGCAGGACTTGTAGGGAGTGGTGAAATGTACAGGATGAAATGTAAATTGTAGATAGATTTTTTCAAAATGTAGTTGTATTCTATACAAGGTTTAAGTAACCGCAAATAAGTTGCATTAAGCTTTTATCGTATCTCAGGTTTCATTATTTAAAAACAATCATTTGGTGTCAATTTTCTATTCCCATTTCGTAGCTGAAACAAGCCCCTTGAGAGAAATGTGATACCTGTTGTGTTAGCTTCGTAGTCAATTTCAAAATGTTTTTGACAAATTGATACATTTCAATATTCGAAATTTCACCAGGTATTTCAAACAGGAAAGATAACATTTTAAAAGTGCATGTCATCACAGTGTAAAGATTTGCCAAAATAAAATTTAACCAATCATTGAAAATGCCCAATTTGCTCCGTTGTTTCCTGGACTTGTAGAATTCAATATGAGCGTAAGTACTACAGGGTCCCCGTTGACATCTGAAATCGAGGCTGCTGAACACGCATGGCTTCAATCAGAACAATTACTTCCCTACACAGGCGTCATATCGCATTTTTCTAGCGAAACTTATCTCTACGTCTTCTAGCATTCACTCCTTTGCTGATGATACCTTCCTAAGTTCCTCATTTTCATTCAATCCAAATGACCATGCTTCCACCGATATCCAACTCCACAGAAACATTTCAGCCTCGCTTCTATCCAATGACCTGACAGTTATTGAGAAGTGGGGTAAAGACAACCTAGTTTCGTTCAACCAAAGCAAGACGAAACAGGCTGTAATTTCACGCAAACGTAATCAAAACTTTCCAGCTGTCTTCATGAGTGGCGATGAACTGGACACTTCAGCTTCTTTCACACAACTTGGTCTTTCTCTTTCATCTAATCTCACTTGGAAAACTCACATCCATTCCCTTGCTAAACATGCATCTCAAAAGCTCGGCTTCCTCGCCAGAGCTCGTGGGTTTTTCTCATCTTCTCACCTTCTATCTATATACAAGTCCCAAATCCGTCCTTCTTTAGAGTACTGCTCCTACGTCTAGGGTGGTGCTCCAAAATCTACTCTCTGTCTTCTCGACAAAGTCCAGTCCAAAGCCATTCGTCTCATCAATAATCCTAACCTCACCAAATCGCTTCAACCTCTTTCCCATCGTCGTTTAGTTGGATATTTCTCCATCTGTTACAGATACTTTAACGGACATTGTTCTCAGGAGATCAGGGATATTATTCCAGTTCCTCTGAGGCGTGTCAGGACCACCAGAAGCTCAACTCATTCACACCCTTTCCAAGTTTCACTGCCTAATCCACGAACTTTATCTCACAAATCATCATTCATCCCAAGAACATGCAACTTATGGAACGTCTTGCCTTCTTCTTGCTTTCCTGAGTCTTACAACTTGCCATCTTTCAAATCTAAGATCAATAAACGTGATCTTATCTCTCTCTTCTTTTAGCTACTTGCCTTCTTCTTTCTTCCTTTATTGGGGCTTTGTAGAGACCACAACGACCTTCCTCCACATAACCCAATAAAAAAAACTGCTTACTGAATTCTCCTCTAGACACTGCTGGTCTCATTCGTTCTAAGGGCCATTTCATGATAGAATCATCGCTCATTCTGCTCCCTCGTCATTCTCGTCTTAATAATCTCATCATTCAAGATTCTTATTACTGTCAGCATCATGTTGGGGATTGGAAGGACTATTGTTGCTTTTCCTAGTCAATTTTTGGCTCCGTCGTCACATACAGAGACTCGTCATCTTCTCACCACGTGCGTCACATGCAAAATAGTCGCAGATCGCCACCACGGCCTGCTAATCTGCCCGAGTTACCCCCAGTTCCGTTATGACACATCATCATGCCCTTTCTCTGATGTTGGTATTGACTCCACTAGTCCTCTCACAGTCAAAGACTGCGCAGGCATCCACGTGAAAGCAAACATTTGTTTATTACATGTCTTACTATCCGTACTATTAATCTAGAAGTCATAGAAGACGTCAGCATGTCATCTTTTCTGCAAAGCAGCTTGCCTTCTACCCCACCCCACGTCTTATCCTATCGAAAAATGAGCAAACATTCAAACCCGCAGTAAGGGACCTACAAACAGGTTTAGCTCACTTTGACTCACCAACCGTACAAACCACTTTCAAGCTAAGTTGCATTTGTTTCTTATACCACCACCCCACCTGCAGTCCGCACTGGGGTGGTGTCTAAGAAAGAATAATTGCATTGACGAACTCAATCCTAAAGTTGGATCAGTGCTTGGTCGTTTCCTCATTACGCTTTGCGGAACTTAACAAATTTGAAAAGGAAATTCGAGCTGACTTGAATGATTGTCATCTTAAACCCTATCCACACTACACAAACTACGCCCATGTTAGCTTTAGTCCATCTCCAGAGATGGTTTCGACTCAGGGGGACCCAACTTGGTTCCATCAAAGCCTAGTGTGGACAGAAACCTGGGGCAAACCCAGGTTAGTATTTGTAACGCATGCACTTATTCTAAAATTTTTTTTTGAGCGCCAAAAATGAGTTTCTTTGTAGATACGCAATCAAGGAGTCAACTCCAGTTATATGAATAGAATGAAGGACATGGCACTCATCTAATGGAATTTTCTACAAATGTCCATGGGTCAACATGGAGTTAGCAAGAAGGTCTTTGCCTTATCTTGAGGGATGAAAAGATTCACGAGCAGCGATATAACTGCGCCAGGAAGAAGAATGTGCAATAGCCTAGAGTTTTGAAAAGGGATTCGGCTGTAAGCGAACGCGCAGAAAAGGAAACAAATAGAGCAGATAAAATATTCGTACAATGAACTGAAAGACAACAACAGTACGAGCGAAGAAACTTGAGTTTTATGAGCAAGTAGACTAGCCAGAGGGAGATGGGTCAGTCACTAAGCCATCTGTGATTTCACTACATGTAAGTCCACTCTGTTTACCTCTATCAATGACACTAAAATCTTTTAAATAAAAGATTCAAAGAATTGAGAAAACAACTCAAAATAAAATAGACTGTGAAATAATGACAGTAATTAGCTGATAAGTCTATCAACATCGGTGTCTACCCCTGGAGGATACATAAACATCTACATCCGAAAATTCAGTAGGCAGCCCAACTGGCCTACTCCTACCAACATTAATGGCATCTGCCAAAAAGTCTTCATCCAAAGATGACAAAGGAGTTGAAATTCTCACATATAATGAAACAAGTTCAATAGCAAGAAAGCTTTAATCAAAACGAGGAAAAAAAAAAGGTGAACAAGAAATATAGTATAACTGCGTATGCGTAGCACTTGTTAACCCCGGTTCACCCCACTTTTATGTCCACATTGCAAAATATCAAAATCAAGCGTGGACAAAACCGGGCTCCCCTTGGGTTGAAACTAACCTGGAGCGAACCCGAGTTAGTTTTTGTAGTGTGGACAGGGCTTTTCAGCTATCAACCCAGATGTGCACGAGATACAGCCACTTACAGTAAGTCATCTTCTTTTCGGATTCAACATTACGTTCTTACCACACCATTCTCTCGATTCTCAGGGTTTAATGGGCTACAATGTTACCAGCAGGCAAAACGTAGGGCGCAGTGAATAAAAATTACAATTCAAGAGTGACAGCTCTGGTTGCCAGGTAACTCTCAACACGTGGTTTTTCGTATCTCAGTTGCAACCAGGCGGTCTTTCTCTCAGTCAAACTACTCGCATTTTTCAGTTTTCCTTGTTTAAAACTTTACTCAGTCGCCGATACTGTACACTTTGATGACGCATGCATGCAGAAACCTTCGCATGCATCTATTCCACAAGTCTACGCAGGAAGAAAGATTAGAATGGACGCGGCCATGCCCTTAAAGGCCAGAGTTATTCACGAACCCGGGTTCGTCAATTCGATTCGCCAAAGCCTTGTTTCAAATGTTTTGAGCTGATAATCAATACATGGAAAAAGATCAAGATAGTGTTGTTGGGGCAAATGATGACCGTTAGCTTGAGGATGGCAGTTTTACAATCTATCTGAAGCTTTTCCAACAGTTGATACCACATGTCGAAGATATTCAACTCTGCTCAATTATAAAATCGCCAGGTGTGTTCAACATTCATTCAAACATGGTAACAAATTATTTATAGTTATTAAAGATGTGCGAGAAAAAATTCCAGGTATCTTCCTCAATATCTCATGTGCCGCCAAAGCTCCAGTGAGGAGCCATCTTTCATATTGATGAGACTAAACTGCATTCTAAGCGCTCGGTGATCTAGTAGAGACCAGAACGTAAGCAGTACTGTGGAGCAGTTTTATTACTCGAACTTCTTATCAAAATCACCCTAGCTGACACTGGCTCTGATATTGTGCCGCTGTTGAAGGCAATCATTATCGGATGATATCATGTGAAGTAATGAGGTTATTCGCAAGTCTTAAGAGAGTAAAATATGTGTTAAACAATGTATGTATGTATGATTAGCCTCATCAACTTTATCTACAAGTTATAAAAGATAAAAAGAACAAGGTACATTAGTGAATATTAAGAACAAATATCAACACTCCTCAATTCATTGGCAGGAATACCATAAAAATGACAAGATGACCTTCTTCAATGGTGGTCCCCTTGGGCTGCATGCAGGCGGAGAGGGAAATAGCGAAGTGAAGCGATCACGCGGCAAGCGAAAAAAAACGCGCGAATTTAATAGTTCTGCAGTTGAAAGATAATTCCAAAATGGTCCATTTAAAAGTGAAAAAAGTTCTTCTAATTCATTTTTTACATTTTCTTTACTCCCGAAACGAAGAGGATCTTATTTCAGTTACATAATAAAGCACGGTATGATTTTGGTGAATCTCATTTGATGCTGCAGTTTAGGAACGATGTGGCCAAAATTGCAGGACCATTTCAAAATTAGCTCCCTCATGTTTAATTCGCTATTGGGATTCATCAAGGAGGATATCACCAAGCAATATACCAATCTTCAAAAACCAATAGCAACATAAGATAGACTTCTAATTGCAACAAGGTAATATTTTCCTATGCTTTATTGATTAAGTCAGGGGTCGGCAACTGATTGAATTTTTCGCTATTTCTTCCAGTCCCTCTCTCTCTCTCTCTCTCTCTCTCTCTCTCTCTCTCTCTCTCTCTCTCTCTCTCTCTCTCTCTCTCTCTCTCTCTCTCTCTCTCTCTCTCTCTCTCTCTCTCTCTCTCTCTCTCTCTCTCTCTCTCTCTCTCTCTCTCTCTCTCTCTCTCTCTCTCTCTCTCTCTCTCTCTCTCTCTCTCTCTCTCTCTCTCTCTCTCTCATTCGTTCATACTTAGAATTTACTGCTAATCCTGTCTCTCGCTTTTGCTGTGCTCGCAGTTCGCTCTTTGGGAGTGCAGAGGGGCCAGAAATGCAAATAAGATGAACTAAACTTTCATTTCACGTAAATCATAGTCTATACACCTTTCCCGAATTGTTCAACGAGGCTGAATGTGTGTTTTCAAATAGTGGCCCGTATGGACATTCCGAATCAAAATGGAGACGCGAGTAGCTAAGTTATTAATGAAAAGGGAAGAGAGAATTGACGCTCGAGACTAGGATCTTTCGGAAAATTGTTCGCTAAAAGATTTGCTGTTAGATGATATGGACAATTAAAAAGCTACGGAAGTCGATAGGAAAGATAATGAGAGGGGTGGATGTCAATGAGGTAGTAATCGTGAGTACCTACCACTGTTCACCAGGCTAGAAATTAAAGACAATGAAAGGAAATGTGGGAAGGTATAGTGCAAACATATAGCAAAACGATTTTAAGGGGCCAGAAATTGAAGCAAGAATTATTTCTTAATGCGGAAAATCATTTTACAGCCATGACAAGGACCATTCTGTTGTGAAATACTTTTGCGTGGCAAGTATGAGAAAGATGACAAGGAATATCATCGTCCACATTAGGAGAAAATTCAGTTTAGTAAACTTCTTTAATTTTAAAATTCCACTAAACACAGGTTAAGAAAATATTGAAAAATATGTTACTTAAATAATCACAATAAGTTTGAACTACAATTGTATGAAAACAAGACAGAACAAAGCAGGGAATTGTACGTACAGAGTTTATTATAGCATGGCCTCTGTCAATAGATAAACGAACAGGAGAGAGCACCCCCTTAATCTATGCCTATGTTCAGGTCTTCAAATAAGTACTGCGCAGGTTTTATGGCTGATAGTTGATGGAAAACATATCCAATTTAACTTGATGGTGGAATGTGTTGTCAGGGACTGCTTGTTTGATCAGGATAGGAATGCTGCTCTAAGATTTTGCATCTGCAGATTTCAAACCATATTGCAGAGTGTATAAACAGATCAGAAAGATGGCAATTCTAGAGGCCTACCTAGTATGATATTGGCGACAATTTGATAGGACAGTTCTGTAGAGAAAGGCTCTTGTTTTTTCCCTGCAGGCCTAAGTGGATATTGCATACATGTCATGGCAGCTATATTTGAGCTTGCTGGTTGCTATCTGGACAGCTTCAAAGTTGATCCTTATGAGAAAGCATATACTTGCCAGTTAAGGAAATGGGGTGTTTCAAGCACTTAAGAGCAGCCAAAGTATCCTGTGTTGGAAACAACATTGCTTTCTGGTATCACAAAGAGTGGCATAAAACCAAATTTTTATCATCCCAATTTAAAACGAAATGCTTCCTGCAGTCTAGTGCCCCTTTGCCAAGTGAAAAGAAACTGAAAGGAATTTTTAGATGATGAAATGTTAGATATTGGCAGGAACAGTGAAGGTGAAATATTTTTGAAAAGGAATCATTAGATATGACAGATTATACTTAAGTTCAGGTTTCAATGGGTTTAGCTGGTATGATATGGTCTCATTTTGCAGTTTATGTGTAGTAAGAACTGATTATTGTTCATGTTGGTTTTGATGAGGAGTGTCTGTTTTCAGTAACTAGGGAATTTGAAAAGTTTTACCAAAAGTACCTCTTGCCTTGCATATTGCAGAGAGAGGAGGCTGGCATGTGTCAAATCATGATTGTATTGTAGTGACTCAGCTTTCTTACCCTCACATTTCTTTCTATGCCGCCATTGCCATTGTGCTTAACTATACAATTCTATTCATTCAATCAATTCTTATTTCATGTCATAATTTCAATCAACTCATCACATATTCATCTACTTGCGTAATTCACAGCGTCATTCACAACCAACCCTTTGACTCCTATTCTTATTTGATGAGTTTGGTAATTTTATCTCTTTGTTATTCGCCTATATAAACATGTATTTCATTTCAATAAGTTAGTTAGTCCGACATTCAAGCACAACAGCATTACACGTCGTCTCTCTGACTCCGTGTTCTCTGTACGTTGAATAAGACTACAAGGCAAGAATCGTCCATGTTGGTTGAATGGAACAGCAGCTTTTTAGGACCAGTTTCACACGCACACCTTGAAACTGGTGATTCCTAAAGTATTACCAACATTACCTATACATATTACATTATCACCCTTCTCCTTACTTTTTTATTTCTCTTTTCTTGTAACGAATTATAATTATTGAAGAGAACCTTTTTCTAAACTGTGTTGTCGTTAGTTTAGCTCCTGTCTTTTGAGACATAACAGAAGTGTCCAACACATAACTACAGAACAATGCAAAGTAGGCTGCTCATGATATTAGCATTTTCAAAATGTACAACACTATTTAAAATATCAAATATGCGAATGTTCCTTAACTCACTTCAACTATTTTACTTTTGATCAAACCTACCATGCAGCTCTTAATTGGCATAACACTTGCTCTATTGAAAAACATTATATTTATAAACCAGTTACTATTAGAAATTTAACACGTGAGTGGAGTTATGACTATGGTAATTATCTTGCTAGGTTGAGAGTTTCATGGGTCTTGTTATCCTATAATAAACTTAGAATGATTTATTCTTCAAATAAAATAGAAAGTTCAGCAGTAGACCATTATAGAATAAGGATATGAGATGCACATTAGATGCTAAGAAAACATGAAGAGCCTATTAGTTTAAGGGCCCCTTCAAAATTAGCTGTCCTGAAGGGCAACAATGAAAATATAAAACATAAGACATTGTCATGGTTTAAAAAATACCATTGCAAAATTCTTCCCTGGACACCCTTCCTTGACAAAATAATCAATTGCCATGTTGCAAGTGGCCATAATATTTGAATTCTGAGCATGAAAATGTTATCATAATTTTTGACTAATTGCATAGGTGATACCAGAAGGAGGAGAGGGGGCCAGAACCCCTCATTGGAGAAAAATGCGATGCCTGTCAATGAAATCCTTTATCGAAAATGTTTATTTTCTCAGAAAATATCTTCTTGCTACACAGCCCCCATATTAAGAACTTGGTCATTATCTCAGAGATGTACAAGGGTCACAAAGTTTTGTTTGATGCTATTTGATTCAATTAAGGCGGGTCGTCCTTCAGCTCAAGCTGTATTACAAAGGTCACCCCTGAGTAATTTAGCACAAATAGACAAAATTTTACTTTGCAAACAACTGACAATAAAATTAGGTAAAGAGATGTGATCATAGTATATCATTGGTCTGTCGGTGTTAGCAAAGGACTGTTGACACCATTGCAAACATGATGTAAAATATTTGTTCAGATCTTTTTGTTACTAACCAGAAAATTACATCAAATGAGAAATAATTGCAAACATTTCAGGAAAGGGGAAATTTTGAAATAATGTAATGTGGCACTCACCTTCAAATGTTAGTCATGTTTACTCCTAAGGGATTGGGGGACTTAGAAGTAACCCTGATTAGACTGAGATCTGGACCTTGAGACAAAATGACCTGATTCAATGTTAGATTCTTTGACAATTTTTCAAACCATTTTCATGAAAATGAGGAACATTTACCTAATTGCATAACAATCCTTCGTCCTGGATCTCTGGCTTCTAGGAAACTGAAGAGCAGGAAAATCACAGAGGAGAAGTCTGCCTCCCTCGTGAGTATCCTTGAGCTGAAGTCTTGGGCCATGTTTGCTACTCCCAGCTCGTATGAGGTATATTGTCCGCGAAAATCAGTGTCAAAGGAATGCTTTTCACAAATGATCACTCTGTTTTCTGCTTGTTAGATCAACTTTTATCACAGCATTTTTTGCCCACAAAATATATGATTGAAAAACTTGGAACATTTCAAACTGGACTGGTGCTCCTGCCAAGTTTGAGTCAAAGTAGGCCCTGATTGGTGTACTAATAAGTTTCAAAATTGAATTGCGCTCCCGCAAAAAGATCAATGCTAAACAGTTTTGAAGCTGATTGGCCAATTGAATGATTGTTCAATAGGACTGGTGCTCCCGCCAAAAGAGAAGTTGTTAGTGAGGCATACGACTACTTTACGGACTACAAGCAACGGAATTCAAACTTCAGTGGAATGGACCCCCGGTATCACAGTTGGTAGGAAAGACTTGAAATCACTAATCATGTCTCGCAAACAATTTCACAGCCTCTATTTTTCTGCTATTTTGTTACTACTTTGAGATACAAAGTCATGAAATTCGATTGGTGCTCAAGACACTCTGTACAGCAATTTTACTTCACTAAAAAACTTGGCTATTATTCTTCTCTGATGTATTCTTCCTCTTCTGGCATTAAAATTCAAAACTTGCAAAGTTCAAACGAATATCTAAGGGGAAACACAAATCTTCAGACAGGTCCTTGCAGCTCTGGTTTACAAGGATAACAAATAAGGCATTGCTCATTTCCTTGTCATTTCCACTTCGTTCAGCTTGATGGTTGTCACCACTAGCAATTCTATGTTTGGAATGGTGTCTTGTCAGGTCACTTTTGTCTTGCAGACTTTCTTGCACATTGAGTATTGAAGCTTTTCACGTTCCATCTGCAAACAAATAAGTTTCAGAGGAAAGAGAAAAGATCAAGGGCACAGATGCATGGCATGGTGGTATAAGTAACATAAACAAACAACGTCTAAGTATAGACAAACAGGCCTAAGGAAAAACTTATAATCTTGCTTGGCGAGCAAAAACAAAAATTGTATTGGTACTCTGAAGTGAAATGTGAAATTACCTGTGCAAATGCTTCTTCAGAAACATATTTTACTCTCAATCTTTTCCTCACATATGATCCTAGCATTTACTCTCCTCCCACCGTTAGCTCTCCTCTTGGCAACTCTGATCACTGTCTCATAACCTTACGGCATGACTTCCTCCCTCACCTGGACAGGCCCTTTGCTCCGCAAAGAGTCTTTCACTACAGCAAGGCTGACTGGGACTCCCTTCACACTTTTTGTTTTCTCTTGCAAATTTCCCAGCAGTAAAGCCATATTTTGTATAAACACTCATTGATGTAGTTGTAGCAAGATTAAAGTTAGCAACTGCATCATACACCTAAACTCAAAAATCTCCCCACAAAAATATGCAGCTTTTAAGCGTCTTTCCCAAATCATCATGTTAAATGCATTGTTTTTATTCTGTGATTGGTTATGGAGGCATCTGCTTAAAACTTCATCATCATTTGACATGGTAAAAACTTACTTGATTTCCTTAGTGACAGTTAAAAGTAACTGAGGTTCAGCATTATATAACTTGTAATTCAATATCCTCTATCTGACTTTGACTTAAACAAATTTTTAGTATAATCTGAAAAAAGGTATGGTATTCTTTGCCCTTTAAATAAACAAAGATCTAAAAATTGCAGTTTCCATTCCTTGCAGATCCCTTAAATTGGTCCTTACAGCGACATAAAAAATAATTTTGTATTCTGTCAATCATTTTGTTGTGAGCCTGCCCTTTCCATCTAACTTCTTGCCATATTTTACTTTCCTTAGGGCTGCACCTAACCTTTCTTGCACATTTGATTAATGCTCAAATGTTTAAACTGTAAGGCTAGATCCTTCGTAGGCATTTTCAACAGCTGAGTATCAGTTCAGTTCAGCTCATTGAATATCAATATAAATCAATAAATAAATAGATCAATGGATCGAATACCGGTGCCCTCCTGTTTATATGGGGTTTCCTTATGGACCGAAATTTTTGTTTAAGTGCTATGGCCTACACAGATACCTTATCAACAGGAGCCATCTGTTTGAATAGAGCAAGAGCATGACCATTCGGGCCTAAGTGCTTCAGTAGCTACAGTTATTTTCCCAGCAATATTTGTCTTCTTTCTTGCATAGTTGATCTTATCTCTCTATCCTCTTAGCTGCTCGCTTTCTTCATTCTTTCTTTGTTGGGGCTTTGTATAGGTCACCATGGCCTTTCCTCAACATAACCCACTAAAGAAAAAAAAAAATAGTTGCTCTCCTCCTGGTTACAGCGAAATCGCATCCCTGTTCTTTTAACAGATCGATGATTCTGTGTCGATAATTCAACGGTTTGCTTGGGCTCCATTTTTGACAAGAAGTAGAGACATTTCAATTAAGGCCTCCTATAGATGTATTGCATGTGAAAGAAGGCTGTGCATAATAAAGCTGGGAGTAGTTTTTGGGGAGTATGGGTTGAATTCCCACATCTTATTGTTTATGTGGCTGCTAGGGATGCTGCAAAGGAAATAAATCTCACATATGCAACAAATTGTTCTTTCTTTGAATACTTCTTTCTTCAAAGGACTTAACCGACCCATACAAGTCACGTCGATAAGTACTTAACAGACCCATACAAGTAAAATAGTGTCAAATTGATAAAAAACATTTTTCGGGTTGAAATGCAGGGGTCTTCCACTTCAAGATTTAGTTAAACACATCCAGCATTTCCACCCAAGAAAATACAGACTTTCGATGTGAGGGGATGGACAAATTCAATCCACATTCCATCCAAAATTTCATCCAACATTTCATTCATCGTACATGATGTGAGGGGCAAGTTGCATCTATTAAAAAAGGCGCCTAAAATACAATCGTAAGCAAAGATAGTTGCCTTAGAAAG
Source organism: Pseudorhiza aurosa (assembly GCA_964026355.1). Taxonomy (NCBI): domain Eukaryota; kingdom Metazoa; phylum Cnidaria; class Scyphozoa; order Rhizostomeae; family Lychnorhizidae; genus Pseudorhiza; species Pseudorhiza aurosa. Next base: position 1,016,843 of record OZ032120.1, read on the forward strand.
CAGCATGTTAAAATGGAAAGTAGCTGTAGCCAAAAAGTGATTCGATCAATGTCAAGACTGACGTTAACATTGAAATTCCTTGTGACCAAATGACACTTCTCAGTTGCCTATCAATAACATATTCCGCTCAATTGTTTCGGTTCATCTACATTTTTGTTAATGTTTTTACAAAATTTTGCTTTTATTTTTCATACAACTCACTGAATTAATCTCTATGAGCCAGGTCTGGCTTGTTTGTGCTGACAGTGCATGTCGTCACGTCTCGCCATGCCCTTTCGGTCTTCTGCCAGTCGTACCAGTTGTGCGATTTACATGTCCATCCAGCCGACAATGTCATCTAGGCATTGTGACACTTGGCCACTCCCACTTGATAGTGCCCTTTCACTTGTACCAAGCATGACGGTTTTTATTAGCAGGTCATTTTTAATGTTGCACATGTGACCGAAGAGCCCCATCTTCCGTTGGATTCTTTCTTACTGCAGGCGGCGCTTGGGTTGTTTCATTCGCAGAACCTCTTTATTTTTCACTCAATGGAGCCAGCGAATGTCAAGTAGACGACGAAAACTGCCCATCTCAAACGCATCAAGCCTACAAAATTTTTCCTTTCGGAGAATCCACACTTCCACGCCGTAAAGCACAATGCTGAATACATATGTTTGTAGAACGTTGAGCTTGGTCTTGATTGAAATATCTCTGCTCCTCTAGTTCTTCCAGAGGCTGTTGAGTGCTCCGTAGCCAAGGCCAGTGTGACATTTAACTTCTGCCGCGCTTGAATTATCTGTCAGAAGCGATCCAAGGTAGACAAACTGATCAACCATTTCAACTTCACTCTCTTGATTACTTTGTCTAAATAGAGACCTCCGCCTAAATCAATCTAACACATATACGGTTCTGTAGTTTTATACAGTTATTATTTGAAGTCTTGGAAATTGAAGAAAAATAAAAAATGTCAATTTCGAACATAAAAAATGCAATCCTGTACATAATCAACAGCGTTTGCCTCGCCACCGTGAAGTAAATGGTTCCCCTATACCTCAGAGCACCCCAAAATGCTGAAAAATGGAAACTCATAGCAAGCAATTTTGAAGAAACATTCACGTATCCAAACTGTCTGAGTGCAATAAATGACAAGTACATTGTGATGCAGCCACCACCAGGATCTCTTTCCTAATATTGGAGTTGCAAACACACTTACTCCGTAGTTCTTCTTGCTCTTGCCGGCCCAAATTATGAATGCATGTATGCAAATGCTGAAGCTAAGGCCTGAGTATCATATGGAAGAATGTGGGGTGAATGCAGCCTCCCTCAGAAATTGGATAGGATATGGAGTACCTGCAGAAATGAGAATGTCTACAATATGGTACAAAATTGCAGCTGTAGTATTATTGGTAATGAGGCCGTGTCTGCAAGCAGGTCTTGATTATCAAAAGCCAGTTACCAGCTACCGCCATAGCTGAGCAAGAAGAATCACTGAAGCCCCGGTCAGAAGCATACAAAATTTAATCATGCATGCAAAGAACCATGTTGGAGGAAATGTTGGATGAAAGGGTCGAACGCATCAAACTTAAATCTAGATATAAAGATGTATAAGTTACATAGATAAATAGCCAGCAAGATAGATCAGTTGATTGGCATAGATCAATAGGCATAGATAGATAGATATATAGATAGATAGATAGATAGATAGATAGATAGATAGATAGATAGATAGATAGATAGATATATAGATAGATAGATAGATAGATAGATAGATAGATAGATAGATAGATCGATAGATTTCATGCTAAGCTTTCCTTATTATGTTCTCCTTGGTAAGCTTTCCTTTTCCACCAGCGGGAGCTTTTTGGGAATTTTAAACTGCGACAATAGTTTGCAATGCTGCTTTCATGTACTACGACACATGATTGATGCAATCTTCTTTCTTGATTACAACATCAGGACAATATTCATCTAAGCCTGCCACAGCATCAAAAGGGAATCTGGGCTGGATAGCGAGTGTCAAAACAGCGACTGCTATAAAGACGACTTCATAATAGGGATTGGTTTAAAACAGCAGCTGTGCCAACAGCAAACAAATGATAGCGATTGTAATAAAACAGTGATTGTCATAGCAGGATAGCGAATGTAATAAAACAGTGATTGTCAGAGCAGTGACATCACCGCATCACTCGATCGATTTTTGCCTAATCTTTCACCTAACATTTTAGCCAAACTCCTTTACTTGGTTGCGTATCAACAGTTCTCCAACAGTACCAGGTGCAGGAGGCTATTATCTGTTGCTTTCCTTTTCCGTCTAAAGGTCTGAATCAGATTTGTGGAAGAACCAACAGTTGCTGCAACTTTTTCATTAACATGGGCGATTGCGTCTTTCACAATTCTTCTCGGTGGATCTCGTGTTGTGACTGCAGCTGTTTTTGCTGTGTTTTCCATTCTATGTATTGCTATTTCCGCAGGATTTGGCGGATGCATTTGGATGCTACTGCATACTGGGGGTTGCTAATGAGAAATGTACGCGTATTAAGCCCTTGGTCAAAAGCAATGGTAGAACTTGAATATGCAGATCAGCTATTTGTAACGATGCCATCAATTCATTTTAGGAAATAAAATGAAAGTTAAAGCACTATGAAGATATTTGGATTGTCAGGAACTCGATGATTTAATAAAGGTATGTTGGTGTCTTTCTAGATATGGCTCTTAATTAAATTAGCTACATCGAACGATTCATAATCGACTTCGTGGCTTTGCAGAGAATGGAAATTTCCTGACCCATTTTTTGAAACCATAACATCGTCCTTAGCCAAAATTTTCAGATTTGAATACCTCGTTTTACACCAGGTGGCAACATGATTTGTAGTTTCAAACTAAAATGTTGGTACTTATAGTGACAACAGAAACACTGTTGCTTTAAAGGAAAACGCTGGAAACTGCTAGAAATGCACAAGAGACCAACAAAGATTGCAAGAGTTCTTTCCATCAAGGAGGGAAGGAAGCTCAATTGCTAGCACAATCTCGCCTGTTCCAAAAGAAAGCAAGAAAAAAGCCCTGTCGAAGCTGCATCTGCATTTTGTGTCAGAGTGACTCATTAAATGGATATTGCCTGTAAGTCTATATGGATCTTTCATAGAGGATCTATTTATTTTTCCAAATCACTTTTTTAG